>CM059439.1:46296730-47496730 GCA_030390025.1 Squalus acanthias | reverse complement strand
TGTTCGGTGGGGAACGCTGCAGAAGAGGCCGCAACCGAGAAGCAGGTAGGTATCCTGCTGCTGCATGGCTTGTAGGGTCGGGTGGTGATCGCAGGGGGTCGGAGACAGATCAGGGGCAGAACTGGGGGGTGGGTTCAGTGATGATGGGAAGGGGGTTCGGTGATCGATTACATCCAAAGTTGTGAATTTCTGGACCCAAGTTCTGGCAGGAAATCCCAGCGGTCATCTGTGTGTGGACTTTGCAATATGGCTCAAATTACAGAACACAACTCAGTTCCCAAACAATCAGACATTTCCAGTGACAGTAATGTAGTCTATGATATACAGAAGTGCAGTAGAGGTGTATTATTTGTTTTGCTTGAAACCTACTGCCTTATTTCATTCCCTTGCTTGTTTTCTGGACCTTTATCCTTGGCTGAGCGATAGCACTTTTGCCTGAGTCAGAAGGGTTCAAGCCAGACCCGGGACTTGAACACAAACATAAGCTGTCACTTCAGTCTTGCACTGTCGATGTGCGGCCTTTCGGATGAACTGCGGCACAGTCTGCCCTCTCAGGTGGACATGAATGATCCAATGGCATTCTTTCAAGAAGAGCAGGGGAGTTCTCCAATTATCCTGGCCAATATTTATCCCTCAGCCACCACCAGAAACAGATTACCTCGTCATTTAAATCATTGCTTTTGGTAGGCACTCGCAGTGCGCAAATTGGCTGCCGCGGTTCCTATACAACAGTGACTGACTACACTTCAGTAGGACTTCAGTGGCTGTGAAGCGCTTTGGGGAAATCCAAACCTCTTCCTGTGGGTTTGACTATTGAAAATATTAAATCCACATCCATTCATTTTTAATGAGTTTGCAACGTACATCGTTTTATTCTCCACTGAAAAAGCAGCGGCTTCCACTGGTTTGTGAATTTAGCAACACTCGCAATGACAGGTCATTTACTTTGCAAAACAAGCGAGAAACCCAAGAAATAAACACACACACACAGGCGGATCGGCCGCTGCAGCCAGCGGGGCTCCAGCCTCTGCCCGGCTACAAACAGGCCGAAGCTTCTCGCCTCTCCCCGCCGACCGTTAGAATCGGGAGCAGCGCCTCCCTAGGCCTCCTCTTACCCCAGGCTCAGTTCTGCTCCATCTCCTTCAATGTCCACCTCCACCTCCTCCGCCATATTGCCCCGGCAACAACGTCTCTTCCGGCATCAGCCCGTCACTTCCCTGCGCTCGCCCGGCGCCCCCTACAGGATGTCGGAGGCATCGCGCGGGTTCACTGCACCATTCGGCCCCCTACCTGCTGCCAGCGTTCACACGGACTTTCGGAGAAGGAATTGTTTTTTTTTAAGTGCGGTTTTACCCCAGAATTCATTCAAAAAATCCCAATAAACTGTATCTTTTAACTTTATTTTTTATTAGTATTGTACCTGAATATTTTATTTATTTTTACAAATATTAAAAGCTGCAAAAGCCCATGTCAGAGTAGGATGCTGGTCAATCAACAGTGCCCTGGAGAACTGTGGACCTGTCAGGGTCAGGTATCAAGTGAACCATGGAGGATTGCCGAAGTGCCAATTTTTCATTGTCAGATGAGTCATATTAGATCTATCTCAACTCTTTGCACTTCAGCCAAGGTGTGAACTGTTCCCAAAGAGCCTATTACAATAATGAAAAGTTATTTCCTAAGCTTATTACGGTTGTTGTATCAGCATGGGTACCACCAGTTCAGTTGGAGGGAGAGTGTGAAAACACGTACAGAACAGTGCTTTACCCCTGGCATTAGATGCCAATGACTTGCATAAATGCATTATACACTAATGGCAGAAACTAAACTATAACTAAAGCATTTAAAATAAAAAGCATTTTATTTCTTAATGATTTAAATTCATACCAACTATGAGAACTGGAAGAGTCAGTATTAGGATACCTTTGGTACTGTAGTTACTCAGTACGAAAGTGAAATTCAACAATTAAACTATACAATAGCTCTATACAAATAGATAGCACAAAGCTATATAGGAACACAAATTTTGAAAATATAGCATCTATATACATTTAGCAACTACAGTACTTAAAAGGCATAAAGAGCTATGAACATGAATTAGCTTCTACTTGTCACTTATGTATCTTCATCTGAAGAATAGCAAGACAATCCCAGGATTTCAGAGCTTTTACTCTGCAAAAGGGACTCCTGGGAATCTTCCCTGATCTTCAAGGCGTGTATTTCTTCCTCTCTGTTCAATTCTGCTGCGGTTCCACAGGAAGATGAAGCTTGTAAGTTTGGTAGCTGAGACAGAAGAATTTTGGTCATATGGCGCGAGTCCTCTCCTGATGTATTTTTTGGAGTTAAGCGCATAGAAAATCTTGGTAGAACTCTAGCAGGATTAAAAGTCAGGGGCTGGTCCTGAAAATCAGTGTTAACCATTGAACAGTCATAGATGACACCATCTGGTATCTGTGGGCGTCGGTGGCTCTCTTCCCTTCCTTCATCAGATTCCTCATCAGAGTCACACTCAGGAGTCACATCTTCTGTTTTGTTTGATAGAGGCATGCATAGTTGTTTCAAACTGTGCAATGTAGCTGTAAATAACAAAACCTTAATTTACAAAAACAGAACACTAGTGCATCTGGCTATTAATCTGAATTACTGGATAGAAATATGTGCAAATATTTACATGGTCAAGTTGGCAACCAGAGCTTAAAAATTGGAAGTTATGGTAACAAAAAAAAAAAACCACATTGCATGATTAAAATAATCTACATTCTGAATTTTCCAAGGAAGGGAATTACTTGGTTCATTTTTGTGGCAAAATCATTTCTCCTAACACTTCACAGCAAGGCATTTCGCACAAGGTTTGATATAGTGATTTAGTTGGCATTTATACAAACTGAATGTGTGCAAAGACCATTTAAAAAAATTATTTTGAGGAAATCTAAATGAAGGGCCAAGGCTCAGTGGAGGATACTATTATTGGAGAGTGGAACAGGTAAGGAGATATCAATATTTATAGATATCAACTATTAAAATAATTATTTTAAAAGATGTGTTTGTCTAAATAATGGCATTGCATGGAAAACTGACTTGGAGACAAACTGGCAGAGGACCTGACAGCCTTATAACAGTAATGAAATGACACAGATCTGTACTACTATCTACAATTAGAGGTTTGCAGTTAATTACAGTGAATTAGGTAGGGCTGCTTCAAGTGACAGAAAATGGATTTCCAAAGATCGAGTGGCTCATTCATGATTGGATTCAGTGCTCCCACTTGGCTCATTCGAGAAAAAATAAATTGTACTTTGGCCAATGTGTTTCCTGTAATGCTTGTTTTGTTAACATTAACTCTTACAAATGTCTCCCACCAATGACCGACTAATCAACAAATAGCACATTTAACATGAAAAAAAAATGTCCCACAGCACTCTAGAGGGCGAGGAAAGATAAACAGAAATAGATTATGGAAGGAATGGACACCAAACCATGATGGTGTAGGGGAGGAGAGATTAAGAGGAGTAAATGAAAGTTTGGTTGAAGAGATGGGCTTTAAGTGGGTTTTCAAACATGGGGTGAGAAGGGGAGGCAGAAGGATTCAGGGAGGGAGTTCCAGTGAGAAAGGTCATTGTTGGTGTAGCCTTCAGCAACCATGATTTGGGGGTCAGGAGGACTGTTTGTGGGAAGGAAAAAGAGGGATTCATGTCAGGCCTGAGAAGGACTAAGGGTGGAGGAAGGGATACAAGGCTGGAGAAAGTTGCAGAGATAGGGTGGGCCAAAACCATGAGGTATTTGAAGTTAAGGATGAGGATTTTAAATTTAATGAGTACAATAGGAGATAATATTTGCACTATTGTACTGCATGCTGCAGTGCACTGGAGGCCCAACTGCTTCTTATCTACATCAAATTAACTCCAGATGTAATTTTTGATACCCAGTTCATTGATGGTCTGTGTTGCCGAGTTGGGTGGTCTTTTCCGGGTGTAAGCACGGGGTTTCCAAGGGTGCTCCTTGTGGGAAGGATCTAACCGACGCAGCTTCCACAAGTAACGCTGATACTCCTTCTGAAGTTCTTCAATATGATCCTGGAATTCCTTTATCTTCCTCTCAGAGTAGTGGGATAGTTGTGATTGCTGAAAAGCAGTGAAAACATTTCTTCTTTATTACATCACCGTAATGTGATTTTATTTTTGTTAACACTTTAGTTTCTTGTTAAACCACCCACCCAGACACATACATAAAAAAATAACGAGAACGCCTGGTTACCCTGCAAAATATATTTTTTCATGAAAGCAAAAGGCCCAAATAACTTAGTTAACAAAGTATCCTGGCAAACACAAAAATAACTTACTATTTAACCAAATGTTTAGTGACCAGTATTGCTTTCATGTATTTTCTTTCTTCAAATTGGACTCATTTGAGCTATTAAAGGTTGCACTGCACAAGGAGTGGGTACTGCAATTTAGGGGATAATTCTTTCATCTCCGGGACTTTTGTTTTGAATCCAGTGCAGACTGACGAGTTGCAAGTCTCATCTTGCTGCTGGCTGTAAAGGTCCTAGAATGAGTTTGGGCAATATCAACCCATTCTTAGCATGATGTCTACAGCCAAAGTCTGCCTTTATACTGCATTCGTACAGCATCATTCATTACAAAAAAACTCCCTAGATACAACTCCAAAGTAAAAATGTCATCTGTGGAATCTCAAAAATCCAAGGTCCAATGTAAAATAGGTTTCAGAAATCCTGACCCAGCTCCTTGAAAGGAGCAGGTTAACAGCACAAATAACTTTAGTTTAATTCTATTCCAAGGCAAGATGGAAACATTCATGAACTGTGTTAAATACTTTCAAAAGTTTCATCATGACAAGATGAGTTGTTACTGTTGAGGAGGGTGTTATCTTTCCCCAGTGGTAAAACATTATTTCAGCGTTCCCATCATAAACTGAATTACTCACTTGCAGATAATACTCAATCTCAGTCTTGATGCTTGGAATCCATTTTTTTACTTCAACAGCTGAATTCAACGAAGACTATAAATAAATACAAATGGTTCAAATCACCACTAAATGTAAAGTGATCACTGAACAGACGCTACCATGTAACACCCATTTCTCCATGCATTAAATTACTTGGTTTTAGGGCAAAAATACTAAGACAGTCCATTGTATTGGATCAGCATTGAAAATGCACTTCTCAGTGAATTAAAAGGCATGAATGCAGACAACTTGACCCACTTAGATTAAATCAATGACTCCTTCCTATAAGCTTGTTACTAAATCATAATTAATAAATGCACTGCAACTTTAACACCGGCAGCAACACAGCAATATTATACATGGCACTAATCGAATCATCAAAAAATACAATATCACTTTGACTGTTGCAATGGCAGGCACACGTGAATTCTGCAGCAAAACTGTGCTCTAACCAGGAACCTGCTACAGTCAATTCTGCAGCACCAGTAGCAGCCATTTCTGAAGATTTTCTGCAAGTCCTTACTTGACAGGCCAAATGTTTATTTTAAAACCTCTTGTACAAGTTCAGAAAAAGAACCATTACAACAGTGACTACACTTCAAAAATCATTTATTGGCTGTGAAGTGCTTTGGAATGTCTTGAGGTTGTGAAAAGTGCCACATAAACACAAGTTCTTGCCCTTTCTTTACACTGTATTTGTTTGAAGGAGGAGAGCAGGAAAGAAACATGTATCTCAGCCTCTGAATACAAATGTGATTTGGATCCTCCAGCGGAGGATGGAAATTGGAACAAATGACCATTTGTACAGAAATTACAAATGCGTACGTTCATTCTTAGTTTTCGGTATGGTGTACAAAGAGGTTTACATGCAACCATGAACACCTCCCTGTGTCTGAGATTTTGTACAACATTCTCAAACCTCTTAATAGATTTATTATTTTGGCACTGCCAGATGGTAGGGAGAAAACTCAGACAATGGCAGGTTGATTTTATTATTCTTTGTCTGCATTGTAATATAGTAACACCCTACCAACAGGAGTCTGCCTTCCCCACAGATTAAAGATCACATTTTTAAGAGAGAGAAAGTGTGGCACAGCAGCAGAAAGCAAATTTCATCCTTCTTCTGCCCCCACATCCCCCC
The DNA here is from genome assembly GCA_030390025.1 of Squalus acanthias. Classification (NCBI taxonomy): domain Eukaryota; kingdom Metazoa; phylum Chordata; class Chondrichthyes; order Squaliformes; family Squalidae; genus Squalus; species Squalus acanthias. The sequence goes on along the minus strand of CM059439.1, from coordinate 47,490,627 downwards.
TCCCCCGCTGATCTCCGCTATGAAGAGAAACTGAACAAAGGTTAACATTTAGAATCCCAAGTGCCAAAACTGAAAAAGCCAGCAGTATTTTTGAGTTTTATTGTTATATGGGAGACGGCAACATTCAGCATTTGCAGGAAGTGGTTGCACGAGCTGGACCATAGCAGTCTTAAACATAGAACATCGATAGGAGCAGGAGTAGGCCATTCGGCCCCTCGAGCCTGCTCCGCCATTTAATGAGATCATGGCTGATCATCCAAATTCAGTACCCTGTCCCTGCTTTCTCCCCATATCCCTTGATCCCTTTAGCCTTAAGAAATAAATCTAACTCCTTCTTGAATATATTTAATGAATTGGTCTCAACTGCCTTCTGTGGTAGAGAATTCCACAGGTTCACCACTCTCTGGGTGAAGAAATTCCTCCTCATCTCAGTCCTAAATGGCTTACCCCTTATCCTTAGACTGTGACCCCTGGTTCTGATCTCCCCAGCCATCGGGAACATCCTTCCTGCATCTAGTCTGTCTAGTCCGGTTAGAATTTTATAAGTTTCAATGAGATCCCCTCTTGATTCACTTTCCCAGTCAAATATATAGCTGGTCAATTATATAACTGCACCTTAAGACTCCAGAATAATGGTGTGCATACTCACCAGTTTGGGTCGGTTTTGATGTATCTCTCTCAGGCGACCCTCTATTGCACAAAAACAAAGTGATTAAAAACTTTAGTACATGACTAAATCCTTTAATACACTACTGCCTAATAACAATAACTTGCATTTATAATAGCGCTTTTAACATAGTAAAACGCCCCAAAAGGCTTCACAGAAACAATTATCAAACGAAATTTGACACCGAGCCACATAAAGAGCTATTAGGACGGGTGACCAAAAGCTTGGTCAAAGAGGTAGGTTTTAAGGAGAGTCTTAAAAAAGGAGAGAAAGGCAGAGAGATTGAGGGAGAATTTCAGAGCTCAGGGCGAAGGCAGCTGAAAGCATGGATGCCAATGGTGAGGCAAAGAAAACTGAGGATCGCAAGAGGCCAGATTTGGAGGAGATCTTGGAGGGTTGTAGGGCTGGAGGAGATTACACAGATAGGGAGGGCGAGGCCATGGAGGCATTACAGAAAAAAGACTTGCATTTATATAGCGCCTTTCACAACCACCGGATGTCTCAAAGCACTTTACAGCCAATTAAGTACTTTTGGAGTGTAGTCACTGTTGTAATAGGAAACGCGGCAGCCAATTTGCGCACAGCATGATCCCACAAACAGCAATGTGATAATGACCAGATAAACTTTTTTTTTGTTATGTTGATTGAGGGATAAATATTGGCCAGGACACCGGGGATAACTCCCCTGCTCTTCTTCGAAATAGTGTCATGGGATCTTTTACATCCACCCAAGAGGAGACAGGGCCTTGGTTTAACATCTCGTGCGAAAAATTTGGAAACATGGGTGAGTCGTGCACACAATTCCTCGTTATAATTGCTGTTAATTGTTTGTAGTGAAGCACTGAGACATGATGATATGCAATAGTGACAACAAAAAATATAGTCCCACTCAGGCAGGAAGGGTGGGGGGGGGGGTGGGGGGGGGAAAGAGAGAGGGGGGGGTGAGATCAAGGCTGATCTGCGACCTAACTCCATATACCTGCCTTTGGCCCATATCCTTTAATACCTTTGGTTAACAAAAATCTATCAATCTCGGATTTAAAATTAACTATTGATCTAGCATCAACTGCTGTTTGCAGAAGAGAGTTCCAAACTTCTACCACCCTTCGTGTGTAGAAGTGTTTCCGAATTTCACTCCTGAAAGGTCTGGCTCTAATTTTTAGACTATGCCCCCTCGTCCTAGAATCCCCAACCAGCGGAAATAGTTTCTCTCTATCTACCCTATCTGTTCCCCTTAATATCCTGAAAACTTTGTTCAGATCACCCCTTAACCTTCTAAATTCTAGGGAATACAACCCTAATTTGTGTAATCTCTCCTCATAACATAAACTTTGAAGTCTGGGTATCATTCTGGTAAACCTACACTGCACTCCCTCCAAGGCCAATATATCTTTCCTAAGGTGTGATGCCCAGAACTGCTCACAGTACTTCAGGTGTGGTCTAACCAGGGTTTTGTATAGCTGCAGCATAGCTTCTACCCCCTTGTATTCTAGTCCTCGAGATATAAAGGCCAGCATTCAATTCGCCTTTCTGATTATTTTCTGTATCTGTTGAAGACATTTTAATGATCTATGTACCTGAACCCCCAAGTCTCTTTGGACATCCACTGTTTTTAGCTTTTCATCATTTAGAAAGTACCCTGTTCTATCCTTTTTAGGTCCAACGTGGATGACCTCACATTTGCTTACATTGAAATCTATTTGCCAGAGTCATACAGCACAGAAAGAGGCCCTTCGGCCCATCGTGTCCGCGCCGGCCATCAAGCCCTGTCTATTTTAATCCCATTTTCCAGCACTTGGTCCGTAGCCTTGTATGCTATGGCGTTTCAAGTGCTCATCTAAATGCTTCTTGAATGTTGTGAGGGTTCCTGCCTCTACCACCCTTTCAGGCAGTGAGTTCCAGATTCCAACCACCCTCTGGGTGAAAAAGTTTTTCCTCAAATCCCCTCTAAACCTCCTGCCCCTTACCTTGAAACTATGCCCCCTGGTTATTGACCCCTCTACTAAGGGGAAAAGTTCCTTTCTATCTACGCCCCTCATAATTTTGTACAGCTCAATCAGGTCCCCCCTCAGCCTTCTCTGCTCTAAGGAAAACCACCCCAGCCTGTCCAGTCTCTCTTCATAGCTGAAATGCTGCAGCCCAGGTAACATCCTGGTGAATCTCCTCTGCACCCTCTCCAATGCAATCACATCCTTCCTATAGTGTGGCGACCAGAACTGCACACAGTATTCCAGCTGTGGCCTAACTAGCGTTTTGTACAGCTCCATCATAATCTCCCTGCTCTTATATTCTATGCCTCGGCTAATGAAGGCAAGTATCCCATATGCCTTTTTAACCACCTTATCTACCTGTCCTGCTGCCTTCAGGGATCTATGTACATGCACACCAAGGTCCCTCTGATCCGCTGTCCTTCCTAGGGTCCTACCATTCATTGTGTATTCCCTTGCCTTGTTAGTCCTCCCAAAATGCATCACCTCTCACTTTTCAGGGTTAAATTCCATTTGCCACTGTTCTGCCCATCTGACCAACCCGTCTATATCGTCCTGTAGTCTGAGGCTTCCCTCCTCGCTATTTACCACCCCACCAATTTTCGTGTCATCTGCGAACTTACTGATCATACCTCCTACATTCACATCTAAAATCATTAATGTACACTACAAACAGCAAAGGACCCAGCACCGATCCCTGCGGTACACCACTGGACACAGGCTTCCAGTCACAAAAACAACCTTCGACCATCACCCTTTGCCTCCTGCCACTAAGCCAATTTTGGATCCAATGTGCCAAGTTGCCCTGGATCCCATGGGCTTTTACCTTCTTGACCAGTGTCCCATGCGGGACTTTGTCAAAAGCCTTACTGAAGTCCATGTAGACCACATCAACTGCACTACCGTCATCCACACACCTAGTCACCCCCTCGAAAAATTCAATCAAATTGGTTAGACATGATCTCCCCCTGACAAAGCCATGCTGACTATCCTTGATTAATCCTTGCCTCTCCAAGTGGAGACTAATTCTGTCCCTCAGAATTTTTTCCAATAATTTCCCTACCACTGATGTTAGGCTCACTGGCTTGTAATTCCCTGGTTTATCCCTACTACCCTTCTTGAATAATGGTACTACGTTAGCTGTTCTCCAGTCCTCTGGCACCTCCCCTGTGGCCAGAGAGGTTCTGAAAATTTGTGTCAGAACCCTTGCAATCTCCTCCCTTGCCTCACACAGCAGCCTGGGATACATCTCGTCAGGGCCTGGGGATTTATCCACTTTTAAGCCTGCTAAAACCGCTAGTACCTCCTCCCTCTCAATACTAATTTGTTCAAGTATATCACAATCCCCCTGCCTGATTTCTATGCCTACATCATCCTTCTCCATAGTGAACACAGATGCAAAATATTCATTTAAAACCCCACCTACATCTTCTGGCTCTACACACAGATTGCCACTTTGGTCCCTAATGGGCCCTACTCTTTCCCTGGTTATCCTCTTGCCCTTAATATACTTATAAAACACCTTGGGATTTTCCTTTATTTTGCCCACCAGTGTTATTTCATGCCCCCTCTTCGCTCTCCTAATTTTTGCCCATTCACTTAATCTGTCGAAAACCCTTTGTAATTTTATGCTTTCATCTACACAGCCTACAATGCCGCCTATCTTTGTCTCGTCAGCAAATTTGGATATATGACTTTCTATGCCATCATCTAAGTCGTTAATAAATATTGTGAATAGTTGAGGCCCCAACACAGATCCTTGCGGGACACAACTAGTCACATCCTGCCACTTTAAGTATCTACCCATTATCCCTACTCTCTGTCCCCTGCCGTTCAGCCAATTTTCTAACCAGGTCAATAATTTGCCCTCAATTCCGTGGGCTTCTACCTTAGTTAACAGTCTCTTATGAGGGACTTTATCAAATGCCTTCAGGAAGTCCATATAAATAATATCCATAGACATTCCCCTGCCCACTACTTTAGTCACCTCTTCAAAAAATTCAATCAGGTTTGTCAGGCATGACCTACCATACCCAAATCCATGCTGGCTCTCTCTGATCAACTGAAAATTTTCGAGGTGTTCAGTCACCCTATCCTTAATTATAGACTCTAGCAATTTCCCCGCAACAGATGTTAGGCTAACTGGTCTCTAATTCGGGGGGGGGGGGGGGGGGGGGGGGAGGAGAGTTACAGGGGGAAGGGTACGGGAGAGGTGGAAAGAGTAGGGAGGGGTGAGGGGAGGGGAGGGGAGGGGGGTGAGGGGAGGGGAGGGGGGTGAGGGGAGGGGAGGGGGGTGAGGGGAGGGGAGGGGGGTGAGGGGAGGGGAGGGGGGTGAGGGGAGGGGAGGGGGGTGAGGGGGAGGGGGGGGGGTGGGAGGGGAGGGGAGGGGAGGGGAGGGGAGGGGGGTGAGGGGAGGGGAGGGGAGGGGAGGGGGGGTGAGGGGAGGGGAGGGGGGTGAGGGGAGGGGGGGGGGGTGAGGGGAGGGGGGGGGGTGAGGGGGAGGGGGGGGGGTGAGGGGAGGGAGGGGGGGGGTGAGGGGAGGGGGGGAGGGGGGGTGAGGGGAGGGGGGGGGGTGAGGGGAGGGGAGGGGGGTGAGGGGAGGGGAGGGGGGTGAGGGGAGGGGGGGGGGTGAGGGGAGGGGAGGGGGGTGAGGGGGGGGAGGGGGGTGAGGGGAGGGGAGGGGGGTGGGGGAGGGGGGGGGTGAGGGGGGGGGGGGGGGGGGGGGGGGGGGGTGAGGGGAGGGGAGGGGGGTGAGGGGAGGGGAGGGGGGGTGAGGGGAGGGGAGGGGGGGGAGGGGAGGGGGGGGGTGAGGGGAGGGGAGGGGGGTGAGGGGAGGGGAGGGGGGGGGGAGGGGGGGGGGGGGAGGGGGGGGGGGGGGGGTGAGGGGGGGAGGGGGGGTGAGGGGGGGGGGGGGGGGGGTGAGGGGGGGGGGGGGGGGGGGGGGGGGGGTGAGGGGGGGGGGGGGGGGGGGGGGGGGGGGGGGGGGGGGGGGGGGGGGGGGGGTGAGGGGGAGGGGGGGGGTGAGGGGGGGGGGGGGGGGGTGAGGGGAGGGGGGGGAGGGGGGTGAGGGGGGGGGGGGGGGTGAGGGGGAGGGGGGGGAGGGGGGGGGGGGGGGGGGGGGTGGGGGGAGGGGGGGGGGGGGTGAGGGGAGGGGGGGGTGAGGGGGAGGGGGGGGGGGTGCGGGGAGGGGGGGGGGTGAGGGGAGGGGGGGGGGGGGGTGAGGGGGGGGGAGGGGGTGAGGGGGAGGGGGGGGGGGGAGGGGAGGGGGGGGGGGGTGAGGGGGGGTGGGGGGGGGGGGGGTGGGGGGAGGGGGGGGGGGAGGAGGGGGGAGGGGGGTGAGGGGAGGGGAGGGGGGTGAGGGGAGGGGAGGGGGGTGAGGGGAGGGAGGGGGGTGAGGGGAGGGGAGGGGGGTGAGGGGAGGGGAGGGGGGTGAGGGGAGGGGAGGGGGGTGAGGGGAGGGGAGGGGGGTGAGGGGAGGGGAGGGGGGTGAGGGGAGGGGAGGGGGGTGAGGGGAGGGGAGGGGGGTGAGGGGAGGGGAGGGGGGTGAGGGGAGGGGGGGAGGGGAGGGGAGGGGGGTGAGGGGAGGGGAGGGGGGTGAGGGGAGGGGAGGGGGGTGAGGGGAGGGGAGGGGGGTGAGGGGAGGGGAGGGGGGTGAGGGGAGGGGGGTGAGGGGAGGGGAGGGGGGTGAGGGGAGGGGAGGGGGGTGAGGGGAGGGGAGGGGGGTGAGGGGAGGGGAGGGGAGGGGGGTGAGGGGGGTGAGGGGAGGGGGGTGAGGGGGGTGAGGGGAGGGGGGTGAGGGGGGTGAGGGGAGGGGGGTGAGGGGGGTGAGGGGAGGGGGGTGAGGGGGGTGAGGGGAGGGGGGTGAGGGGGGTGAGGGGAGGGGGGTGAGGGGAGGGGAGGGGAGGGGGGTGAGGGGAGGGGAGGGGGGTGAGGGGAGGGGAGGGGAGGGGGGTGAGGGGAGGGGAGGGGAGGGGGGTGAGGGGAGGGGAGGGGAGGGGGGTGAGGGGAGGGGAGGGGAGGGGGGTGAGGGGAGGGGAGGGGAGGGGGGTGAGGGGAGGGGAGGGGAGGGGGTGAGGGGAGGGGAGGGGAGGGGGGTGAGGGGAGGGGAGGGGAGGGGGGTGAGGGGAGGGGAGGGGGGTGAGGGGAGGGGAGGGGGGTGAGGGGAGGGGAGGGGGGTGAGGGGAGGGGAGGGGGGTGAGGGGAGGGGAGGGGGGTGAGGGGAGGGGAGGGGGGTGAGGGGAGGGGAGGGGGGTGAGGGGAGGGGAGGGGGGTGAGGGGAGGGGAGGGGGGTGAGGGGAGGGGAGGGGGGTGAGGGGAGGGGAGGGGGGTGAGGGGAGGGGAGGGGGGTGAGGGGAGGGGAGGGGGGTGAGGGGAGGGGAGGGGGGTGAGGGGAGGGGAGGGGGGTAAGGGGAGGGGAGGGGGGCGAGGGGAGGGGAGGGGAGGGGAGGGGAGGGGGGGGAGGGGAGGGGAGGGGGGGGAGGGGAGGGGAGGGGGGCGAGGGGAGGGGAGGGGGGCGAGGGGAGGGGAGGGGAGGGGGGTGAGGGGAGGGGAGGGGAGGGGGGTGAGGGGAGGGGAGGGGAGGGGGGTGAGGGGAGGGGAGGGAGGGGAGGGAGGGGAGGGGGGTGAGGGGAGGGGAGGGAGGGGAGGGGGGTGAGGGGAGGGGAGGGGAGGGGGGTGAGGGGAGGGGAGGGGAGGGGGGTGAGGGGAGGGGAGGGGAGGGGAGGGGGGTGAGGGGAGGGGAGGGGAGGGGGGTGAGGGGAGGGGAGGGGGGTGAGGGGAGGGGGGTGAGGGGAGGGGAGGGGAGGGAGGGGAGGGGAGGGGGGTGAGGGGAGGGGAGGGGGGTGAGGGGAGGTGAGGTGAGGTGAGGTGAGGGGAGGGGAGGGGAGTAGAAAGAGGGGAGGGGAGTAGAAAGAGGGGAGGGGGGTAGAAAGAGGGGAGGGGGGTAGAAAGAGGGGAGGGGGGTAGAAAGAGGGAAGACTGTCTAGCACCGAGGAACTGAACCCCAGCAAAGATGGCGAACAGAAACGGGCCGAGGGAGCCGCTCTGCAGTGACTGTGACCGGCGGCCAGTGAACGTTTGGAAATCTCAGGCAGCGACTCCCAGCTTCTCGCCACCCAGCCGCATTTCACGGGGTTCCTTCAGCACGGTCCCAAGCGGCGATACAAGTGAACAGGAGCAGGTTTCTTTACCCTCCTTCTCCCTCTGCAGCCACAGCCGGTTCAGTTTCCCCAGCTGTTTCTCTTCATTGCGGGCCATTAGACCTCCGCCGCCATCACGGCAAACACCAGCCCACCAATCAGGCAACCGCTCCCGGCTTCACCGAGTCCTCCACCGTCCCGGGGTCCTCCTCTCTCACACCGGGTCCTCCTCCGTCCCGGGATCCTCCTCTCTCACACCGGGTCCTCCACCGTCCCGGGGTCCTCCTCTCTCACACCGGGTCCTCCACCGTCCCGGGGTCCTCCTCTCTCACACCGGGTCCTCCACCGTCCCGGGGTCCTCCTCTCTCACACCGGGGTCCTCCTCTCTCACACCGGGTCCTCCACCGTCCCCGGGTCCTCCACCGTCCCGGGGTCCTCCTCTCTCACACCGGGTCCTCCTCTCTCACACCGGGTCCTCCTCCGTCCCGGGATCCTCCTCTCTCACACCGGGTCCTCCTCCGTCCCGGGATCCTCCTCTCTCACACCGGGTCCTCCTCCGTCCCGGGGTCCTCCTCTCTCACACCGGGTCCTCCTCCGTCCCGGGATCCTCCTCTCTCACACCGGGTCCTCCTCCGTCCCGGGATCCTCCTCTCTCACACCGGGTCCTCCTCCGTCCCGGGATCCTCCTCTCTCACACCGGGTCCTCCACCGTCCCGGGATCCTCCTCTCTCACACCGGGTCCTCCACCGTCCCGGGATCCTCCTCTCTCACACCGGGTCCTCCTCCGTCCCGGGATCCTCCTCTCTCACACCGGATCCTCCTCTCTCACACCGGGTCCTCCTCCGTCCCGGGATCCTCCTCTCTCACACCGGGTCCTCCTCCGTCCCGGGATCCTCCTCTCTCACACCGGGTCCTCCTCCGTCCCGGGATCCTCCTCTGTCCCGGGATCCTCCTCTCTCTCACCTGGTCCTCCACCTTCCCGGGATCATAGAGTTATAATGGCACAGAAGGAGGCTATTCCGCCCATCGAGTCCGTGCTGGCTCTCTGTAGAGCAATCCAGTCATTCCCATTCCCTGCTCTATCCCCGTAGCCCTGCAAGTTTATTTCCCTCAAGTGCCTATCCAGTCTCCCCTTGAAAACATTGAGTGTCTCCGCGTCCACCACTTCCGTCGGCAGCGAATTCCAGGTCCTCCCCACTCGCTGCGTAAAGTTTTTCCTCACATTCCCCCCTGTATCTCTTGCCCAAACCTTAAATCTGTGTCCCCCTAGTCCTTGTACCATCAACTAGTGGGAACAGCCTTTCCCTGTCTAGCCTATCCAAACCCGTCATAGTCTTGTACACCTCTATCAAATCACCCCTCAACCTCCTTTACTCTAATGAAAACAAATCCAGCTACTACAACCTGTCCTTGTAGCTAAGATTCCCCCATCCCCAGAACCATTCTGGTAAATCTCTGCACCCTCTAAAGTGTGGTGACCAGAACTGGACACAATACTCCAGTTGTAGCCTAACCAGCGCTTTATAAAGGTTCAGCGTAACTTCTCTACTTTTGTACTCAATACCTCTATTTATGAAACCCAAGATCCCATATGCTTTGCAAACCACTCTCTCAATATGTCCTGCCACCTTCAGGGACCTATGCACATTAACTCCCAGGTCCCTCTGTTCCTGCACACTCTAAAACTGTTCCATTAAGTGTATATTGCCTCTCATTCCTTCTGCCAAAATGCATCACCTCACACTTCTCTGTATTAAATTCCATCTGCCACTTGTCTGCCCATTCTGCTAGCCTTTCTATGTCCTGTTGCAGTCGATTGGTATCATCCTCACTGTTTGCCACACCCCCACGTTTGGTGTAATCGGCAAATTTAGAAATTCTACTTTGTATTGCTCCAGGTTCACCAGGTCCTCCGCAGTCCCGGGATCCTCCGGGTTCACCGGGTCCTCCGCAGTCCCGGGATCCTCCGGGTTCACCGGGTCCTCCACAGTCCCGGGATCCTCTGGATTCACCGGGTCCTCCGCAGTCCCGGGATCCTCCGGGTTCACCGGGTCCTCCACAGTCCCGGGATCCTCTGGATTCACCGGGTCCTCCGTAGTCCCGGCATCCTCCAGGTTCACCGGGTCCTCCACAGTCCCGGGATCCTCCGGGTTCACCGGGTCCTCCGCAGTCCCGGGATCCTCCGGGTTCACCGGGTCCTCCGCAGTCCCGGGATCCTCCAGGTTCACCGGGTCCTCCACAGTCTCGGGATCCTCCGGGTTCACCGGGTCCTCCGCAGTCCCAGGATTCTCTGGGTTCACCGGGTCCTCCACAGTCCCGGGATCCTCCGGGTTCACCGGGTCCTCCGCAGTCCCGGGATCCTCGTGACGCTCCGAAGTCGTTCCTAACACGTGATAGGAGTGTCGGGTTGTTCCGTCACAGGCTGAGAACACGTGCTGATTGGCTACAGATATTTGTTGTTCAGTTATTTGCTGAATTAAATATTAGTTTGAGTTTTTTGTTACTGAAGTGCATACATACCAACCTAGAACTCTGGCAAAAGCTGCCCAAGAGATTCAAATGACAAACCTGACAACTCTAAAACAGCCCTGACACTGAAAATAGGGTGGGTTGCAGGATCGTCAACCCTCAACCAATGGGGCATAAATCTCCCGGAATGGGCATGGATTTTCTGGGATAGGGCATGGGTCTCCTGGAATGGGGCACGGGTCTCCCGGAATGGGGTCCGTGAGATTATTGCGCCTTAAATTTCCGGCCATTCTGTGACCTCACCAGCGGCCGGTGCAGAGAAGATTCCGGCTCGGTGACGTCATCCGCCCGATCGCCCACCACCACCCGCCGGGATCAGCTGGTGTGCCGGGAAGAGTCGCGGGCAGCCGGGGCGGAAGAGGAAGACTGGGGAGTGAAGTTCAGGGAGATAGGGAAACTAGGGAATGGGGGTTGGGAATGGAGGCGAGAGTGAGACTTGGGAATGGGGTTCGGAGAGAGAGGGAAACTGGGGATGGGCGTTTGGGAAGAGGAGGAGTCTAGGGAATGGAGGATGGGGAAGAGAGAGGGAATGGAGGTCGTCAGAGGAATTCCATTCCATGAATGTAGAGATATTGAGTGATGCTGGCTAGCTCATTATGCATGCCAATGTGTGCTACCTCGGTAGTAGCCATGATTCATTTATTCGCAGGCAATCCTGGCAGGATATCGGCACTGTTCAACCAGAGCAATGTAACAGGGTGGCTGAGAGGAGACTGGGGTAAGTGCTTGAGCCTTGGTTGATTACACCTTTTCAGCATCCAAGGACAGAGTATCAGTGTGGAACAGATCATTTGAATTCTTAAATTCCATTTCCAGTGCCTGAACAGGTTTGGGGGAGCCCTGTAATGATTTTCAGAAGTATAGTAGCTTGCTGCATCGGCCATAATTTGGCCATTACAACGTGATTGAGTGTTCCAATCACAGAAGGTGAAGAGGAAGAAGGAGGTGGAGAACAATACCCTGTTCACGACAAAAACACCCAGTAGAGACTGGAGGTTGGCCCAGATATTCTGCTGGCAGCAGCACAAGTCATTAGGCAAGAGATCACCACCAACTTCTTCCAATAAAGTGGTTTGCCTCCAAGCACAATAAAGTCCTTCATGATCCTTTGCCTTACTCATAGACAACCATTTGTCTAATCTGTAATACCTCTAATGGACAGTTACAAACATTAATCATCATATAAAAGGGATAACAGGAGACTTCCCTGGAAAAAATAAACATAATTGAATTGCGAGAAATGTACATGTATCACCATTTTGTCCCTTCATTGTGCCCTATTACTACTGCTGTTTGATATCATTGTGACTACCCTTTGTGTCTAAAACTCTTTTCACTCGTGATGCTAACCTACCTGTGTCAGGTTGTGAGGCTTGTGGCTGGGTCAGTAATGATATAGCCCTCAGTAAATGAGGTGGTACTTTTCTTAGTAATGCCGATATCCTTAATGGACTTGCTTCTGGTGTCATGTCACTTGTGTGTCCAATGCCTACCGGGCCCAAACCACAAGCTCCCTTCTATGCTGGCATTGGAGAGGGTTGCATTAATGACAACGTATTGTCACAACCATGAGAAGCAGTGACATTTGCATCTACTCCTTACAGACCATTAGTGTTGGGCTAATGGTTTGCATAAGATCAGGCAGAATAGTTTGAATTCAATACTGAAAGCCCTGAGCTAAGGTGTTCTTCAGGGCATCTATGGAAGCAGTCATTGCTACCTCCGTCAAAATAACAGATGCCCTCTGAGACATTTCCTGATATTTTCAGGCTGCATTGATCTGGACTGCCACTGTCACTAGGGGTTTCGGTAGCTCTTCCACCGAAGTTACAATGGACGAGCAGGTGAAAACCCACAGAAATTCAAACCCTCCATGAATATAACATAGATCAACAGGTTGTATCCAAAGGTTAAATTCACCCTTTTTATTCCATTTTTTTCTGAATACTTTTACGGTCATCTTGTACTGTATCACTCAAGTAATAAATTATATTATTTATTTTGCAAGCTTTCACAGGCATGTATGTAAACAGGAGCAAAATCAACATATTTGCAATATCCAGGTCAATACCCATTCTGTTCCCTTGATACTGAAGGGATTAGTAGGAACAGGTTGTTTAGTAATACTCTATTAACCATATTAGACTTATGTCTTTCTGAGGTATTATTTAAATCAGATTGCTTGGTCATTTTACGTGTCAAAATATATACGGGTTGGATTTTCATGGAAATTCTCTGAATTGTCCATCATAACTTCAGCGGGCAAGTTGCATAAATCCCCAATAAATGGCATAAATGGTGTTTATACCAGTTTTCCGGGGTTTTAGTGGCACCTGTGAGCTGCATTGCAAGTGTCTCACAGAGTGTATTATGATATACAGGAATCCCGCCCCAACCGTGCGGTTTTGCCATACGCGGATTTCATGTATACACGGTTTCCTCTCTGCGACAATTTTTGCCAACCACGGCAGTGAATTTCGCGTATCCGCGGTTTTTAATTTAGGAATAAGGTAAATAACATGATTTTTATGCTTTTTATATTCTTTTTTATTGGGCCAGAAATTCGGGTCCCCACGGGTGAGTACACGCTGTGTACTCACCCGTAGGGCCACCGGAAGTGCCGGTTTTGCGCATGCACGGGAAACCAGAACTTCCGGTCTCTTGAAGGAAGGGGTTCGCGGGTCAACCGCGTGCGCGGGAGAGGCAGCGCGTACGCAGCGAACTTCGGCTTTTTTTTTTACAGGTTTCTCCGTGCGGCTAAGTCCCTAGCAGCTGCGCGTGGAAAAAGCAGGCGCAAGGCCTGCTTTTAACAAGGTAAGAGGTGAATTAAGTAAAATTGAAACATTTTTTCCACAGGTTTATCATTTTTAAATACTTTAAAGAAAGGTAAGTTTATTTTTAGCCCTGTTAAAAACTTTAATAAATTTTTTCAAAAATTAAAATTTTTGTTTAAAGTAGTTAATTTATGTAATTTATAGTTATTTAAAAAATGTGATTTTTAAAAAAAAAAATTATTTGAAGTTTTACTTAGGTTTTGGGGCCGATCTCTATTCATAGATTTGACAGGTCTTCCTGGGATACGCGAGCACTGCACACCGGCAGCTGGAGGAGGCCCAGGATCGGAATCCCACGCAGGCCCACAGCACAACGGCAGGCGCGCTATGTAAGTGCACCCGCTATGCTTGCACCCGCGGGAAGCCTCCGACCCGAATTTCTGGGCCATTGTGTTTATACACATTTATACTGTATTTGCCAACCGCGGTTTTACTAACCATGGGGGTTTTCAGGGACGTATCCCCCGCGGTTGGGGAGGGATTACTGTACTAAGTTATGTAATTAGACCTGTATAGGTGACCACCACAGGTTTGACTTAAATATCCTTTCCCATGAACCCGACAAGCCTGGTATTTTCTATTTATTGATTACATTTACCTGATTATTCTGTTTTATGGTAAATTGTATTCACGTTTCCTTTTTTTTTGCTTGCCTTAGTGAGAATTATATTCAAATTTAATAAAACTTATTGTCACAACTTATGCCCCTTTCCCCCAAACTATATAATTCTGTATAGATGCCCATAAGCATTGTACTTTCTGGACAATGGTTTCATTATAGGTTAACTAAACCATGGTAGTCCACCACCACTACCACAATACACTACCCATTCATTAATAAAGCTCCATCAGAAATCAAAAAGTACACTGCTCAAAATGATTATATAGTGCAGGTTACTTGGAATATAGGGTCACAAAAAGTATCAATCCAGTTTCTTCCAACTTGCTTATCATGCATTCCAGTACATTATCACATGCAATTAGTGATTAATGATGCAAGGCATGGGCAATGATCAAGAAGTCCACTTTGAAACAGAGAGAAAATCGTTTTCAGTTTGTCACTTAACACATTTAGAACCATTTACACCAACATCTTCAACGTAAGCACGATGATGTCAGTTGGAAAGGTAGGGTCGGGATTATGGAAGACTCCTGATAAAAAGCCAGTTTTCTGTTGGGACCCTGTAAATGTCACCTGTAGAATGAAACTGGAGACTGTGATGATAGATTTATACCCAGAGTTTTTGTTTGATAATCATCAGGAGTTAGGAAATGTTTTATGGCCATATCTTGGAATTTATATTTCACTCAGGAATTTAAATAAATTGTATTTGGTCTGTTGCAAGAAGCAGACTTGGTTTGCCAGATAGGTTTTTCTCATTCCATAATTTAATGTGTTCTTACCAACGCTTCATAAGATCTTTAGTTGTATAACTTAAAACGGATGTGCTTCTGTGACTCAAATGTGCTGTGAGGATAGGTTTAGTAATGTTAAGCGCTAAAGGTAAACTTCAGTGGGATTAACGGGTGAGATGGAGTTGTAAAGGAATGAACCATACCTATTCAGAAAAATACACCATCCTATGAACAGAATTCAGACTTTATTAAAATATGACAAACTGGGTTTAAAAATCTAAAAGCCTCAACGATACAAAGCTGTAAATACAGGCTTCTGAGATAAGATGAGTCGTTAACACAAAGCTGTGAACACCATACAAGCTTTTGAAATGGGAATTGGTTGTTGACACTGAGACAATGGCCCTATTGAAGCAAAGGGTTAGAGTTTCCAAGAAGTCTGCAGTTTGGAACCAACACAATAGCTATACCCAGTTTAAAGTGTTATAAACTAACACTTGGAACAGAAACACAGAACATTAAAGAAACATGTGCCTTTGTAAAAGTAATATCAAATGAAAAACAGGAGACATAAGTCTGTAATACAACCAATTGAAGTAGCTAGGAAAACAATCATGTACTCGGTTGAAGTGGGTTTAAATTTATATGTCGTAAAAGATACAAACAAAAGACTTTGTAAATATGACATCAATAGATGCACCAAGCAATCACATGGTTTTTGTATTGAACTTGGAACAGTTAGGAGACGCGAAGTCTGGCTTATAACCAGCTGAGGTGATTTAAGAATTCAATAGAAGACATTCGTAAGAATGACATCAAATAGATACATCTGTCAGAACCATTTTTTATGATAAGTTATGAACACCTACACAGCAGACACAAGTCTGCAAGTTAACAGCTGAATTGACAGTAAGAATAGAAAGAAGTCAACAGAAATATGACTAGAGATAATTAGCTTACATCAGCAGAAAACTTCAAAGAATATACCACTGAGAAAGGGTATAAAATATAGAGCTTTCAGATAGGAAGTCAGAAGTCGCTGAAAGGGGCAAAGCGATTCTCATTCTTCAGAGGCAGGCTCTGTAAGTTTTTAACTCTTTGAGTTCTCGGGGATCAAAAAGGTACTTTTATTTGATTTTGGTACATATTCTGGATTAAGAATAAGTAGAAATGTAAAAATGTAACGAAGTTAAGATTTGAGAATAAGGATCTCTGAGAAGAATTGTAAGCTATTTGTATTTTGAACTGTTAAAGTTGCGATTGACTCACCAACTGTTAACTGCATGTCGGTTCTTTAATAAATCTATATATAGGACTAGTCATTATCCCTTCAGAGTAAACCCCAACACTCTCCTTGCCACCCTTGCACCGCAATATAATTACATCAATGTGTATGGTTTTTGGATAATTTTGAAATTATTACATTTTATGCCCCATTAAAACTACAACATAAAATTAAGGCTCACAAATAAGAATCAGCAAGACATGTCTGTACACACAGTAACAATACATGTTAGTCAGAAATGTTCTACATTTTACTGTCTGTCTGTAGTATTTACCCTGTCATTTGTACACATTTAGTAATTTGCTAAAGTTCTTCAATTAAAATCTAATATGTTGTGTTTTTTCTTAAATAAAAGCAGCAAAACTATAAATGTTGGCTAGATCGTGCCCTAGTGCCATGCTTATGTGATGCACAAAAAAGTAACAAAATAATAATAATCACTGTAACAGACTAAAAAGAAAAGCCACAGTACATGCATTAATCCTGCAACAAGTGCAAAAAAACAACAAAAGTTATTTCAGAACAGAAATTGTATTTGTCAAATAGCAGAGTTAATCAATCAAGCTGGATAGCAAAACTACGTTAACTATCCTTAGCACGTATCAACCAGTTCAATATTATTGTTGTAGACACTGAACTAAAGGGGAAAATAATGCTCAAAACATTTTTTCTTCTGATTAGTAAATTACTTGATTAAGCACTCAATATTATGCGTAAGAAGGTAAAACAAATACTTAATGTTATTGTTGAGTAGCTTTGTCATCTATTAAGACAAATTCTATTGATTAGTCTGAGAAGCACAAAGTAGTTAGTGGAGCCTTTGTGAAATGGTGTCATTTTCACAATGTTTGCCCAAACCTGA
Source organism: Squalus acanthias (assembly GCA_030390025.1). Lineage (NCBI taxonomy): Eukaryota > Metazoa > Chordata > Chondrichthyes > Squaliformes > Squalidae > Squalus > Squalus acanthias. The sequence continues at coordinate 47,473,968 of CM059439.1, read as the reverse complement.
TGGATGCTCACTGGTATTTCATTCCTGCGTTGCTATTTTGTACATATTTTAAAATTTCTATTGCACAAAAGTAAACAAAAAATAGAAATTTAAAAATGAAACACGGATTCCTGCCATGGCCACTTTTAAAAAGAGTCAACAAAGGGAAACTGCAGCAATGGATTCCAATCAAACAACACTGTGATCCAGTTTCACTAACAATGTATCACTGCATCCCATATGGAGGCAGGGGTGGCTAGATTAAGGATACACTACCATTGTACAATACAGAGTTCTGTTTTAGGGCTATCGCCATGTGCTTTTACAATTGATAATTTTGCTTTTTTTGTTGTTGTAAGCATGTGTTATTTTCTATGGGGGAAAAATTCGGTATCGATCATTTTAGGGCGCTAACATCGCCTGGGCACTAATTAGCGCTGGCGACCATGAAATTGAGTTTTAGCACCCCAAGAGGGAAGTGGAATGCTAAATCAAGTGCTACACTTCCTTATTAGGGCGCTGACGTCGGCGAGCGGGGCAGAGACTCAAGCAGAGTACCAAGCTGATCGATCGCGGGCAGGAACCCGCGAAAAAAACTAGAACAGGAGAGGTAAGATTTTTTTCCACTTACCTCGGCCATCTCGCCTTTAATCATCGCCCCTGAAGCGGCCGGCCGCCCGATGCACGTCTCCTGCAGCTGTCGGTGTTTTTGACCGGCGCTGCTGCAGGGGGCGGAAGTCAATTTCGGGTCCGGGGCGATGCGCACGAATATGGCGGGAGTCGATGTCAGCACTGCGCCCGGTCGCAAAGCCATTTGTGCCCCGTTAGTGCCCCCCACGGTGGGGGGGGGGGGGGGGTCCCAATTTCACCCCCTATGTATTTTGCACTTTTGAGCCACAATGAATAGCACAGCTTCAGAATGAGCTTTGCTTTTTTCCACTTCCTCCCCTCTTCCTCTGAAAACACTGTCATGCTAAGTTACAAACATGTCAGCAGCCCTTTGGTACTTCACCTAAATGACCATCTTTTAAGTGTGAGTCTTGATAGTGAGTGTTGGTAGACTATTCCAACTTGTGGTAGGAAGCCTGATCTTGTCCTCACCCTATGTTCACACCATGCATTTTTGAACAAGGGTCACTGGATAGCAATCAGAAGTATGAATGCCAGCTAATTCCCTCCAACCCCCACCATGAGCTCCAGGATGGTGTAACTTCTCAACTCAACTTGGCTGAGGTTGGTTAACGCAGCACAGGACACAGCTGAAACTGGGACTGTACTGGTCTATATGTCTCAGTGCATTGACCAAGTAAGCCATCAGGGATGTTGAGTTTTTTCTTATCTAGTTAACATCATTTTTTTTTTCAATAATGCTGCTATTTGATGGTGGCTGTCTGTATCTCCACTTTCTGCAACTTGAAGAGGGGTCTTTTTTAAACTATTTGTAGAGTGAAACTTGGGTTTTTCACCTTCATACCAGTTGATTAGCTTTTGGGCAGTATTAAAGTTGCCCGATTTGCAAGCGCAATGCAGAGGTGTGTCTTTGGTATTGTCTAAGGCATTAATGGCAGCTCCATTGATCAACAACAACTCTACCAGGCCCTCGTGACTATGTTCTGCTGCCAGATGTAATGGTGTTTTCCGCCAAACATTCTTATTATCTATGTTTTTATTTTTCCCAGCTAATAAAAGAGCTTTGACAACAATGCTATGGCTTTTGCTGGCTGCATAGTGCATTGGAGTATTCCCATCCATATCCTTTATAGCAAATTTGGCCCCTCTGGTTAACATCAAAGATACAAAGTCCAAATGGCCCTCATTAGCAGCCAAATGGAGTGGGGTCTTCTTCTCTTTATTTACTGCATTAGGATCAGCCTGGTTTGACAGAAGTAGTTCTGCAATGGAGGCATCTCCAACTACAGCAGCCACGTGCAAGGGTGTTCTCATTGATCTGTCTTTAGCATTCACATCTGCTTTGTTCTGGATGAGACACTCTGCTGTATCTCGGTTACCTCTTTGTGAAGCGATGTGTAAGGGTGTAACTGCTTCCTTAGTGACTGCATTGACCTTTGAACCTCCTCTTATCAAAGTTTCTATCAATAGTGGTTGGTTATGAAAGGATGCAACGTGCAGGGGTGTTTGGTCGCCAGAGCCAATGATGTTTGCATCCATCCCCTGGTCAATCAGCAGCTTTGCAACAGAAAGAGAACCAGTCTGGACCGCAAGGTGTAACGCACTGTTCATATTTGGTGTCCTTTCATGTAAACGTGCGCCTTTATTTAACAGGACTTTGACAGATTCTGCATGGCCAAGTTCTGCGGCTACCAGTAAAGGGGTGTATTGCATTCCATTTCTGGTGTTGGTGTCGATGCCCTGTTCAATTAGAATGCCCACAGTTCCGTGTAGATTTTTCTGAACTGCTTCAAAGAGTGCATTGACTAGGACAGCAGGGCTAATCCCACTGCTATGCTCCAAGATCAGCTGAATCAGGGACGGGTTATTACTATTAAATACTGCATCAATCAGATCAACGTCGACCTTGGCTCCAGCCTCCAACAGTACCTTCACAGTGTTGAGATGTCCTTGGGAAGTAGCATGAAACAGTGGGGTCCTGTTCTTCTCATCCTTAGTGTCAACCGGAGCCCCATATTTGAGAACGATTTGTGCTAGTTTACTTTCATCTCTGAGTGCAGCCATATGCAAAAAAATTTCTTCCTTTTATGATTTCTGGCTTCTTCTTTCAACATCAGCTTTACTATGGGGAAATGATTGTTCTGGGCAGCTAAGTGCAATGGACTTCTGGATTCTGGATCCAAAGCGTAGATGTGTGCTCCAGCTTGGAGAAGCATTTTGGCTGCATCTGTGTGCCCTTTCCCTGCAGCCCGGTGGAGAGGTGATTGCCCTTTGTTATCCCTCACCTCTATCTTTGCTCCTTTATTTAATAAATATTCAATAATCGTAACATGTCCATGGGCAGCAGCAATGTGCAACAGGGTTTCATTAGAAGCATTCGTGCCATTTACGTCGCTGCCTCCAAAAGCTTTTTCAAGACCGGAAAGATCTCCAAATGCTGCAGCTTGATAGAGCTCAGTCAGCTCAACATGGACAGGCTGAGGTCTAGCAGCTGTATTTAGCATCTGATGTGGCTTCTTTTTAGGTGTCACGTTCTGCATGAATTCCTCTACCTTTTTTTGGGTATTCCTCGGGATTTCATCCTTATCTCTCTCCAAAAGGTAACCCACTAGCTGTCTCTTGGCATCCCCAAAACTGCTGGACACATTACTGACATAGCTTCTGATGTAGTTGTAGAGAGTTGGTTCCACATACTTGAGGCAAGGATAGAAGAACAGTCTGCAGGCTCTCTCACCACAAGAAACCAACATATCCAGAAGTCTCGAGTTCTTTTCCTCCCGTGTCCTGTAATTCAACACAGCGATTCTCTTATCTGGTGAAAAGATACGATTCTCAACCAACCAGTCCAGAAGATGATCAGTGTTGATAATTCCTGCTACCAGTTCCTTTTTCTTGCTCCGAAGAACCTCAATTGCATATGGATTTGTAAAAATACCTGTAGCGTTTATGGGCATTGTGGCAGATCGACATGCGTACTAATTAAGATATAGATTGATTGGCAGCAGAAACCTTTATCTTTCTGGCAATTGTCAAATCTTAAAACAATGAAAGTTACTGCACTTCATTAAATAAATCGTCCTTTCCACGGCTGAAAGTCAATCATCATTAAGCTGATGTAACTTACTGTTAAAATAGAGTCCTCAGAGGCTTGTGCAACACAGCTAGATCGCAACTTGTGTAAAATGAGTCCTGATCCCCTGAATGAATCGTTAGCGGTCCCACTACACCATAGCAACCAGGTTGGTTGCTTTATTCTGACACAATAATGACATCAAAAATGTTGGCAAACATGTTAAGTTTGACCTGCACGAGAAATATTTGAGAAATTCCATGAGATCTTGAGCACAAAACTATCAAAAAAAGTCATTTTGCTGTCCTGTAAGCCAAACCATTGTGTTTACCATCCACTAATCTAGTGTAAGCAGTCCGTCAGAGGTGACGTGGAAATCTTCAGCTTAGCTACTGTTGCTTGGAGTCTGTTAGGTTATTGTGTTAATAAACAAAAGCAAAACAACTGCACGCAATCAATGCCAGGAGAAAACTTCTACAAACTCTTTGTGGAGTATGCATCTAAACCTATATATGTACACCCTTCCTAACTAATATTTGCTGTTGTACAGTTTGCTTGCTTTGGGAACAAGTGGTTAACTTTTCCCAGTATTGATAAAAATGAGCTACAAAAGTATATTTATGCAGTAAACTCTCCGTGTGTGATTGTATAGAGAGACTAAATTAGCTCTGACTATGTAAACAACCTACAAATTGGCAGCTTTGAGCTGTTGTACCATACTGAAAGGATATGATGCAATGTTTTTAAAGTATGAAGGGATTTGTTGTGCTGAAAGCGGAAGAATTCTTTGTGTGGAACCTCCAGCAAAGGACCAAGGGCCATAATTATAAGCTTGAGAAAGCTGACCATAAATGAAAGCTCAACTTCTTGTCACGTGGAGCTGTAGACTTCAGGAATACAACACCACCAAAGGAAGTCATTGCAGAATCCATGGATTTTTTTAAAGAAGGAAATTACCCTTCTGTGTCGTTATGACTCTATGACCCGCCTTCAAAGGCTCAGTTGATAAGTCCAATGTGCAAGTGCGTCATGAAGCCTGGGAAGTTCCCATTCTTGATCCTGCTGAGTCATTAATGGGGGCCATTTTAACCTAACTCACGGGGCGGGAGACCCACGGGATCGGGTGGAATGCCGCCCGATATTACTCTCCATTGACTTCAATGTAGAGTAAGATTGAGTGGGGTAGAAGACCAACATTACACCTGTTCCTGTCAGTTTCCCAACAAGTGGGTTAGGTTAAAATTGCCCCCATTAAGGCCGCGAATTTAATAGAGGAGGCAGGTTGGAGTTGGGTTGCCTGGTGGGCAGGTTCCGGTCCCGCTTCCGGTTTCAGGCACTCCCGATTTGCGAATTTAATTTAAGTGGCCTAATTAGGCCCGTCGTGCGCGCTGGCCGGTCCAATGAATGGGAGCGGGTCTGTTGCTCTCCACTGATGATGTCATTGCTGCAGTTGTTTTTAAGGAGCCCATGTAGCCTCAGCCTCCCATTTCTCCTTTCTGCTGCAGTTTGAATGGGCCCTGGCTACAATAGAACATAGAACATAGAACAGTACAGCACAGTACAGGCCCTTCGGCCCTCGATGTTGTGCCGAGCATTGTCCGAGACCAAGATCAAGCTATCACACTCCCTATCACTCTGGTGTGCTCCATGTGCTTATCCAATAACCGCTTGAAAGTTCCTAAAGTGTCCGACTCCACTATCACAGCAGGCAGTCCATTCCACACCCCAACCACTCTCTGAGTAAAGAATCTACCTCGGACATCCCTTCTATATCTCCCCCCATGCACCTTATAGTTATGCCCCCTTGTAACAGCTGCCTCTACCCAAGGAAATAGTCTCTGAACATCCACTCTATCTATCCCCCTCATCATCTTATAAACCTCTATTAAGTCGCCTCTCATCCTCCTCCGCTCTAAAGAGAAAAGCCCCAACTCCCTCAATCTTTCCTCATAAGACCTCCCCCCCAAACCAGGCAGCATCCTGGTAAATCTCCTTTGCACTCTTTCCAATGCTTCCACGTCCTTCCTATAGTGAGGTGACCAGAACTGCACACAATATTCCAAATGTGGTCTCACCAAGGTCCTGTACAGTTGCAGCATAACCTCACGGTTCTTAAACTCAAAACCTCTGTTAATAAACGCCAACACACCATAGGTCTTCTTTACTGCTCTATCCACTTGAGTGGCAACCTTCAGAGATCTGTGGATATGAACCCCCAGATCCCTCTGCTCCTCCACGTTCCTCAGAACCCTGCCGTTGACCCTGTAATCCTTATTCAAATTTGCCCTACCAAAATGAATCACCTTGCACTTATCAGGGTTAAATTCCATCTGCCATTTTTCGGCCCAGCTCTGCATCCTATCAATGTCTCTTTGCAGCCTACAACAGCCCTCCACCTCATCCACTGCTCCACCAATCTTGGTGTCATCAGCAAATTTACTGATCCACCCTTCAGTCCCCTCCTCCAAGTCATTGATAAAAATCACAAACAGCAGAGGACCCAGCACCGACCCCTGTGGCACACCGCTGGTAACTGGTCTCCAGTCCGAAAATGTTCCATCCACCACCACCCTCTGCCTTCTATGAGATAGCCAGTTACTTATCCAATCGGCCAAATTTCCCTCTATCCCACAACTCCTTACTTTCTTCATGAGCCGACCATGGGGAACCTTATCAAACGCCTTACTAAAATCCATGTATACGACATCAACTGCTCTACCTACATCTACACACTTAGTTACCTCCTCAAAGAATTCAATCAAATTTGTTAGGCAAGACTTACCCTTCACGAATCCGTGTTGACTATCCCTGATTAAGTTGCCCCTTTCCAAATGGTCATAAATCCTATCCCTCAGGACCTTTTCCATTATCTTACCAACCACCGAAGTAAGACTAACCGGCCTATAATTACCAGGGTCATTCCTATTTCCTTTCTTGAAGAGAGGAACAACATTCGCCACTCTCCAGTCCTCTGGCACCATTCCCGTGGACAGTGAGGACCCAAAGATCAAAGCCAGAGGCTCTGCAATCTCCTCCCTTACCTCCCAAAGAATCCTAGGATATATCCCATCTGGCCCAGGGGACTTATCGACCCTCAGGTTCTTCAAAATTTCTAAAACATCTTCCCTCAGAACATCTACCACCTCCAGCCTATCCACCTTTATCACACTCTCATCCTCAAGAACATGGCCCCTCTCCTCGGTGAACACTGACGAAAAGTATTCATTCATCACCTCTCCTATCTCTTCTGACTCCATGCACAAGTTCCCACTACTGTCCTTGACCGGCCCTACCCTCACCCTGGTCATTCTTTTATTTCTCACATAAGAGTAAAAAGCCTTGGGGTTTTCCTTGATCCGACCCGCCAAGGACTTCTCATGCCCCCTCCTAGCTCTCCTAAGCTCTTTTTTTAGCTCATTCCTTGCTACCTTGTACCCCTCAATCGACCCAACTGAACCTTGTTTTCTCATCCTTACATACGCTTCCTTTTTCCTCTTGACTAGACATTCAACCTCTTTTGTGAACCATGGTTCTCTCACTCGGCCATTTCCTCCCTGCCTGACAGGGACATACCTATCAAGGACACGCAGTAATTGCTCCATGAAAAAGCTCCACTTTTCGTTTGTGCCTTTCCCTGATAGTTTCTGTTCCCATCTTATACTCCCTAATTCTTGCCTAATCGCATCATAATTACCCCTCCCCCAATTATAAACCCTGCCCTGCTGTATGGCCCTATCCCTCTCCATTGCAATAGTGAAAGTTACCGAATTGTGGTCACTATCTCCAAAGTGCTCTCCCACATACAAATCAAACACTTGGCCCGGTTCATTACCCAGTACCAAATCCAACGTGGCCCCAGCTCTTGTCGGCCTATCCACATATTGTGTCAGGAAACCCTCCTGCAAATAACTGCTGCCAAAGCCAAGGCTGTGCCAAGGTTCAATGAGGACTCCGTCCAAGCTCTTGTGGAGGGAGTAAGAGGAAGCAGGGAGATGCTGTTCCCTCCCGATGGCCGGAGGAAGCCTCCTCAGCAAACAAAACAGCCTGGCTGCAGATTGCTGAGGAGGTCAGTGCAAGGTCGCTATATACACGCACCTGGGTCCAGTGCCGAAAATGGTTTAATGATCTTCTGCGATCATCAAAAGTGAGTATCACATTGTTGAGGCTGCCGCGAAACACGAATTAAGACTGAATCTATGTGTGGAAAACAAAGGCTTTTTAATACAACTGCATGGTCCAAAATGGCTGAAACCAACTGCTCCCAGAATTCTCTGGCAAAATCCTGAGGCCCCACCCACTCCTTTTCTCCTGCCTTAAAGGCAAGGTGCCTGACATTTTGTCCACGGACGGAAAAGTGGATAATGCCCGTTTAGGTGGCGATCCGCCACACAGCTCCTCCCAGAATCTGCTTAGGAGGTGTGGACGAGACGGTGCGGCGGTCTGATGGGCCGGCCGGAGCGGCTCTTGTAGGACGCCGGTGGACGTGGAACGGCCGGACGTGGAGCAGCCGGGTGAACCGGCTTGAGGGCAGGTCGGCCGCGTGGTGGTGGACGAGCTACAGGGACCTGCTCACCGGGCTCTGAGTGTGCTGGCTTGAGTCGGTCAACCGACACTTTTTTCGGTCCTGTCGCCCACTTGCAGGGTGAAAAATTTGTCCCCAGCCTGTAGCACCTTGTAGGGCCCGTCGTACGGGGGTTGAAGGGATCCGCGGTGGGCGTCGTGCCAGATGAAAACGAACCGTGCCTGGTGCAGGCTTAGTGGGACGTGTGAGGTGGATTCGCCGTGTCGGGCAATGGGCGAACTGCAGCGCTGGTGAGGCGAAGTCGTGGCGTTGCTGGTCGGCTGACCAGGGTGTCGTGGCGGTGGGCAGGAACTCGCCGGGTATACGCAGCGGCTGACTGTACACGAGCTCTGCTGCCGATGCGTGGAGGTCTTCTTTAACCGCGGTGCGCAGGCCGAGGAGGACCCACGGAAGTCGGTCGGTCCAGGCGCCGTCCTGGAGGCTGGCTCAAAGAGATGCCTTCAAGGATCTGTGGAACCGCTCACACAGTCCGTTGGCTTGGGGGTGGTACGCTGTGGTGCGGTGAATGGTCACCCCGAGATTGCGTGCAACGGCAGTCCAGAGTTCAGAGGTAAATTGCGGACCTCTGTCCGACGTCATGTCGGAGGGGACGCCGAACCGTGCAACCCAGGTGCTGATGAAGGCTCTGGCGATGTTGGCGGTGGTGGTAGAGGTCAGTGGAATTGCCTTGGGCCAGCGCGTGGTGCGGTCAACGATCGTCAGCAAGTGCGTGTGGCCTTGCGACGGCGGCAGGGGCCCGACGATGTCCACATGGATGTGGTCGAATCTCCGCAAGGGGACGGTAAACTCCTCGAGGGGTGCTTTCGTGTATTGCTGTACCTTGGCCCGTTGGCAGGCTAGGCAGGAGTTGGCCCAAGTACGCACATCCTTGCGAAGGCCGCGCCAGACAAAGCGGTTGGCTACCAATTTGATGGATGTGCAGGCGCCGGGGTGGGAGAGGTTGTGGAGAATGTCGAATACCCGGCGGCGCCAGGACGACGGGCCGAGGTTGACATAGGGATATGTCGCACTTGACCGTGACTGCGGTCGGGCCACAGGCGACGTCGGCCAGGCGTAGCCCTGGTAGGTTGGTAGGTGCAGAGAGCAGATCAGGGTCGGTGATCTGGTCTGCTGCGAGTTGAGCGTAGTCAACTGCCAGGTGTGCGGCGTGGATGGCGGGGCGGGAGAGGCAGTCGGCTACCACATTGTCTCGGCCGGAGACATGTTGGATGTCCGTGGTGAACTCGGACACTGCCGCGAGCTGGCGCTGCTGCCTGGCGGACCAGGGGTCGGTTGTCTTTGCCATTGCGAATGTCAGGGGCTTGTGGTCGACAAACGCAGTGAAGGGGTGGCCCTCAAGCAAAAACCGGAAATGGCGGACCGCCAGGAACAGCGCGAGGAGCTCGCGGTCGAAGGTGCTGTACTTGACCTCCGGGGGGCGTAGTTGGCGGCTGAAGAAGGCAAGTGGTTGCCAGGCGCCGTCGACCCACTGCTCATACACGGCGCCGACCGCGTGGTCGGAGGCGTCCTTGGTGAGCGCTACCCTGGCATTGGGCCATGGGTGCACAAGCAGGGTGGCGTTGGCGAGCGCGGTCTTGGTGGAGTCGAAGGCGGCGGACGTGTCTGCCGTCCATTCGACCGCCATCTTGCCGCTCCTGCCCCGGAGGGCTTCATAGGGGCCTCATGAGGGACGCCGCTTTGGGGATGAAGTGGTTGTAGAAATTCACCATCCCGAGGAACTCCTGGAGGCCTTTGATGGTGGTGGGGCGGGGAAATTGTTGGACGGCCTGCACCTTGGTGGGCAGGGGAATGGCCCCAGCATGGGTGATGTGGTGGCCGAGGAAGTCGATCTTGTCCAGGCCGAACTGGCATTTGGCTGGGCTGAGGATGAGCCCGTGGTCGCTGAGGCGCCCGAACAGGATGCGAAGGTGTTCGAGGTGTTCCTGCTTGGAGGAACTGGCTACCAGGATGTCGTCCAGGTAGACGAACAGGAACTTCAGGTCCCGAAGGACCGAGTCCATGAGCTGTTGGAATGCCTGGGCCGCGTTTTTGAGGCCGAAAGGCATCCGCAGGAACTCGAACAGGCCGAAGGGGGTGATTACGGCCGTCTTGGGGATGTCCGCGGGGTGGACGGGGACTTGGTGGTAGCCGCGCACCAGGTCGACCTTGGAAAAGACTGAGCGGCCGGCCAGTCTAGCCGAGAAGTCCTGAATGTGCGGCACGGGGTACCGATCAGGGGTGGTGGCGTCGTTGAGGCGGCGGTAAACCCCGCAGGGGCACCAACCCCCGCCTGGTTTGGGGGCGATGTGGAGTGGGGAGGCCCAGGGACTGTTGGAGCGGCGGATGATGCTGAGCTGTTCCATGGTGGCAAACTCGGTCCGCGCGATCTCCAGTTTGGCCGGGTCCAGCCTGCGGGCATGGGCGTACACTGGGGGGCCTGTGGTGTGGATGAAGTGTTCCACCCCGTGTTTGGCGGCCTCCGCGGAGAAGGTCGGATTGGTAAGGTCCGGGAATTCGGCCAGGAGTGCCGAGTAGTCATCCGTGGCCTGGGCGTGGCACTGTGATGCCATGTCGGCGGGTTGACGGGGGGCCATGGCACCCAGGATGGGGGACATGGTGTTCATGTCCACGAGGTGGTGACGAGGGATGTCTACCAGTAGGCCGTGGGCGCACAGGAAATCTGCGCCGATGAGAGGGGAGAGCACCTTGGCAGTGATGAACTCCCATCGGTAGCGGCGACCAGCGAGGTCGAGGGTGACTGTCCGGGTGCCGTACGTCCGGATTTCCGAGCCGTTAGCAGCAGCCAGCGCCGGTCCTTGTTCGCCCTTTTGGATGTCGAGGGAGGAGGCCGGGATGATGCTGTGCTGAGCTCCAGTGTCGCACAGGAACCGGTGGCCGGTTTTGTCATCCGTGACATACAGCAGGGAGCCCGCGTGGCCCACGGCCATTGCGGGGGCTGGTACGGGGGCGGACTTGAAAGAGCAGGGAGGTGTGCACCGTTGTGCCCTGGCACCGAACCATGCATGGTAGTAACAGTGGCCCGGGTTAGTGGGGCGCAAAGGCCCCGTGGGCCTGGTGGCTGGTCCTTGTGGCCGCGTGGTGGCCGGTGAGGGGCGCGCCCAGGCATTGGCTGCCAGGTCCGGAGTGACGTCGCGGCTGGAGTGAGCGGACAGCAGCTTGTCGGCCTCATCGGCCAGGGCTTCCAGGTTCGTGAGGCCGGACGCCACGATCGCTGGGCGGATGCTGAGAGGGAGCTGGCGGATGAACAGCGTGCGGAAGAGGGATCCGGGTGGGCTCTCGTCGGTGAGGGAGTGCATGTGGGAGAGGAGGTCTGACGGTGAGGCATCACCGAGGCCTGGAAAGTCGAGGAGGTGGCAGTTTCGCTGGTATGCCGAGGCCGTAAATTTTTTAAGGAGCGCTGCCTTAAGATGTGCATACTTGCCTTCCTCTGGTGGGTTCTGCAGCGCTGTCCAAACCTTCAAAACTGTGGCGCTACCGAGTGATGTGACGAGGTAGTCGTACTGCGTCCCATCTGTGGTGATGTTTCGCAGCCGGAAGCGGGATTCAGCTTGGAGAAACCAGGCTTCGGGCTGGTTTTCCCAAAACTCCGGCAGTTTCAGGGAATCTGCGTTCGTGTCCGCCATTGCAGTGCTCGGAATACGTTCTGAGCGTCGGGGTCACCAATGTTGAGGCTGCCGCGAAACACGAATTAAGACTGAATCCATGTGTGGAAAACAAAGGCTTTTTAATACAACTGCATGGTCCAAAATGGCTGAAACCAACTGCTCCCAGAATTCTCTGGCAAAACCCTGAGGCCCCGCCCACTCCTTTTCTCCTGCCTTAAAGGCAAGGTGCCCGATATTTTGTCCACGGACAGAAAAGTGGATAATGCCCGTTTAGGTGGCAATCCGCCACAACATCACACTTACCTTCAATCTGCTTCCCTTCTCTTCTCATCACCAGCACTCTGCATTGTCAGCCTGCTCCTCCACATCCGACCTTACCCTTACTTCCCTTGCACCCTTTCCTCTCTATCTCTCTTTCTGTACTGAATCACTTCACCATCCTACTGTGCACCCCTCACACTCGTTCTCACTGTTATGCAATGACAACAACTAACAACGCACAGGGAGGCAGCTTCCTCTTGGCACCTCACTCCATCTTGATCTCCCTCTAAGCTTCTATGTTATGGATTCTTCACAGTCACTCCATCACTCTCGCTGAAACTCCACTTATGTCCCTCCTTGCAGGAAAAGCTAGCCCACAATAAGAGGGAGAGAGCAAAGACAGGAGGAGGCCCACCATCCCTGGCAACATTGACAAGTGCTGAGGAGGCTGCGCACGAGATCGTGGGAGATGGCAAGGATCTGGCAGTGGGGCACGGAGAGACGGGCACACTAGACGAAGCTGGTGACAAAATAGATTTTCAAACCTCGCCTTTAGATTTCATGATTGACTGCAATGGCATCTGATGTTCATAGAGATTGCCTTTGGATCATCTGCACAGTAGGATGCGTCTGCTACCTAAAAATCAGATGTCTAACTCATGCCTTTACTCTCCCACAGGACCATCGAGAGCCCCCCTCATCACTGTCCAGGAGGAAGGGCCGGACGACTCCTCAGAGGAACCTGCAGCCTCAGAGGGACCAGTGTCACCAGGACTCAGTGCACCCAGCACCAGCAACGCACACCTCGGCGGGGCCTTCGCGACATAGAGTAATGTTGTCACCTGGTGTATCACAGCTCACAAGTGAGCATCAGCAGATGGTGGAGACAGCGACAGCAATGGAGAGTCCTCGTCGGAGGTCGCAGGATGCTCCTAGTTCTGTTCAGCTGCATGTAGACGCTGTGCCTCTGGGACCATCCAGAAAGAGAGCGGTGCTGGAACTCCAGGAACAAGTGCAGGAGTCTTTGACAGGGTTTGCATCCAGGGTAACTGCGAGTGTTGGGAGAATGGAGGAGTCCATCTCAAACATGAGCACTGACTTTGTGGAGGCAATGGTGCATGAGGATTGTGCCGCCATGGAGAGGGTGGCAACCTCCATGGAGGACATAAGTCGCCAGACTCAGGAGACAATGGTGACTCTTCTAAATAGATGGTCTGCTATGGAGGATAGATGGGCATCTATTGAGGAGAGAAGCCAGAGGTACATGGCGTCCCCGTTATGAGGATTGTCAGTACAGAGACGGGTCCTCATGGCCCCACTGATGTGCAGCAAGGTGCTCTCCAGCCACTTGTTAGCACTGAAGTACGGGTGACCCATAAGAGGGATGTTGGTGGCAGACAACAAGGAAGTGTGGGCTCCTCTCCAAGCACTCACACAACCATGCCACTGCGGAGCCCTCGGTCAGAGCCCCAGATTCCACACCAAACTGAGATGGCCGTCTTAGCCCCTGCACAGCCGCAGGAAGAGCAGACTGTGGAGGAGCCCTCCCAGTCTCCCAAACCCAGAGGATGCCCACCAAAGGTGTCTAAGCAGGCACAGCATCAAAGTGAGCAAGGTGCCTCTACATCTGCTGAAGCCACAGGGGAAGCACCACGTAGTAGCACGCGTAAGAGGAAGTTAACACACAAATAGTCACAAGGGTAGTCACAAGGGTGTTTTGTTCTGTTGTAAAGTTTCGATTGCCATCCTTTTGTGATGTGATTAAACAAAAGTGATGGCAAAGAGTTGAAGTTCTGTCTTTGTGTTCTGGGAAATGGAAGTTGCACATTGCGGGCTCAGGGAGACTTGCATTTGTAATGATTGTGCTGAGAGTGATAGGAAAGCATTGTTTATTGGAGAGATGATGTCTGGCGTGTTAAGAAGGTTGTCCACACATTCATAGCCATACGCCAGCCACTTGTGGTTGAAGCGTAAGCTTACACGAATCTGGCATGGATGAGTGCATCCCTTGTGTGACGGCCAGCAATGTGGTCGAGTGTTGCTGCATTGGCCACATCCGGCCCCGCAAGGCATGCCTACTCGTCCTTGTCCTCCTCCTCCTGCTCCTCCTCGGCCTCCCCCTCTTCTTCCGAGGATGCTGTGCACTGAGCCACTTGTTCCTCAGGCAGCGCCAAGCCACGCTGTTGTGTGATGTTGTGCATGACACAGCAGACGACGATGATTCTGGACACCCTGGCTGGTGCATACTGTAGGGCTCCACCAGATCTGTCAAGGCATTGGAATCGCATTTTGAGCAAGCCGATGGTTTGCTCTATGATACTTCTGGTGGAAATGTGGCTCACATTGTACCGCTCCTCAGCCTCGTTTGATGGCCTCCTCATCGGTGTCATGAGCCACTTTTTCAAGGGATAGTCCTTGTCGCCAAGTAGCCATCCGGAAAGTTGTGTTGGCGGATTGAAGAGCTGAGGCCCAGTAGACTGGCGCAGGATGTACGAGTCATGGCAACTGCCAGGGTACTTTGCGCAAACATGCATAATGTTCTTCCTGTGGTTACACACCAGCTGGATGTTAAGGGAGTGGAATCCCTTGTTCACAAATACAGCTGGGTTGTGATGGGGTGCCCTAATGGCCACATGTGTGCAATCTATGACGCCCTGCACCCTTGGGAAGCCTGCCATATTTGCAAAGCCAACCGCACGCGCAGTTACACTTGCTTCATCCGCGGAGAAGTGGATGTAATTGTGCGCCTTTGCAAAGAGGGCAACGGTAACCTGCGTGATGCAGGCGTGTGCGGCCGACTGGGAGATGCCGCTGATGTTTGCTGCTGATCCCTGGAAGGAGCCCGAAGCAAAGAAGTTGAGTGCGGTGGTGATTTTGACAGTCACTGGTAAGGAGTGTCCACCCGCTCCTCTGGGCTCCAGGTGTTGGTGCAGCATTGCGCAGATGTCAGCGACTACCTCTCGCAGAAGTCTCCGCCTTCTTTGGCACTACTGCTCACTCATGTTGAGGAAGCCTGTAAACCCTGTGTTGCGGGTATCTCCTGCGGCAAGGTGCAGCCCTGCACTGATGCCCTCTGCCCTGTGCAGCATCAGGTGGCTGAGGAGAAGGTTGGCACTCCTGTTGGTGCTGGTGCTGCTGCTGTGCCTGGTTCTGCTGCAGCCGTGGCTGGTCTTCCTCCGAATCTGATGACCAGGATGAGAGGATATAAATGGTTCCCATACCGCTGGTATATATCTCAGTCGAGGAATGGAGGTTGTTTGCGTCAGACAAAGTGGCCAAAGAGTTTTCCAAGGAGCTCACACTGCAGATGGATTTCAGCCTCAACACTCACAAGATTAGTTGAGCTGAAAAATGTCTCCCAAACCTCAAAGCACTAAGTTGTGGCATGTGAAAGAATGAGAGATTGCAGGCCCGCTTTTAAGCTGTTCGAGCAGCTGGCAACAATTCAGGTCCTCGCTCAACCCAGCTTGATTCAGCTGGCGTGTTTTTATGATGGCGGGCAGCATGAGGAAAAACCTCCAAAATCCGAACAGGCAGTTAAAATAAGATAATCCAGGCAGTTAACGACCTGTTAACTGCCTCTCCCGCCGTTTGGTGTCAGGTCAGTTCGGGAGCGGCTGACCCGACACTTGCCAAAGCCACGTGGAGGCGGTGGGTTTGCAGCCCGCCGTCAATTTTTCCGATTTTCACTACCGACCCGCCTCCAAACCCGTCCTCTGAGGTCGAATAAATTCGCGGCCTAAGTCTCAGCTGGTTCAGCAGTAGGGCTGCTGCAGTTAGCCTCAGTGGTCTTGGAGGGAGGACAGGGAAAAACAGCCTGGGTTCCTGCTCCTGGTTGCTCACCAGCGGCCACTGCTGAAATGTCAGGTGACAATAGGTTCATGCTTGGTTGTGATGCCACTCCTCAGTCTCATTGCCTGCCAGTGGTCTAGACTCACAGGTGCGCACCCCAGCGCAAGGCAGTGCCTTCAGCAGAAAAAGGAAGAAATTTGAAGGGGGAGTTGTTGAAAAAGGAAATAGAAAAGTTTCAGGTTAGGGAGGAAATGGAAGAATAGAGGTGTGAGGTGGGATAAAAGAAATCACACGCCTGTTAATGCTAGAATATAAATTTTAACACGCAATTTTGATTTGGCAAATTACTTTTTCTCATCCCTATCCATTTTATATTCTTGCCCAATAATGTGCTCTCAGAACCACCAGATGTAACTGGAATGTAAACTGCCCACATGTTGACAGATACAACTGAAAACTGTAGGTCAGTGTTGGGGGACTTGGAGCCAATGTAGATGAGTGAAGACAGGGGTGATAGGTGAGCGGGACTTGGTGGGGATGGGGTATGGGCAGCAGAGTTTGAGATGAGCTGAAGTTTACAGAGGACAGTCCATGGGAGGCCAGCCAGGAGAACATTGAAGTAATCAACGAAATCAAGTTCTGATGAAAGGTCATCGACCTGAAACGCTAACTCTGTTTCTCTCTTCACGGATGCTGCCTGGCCTGCTGAGATTTTCCAGCGTTTTCTGTTGTTATTTCGGATTTCCAGCATCCGCAGTATTTTGCTATTGTATTGAAGTAATCAAGTCTGGTCAGCACAAAGTGAACACTGATAAGGCAACATCGCACAATGCCATGCAACAAAACAAGAATGGCTGTCATTTAGAAAGATGGATAGTTGGTGCAGTTAAGATGCATTGTAAGGCAACACTGTAAAATTACATCACATTTTCGAACATATTCCTTGGCAACCTTGCATAGCCCAGTAAATTTCTTCCTCTGGTGAGACAGCATTTACTTACTCTCTGTCCCCTATTCAGGCTCTGGCCTGCTCTTTATTGAAGGGTGGCCCTCACTTCTAAAAAGAGCCGTTCTTCTCTGCAAGACCTCCTGCAACAGGACCACCATAACATTGTCATTGCATGGTGCAGTTTTGCCCCAGACCCTTTGGTGCTCCCAATGCATCATGTGCTGTGCGCGCGGGGGGGGGCACCGATTGTTTACTCTAATGAGATGACCTCACATTGTAGCATTAGGTAAGTAAGAGGCACCACAGGCGCACACAGCTCTCAAAACGAAGCAATCCTGGTGCCACGTTATCCACACCATTGATCATTTCCAGGGATTTACGCGTAAACAAATGGATCAGGACATAAACAGCATGCTAATAACTTCAACTTGGACAGCGGGAAACCTCACAGGACATCCCCATGCCATTCTTCTGCCTGCTATTTTAACAGAGACAGCAGCCCGTTCATTTTAAATAAGCTAATGCTTCCGTTGAAATAGTGGGCAGAGGAAAGTCACTAGAATACATTAACGGCTCCTCCACTACTACCAACAAGAGCAATTTCCAGGCTTTATGTTCCCAACAGCGCCGCCCTCAACTTGAAGAACAAAAAAATATACAAGCCTAGAAACTGCGCTCCCGGATATGTGCCACCAGAAGTGTGAAAGGATGGGACTCCGTCCAGCAATTCGCCATAACGCTGTCCCAAGTTCCGGGGATGGAGTTGTTTGAATATTATGGGTGGGCGCCCTTGCCATTAATGGGGCTCCTGTGGTTCACGTCCCATTGGCTGAGCGGGGTTTCGGTGTGGTAGCTTGCTGCTCCATGGGGGCGGGGTGGCTGCCAGCTGTATGGCTGAAGCTGTTAATTCATTCAAAGTCCTGTGATTTTGGAGAATATTTTGTTTGAATGCTTGTGTGTCATACAGGATAAATTAAGGGTACATTTTCTGAGTGCACACTCCCTTACCCGCTGGGAGCACAGATCACATGCAGCCCACAATTTTATACCCATTCATTTTAATGGATGGAAATCAAGGACTGTGCACACACAGAGGTTGAGGCTTCGTTTGGTGGGGCAATGCCATGGTAATGGCATCACAGAGAATTACTTTATGGTGGAATGAGATTGGTCAACTCATTACCAACCAGAAAGAAAAAAGTGACTGCAGACCAGGTCGAGTCATCCTTTTTATTTCAGCAGTCAGTGATCTTGCTGTTTAGAGTTTTTCAGTTGCAGTGCATATGTTCCATTAGCAGAGATGGTTTCACCACATATCGCTGTTAACCACTATCATTTTGACTGCCTGTAGGTTCCTTTCTGCAATTTTCTCTCCTGAAGTCACTAATTTATACTGGCACAGTTCTCTGATACCTTGTCTCAGTGCCTATTCATCATGTGTGAGCCCTGTGAGTCCAAGCAAGTTATTTGATTATGGGAAGCATCACAAACAAGCCTGATCTTGCACATTCTAGCAGGAGTCACCATATAATAATGGCCCAAAAATTAGTGCCTCTACGCGAGAGTACGCAGTGCACTTAGTGCTTTGAACGCGCAGGTAAGCATGGAAGATTTTGCACATAAAGAAAGGAGGCGTAAGACCCTCTTTTAACAAGGTAAGTAGTTAATTAAGTATTATTTTGAATTTTTTTCAACAGGTATATCTTTTTTAGAGACTTTAAAGAAAGGTAAGTTTATTTTTATAACTTTTTAAAAGATTTAAAATTTTTCAAAAATTTAATTTTTTGTTTAAAGTGGTTAATTTATTTAACTATACTTATTTTATTAATGTGATGGTTTGTTTTTTAATTTAATTGAGGTTTAGCTGTTCTTTTGGGGGGGTATAGATTCATAGCTTTCACAGCACTTGATTGTGAAAACTATGAATGAAAGATGGTGTGCTGCCATTGGCTCTAACTGAATCACGTGATCCCACAGCTCGCACGAATTAACTGCGCCTGTGGGATACGCAAGCACTGCCCAGCTGCTGTCTAGAACATCAAGTTCGTGCGAGCTGGGAATGAAAAAGCCGGCGCGCAGTGAGATATCGCGGGGAAGCCTTACCCCCGCACGAAGGCTCCCTCACTAATTTTTGGGACATTATGTTCATTTCTGTCAAAGTGGCAGTAGGGCCTTACAATTGCCTTCCATCACCGCTGGGCTTGGGAGGAGATAAATCAGGCAGCATTCTCGCGCCTGACTGTTTTGCAGTGATTCCTGTGGAAAGTACGCTTCTGTAGATGCTGGATAAAACCGGGAAGATGCTCTGATTCTTCTCAACACTCACTGTCTAGGCTCACACATAAAGAATGGTCACTTGGGTGAGGTCAGAGAGGGTGGCTGATGCATGTAGAACCAGACCTCAGCTCAAATCAGTCTTTTCAGGAGAGGTGGGGGTGGGGTGGGGCAGGGTGGGTTACAAAAAAACCCAGTGGGCTCCATGTCACAGAAGTGTGGGATCACACAAAAGGATTATTTACTGTAATACTATTACGAAATTCTTACTGAAAAATTACTTATAGCAGGAAACTCTCAAGCCCAGTCGGTATTATATGAAGATGAATCACACTTCCGCTCCTCCCCAAAAATCACACATATATATATATATAGAGGAACATCACCTCTTTTAGTTGTATAATTGCAGGACTGCGAAGAGAGTAATTTCAAAGAAAAGTTACAAGGTGGGATTTCCCCAGGGTGGACAGAAGTAGTCTTGACACCAGTCATGCCAGCAGGAACTCTGCTTCTATATAACTGTATTTCGTACCCGGTGGGTGGAAATAAAATACTTTAATATTCAGGGACTGGGTGGTGCAGTGGGTTAGCACATAGCTCTCACCTTTGGCAGCTGAACAGGTGACCTCAGTGTGAAGACAAAGAAGTCCATGAGATCCTTGCATTTGTTGTTGGAGGTGAGGGTGGAAGGGGCAGAGAAGGGGGCTTTAAGGATATAGTTGGTAGTGGAGAAACCAAGCCTGCTCTCCAGGGTGATCCTAGAGTAATGAACGGTTTAGGCAGAGGGGAATGAGGCCTGACAACACTTCATATAGTCCAGTCAGATCTGGTGAATATGGCTCAGCCACTAGAGCGCCAGATATGCTCAAGTCTGCACTCTGCGGACTTGAGGGAGTGAAAATAGGGGCCATACCAGGGGGAACATCCAGGATGGGAGAGAGTAAAGTTCTTGATGGAGGCAAAGCCATTAAAGATGGAGGTGAGTGAGTGGTTGCGCAAATTGACGGCTACAGAAGTATTGCGGTGACTAGAGGGCCAACGTCGAGGCAGTTGGATGTTTGGAAATGCAGTTGTAAGTGATTTGGGGAAGAGTTTTTTTTCGAAGGGCGTATACGGAAGGAAGTGGGGTAAGAAGGGGGTGGGGGATTTGGGTTGTGAAGGATACAATTAGGTGGTCAGAGATGGGCTTCTCAGTGATTGTGATCGTGGGCATTGGCAAGGTCGAGGGGGCGGCTGTGACTATGTGGCCGAGAGTTTATATGGAGGGAGAGGTTTAGGGAGGGTAGTTAATTCAGAGAGAAGGCAAATGGAGCTGAGATGGAGATTGAAATTACCGAGGATGAGCAGTCGCTCAGTGCTGTGGGTGAGGGAGGAAAAGAGGATATCAGTCAGGAAATTGGGCTGTGGTTTGCAGGGGTTTGGGGGGGGGGGGGGCGCGCAATAGACAACGAGGATTTTAAAGGAGGTGAAAGGGGTGGAACAAAGTGAGGTTCTTGAAGAGAAGGTACCAAACGAATAGGGGGGAGAGACCAAGATGGGACTTGGGGATACGTGTCACATTGCCATCATGTCGGTTTGGATGAGGCAGATGGTGGAAAGTATTGCCAGGCAAGGAGGCTTCTGTAGAGGGCAAGGCATTGCCACGTGTGAGCCAAGTTTCAGTCAAAGCCAGGATGTCAATGCAATCTTCCACAATTAGGTCATGGATGGCAAGGCCCTTCTTTGCATGTGATGAACATTCCGAAAGTTAATGCGAAGAGGGACAGTGATTGTTGATCCATTGTTAGAGTGCAGGTGGGTGCTGTTGGGTGGGGTACATGGGATGGGAAGCAGGTTGGCACAGTTAGTCTCCAACAGGTGCAATGGGTGGAAAGGTGGGCAAGAGAGGAGCTTGGGGCAGTTGGAGTTTCTGCTCCTAAGCAGGCAGGAATGGGTGCCTTGATGGGCCCTTTGGAGCATACCAAGCGAGGCACAGAGGGAAGCTGTGGGCTTAATCTAGGAGTAGGAAGGCAGGGGACTAATAATGAGTTGGGATTGTGGCAGGGAGTGCAAAGTACCTGAGAGGGGAGTAATGACATGGGATTGGTGGCATGACAAGGTGACAGAAAGAGGAACAGACAGAAGAGAAGGGCCTGAGAGAGGCCAAGAGAAAGAAGAAAAGGACACAGCCCACCAGTAGTACCGCAACAGAAGGGAATCAGGCATCAGGCAGTATTCGAACTGACACATCCTCTTACTGATTGGTCCTTCCTTCCTAGATTGCCAGAGGTAGTTCTATATTGCTATTCTGCAAAGGTGGAAAATTCATCAACGTAACATTGTCTTGGACTTACAACTGAAAACTAGACAGTGTGGATGGTGATGCCATTCCAGGGTACTGTTAATGGTAAGTTCACCAATTTAAAGTACTACAAAAAAACAACTTACTTTTCTCATTTAACTTTTTAAATTCTGTAGCAATCTAAGTCATATTGAGTTAACAATCTGAGGTAGGAGTGTTGCTTTCAATAACTGTGAATATCTGCCATGGTGTGTGTATTATGCTGCGTTACCACTGGGGGTCAGTAGTGCTTCAAGAATAGGTCATTTGTGTCGACGGATGGCAGACAACTGACTGTATAATTGATGGTAGTTTGGGATATAATTAGACATTGACAGATGGTATACTTATTATACTACACTAAGTGACGCTGTAAGTTTCTGTAACTGTAACTGCCAAGCAATTGGCTTCTTTCCTTCAAAAATGAATTTATATATCAGACCATGTTACTTGTGATGAGAGTATTCATAATTCACTTTAACACAGACACCAGATTTAATACAAATATTTTTAAAGGCAGTGAGAATAGCTTTAAGGTTTTAAAGGAAGAACAGAATACAAATCAATATGAACACTTCAAATTGGGAAGTTGTTTTTTAACTTCCTTGTGAGGAGAATACAGTGAGTATTCAATAAGATTGTCAAAACCATAGAAAATAATCTCAGCTTAAGATCTGATCCATGTTCTACCAAAGTAACTTGATTAAAGGAGAATCTCTGCTGCATTGGTTAAATGTGACTGTGCTATGGCAAGGGAGGTCCACATGTCTTGCACCCTTAGTATCCCAGAATAGCGCCGAAGGAAGTGGTAACCTGAAAACACTGGTCTCCAAAAGACTAAAAATACTGCACAAAAATAAGAATTCATTTTTCTTTGGTTTCGCTTGGAGAGAGAGAGAGAGAATATGAAAGTACTGTGTACAAGAGGTACTCTCCTCAAACTTTCTTTCTTTCTCCTTTAAGCAGTTTACTGAGGCCACCTATCTTATTTCCCACTGGGAAATGCTGAACTATTCAGTCACAGGTCCGCCAGCCTGATCAGCAAAACAAGTTCTTTATTCGGGAGTGACAGTTGTGGGAATGGGGAGCAAATTGCACATGAATACCTTAGGTTTCAGATGTCAACCTCCCAAGTTGCAACATGCTATTAAAAGGGCCATAAACCCTCTATGATGTGCACTCTGGGATCTGGCCTCAGACATGGACGGCTGTGACAATTGGTAAACTGATGATTGTTTACACACATGGATCATAAACATTCATATCACATTTCGCAAACATTCGTGGGCTTCGGGTCAGTTCATCATCTCTCACTAGTGCTACAGGTTCTGACAACTTGGGTCGATCCAAAAAAGTCTGCACAGAATACTGGCTGCGAAGCCTCATACAATACTTCTCCCGCCTATGCAGCTCTCTTCCAGGCAGTGCTGTTAGCTGGAACTCTGTCCTTTGCAGGCAGCCAAGATCTAATGTGGAAAAGAACCCTCACTTGCTGAACCAGAATTGCTGCAGCAAGTGTTAGGCTATGGGAAGCATTGGCAACCTAAACAAGTTTCTGTGCTCCAGCAAACACCAGATTAGAGAGACAGCTCTCCATTTTACAGCTGCCTCCAGATGCCCACTGGCTGTGCCACTAAATATTTTTTTTAAAAATCTGAATAAATTGAATTAAAAGTTCACCGTCCAGACTTTAATGACCAGATTTTTTTTTTACAGGCCTACAATTTTGTATTTATGTACTGAATTTTCTAGTAATATTTTGCAACTTTTAATTATTCCTTTTAACACCACATAATTACAACTTTGTGAGATAAAGATAATAGAGCTTAAAAAATCACTGCTGGTGATATTAATAGGCAAATGCATTGTGTTAACCAGTTTATTTCGAATGGGGTTAATGCCACCACTAAAATAAGGGACCGAGGAATGTCAGACAGCCATATTAAACACTTGTTCCCTAATATCACCAACAGGAATTCCAGCCTAGCTTTCCATGAAGAAACTACTTGCACTTTTACACGGCCTCCTTGCTATCCCAATGGCTCAGTAGGTAAAGGCCTCACCTGCTGTAGTGCCGAGCCAAGCAGGCCACACCTGTCCCAGGTTTGATTCCTGGTCTGTACTGAGTTAGCTGTTCTCAGCTACAATTGGCTTTCAGTGCCCATGGGCTAGTGAGAGGAAGAAGTAAACAGCCAGGGTTTCTCTGACCGATCATTTTTCCTTAAAAGTGTGTAGATCTTGACTCTGTGCGATAGCGTAAAACAGGTGATTTATCTCTCCCAATGTTGACCCACTGAAGTCAATGGAAATAAAAATCAGGAGCGATTTGAAACTGGCAGCCAACTCGCTATCACCCAAAATCAGAATCTGCCCACTTGTGTCTGGATTTCTGGTGAGGCCAGAATCAAGCTTGGTTGTGGTGCCTCATGGTCTATTAAAGAATGACCACTTGGGCAAATGACTTGAGGGTGACCATGAAAATGTAACCCAGTGTGTGTCAGTGCCTTCAGAAGGATAGAAAATTGCAGGGAAATGGAGGGGAAAGATGGAGTCTTGTTCTCAATAAAAAAAACACACACACCGTTTTAGTTATCATTTTCACAACTTTTCTGAAAAAACACACCTGTTCTTCCCAGGTGCCTTTTCAAAGCACTGGAGTGAACCACCTTTGTCCAACGTGTAGTGTTCACAGTTATTACAGGCACTGTTTCATTGCTTGTGTCTGTGTGCTGACCAGTAACCTATAAGGAGGAAGCATCTATAGAAAAGGAAGAGTTATTTCTCCAATTGTTTGGACTTTTGTTCCTGATCCTACGAGATTGGTAAAGTATGACACTGGGAGGTAGTTTATTTTCTCAGTATTGTTCAATGTTTCATACTGGAATGTTTGTCAACCACCCTGTTCTTGACAAATCAGACATTATTCACTTAAACTACAATAATGGAATAAATTAACAAAATAACGTAGATATTTTCTCTGTATTCTTAAATTGTACAGCTAAAAAATAAAGAGACATTCTTAATGAGTTAAGATATTCTGTTATATTTAACTATCATGGTAAAAGCTAAGGACAGTGATAGTAGGTGAGCAAGGCTGAATCCACAGACAACACCAGCCATTACCAGCCTCCAACTCCAAGACTGATTACTCAGTCTTCAAAGGTTTGATCTTTTATGGCCTTGCTGTAATAAACCCAGCTCTTAAAATTCAATTGATAGCAACATACTGCGAGAGCCTTGGAGGTATATTTTCTTAAAATCCAGCCTTGTAGCCTGGGAGCGTTTCTGTAAACAAACCATATCAAACAAGTGATTTTTTTTGTAGTTGCTATGGTAATATTTTTGACATCTTTGTGACATATTGAAATGATCGATATTGAGTTTAAAACACTAATTTACAAGCACGAACTCACGGTACACTCACATACCAGTACTCTTACACAGCCTCTCACAACTTCTATCATTGCCTTTTTTCTTAAAATGAACAGAGGAGAAAAGCTCTCCCAGTTTGCTCAGTGTAACTATGTGTTGTTTTGCTGAGCCATCCCAGCCGGAAAATCCAGGTATGATCCTGATTTGGGACTTAATATCCACCCCTTCCTCCAATGCACTGTGGCTGCTGTATGTACGAACTACAGAATCCACTGTAACAACTCATCATGGTTTCTTCGACAGCACCTCCCTCCTCTGTGACCTCTGCCACTGAGAAGCAATGTTGTGGATACGCCATCACATCCAAGTCACACACCATCCTGACTTGGGACATATAAGAGGGCAACTTTCGCCAAAGCGGGCGTGAGTTCAGTGGTGCGTCCGTCTGATAAATTCAGCGAGCTGCCCGAAACATTTTCAGGTTCAGGCCTTATTCAAAAGCAGACAGCGAGCTTCCCAGCGCTCAATGTGCATTATAAGACAGCTCGCTGAACCGGGTGGAGCTGAAAATCCGACAGCTCCATGAGCAAACCGAGCTAATAGTCGGCAGTAAAAGGGCCGAAGCGCACCGCAGGGCGGGGCAGGCTGTGGCCTAAGCAATGGTGGACTGTGGGCCGCAGTATTTTTATGCGGCCAGGAAGATCATTCCTGCTCCTCCTGGCCCCACAAAAAGTCCCCCCTAAAAAAGGCCACATTTGGAGCGCTGGTTAGGTTGCTCAGCATTTGGTACAAAATGGATAGAGCGTGCGCGACGCCCACTTGTACATAAAAATTGCAAACCATGTCCGCATCCCCGATTTACATAGGTAAGCAGCCTCCCGCCTGTTTCAGGCTCTCTGCAAAGAACAGGTTTGATGTTCAAATGCTCTTTTATCATAATGTTCTCAGAGAAAATCTCTAGCAACATCCTGAACTGATCAATATTACCATTTCCTGATTCTGCTCATTACATGGTGGGTACAGGTACAGTCATTCCTGCTGTGTGCCCCTCTGGTTAGAGGCAGCCATGTTTCCTTTGTAAAAGAACATTGTTCTGTCTGGTATAACTCGATTTCATGAAGTGCTAGCGCCACATAAAAATAACTTTATACAATATAAAGGGGAAGCATCTTTATGAAAAAGTATTTGACCAACATTTTGTTTCCTATCCATTTCCAAAGGCAAATGCCACAATCTCACAAAAAGGATCATTACAACACTTGTCAGTGGCCTCATTGTAACGCAAACAATTCAAGGCTCTTCTCTCTCCCCAACAGAAGTTTGACTTAGGATCATTTATGCTTCAACTTTGGTGCTGCTCGAAGTGGTTTGCATAATGCTGAAGTTGCCCTATACTAGGGTCAGGTACACTTGAGTCTGGAGAGAAACTGCGAAGGCGACAATCTCAGCCAGTCTGGGCTTGATAGTGACTCCGGTGTGGTGTCCAGCCCAGTCTAAAGGCGGCAGGGGTGGGAGTGCAGTGGGGGAAACACAATCAGTTGGAAATTAAACACACTATTGATTCATGAGGAATAAAATTATAAAGGTTGAACACAATTAGAGTGCTCACGTCAGTCCTGTTGTGAACAGCCGGCGTTTTAATGACGAAAGTCACGACAAAGTCAGTGTCTTAGCCAACTCAGTTACCGCGTCAGCTGTGAAATGTTAACGATTCGTGCGAAGGCGTTTCATCTCCGCTCCCTTTGAAATGCGCAGGTGAGAGGAGTACAGAAAGGGTCAGAGATGCGAGGTTTACTGAATTCGACACGGTTCATGGAACATTTTCAGCCTCTCCAACTCCCCCGCCCGCGTCACATAATGACGCCAATTCAGCGCCTCCCAGCCCCAGCTCAGCCCCAGCCCCAGCCCCAGTTAAATCCCCGCTCAACCCCAGCTCAGCCCCAGCTAAATCCCCGCTCAACCCCAGCTCAGCCCCAGCTAAATCCCCGCTCAGCCCCAGCTAAATCCCCGCTCAGCCCCAACCCCAGCTAAATCCCCGCTCAGCCCCAGCTAAATCCCCGCTCAGCCCAACCCCAGCTAAATCCCCGCTCAGCCCCAGCTAAATCCCCGCTCAGCCCCAACCCCAGCTAAATCCCCGCTCAGCCCCAACCCCAGCTAAATCCCCACTCAGCCCCAACCCCAGCTAAATCCCAGCTCAGCCCCAACCCCAGCTAAATCCCAGCTCAGCCCCAGCTAAATCCCAGCTCAGCCCCAGCTAAATCCCCGCTCAGCCCCAACCCCATCCCCGCTCAGCCCCAGCTAAATCCCAGCTCAGCCCCAGCTAAATCCCAGCTCAGCCCCAGCCCCATCCCCGCTCAGCCCCAGCTAAATCCCCACTCAGCCCCAGCCCTAGCTAAATCCCCGCTCAGCCTCAGTTCCAGTCCCAGTTCAGCCCCAGCTAAATCCCAGCTCAGCCCCAGCCCCAGCTAAATCCCCGCTCCAGTCCCAGCTAAATCCCAGCTCAGCCCCAGCTAAATCCCCGCTCAGCCCCAACCCCAGCTAAATCCCCGCTCAGCCCCAGCTAAATCCCCGCTCAGCCCCAGCCCCAGCTAAATCCCCGCTCAGCTCCAGCTAAATCCCCGCTCAGCCCCAACCCCAGCTAAATCCCCGCTCAGCCCCAGCTAAATCCCAGCCCCAGTTAAATCCCCGCTCAGCCCCAACCCCAGCTAAATCCCAGCTCAGCCCCAACCCCAGCTAAATCCCAGCTCAGCCCCAACCCCAGCTAAATCCCAGCTCAGCCCCAGCCCCAGCTAAATCCCCGCTCAGCCCCAACCCCATCCCCGCTCAGCCCCAGCTAAATCCCAGCTCAGCCCCAGCTAAATCCCAGCTCAGCCCCAGCCCCATCCCCGCTCAGCCCCAGCGAAATCCCCACTCAGCCCCAGCCCCAGCTAAATCCCCGCTCAGCCTCAGTTCCAGTCCCAGTTCAGCCCCAGCTAAATCCCAGCTCAGCCCCAGCCCCAGCTAAATCCCCGCTCCAGTCCCAGCTAAATCCCAGCTCAGCCCCATCTAAATCCCAGCTCAGCCCCAGCTAAATCCACGCTCCAGTCCCAGCTGAATCCCAGCTCCAGTCCCAGTCCCAGCTCAGCCCCCAACCCAGTCCAAGTTCAGTCCCAGCTAGGTTCCAGTCCCAGCCCCAGCTCAGTCCCAGTACCAGCCAGTCCCAGTTCTAGTCCCAGCTCAGTTCCAGTCCCAACCCAGCTCAGTCCCGGCCCCAGTGAGCTTTGCCCACTTGTAAGTGCTACCCAGTCCCAGCCCCTTCCATACACAGGCAGAAGGAGCAGAAACACAAGGAATCAGGTACAGGGTGCCAGGGCTTTCATATTTTGTTATTGACACATTCAGCTGTCAGTCTTTAGCCTTTACCTAATACTGCAATGTTCTTTGGTTCTCAAAACAGAATTGCATAAAAGGAACACCTGAGAAGACACCTCCAACAGGTCTATTTTTCAGCAATGGTTGCAGTGTTGGAATCTATGCTGGGGAAATGCAACTTACAGTGACCCGTTTTTCTAGTATAACATTGATGTTAGGCCGCTGAATTTTCTGTTGTGATCTGCCACGCCCCAATTACGCCAGAAGTGTGCCAGACGACATATTAGCTTGGGTGACTTAGTTGAAGGACCACCGAATATGAAATTCAGGTAGAAATGGGCAGAGCTTAGTGTACCAAGGATTGAGTGTCTAAATCAGCAATCCTTTAAAGGGACTGCTGGAGGTCGCTTAAAAGCCCCAGAAATTTTTCAATTTTTAATTTTGTGTAGGGTTGCCAACTTTGGTTGGAGATATTCCTGGAGGTTTGCTTACGTGACATTTCACCAAGTGTGTTTTAATCATATGACATTGATCACAGGACATCTGATCACATGAGCTGGATCAAATAACACTTGCAAATGTTGCAACATTTATCTTCTAACGGTTGGGTCCCCTGTAGTTGAGTATCTTTGCTTGTGGTTTTGCACCAACAACTATCGTGCGAGAAGTTCCGTGAACCAGGAGAAAGAAAGACATGCATTTATATCACATCTTTCACAGCCTCAGGTCGTCCCGGCCCCAGTAAAGGATACTTTACAGCCAATGAGTAATTTTGAATGTAGTCACTGTTGTAATGTAGGAAACGTGGCAGCCAATTTGCACACAGCTAGCTTGCACAAACAGCAATTAAATAAATGACCAAAACCTCTGTTTCAGGTGTTGGTTGAGGGATAAATGTTGGCCAGGAGACTGGGAGAACTCCCCAGCTCTTCTTTGAATAGTGCCATGGGATATTTTACATTTACCTGAGAAGGCAGATGGGACCTTGCTTTAACATCTCATCTGAAAGATGCCACCTCTGACAGTGTAGCATTCCCTCACTACCACACTGAAGTATCAGCCTAGATTATTTGGTGAGGTGTCTGGAGTGGGGTTTGAACCCACAATCTTCTGACCTGGAGGCAAGAGTGCTACCACTGAGCCAAAGAGGCCACTCATGAAGCTGGCGAAGCAAGTAAACAAGCGCAAACCATAGGTGCAAACTGCGAATGGGATGTGCAAACTCTGCTTTTCTCGTAGGTTGCTATCAGCAGTGCCTGGGAGATTCATGTCCCACTCTGGGAGACTCCAGGACAATCTGGGAGAATTGGCAACACTAGCTGAAGCAGGAAACCATGTCATCATATTAGGGGGACTTCTGCACAAAAAGATCAGGCTCCCTGGTTTGATCTGATCAGTAGTTTTGAATCATAATAGTGACTGAGGCACTAATAACGTATGTGGACACATCCCTTTGACAACTATATGTCCTTGTAAAAGTTGCTCAGACTCGAACACCCGAACTGGTGACTTCAGCACAGTAGAAAGCTTACCTCCTCTGCCTATTATTTTGCTCTTACCACACATTTATTCTGTTTACAACCCAATTATATGCTCCACCAATGCCACTCATACCTGAGTGCTCTGGCAGTACATTAGGTAAAGTATGGGCATGGAGCGAGCCAAAAGCCTAATCCGGGGGGTCTGACCCCCTCAGCGGGTTACCTGGAACACATCAGCGGCCCCAGCTCGAGGCCATCAGGACCTGACCTTGCTGAGAAGCGGGAACAACACAGAACTCCAGCCAGGGGAGAGCAGTTCCTCCACAGATCAGCAGCGCCTCACACTGGGGAACATGTGGTGGTGTGGGAGTTGCATTTAATGGAAAGACACTGAAGGGTGTGGATGAACAGAGAGATCTAGAGGTTCAAATACATAATTCCCTGAAAGTGTGAGTGCACATAGATAAAGCCATAAAAAGACTAATACAATTCGGGGTTTTATAAATAGGGGCATAGGGTAAAGAAGCAATGATGAATTTATACAAAACATTGGTTCAGCCAGAGTTAGAGTATTGCATGGTGTTGGCCAACCCATTATAGAAAGGTTATTAAAGCCATAGAGAGCGTAGATTCACCAGGATGTCGCTAGTGATGGGAAACTATAGTTATGAGGAGAAACTTGAGATGCTTGGATGATTTCCACTGGAGCAGAGAAAGCTAAAAGGAGATTTAATAGAGGTTTTTTAAAATTATGAAGAATTTTGAGGGAATGACTAGGTGACAAGGGGTCATCAATTAAAAATGATTATTAAAAGAGTGAGGAGAAATGTTAGAAGAAATTTATTTATGCCGAGGGTTGTTGGAGCATAGAATGTTTTTCCACGGGGAGTGCTTGAGGCGGGGCTATTGCATCTTTAAGGAACATTGAATAAATATTTGAAGCAGAAGAAGATAAAAGGCTATGGGGGAAAAGCCAGGCAGTGGGATTACTTTAGCAAAGAACCAACACAGACACAATGGGCATATCAGCCATTATCTAACTGAATGGCGGATCAGGCTCGACAGGCTGAATGTCCTACTCCTGTTCCTATGTTCAAATAAATAAATTTCAGTCTTTCCTCACATCTCTGTGAGGCTGCATCTCGTAGGCCGAGTGATCATTTTAGCAACACACAGGACCACGGGGAGATTATGATGCTTTGGTAGATGCTTCTGCATATACTGAGGATTGTAAAGTGGCTAATGTGACACCATTGTTCAAGAAAGGATGTAAGGACAATCCTAGTAACTACAGGCTGGTCAGTTTAACATCAGTGATGGGTAAAGTTTTAGAAACAATAATCAAGGAAAAAATTAACGGGCACTTGGAGAGGTTTAAGCTAATTAAGAAGAGCCAACATGGATTTGTAAAAGGCAGATCGTGTTTGACTAATCTAATTGAATTTTTTGATGAAGTAACGGAGGATTGATGAAGGGAATGCAATGGATGTTGTCGACATAGGAAGGCATTTGTACCACATAGAAGGCTGGTTAACAAAATTGTGGGTCATGTAATAAGTGGGTCAGTGGCAGCTTGGATAAGGAATTGGCTTAAGGACAGAAAACAGCGAGTTGTGGTAAATGGTTGTTTTTCAGACTGGAGTTTGGTAGACAGTGGTGTTCCCCAAGGGTCAGTGCTGGGCCCATTGCTTTTTTTGATATATATAAATGACCTGGATATTGGAATACAAAGTAGAATTTCTAAATTTGCCGATGACACCAAACCTGGGGGTGTGGCAAACAGTGAGGATGATATCAATCAACTGCAACAGGATATAGAAAGGCTAGCAGAATGGGCAGACAAGTGGCAGATGGAATTTAATACAGAGAAGTGTGAGGTGATACATTTTGGCAGAAGGAACAGGGAGAGGCAATATAGACTTAATGGCACAGTTTTAAAGAGTGTGCAGGGACAGAGGGACCTGGGAGTTAATGTGCATAGGTCCCTGAAGGCGGCAGAACATATTGAGAGAGTGGTTAGCAAAGCATATGGGGGGGGAAATTGAGTCGCGACCCCTTTGGGGCGCTAACATCACCGGGGCGCAACTTTTAGCGCTCCAGAAAAATTAGTGCCCCCGCGCCTGAAATTGAGTGGTAGTGCCCCAAGAGGGAAGCGGGGCGCTACTGGAAGCCCTCGGCCTCCCTCTTGGGGCGTTGCGAGGGAATATTGCATCCCTACATCATGCCACGGTATTGCAGGCATTCCTCCCCTTGTTAAAGGGGAGGGGCCTTGCGCAGTGCGGCCCAGGGCCCAGCTAGGCCACCGGGGATCGGAGTGCCGGCAAAAGAGCCCAGCACTCAAGAGAAGTGCCTGGCTCATGGAGCGCAGCCGGCACTCCGCGGTGGGGGGGAGGGGAGGGGGCGGCGGGTCAGGAGGCCGGGGACGGCAGTGGAGGCAGGTGCTGGCAGGCGGCCAGCAACAAAAATGGCTGCCCGGCACCTCGCCTTTAAATAGCGCTGCCCCGGCCGCAGGTAGGCCCCCCCTGACCCCGTCAGACATAGTGTCCGGCGGTTAGTCGAGGCGCTACCGAAGATCGTGGCCAGGGCGCGAGTGGGGCGCGGCGCACGGCGATGACATCATCGCCGGCGGCGCAGTGCTGCGGGGTGCTAACGGTTACCACCGCCGCTGAATTTTGCCTCTTAGGGTGCTAACAGGGCGCTGCACACGGCGATGACATCATCAGCGCCCCGCTCGTGCCCCAGCCGCGATCTTCGGTAGCGCCCCCTGACTTACTGCCGGACGCTATCTCCAAAGGGGTCAGGGGGGCATACCTGCGGCCAGGGGCGGCACTAATTAAAGCCGAGGTGCCAGGCGGCCATTTTTGTTGCTGGCCACGTGCCAGCACCTGCCCCCGTTGCCGTTCCCAGCCTCCTCTGAAACTCACCCGCGGAGAGCCGGCTGTGCTCTGTGAGCCCGGCACTTCTCTTGAGTGCCGGGCTCTTTTGCCGGCACTCCAATCCCTGGTGGCCAAGCTAGGCCCCTCCCCTTTAAGAAGGGGAGGAAGGCCTGCAGTACCGTGGCGTGACATGCCGCAGAGCGTGGCGCTGCGGCACGTAGCGCCACGCTATTCCCACGCAGTGCCCCAAGAGGGAGGTGGGGTGCTACTGGAAGCGCCCCGCCTCCCTCTTGGGGCACTACCAATGAATTTCGGCCGCGGGGGTGCTAATTCTTTTGGGGCGCTAAAAGTAGAGCCCCAGCGAAGTTAGCGCCCCAAAGGGGGCGCAATTCAATTTTTCCCCCTATGACTTTACTTCTCTATAAACATCTACCTTCATTGAAATTGAAATGAGAAAATATAAAGTAGAATACTGATGTATTTTGGTGGAACACTTCTCCATGGCACCACACAGTTGAGGTTAGTAGATTCAATTTCTCTACTCTGCTGCATTCTAGATTCAGCCATGATACTGTAGAGTTGGTGCACATACAGGCAAGGTTTCTCCCTGCTAGGAGGAAAGGAAATTTGGACGAGTCTTTATCAAAACATCTTGTGCATAGCTTGGCAAGTGACCAAGAGTTGCATTAATGGGTGTCTAAGACCAGGTTGGCGACCCTACTGTATCAGATGCAAGAAGTGCTTGACGTGGACAGAGCAGTAAGGTGGGAAAAGCGAGAGGCTAGTGTTGGGCGTATGCCAGAACTTGGGGTGGGACACAGTTCTACAAGGCCCCTGCCCTTTTCCTCCCAATACAAAAAATTCCAACAGGAGTGCATCAAGCTCTACTTGTACCCGCACCCACTTTTGTTGTGATGCCACTCAAAGAAATGAGATTGGTGAGATGACTTCCCTGCCAAAATTCCCACCAGTTCATCCTTTGTTGCAGCGTGATGCATGCATACCTTCTGGATAACTGTGGAAATGAGGGCCTAATACTGGTTTCCTAAAGGCAATTGATCACAGAGCAGCAGAGAAATTGCTGCCATTTTTTTTTTAAAGCAGCTCATCAGCTGGAACAGCCAGCACCTCCCCCCCCCCCCCCCCCCTCGGAGAGATCCTCAGGAGGCATCATAGATGGTGTGGAGGCCTCCCCCTTTATAGAAATGACCCTGTTCCTGGGTTTTGGAACAGGGTCAATGCCAGAGCGGGCTGGCGACTAGAATCCTGTCCTGCTGCATTTCTGGAGCAGGCCTCCCAGAATTTCTGGTCCAGTGTTTCTAACAGACTTTGTAAATACCAGCAGATCTCCTGTGCCATTGTTCATAGTTATTGTTTTATAATGAGAGGAATGTTATAAGACAGAAAGAAATAACTTGCATTTAGATAGTGTCTTATCATATCCTCCGGATGTCCCAAAGTGTTTTACATCCAATGAATTACCTTTTGAAGTCCAGTTGCTTTTGTTATGTAGCCAAATCCATAATTTACTATTATATAATATTAGTGAATCTCCTATAGTGTTGCTTACAATGAGTTACATGATGAGGATATGTTACACATTGAAATAAAGAGAAAGGTGGCCTGCAGTTCTGGATTTGGAAAGAATGTTAATGAGAGATATGCTTAGAGATAATGATTCTTGGGATATTTAAGCCAATCGATGGCATATGACGGATTTTTTTTGTGCTATAGGTTCACTTAATGCGTGACATAAAAGTGTTTTCATATTAATTCTTAATATATTACTAATGGGTCTCCCAAGCATTGCTCATAGCAAGTCAAAGAATACCCTGTTTATAAGGACAGGAGCATTATACCATGAAATGGACAATGCATTATTGTGCTGCTAAAGGGAACTTGGCATATCCATTTAAAGCCCAAAGTCTAATTGCTGTGAATAACCACATTCTGAGGTCAATTAGAGGTTATTTTTATCCTTTTTCAAAAATTATTATTTTATGGTGCTGTTGTTCATTGGTACATTCTTTATCTGTTCAATTATTTATCTGTTCAATTATAATTAGTATTTATGAATATGATATTTGAGACAATCACATACAATTTTAACAGACTGCATGTATGACACTTTTAAATGTAACATTTTCCAATATGATGAATGCGTTAGTCGCCACTCATCCATTAAACATTGAACATGTGGCTGGATTTTTGACTATATACAAGTTTTTTATGGATGTACCAGAATAAAACAACAACTTGCATTTATATAGAATTTATAAAACTTCCTCTGTGTTATGAGTAATAAAGTAAATCCCCTCGCGCCCATAACATATTTGGAAAGGAAATGTGTAATTATAATGAGAGGTGTGTTATACAGATGGTACTTTATCTGTTTGGCTATTACTGAAGAAGGTAATGTTATTATCAGAGACCGTGCTATTGCACAGACTGTATTAATCAGGAGTTTGTGTGTTGAAAGTCAGTTAGAGACAATTTGTTATAGATTAACTTCTTAGGTCTTATCATTATGATTTACAAATGGATGCGAGGATATCATGACCATGAACGTTGACTGAACTTTGGCTTCTGTCTGTCTCAGCTTGCCAAGTAATGCCAAACCTTGCATCTCACACTGAGTGCCTCACAGAAGGTTAGAGATCAATACCATTGTTCTCCTCTTCCTTTGCAAAAGGAAAGCTGTCTTTTGTATGCAGAATTTGAAAAAAAGAGAGAAACCTAAGTGAATGGCTAAAGTTTAGAATACGTAGCACCACCAAAGATTAGGAGAGATAAGGTAGGTCAAGAAGTACTGGTTTGCTGACATCAATCTTACATTTTAAAAGCCTGCAGATTGTAGGAGAAAGGGGAGACTGGGGGAGATAAAGAGTCCCACAGTTTTGGAAAAAAAATAATTAGAACAGGAGACAGTGTATTAATCTTGATTCCAACCTAGTTTCAACATTACTTGCTAAATGGAAGTTGCTGAAACTTTGGCCAGTGGGAAATCTTGTGCCCATATTTCTTCAAAGATTTCTTTGTTCCCAGCAGTGACTAGGATGAAATTTGTGAGACGTTTGTTTTTGTTACAGTTGTCTTCAGGTGTATCCTGTTGATTTGCAGCCAATTATACAAAAAGGGGGAAATTAGGGAATAAAAATTTACTAAAGGTCTGTGCAATAGTTGGCATGACAAATATTGTCAATAGCTACTTTATTAATAGTCAAACAGAATAAAACACCAACTATATAATACACCTCTATCACCTATAAGTGCCTGCTCTGCTAATCCATCCAGCTAGATTAGCAGCAGACGTACACACTAAGTGAAAGGAAGAGGTCATGTATGATTTGTAAACAAGATTGTAAATTAACCAGAGGTGGAAAATAACTCATTTGAAAAACAACAGCGTTACTCCATATTGCATTAAGACACCCTATTTATGTCATGTGCAAAAATATTCTAAGTTATATACAATTGGGATCCTAATACACCAAAGTTTTACACTTTTTAAAGCAGACTGAATCTCTGGCAATGCATGTAGACTCCTGGAATGTGTGCTGATCTAATGGTAACACTTTGGTGCTAACTTTATTCTGGTGTTCCACAGAATTTACACCTTTAATTCACCTGAAACATAATGGTCCGAAGTTTGCGGTTGGGATGATGGCGAACTGGCAGCATTCGCCGTCATTCCGCCTTTGAAACTGACCGCAACTTCGGGATTTGGCGCAGGCGGAAATCCTAAAGTGGCAGTCTGTCATCCACAGCTCTGACACAGGCTGCCATGTCCTCCTGCACCTGCTCCCCGCCCCTTAGAGCCAGCAATGATTGTAATCACCCAAATCAGGGAAACTGATGAAAACTTCGGCTCTTCCACAGTAAGTACAGTATGCGGTTAAATTCCCCACTAAAAGTTAGACCCAAAGGGATTAGGTGTAACTGGAGTTTTAACAGCATATTGACTGCTAAACAGAGGTTTAGGGCCTGGAAAACTAATTTTAATTTTGTGCAGTGTGAAATTTGACCATTTTAATAAAAATTAAAATTTTTAAGAAACTTTTGTTCATCTTTAGGTTTCAGGTTTGCCTTTTCCCCATGTGAGAGCCCCAATCTTTATTTTGCTTCCTCTAACATTTTTAAAATTTAGGGGGAGTAATTCAGTCGATTAGTGCCTCCCTGTGATTTGCAGCACTCTTTCCTCCAGCTCAGACAGAGGTTGGGTGTCGGCTTGTCCCCCGCCTGTGCGCTCCTGCTCCCTCCTGTTGTGAACGACCTTGGCCTGCAAGAGAGAGGAAAGTGTGTGAGTGAGTGTGGAGATGTGCCTGCCATAGTTGAATAGCTGTCATTGTGTGCAAGGTGTGAGATGTGGGTGTGAGTGTTGGTAGGTGGAGACTGTTGGTGGGTGAGTGCTGGGGGTGTGGTGCTTTGGGCAGTGTGTGCAGACTAAGGTTCAGATGGTGGTATGTAGCAGTTGTTGAAGTATTGACTCACCCTGACCACCCAAGTGAGGTTGTTAAATTTCTTCCTGCACTGTGTGTGGGTCCTGAGGACCATGGTGCTGCCCGAGACCTGCTGGGCTACCTCCCTCCACATGGCGCAGAAGACTTGCGGCGAGGGCCTCCTGCCACTTGCTGGGTAGAGCACCGCCCTCCGTCTCTCCACAGCGAGGACCAAGGCCTCCAATGCTTGGTTGCAGAATCTGCGAGCTCTCTCCCTGGGCCATTGATCTGCCATAGTAACACCTCCTTCAGTGGTCTGGTTCCTTCTCCTTGGCCTTCTGCTGCTTGCTGAGACAGCTGCAGAAACAGCAATGCTGAGAATGAGGTTCTGCAGCATGACTGAACCTTCCCGTTAAGAACTGGAAAGAGCCTGTGGCAATGATGACTAGCGATTAGACAGCACCTGAAATTGCTTAGCGCTTTGAGTCTAACGCCACTGAGCTAGGCCATGAGTGCTTAGCGTTCCCATCCTTTCTTTGAACGATGATGCTGAATTTTGCGTGCAGTGCGATTTATTAGCGCCTGGCACTAAATCTCAAACTTTTCCGAAGTTAGCGCCCATTCCTGGGTGATAATGAATTTCGCCCCCATAGAATTTTAAGAGCTTACTCACTTCCTTGTTCGCTGTCTATGAGAATTCTGCGTTTTGATTGGCTGCTTAGACAGCCTGTTGACGTCACAGAAGTTCGCACAATGGGATCCCCACTAACCGCCGTTGATTTGAATTGAATGTTGGAAAACCCGAAGTTCTCGACATAGAGATCATGAGATCCTTGTGCGAAGCGTACTTCAGGGCCAGTGGTGAACGACTTCGCTTCGCTGCCGACCGCAAATTGCGGGCCAAAGAGACTTTTTTGACAGATTTCGTTCGAAACAATGTGAAATAGCCTGCATCTTCTATTCCTGTGAATATTTGTGGGTACCTATCTATTATAAAGGAGGATAAGATGAAAGTAAACTAATGGGATTTTATATGTAAATTGAAATATCTGATCCTTCTTAAATCAATGTAATGGTACCCTCGCAGCTTTAATGCAAGCGTCCTTAATTACACCCCTTCTCTTTTCTCCTTTCACATATTAATTAACACGTTACGTCCCATTATATTTTCATCTAAAAGTAACATTAAGTCGTGTATTAAGCATCGGTAGCCTTATATTCCCAACATCTGAGCTCATCACACAGATCGATAGCTTCCAGTCCACTAGATAAATACATTACTTACATGTAATCATAATCTGCTTTAGTCCACACAGTCTCTTTACACAGGTTAACACACTTTCCTTCAAACACTTCCAGCTGGGAAACAATGCTGCAAAATATGATTTTTCTTACTATAAGAAGAAGAACTTGCATTTATTCAGCACCTATGATGACCTCAGGACATCCCAAAGTGCTTCACAGCCAATCAAGTACTTTTGAAGTGTGGTCACTGTTATAATGGAGGAAAACATGACAGCCAATATGTGATCAGAAAATGTCACAAACAGCAATGAGATAATTAACTAAATTATCTGTTTTAGTGATGTTGTTTTAAGGATAAGTGTTGGCCAGAACACCAGAAGAATTACCCTGTGAATAGTGCCATGGAACCTTTTACAACCACTTGAGGGGCTAGATGGATCCACAATTTAACATCTCATTCGAAAGACGGCACTTCCAGCAGCACTCCCTTCGTACTGCACTGAATGGTCAGCATAGATTATATGCTCACAGCATCACTACCCCCATTTACTGACTAACCAAACTCTCACAATATCCTTTCGTTCTCACACTGACTAATCTATCCCACATAGAATCTATCCACTCTCACACCGACTCACTGTCCCTCTCAGCATTCCTTCATCCATTCACTAACTAACACGTCCCTCGCAGTATCCCTTCCCTCATACATTGACTATCCCGTCCCTCGCAGTATCCCTTCCCTCATACACTGACTAACCTGTCCCTCGCAGTATCCTTTCCCTCATACACTGACTAACCCGTCCCTCACTGTATCCCTTCCCTCATACACCGACTAACATGTCCCTTGCAGCATCCCTTCCCTCATACACTGACTAACCCGTCCTTCACAGTATCCCTTCCCTCATACACTGACTAACCTGTCCCTCGCAGTATCCTTTCCCTCATACACTGACTAACCCGTCCCTCACAGTATCCCTTCCCTCATACACCGACTAACATGTCCCTCGCAGTATCCCTTCCCTCATACACTGACTAACCTGTCCTTCACAGTATCTCTTCCCTCATACACTGACTAACCCATCCCTCACAGTATCCCTTCCCTCACACACTGACTAACCCGTCCCTCACAGTATCCCTTCCCTCATACACCGACTAACCCGTCCCTCACAGTATCCCTTCCCTCATACACCGACTAACCCGTCCCTCACAGTATCCCTTCCCTCATACACTAACTAACCCGTCCTTCACAGTATCCCTTCCCTCATACACTAACTAACCCGTCCCTCGCCGTATCCCTTCCCTCATACACTGACTAACCCGTCCTTCACAGTATCCCTTCCCTCATACACTAACTAACCCGTCCTTCACAGTATCCCTTCCCTCATACACCGACTAACTATGTTGCATAATACTTTAAAACTGTATTTTTTTTAAAATTGAAGGAAACTACGCATTGCTGAGAAAATGATTGAACACAGTAGGAATTTTTAAATTGTTTATTTGTATCCTGTGCAAGCCCACCCACCCAAAATACTGTCTCTATTATTACTTTAAATACTTGTGGGTAACTGAAACTAAAATAACATTATTATTAAAGTCCTTTATCCCCTGTGAACTGTGTGAAAATCCCCCAGTGTACTTCTGGTTAATTAGTAGCACAGTAACAGTCATTGACAGTCAAACTTCAATCTGGATTATCCCTCTGTAGGTGGATCTTTTTATCAATTTTACGGAATGTATAAACCAAGTCCATTGAGTGTCATGGTTGTTTAGCACACTCTTCTCTCTGTGACATGGGCTTCAATCCAGTTCAGACTGCTAGAATGAAACTAAGCTTTCTATGCTAACTGTAAAAATACTTTGTGAAATGAGTTTGGGCTCGTCACAACCAGGGCCTAATCAGTGCTCCTCAACAGTGAGAAAAAAAAAATGCTCACAAATTGGCAAAATAATAAGCAGGCTCACTCCGAAAGGCCTTAAGGATAATTAAAGTTAGAAATTGAAAATTCAAATTGGAGTGTTGCATTGCAGTTAGCATAAACATATAGGCCCATATTTTGTGGCCCCTGTGGGTGCGTACAGCGCCCATAAGGGCCGCGCAAGTTCCGGGTTTTTGTGCGCCAAGCGCATGCGTGAAAACCCAGAACTTACAATCTTCTTGACAGATCCAACGCATCCCCGGGAAAAGGGCATCCGTGGGCGGAGAGTTGCCCAACTCCTGCCCAGCGAATGCCCGTGAAATTCTTATGCCTGGTAAAAGCATACATACGGAATCCCCATAAGCATGAATGGAGATCCCCTCCTTTCATTCGTTGGGCCGGCCCACGGGATCCCAGGGACGCTTGCGAACCGCCTGCGCCACGGTGATACGTGGGCCTCTATCCGTGTGTACCCGGAGAGGCCCAGGAGCCCGAGGCCCCAGGTAGGCGCGGATCTTTTTTGCGGATCGGAGGCGTTTCAAACCTCCGGCCGCAAATTCAGGGCCACATTGTAGGTGCTGTCGAAAGGGGACTTTGCATGTGGTCTATTTTATACCTGGTCTGAGAAAAGAGAAAAATTAGAAAAGGGTTCTGTTCTCACTGCACTGAAATCTCTCACTTTCAGCACAAAATTCAATAATAATAATCAGCATCATATTCAATAACTTTCTATTGAGCCAGTAACAAAAATCCATAAGTCACTTCTACATACAGAGATCACAGATGAAAAAATGAATAGGCTTAAAAATGAAGATTTTAAAAATTGACTTGTTTTGCATCAAGATTCTCTAAATGGTTCCTAACCATCGTTTTCAAATATTTAAGCCTGAAGTTAAATATAAGATTTTTATCCATTCCTTGAATATTTAAAATATGAATTTCTTTCTTTTGCAGTGTGATTGAATCCAATGCACAGATGTATCCTATAAATAAAAAATCATGTAACAATTTCATTCCGATATCACACTAAACTTTTCATACATAAAGCTACTTAGCAGGGATATAGTGTGGAGGTTGGAGGGGTACATTTGTGTCTTATAATTGAATATAAAGAAAAGTCCTGTTGCACTGCTCTTCACAGTAGGCCAATTTGAATTTCTGAGAACTGAAGACCCATCTACAATGATCCAACTACTTTAGCGAGGGGGTCATGCAATAATGTGAATATGTTACAAAGTAATCTAGATGTACACTAGGATAGAGATCCTGGCTTAAATTATAAATTTACACAACTTTCATGATTTTCCTTACCAACTTGCGCATATGCCCACCTGCAAAACTAATAGATGCTGACCAACAATAACAACAACTTGCATTTATATAGCGCCTTTAACATAGTAAAACGTCTCCAGGCGCTTCCCATAGCGATTATCAAATAAAATTTGACACTGAGCCACATAAGCTTTGTCAAAGAGGTAGGTTTTAAGGATCGTCTTACAGGAGGAGAGAGAGGTAGAGAGGCGGAGAGGTTCAGGGAGGGAATTCCAGAACTTAAGGCCTAGGCAGCTGGAATAAAACACCTCAAAAAGCTGACAACTCAATAACTTGTCCTGAATACAGACCTATGATATGTCAGTGCAGTGGGCACAGGATTGTCATAACCTAAGCAGAGACCTACCTAATATTCTACCACTTCGATAGCAAAATGTTATGCCAAACATTGTGGTGATTTCTTCCATGTTTCTTGCAAAGAAGTTGTGGGGTATCATGGACATATATTGAATTGGAGGTAGTACAGAGAAGAGCCACAAGACTGATCCCTAGTTTTAGTGGTTTGAGTTATGAGGAAAGACTGGGGAAACTTGGGGGCGGGGGGAAAATTTGGTTGGTTAGCGCCACACGTTAGTGCCTCCAGGGGGCGCTAGGTATGACAGGTAGAGGGGGACGGTTTTCAGTCAGCTGGGAGCTGGGGGAAGCGCTATTTAAAGGCGTGCGCTTCCTGTTTTTTCCTGTTGGTAATCAATTCTGCATATGCAGGTTGAGAGAGGGAGAGGGGTGTCTGGAGACATTTCACAGTTTCCTACTTGAAGGAGTTTTGGTCGTCAGCAAGACTTATCAGGTTCCCATTTCTGTATCCTTTAGTACTACAGGAAACTCTCTTTTAACCGGCACCCAAATAACCGGAAATCTCTCTTAACCGGCAAAATTCTTGAGTAGGTAACCGGGGTTTTCCTTCATCTCTCCTTTAAAAATAACTTTGAAAAAAACCCCGAGGCGTTTGCCTTGTATCGGAGCGTCTAGATTGGGAGGGGAATGTGCAGCCCGGGTAGGCAGCGGACACGACAGATGGTCAGCTGGCGGTCCCCGGGGAGACGGAGCTCCAAATGCAGGCGCATGTCAGTGTGTACGGGCCTCTCGTACGTTGGGAGATATAACTCTCCGTTATCCGGACTTTTTGATTAACCGGCACCACGCCGGTCCCGTCGGTGCCGGTTAATAAAGAGTTTCCTGTACCACATTTTGAAGAGTTAATGGGGGCTGTACTAACTCGGGGCCTCACCCTCCAGCTTCACCGTCGGAGGCAGCAGAGGCAGAGAGAGAGAGTGGAAAACGTGGCCAGAGGGAGGAGGGCCAACAGGGCTCTCCACAGGAGACCTTACCCTCCCAGGGTATTCCGGGAGCAATTCTCATATATCCATCTGTCCGAGGAGCAGTGTTTTAGAAGGCTCCGCTTCAGCAAGGAGGTGGTCACAGAGCTCTGCCACCTCCTGCAGCCAGAGCTCCAGCCTCAGCTCAGGACCAGGACGTCTCTGTCGGTGGCAGTGAAGGTGACAGTGGCTCTCAATTTCTACGCTAGCGGCTCCTTCCAGGCCTCAACAGGGGATATTGCGAACATCTCCCAGTTCACTGTTCATTGCTGCATCCGGGATGTCACAAATGCTCTGTACAAAAGGAGAAGGGAGTACATCTCATTCCCCATGACCTGAGACAAACAATGTTGAACGCGCATGTGGCTTCGCAAGGATAGCGGGCTTCCCCATGGTTCAGGGCGATATTGACTGTACACGTGGCATTGCGGGGACCTCATGAAAATGCAGAGGTTTTCTGCAACCGCAAAGGCTACCACTCTCTCAACGTGCAGTTGGTGGGCGGACAAGACAGCGCATCCTCGCCATCAATGCCCGCTATCCTGGCAGCAGCCACGATTCATTCACCCTGCGCCAGACTGGTGTCGCAGACCTGTTCCAACCACCGCTGGCTCCTCGGGGACAAGGGTTCTCCACTCTGCACCTGGCTGATGACACCGCTCCGTAACCCCAACACTCCTGCTGAGCTCGCATTCAATGAGAGCCATAGCGCCACCAGGAACCTCATTGAACAGACGATCGGCATGTTGAAGCAACGGTTCCAGTGTCTTGACCACTCTGGAGGAGCCCTGCAGTACTCCCCTGATCGAGTATTGGTTTTCATTGTTGTGTGCTGCATGCTTCATAACCTCGCAATTATGAGGACCCAGCCATTGCCACCAGGGATTGGTGGACCACCTCAGGAGGAGGAAGAAGGAGAGGAGGAGGAGGAGGCGGAGGATGAGCAGCAACAACGTGGGAGGGAGGCGCTCAATGTTGCTTCTGCAAGGGCCGTTCGTGAATTCCTCATAACACAGTGCTTCCGATGAATGACAGAGAAGATGGCATTTGGGATCAACAACCATATCATTATAGCCAGCTCACAGCCCCTATTACCGGCCAAAG
Source organism: Squalus acanthias (assembly GCA_030390025.1). Taxonomy (NCBI): domain Eukaryota; kingdom Metazoa; phylum Chordata; class Chondrichthyes; order Squaliformes; family Squalidae; genus Squalus; species Squalus acanthias. The sequence continues at coordinate 47,430,071 of CM059439.1, read as the reverse complement.
TTCCAATGAGAAAGAGAGGAAAATTGTAACGTTTAAATATTTTTATTCTTCTGAACAACTGTGTCTTATTAAGCACAACCAATAACAAACAAACACAACAATTTCTTAACAAACACAACTGGTTCTTAGCACATCAAAATAATTCTTAACCAAGTGAACAATATATTTACAAATGTGAGAAGTCGCACAACACCAGGTTATAGTCCAAGGGGTAAAAATTCAGTTGGTTGCGCCTCCCGTTAGCGCCTTAAGAGGGCGCTAATGGGGCGCAAAGCCGCTAACGCCGGGGCGCAGCGATGTTTGCGCCGCTCGGGAACTTAACTAGACATTGTGCGGCGGCGCTAAACTTTACCGCTGCGACCACCTGCGCTCGCAGATTGTGACGTCATTCCATGGTGCAACGCCCTTGTGGCGCCCCGGAGCGGAAATTGAGTGGCGCCCCCTGCCTTACCGCCTGGCGCATCCAACGACCAGAAGACTGGAACGCTATCAATCGCTGTGGGGCTGGGGGGGGGCGCTATTTAAAGGGGGCCTCTTCCTGTCTTTTATTGTTGGTGGCATTTTTGAACTACGCATTCTGAGAGAGAGAGGGAGAGACTTCTGGAGAGATTCAACGTTGTGTGAAGGAGTTTTGGGTACTGAGCAGCACTTTGCAGGTTCATTTTGATTTGCCATTCCTTGTATCGATTTAGCAGAGACTGTGGGAGCTGCACTCTGAGCTCTTTGCCTGGTACTCTCCATTGTTCTTTCCAGCACATTTGATGTGCAAGTCTCTCCAGGCCGAGATTCAAGGCTGCAATGAACAGGATGTGGATGGAAAGCAAGATTAACCATCCCCTTTAAGAACTGGCCCGTGCCATTGTGTGTGTGTTCCATTGCTGACTGACATTACATGAGCTTCGCCAGTGCTCTGAGTTAGCGCCTCACTGCTCGGCCTTTGCGCCTTAAGACAGGTGTGCAGCGCCTGCTTTAGCGCTCCACTCACCTCCCGGGGCGTTAAAAGTGAAGTTTCCAGTCAGTGCCGATAATTAGCGCCAGGCGCTAATATTTGCGTCCAGACGATATTTGCGCCCCAAATGGGGCGCGACCTAATTTTTACCCCCAACAGTTTTATTTGAAATCACAAGCTTTCGGAGCGCTGCTCCTTCGTCAGGTGAAGTCTTCACCTGATGAAGGAGCAGCGCTCCGAAAGCTTGTGATTTCAAATAAAACTGTTGGACTATAACCTGGTGTTGTGCGACTTCTCACATTTGTCCACCCCAGTCCAACACCGGCATCTCCACATCATGGCAATATATTTACAAACACATCCAACTTTGGTGCAAACACTCCCCCCATTTGGTCAAAAAATTTTACGTAGTTGGCCTTCTTCAATGATCTCCCTCCCCTTCGCACTTCCCCCCCTCCCAACCCTACTGCTCCTCTGTAATGTGGCCCCAGTGGCTGCAGCAAGGCTGGTGGAAGGCTGCTGAATCTTGGAGCCAGAGACTGCAGATGGCCTTGCAGGACGCCCTTGACCAGCTCTGGGCCTGGAGGGCCCGGCTGCAGACTGCACCAACTCTGCATGGGCGGCAGCAGTCTGGGCTGGCTGGGTTACAGGCTGTGGCAAGTGCAATGGCGGAGTGGCAGTGGTGGGAGCAGGAATGCTGTCATCCTGAGAGAGGACAGCACCTTCCTGCTCGACCAACACACTGCCACTCCCCCGGGGCAGAACCACAGCATCCAGAGCAATCTGCTCGAGCACAGAATGCTGGCCTGCTGTGGCACCGTGAGATCCCCGGTGGACAGTAGTCGCCCCAGCTACGATGGCAGCAGTCAGCGCTTGCATGGCATCAATCTGAGACTGCATCAGAGCAGTCTGAGACTGGATGGCACCAACCAATGACTTGATTCCAGCACTAAGCCGTTGCGTTGCCTCAGCCTGTGCTGCAATAGATGCTGCCACCTGACCCATTACATGCAGCATGGGGTCTGGGTCCCCACGATCTCTGCAAGTCAACCATCCTCTGCAAAGAGGCAAGGATGGGATCGAGGGTTTGCGCACAGATGACAGCTGTGCTGGTGACGGACTCCTCCACGCTCCTAGCCAGTGCATCCATGCTCTCGGGCACCCTTGCCATTGCACCCATGAGCTCAGTATGCATGCTCATCGCCTGTGTGGTCATTGCCGTGATATCGAGGTCCTCATCCGAGTCCTGTGCAGCAGAACACGTGCGCGCACTCGCCCTCCGGGGAGATGGCCCCTGAGCTTCCCTTTCCCCATGGCGTTGCTGCAGCCCGCTGGGTCCCGGAGCTTCACACACATCAGAGCCAAATCCTCTGCTCCCCTCCAGTGACCGCGTGGCCCCAGTATCTGATGTGTTGCCCTCAGGAGATGCAGGCAGTGAGGCTCCGGCTTGGTGTTGCTGATCCTCTCCCACGTTGCTTCTACTGGGAGGCTGAGCGACAGGCTGTTCAGATGGTGGCTCACTATCTGAAAGCAGGAAGGCACAAGTGTGGCTTTAATGTGAGGGCAGGGGGACAGGAAGGGAGCAAGGAATGGAGACAGTATAGTTAGATTGAAAGTGTAAAAGGCTGGTGTTGTGAGGGGGAAGTGGTATGAGAGAGGAGCGAGAGATGATGAACATACAGTTGCTGTCCCCAAGAGGGTCGACCTCTCCAACTGCCACAGCGCCGACTACGTGGTTCGCAATTATTCTGTGCACTCGCTCCTCCAGCTGCTCCACCTGACCTCCTCCCATGCACTGTTGCTCCCTCCGGTTATGTGAAAGCTTGGTCTGCAAGAAAAAGGACAGCGTGTGAGTGAGTGTGCAGCCATGTGTTTGGCAGATGTGCCTACCATAGTTGAATAGCCATTAATGTCTGCAAGGTGTGAGATGTGGATGTGACTTTTAGTAGATGGGCATAGTTGTTGGGTGAGTGTTGGGGATTTGTCAGTTGATACCGTCTGTGCACAGAGTGAGGTTGAGATGGTGGGATGTAGAGGTATTTCAAGCATCTACTCACCCTGACCACCCGAGTGAGGTCATTGAACTTCTTGCGGCACTGGGTGTGAGTCCTTTGGACCAGACTTCTGGACGTACTGGGCCACCTCCCTCCACACCCTTGTAAACTCCCGGGGCAATGACCTCCTGCCAGTGCCTGCCACTGCCCATCGCTGTTCCACAGCCACAACCAGAGCCTCCAATGCCTGGTGGCTAAACTGGCGCCTCTCTCCCTGGGCCTCTGAGCAGCCATGATATTCCTGGTTCAAGAGTTGCACCTCCTTGCAGGCCCAGGTCAAACGCAGCAATGATCAGGGTGAGGCTGTGCAGCATGATTGACCCTCCCCTTTAAGAACTGGAAGGCGCCAGTCTGTCTGAGGACTAGGTAATTGACAGCGCCTGAGCTTGAGTAGCGCTCTGACGTAGCGCCCCGTTCCCCGACTTTAGCGCCCTAAGAGAAGTGTGTGGCGCTTGATTTAGTGCTCCAATCACCTCCAGGGGCGCTGGAGACAAATTTTGAAGTCGCCGGCGATAATTTGCGCCGGGCGCTAAGTTTTGCGCCTGGCCGATGTTAGCGTCCCAAAATGGTCGATACCGAAATTTTCCCCCTTGAACTTTTCATCCTTGAATAGGGGCATTTTATAGAATTATGTAGGCGATTAAACAGAATGGAAAGATAAATCTAGAAAACTCCTTTAAATTAAATTGTGTGAGTAGGGCAAGGGGTCACAGGCAACATTCCCGCTACGGCCGCACAGCGGTCTGGAGGTCCCGAGCAGGCTGCTCACCAGCTTTTATATGGAAGAGATCGTGCATGTGTGAAAATTTGAATGGGTGCGCAGCCAGTTAAAGGGACCCTGCACGAAAAAAAAATAGAGGGAACATTGGCCACAGGTTCAATGTAGTAAAAGATAAATTTTGGGCTGATATGAAGATCTTTTTCTTCAGAATCAGGGATCAATACAGAGAAAAAAACTCCTGAGTTGGTGAAGGTAGTATAGTCGACGTATATATGGACTTTCAAAAAGCATTTGATAAAGTACCACATAGCAGACTTATTCAGAAAAAGAAGCACATGGGATTAAATGGATGGTCGTAACTTGGGTACGTAATTGGCTAAGGGATAAGAGGCAGAGAGGAGTGGCGAATAGATGATTTTCTGACTGGAGGGAAGTATGCAGTGGGGTCCCCCAGGTGTCGGTACCGGGACCATTGCTTTTCTTATTATCTATAAATGATCTAGACTTGGGTATAGGGAGTACAATTTTGAAGTTTGTGGATGATACAAAACTTGGCAACGTAGCAAATAGTGAGCAGGATAGTAGCAGACTTCAGGAGGACATAGACTGACTGGTGAAATGGGCAGACACATGGCAGATGCAATTTAATGCGGATAAGTGTGAAGTGATGCACTTTGGGAGAAACAACATGGAGAGGCAGTATAGTCTAAATGGTACTATTTTGAGAGGGGTGCAAGAGCAGAATGACCTGGGGAAGCATGCTTACAAATCTTTAAAGGGAGATGGGCAAGTTGATAAGTGAGTTAGGAAAACGTATGGGATACTTGGCTTTGTAAATAGGGGCATTGAATACAAAAGTAAGGAAGTCATGCTAAACCTTTACAAATCATTGGTTAAGCTTCAACTGGAGTATTGCATACAACTCTGGGCACCACACATTAGGAATGATGTCAAGGCCTTGGAGAGGGTACAGAGGAGGTTTAACCAGGATGATATCACGGATGAGGGAGTTCAGTTATGTGGAGAGATTGGAGAAGCTGGGATTGCTCTCCTTAGAGCAGAGAAGATTAAGGGGAGACCTAATAGATGTATTCAAAATTATGTGGGGTTTTGATAGAACAAGTAGGGAGAAACTGTTTCATCTGGCAAGTGGGTCGGTAACCAAAGGTCACAGATTTAAAATAATTGGCAAAAGAACTAGAGGGGAAATGAGGAGAAATGTTTTCACACAGAGGGTTGTTAAGATCTGGAACGCACTGCCTGAAAGGGTGATGGAAGCAGGTTCCATAGGAACTTTGAAAAGGCAGTTGGACATGTACATGAAAAGGACTAATTTGCAGGGTTATGGGGAAAAAGCTGGGGTGTGGGACTAAATTGGACAGCTCTTTCAAAGAGCCAGCACAGGCAGGACAGGCCAAATGGCCTCCTTCTGTGCTGTAAGATTCTCTGATTCTATAACACATAAACCCTGGAATAATTTAAGCTGCAATGGAGGGACTTCTGGATAAATGAAACATGGCAGAATGACTTTCTTTATCCATAATTATCTTGTGTGATCTTCTGTGTAGCACTCTGATGTTAAATCAGATTCTTAAATTGTTTTTACAATGTCACAATGATATTGAGGCACTCTTCATTCCCTCCTCCCCGCTTTACATTGGCGCCTTTATTCGCCCCCCCTCCCCCATTACTGTTGGCACTCTTCACCCTCTCCCTTTGTTCGTACTGGCATTTACTTCACACAGCTCACGTTGGCACTCTTTGTCCCCTTCCTCCTAATTCCTGCTGACACTCTTCTCCCCTCCCCATTTCCCAGTTCCTACCTCTTGCTGCTGCATCAGGGGGAAGCAACTGTGCATCTTGTTCGAGGAATGAATTCCTGATCTAGCAAAACAATTTTAAGAATTTCCATCCTCAGCATGCAACAGTTTAATTCCCAAAGCAGAGATAGTCCTGAGTAGGAGCTGTGAGTGGCAATGAAGGGTGGAACCGGGATTGGCGACGAGACAGTCGGGAGGGCAAAGAGGGACAGAGATGGAAGTGGTGCTGATTTTCATCTGGGAATGCAAACAAATGGATACTGCTCTAAAATGCTGATGTCTGTAGGAAGCACAGACAGTTGGCACGTATTAATTTATCTTTGGAGTTAATCCATACTGAATAGAATTGTTGATGTGCAGTTAAACTGTCATTTGGCATCCATCCAAAGCAATTCTGGGTGTGAATCAACACACAAGTGGCAGTATAGGTCAGGAGACTAAAGTCCATAGGTGTGGGAGATCCCCTCTCCCCCACCCCGCCCCGCCCCCGCAGGTGGTTTTGAATACAAACTTTGTGTAGCACAACTCCAATAAAAATTGAATAGTTTCAGACAGCTTCAAAGCAGTGGACTGCATAATAAATCTCTATTTTCTGGAGTAAACAAGCACAATGTGGCCAGATTTCCTAATGACATATGACAGTAGCAGCAGTCATATTTATAGCTGAAAATGGCAGATTTGATTTGAAAAACATCATGAAACCCAATTTAAGAAGACAATTTGAGGATATATAAAATAAAGTAGCAACCATAAGTGATTTAAAAAACACATGCGCCAATGTAAGTATGTTTCCTATATTACAACAGTGACTACATTTCAAAAGTACTTAATTGGCTGTAAAGCGCTTTGGAACATCCTGAGGTCATGGAAAGTGCTATATAAATGCAAATCATTCGTTCTCTTTTACAAAAACAATGTAATACATATATGCACATCACACAATTTAGTGATTAGATCCAACTTCCGTGAAGGCTTGATTACTTATACATGTGGGTTCCAAAGAAGTTACAGCTCAATTAGGACATCAAAGAATTAGCCTAATTCTTGGTCACAATAGCACAGAAATATATTCTTAAATGGCCTTTCTACGCAGTACAGCTAGCGAGCAGGTATACATCTTTGCAGGGAATGGATTGGACATTTGTTATTAGATAATGAATCTTATTCTGCAACTTTGTCTCATCCCGTACATTTGAAGCTGATTGAAGTTTGCTGCTGAAATCCAGTGTGGTCCATTTCAAAGGATGACCTGGAGCTTGTTTTATGCATGACTTTTGCTTATGTCTGAGATATTTAGGAGCCTCAAATCTTGGGGTTCTGACATTGCATCTTCTATACAAAATGACTTGCCGGAATAAACTTAAAAGCAATATTTTCTTATCAATGGGGTTTGGGGGGTGGGGGAGGGGAGAGGTGGGTGAAGTCTAACTTTCTCACTGTTAGTACCACTTGCCCATCATTCCTGTTCTCAACAACATCCATTGGCTCACCCTCCCTCAATTCAAAATCCTCATTCTTATTTACAAATCTCTCCAAAGATCATCCTGCTCTGCCTCTGCAACCGCTTCCAGCCTTATGTCCCAGCCTGTGCCCTTCAGTCCTCTTGCTCTAGCTCCCTGCCCTTTCCCTTCCCCTCCAAGGCTGAACTTTCAGTGGTCTCGGGCCTATTATCTGGAACTCTCTAACTTACTTCTCTGCGCATCTCTAAAAGCCTTGGCAAATCCCATCCCTTCAAATGTGCTTCCAACAATGCTTCTACTACAGCTCCATGTTTCTCCTCTGTAGGATGATTACTACAGAAAAGGTACTCATTTTTGTTATTCTGCACTGCCCTGGGTGTTGAACGGTGTTGATGATGCATAACTTGATAGTGGGCAAGGACATTGTACTTAATCAGGGAAATAATTTTTACATGGTTTAAGAAGGATTTCACTTAAAGAATTAGTTATTAGTTAAATATTAGTTCTTGTAATAAAATGTTCAATTTAATTTTTAGACAAAACAAAATTCTTGACAAACTGCGAATGTTTCAATGAAAACAATGATTTTCCTCTGCTCTGAAAATACAATGAGATAAGATTTTAGAGCGCAAAATCATACAGGCGTTAATTAGTCTCCATTCTAAGGGGAATATCATAGTCATCTTGTTTACCATCTGAGAGCGAAGCACGTCCTGAAATGCTAAGGCCATCCTGAATAAGCAGGAACTACATATGTTTAGCATAAACACAATGAATATTAAAAGGAAATGTGAACAGTATTGGTGGTTCCTGTTATAATGTAGTTAAGCAATTTTCTGCAAGTTTAAAAGGTTAGGACATTAATTTCGCTCGCACACATTCTCCGCCGTATAAGAAAAGAACGAATCCTTTTTTTTAGGAGCCTATCATTTTTTTCAATGCAAAGGTAATTCTTTTTTTTACAGTCAACAAGTATCTTAATCACAGAAGTTATATACATTTTCGCATCGATGATCGCAAACAGGCAAATTTGATGGAAATTTGAACATTACATTTGAAATAGAAATCAGTTTAGCGTGCAACTCTAAGCTGTGGCACAGTGTAAGTAAAAAATTCCAGTCTTCATAATATGAAGTAATTTATGCTTTATTCACTCACTGCACGCATATCTTTATCCTATGTTACATTTTAGCACATACTGTATTTAGATGGAGTGTATGTCTTCGAGTGTTTTAACCGCGTTATCGAGATGTTCTTTTGGGGCGCTATATAAATGTTGAAAACTGCATAATAATAAAGATGGAATACAATGGGGCATTTTCAGGACCACTTTTGGAAAGATCGTACAGAACGATGCTATTTAAATGTTTTCTGGTGACATTTCAGTGCTTTTCCAAACGTGACAACGGGTCTACATGCAATAAAATGCCACGGACATCACGTTGGCTGTGTTAGGTGGATTAGATTGCACAGGTTTTGATGTGCCACTTGCTTTAGTTGCTGGCTCTGGAGAAGCCTCCCCTCCACCCTCCCCCATGTAGGTGTGTTGTTTACTTGTTGCTATTTACAGTCAGGTTGCTCCGAGCTGTCAGTCAGAGCAGCGCGCGGGCCCTTTTTTCCCCGTAAAACCCCGCCCACCAGGCGACCCCGATTGTGACATCACTCTTCCGCAAGTTCAGACGCTGAGATCACCGCGTTTTCCATATTTGGGAATGAAACTTCCCACGTTCCCGGGCAGGCACAGCGCTGGCGTCAGCACGTCTTCTGCACGCAAGATCCGTACGGCTTGAAAGACGCAAATTGGAAGCGCGCAAATGCCTTACAAGGGTGTAACTCCCGTAAACTATAACGTGATTTCCCGGGCCTTTTCATATTTATATATTTTCATTGCACTTAAATAGAAACATAAATGCATTATTTCCAGCGTAATTTTTTATTTTGTACTTCACTTTCGAAATTTAACAATTCTGCGTCACCGGTAACTTTTAGTTCATTAGAGTAAAAATCTCACGATTGGGAGGTCTTACTTTACAACCAAGTTTTAGTGCGCATCAGAGACCGCCGATTGGCTAATTTTAAATTATGAAATTAACCTGAAATTTACAGGTGGATGGTGAGCCCATGCGATTATTTAGTACAAACAACTTGCAGCCTGTTATACTTAATTTTATAAAGCATTTGAATTGTTTATAATGTTTATGCAATTCCTATTTAAAAGCTTAGCTTCATAGAACTTTAGATTCAGTATTCAACAGTTGTGCTTGTCGAAATAAGCAGTTCTTTATATACAATTATTAAATACTATTATACCTATTATTTCAAACGACCAAAAAAAAACCCGGAAACCCGTTTTACAGGTGCCAAAAGTAGTTTCCACTATAAGTTTTTTTTTCAAATAATTTACGAAATAACTGCTGCTCCAACAGGCAAGAATCAGCTACTATTTAATATATGAATTTAGAAATTCGCTATATGTTTATGTAGTTAACAAATTGTATCTGTTGTATTGCTTCTAAACAAATATTGTATAGTTTAATGTTGTTCGACGATTTCGAAGTCAGTCCTTTTATCTTTGTCCTGGCATTTGACAACTTTGTACCATGCAATAGTATAATTTAATAAATTGAGTGATACTAGTGTTCATAGTCCAGAAAGAGGAACAGGAACACCCGTAATTTACAATCCAAATGCTTTTTAAAAATAATCCGTGTAAGATCTAATAAGTCATATTTCAAAGTAGTTTTCCAGTGAAATCTAGCATTTCAATTTGCTCCTGCTTTTTTCTATTTTTTATTTGGTTATCATGCAGGACTGAGGACCACTCGAACTTCTGGCTGCATGAATTGATAACCACCATCAACTGAACATGTAATTCATTTACGGAAGGTTTCAGCTTCGCAAATAAGTTATGATGCATGGTTCTGGCAACAATTCTCTGCATTTTAAAAGAAGCCACCTTAGTTACATACCTTGCAACATAGTTATTTAAGCACGCGTATCCATTACAGCCCTCAATAAAGCTTATATTCCCCAGCACAGTACTTAATGTGACCTTTCAGCCTACACTGAGGATTATAATTGCAAAGTATAGCAAGTGTTTAGTGTAACCATTTAGAGCTCAAGATTATAATTCTCAAATAGATTATTTATGTAACCACTCCTTCCTCTCTGAATTGCAACTCTTATTTAGGACAGTGCTTACTCTGACCGGTCAGTTTCCAGTTCGGATTATAACTGTCGAAAACAGCAACTAAAACGAGCATTCGGACCTATGTGCCGATTATAATTCTCTAGGATGGTAATTCTCAGGCACCTAGTTCATTGGTGCGTTTACATTACAAGTATCAATTTATGCTAAATGTATTTGCCCCCAAATGTCTTTAGAGTTCTTCAAACTTCATTTGTCATTGAAATCCATATACTGGACTGTCTGATTTGTGCGAAAGCGCCAATGTATGAAGCATTTCTTCAGTTTACATAGTAATGTATAGAGGTGTCTTATTTGGGTTTCTGATGTGATCTATTTATAAACACCTCAAACTTTATAGGTAACAAGATTATTAGTAGCAGCACTAGAAATGAAAAAAACAATAGTAGTTACTTGATGTTGATCAGTGGAGAGACATTGACAGTCAGACTTTGGCACCAAAAAGTCTGTTTAGATCCTTTGAAAAATAAAAAAGGTGAGATTGAAACGCCCAATGCTATTTTTGAATAATGTTATGAACTTTGCAAGTGTGTATTTTCATTTTGAATGTTATGTATAGCAAGTTTATAGTAAACACGTGCCTTTGTCCTGTATCAAGTATCATACAGAAAAAGAAACTTGACCACAAAGGACAGTTCTGTACATCCTTGTCACTATATGTACTTTCAATATTCAGACTAAGGGTTGCTGCAATATTACCGTGAACACTATATGCAAAGAAAATAATGGAGTACAAAATAAATGTCTTTTCAAATACTTTATTCATACATTTCTTAAATATAATTGAACTTTTTCCAGAAGTTCTCAGAAACGAACATAAAAAATTATATACTTTATTACAAATGGTAAACTTAGAGTCCTCCAAATCTCTTATTTACAAGAATATATTGGGGTCTATCCCAATAAGCAACATAAAAAATAACTTACAAAGGCTATCGCTTAAAGCGGTTACGTTTTGTTGACAGAAATCATCTTTCATGAAACAAAACATAGTCTGTACATTTTTTCAAGGCAAGACGGCCTCAAAGCTTTAACCTCCCTTAACTCCCTCCCACGCCCTCCCCCACATTATACTACATCAGAAGCGATCTACTCTATCGCAGTTTTTAATTCGGTAATACTGGATGATCCTGAACTGTTTCGGTCCATGCAAGACTTGGTCAAAGTAAAACAATGACTCGATATTTATTTTTTTGCCGCAAACAGCATTTCAGTCATACTGTTTTTTTTAACATCAAGCACAGTCCTCCACGTTTTCCTCCGTACATGCGCGCTCAGGGCGCAATCAGGACTTTTCTTCTGTCTTGATTTAGTTAATTCAGTCCTCTTCTCTGCATTTGTTCACCAATAGTTCTCCCTTTAAGTTCTTGAATCAAAACGTTTGCAGCTGCTGCGTTAGCATGAGTTGGCAGCCGCTGTTTACGTGATTCATAACTTTCTGTTTCAGCTGGGCAACCTGCTCCCGCAGCAGGTTTGCCGTGGATGCCAGTTCAGAGTTCTGTGCCTTTAAGGTTTTCACTTTATCTTCCAGCCTGGCAATTCTCTCCAGTTTCCTTTTCCGGCACTTTGAGGCGGCGATGCGGTTTCTCATTCGCTTCCTCTCCGCCTTGATTCGTTCCTGAGACTCCATGTCAATAGGAGACAACGGCGGGGTCTCCCCGGGCATCTCGGGCACCGTCTGAGGTTCTTCCTTCAGGGCCTGGAGTCTGGGATGCTGGACCGGCATTTGATGGTTCATCGGATGATGCTGGGGCGCTGCATAGTTCATATTATTGGTGTTGTAGTTAGGTTGCGTGGTAATGGTATTAGGATTAAAATTACTGAGATTAGCGTACACAGGAGGCTCCTGGTGCAAATTTGAATTGTAAACAGTGCTTGCACTGGGCAGAGAGGCAGACACCGGGATCGCCGTGTTCGCAGACGGAGTTGAGCATGTCACGCTGGGCAGGATATTCTGCTTATGAAGTTCTTCAAGAGCTTTGACAAAGCCTTCAGCGAAACCCTCCTGTTCGTCCGTGACATTTCTGGGGCACAGGAACTGGGTCGGTGTTGGGGTGGTAGTGATCAACCCATTGCTGGACTGAATTATAAGACGTTCAAGTTCAGGTGATGCGAGTTTGAGAAGTCCCACGTCCGGCGACGTTAAGATACCTTCACTGTTCTTGTTCCTCAGATGCGGTTTCAAGTTGCTGGCTGGATCCGACAGGTTTAAAGTCATATTTTGTTTCAACATTTTCGGACTGTATCCATAACCAGCATTTTCAGGCTGTGCAAAAGCTGCGTTGAGTGCATCGTCGTGGTAGAATGGCTGCTCCATCTTCGTAGACATAGAATACCGATGGAAAAAAACCTCTTGATACAAAGTGTTTCAAAATAGAAATGTAGCAAGAGTTTTTAAAAGAGTTCAGAAATGCTACTACGTAACCTCTCTAACTCGCAAATTCAATAACAAACGTACTTTTGGAAATCAGTTGATTTTCTTCCCCCCAACTCTCCCGCTATAACTGTTTTCAGTAAGAAAGCTCGCAAAGCAAAAAGTGTGCAAACTACCAAGTTCTTACTGCTTGTTTCACACTCGGCTCTGAGCACTTGCAGCGTGGGTCCCAAGCTTATCTGCAACTGGTAATACACCCGAAATAGCAATGATGTCACCTCGGCGCGATCCCATTGGCTAATTATTACGTATGGGCGTTTTAGAATTTGCATGTCGGGTTCGGTTTCTATAACAACGCCCCAGAAGATTCTAACTATCGCGGTGCACGACGGGCTGAGGTAATGCGAAAGCAGAGCATCATGGGATGACGTCTTTATTTGGAAGATCTGGTTACCCGCTTAGGTGGACGTCAGCGGAGTGGCGGGAAGTGTTTGTGAATACATTTGTCGGCTTTCCCGATAATAATTAACACAACCCACCTTTCATTCGGGCCCTTTTACGCCACCCGAGAACCTTGCCCTCCCATTGTGTTTATTTATCGGGTTTAATAATTTTGGGTTGGAAGGTGGGGCGGCGGAGTGGTGTCGTCTTAACCTAACCTGGCGGTGTTTACAGATTGACGTGGGCCCGGCCAATAAGAATCTAGGTTCAGGTTGATTTGTGACGCTCTGCTCCAATCGGAAGCCGCGGGGGGCGGGCGCCACACAGTTTGGCTGCAGCGCGGTCTTGACCGGCCAGCGCCTTTTGAAAGTGGGCAACGTTCGAACGCAAACTGTCAGGCGGCGGGCTCGCGGGGCAGGCGACAACGATGCCGCCCTTAATTGACGGCCGAACCAGCCAATAGAAACGCGCCGACGGTGGCCCAGCCCCGCCAATGGCTGCGGCGCGGAGGAGGGTCTCTGGTGGAGTTCGGCTGACCTAAAGTTGACCGTCTGCTCCCGTGAAATGGATCCGAGTGCGAGTGATCCCGGCCTGAGCGGGCGGATGGACCGAGCTCTCTCTGTCCCTCCCCAGCCGTGGCTTTTCAATACTTCTGTAACGGCGCATTGGTTCACCACCCCTTGATCAGAAGCGTATTGCGATACCACGGGCGGTTTTAATCTGGAGCGCTGTCCAGTCCCCTTCACAAATTGCAAATGCCGCTTAAAGTCTCGCTCCAACATCACACCTTTAAGAAACCGATGATATCGTAAGCGGAAAAGCCGCGACTCATCGCGTGGTGCGTCCGTGTATAGTGGAGTGCAATTTGCGCCAACCTTGATCTCTCTTTCAGGAAAATGCAGCGGCGAATGTCTTTGGGAGGGTTCTTCCCTTGATCTGTATGTTTATGTAGCAAGTCCGTTATTGCAATAACCGGTCCTAAAACCATCGTCTTTAATGCAGTTTTTGTGGAACTTTTAATGGGAGGGAGCACCTTCGAGTGATATTCTCGGTGCTATCGGGTTTTTTGTTGTTGAGACTCTGTGCACCCATTTTTCAGTCACCACCATATCGTTAAATAACCTTCCTAACCAGTGAAACCTGAGCTCTCTGATCCGGGAGAATGAGAAAACAGACGGTGCTCTGTACTCGCGGTATTTTACAGTAAAAATGCGATGGAGTGAAACTCTGATGTACTGAAAGTTCGCGATTCACATGCGGTGTTCGTAAAAGCAACTTGTGCGCCTGTGTATTTCTGCAAGTGACTTGCTTTTAGATGAGTAACTTTATTTTACGGTTGGGGTATTCCTATGCAGTATACCATAAGGATAAGTGTGCTTGACCAGTTAAGATTAGAATATATTATACGACAATTGCCGACAGCGTAGCTTTTTATCTTTCTATCTGAACGTAAGTATATATGTAACAACATCTTGCATTTATATAGCACCTTCAGCATCGAAACACGAGTATGGTTGCACAGTCCTGGCAAGTCAATCCTCCAATACTTAATATGCAAACCTTCTATGAGGCATTATACACATGTCTAAGCCTATCCTCACTTGCAAATGTTAGCAGCCAGGAGGATCAGCATTGGGTGATTTCTCTTGAACCCAGACATGCTGAAGCCAATCGTAGTGGTTCACTACTGCCCTGGTTGAGATCAAGTGGTTCTGTATAGACCAGGGATCAAGCATGGGACCTAATACAATTATAGATTTGCAGATTCTCCAATCTTTTGGGGGGAAACAGATCAGAGTTCAAATTTATAGACCTGTATTTTTAATTTCCTTTTTTAAGTTGTAGATTTTCAGCACATCTCAAATAAAGGGTGCCACAATTATTAGTCAAAATGACCCTGATTTAAATCATGTAGTTAATCCAGTTTTTCAGAGGGTTATTCGGATTTGGAATGCATTACTACAAGTGGCTATTGAAACAGAGACTGCAACATCATTTAAAACAAATTCCCAACACTGATCAATTGATGCTTCTATCTACCTATGGAAAAACAAGTTTCAAGACAATTTTTTAATGATTCGGGCAGCATTTACTGCCTTTGGACGGTGTTTATTGGATGTTGTTGCACTGATGATTAAAATGTAGGAAAAGTATAAATGTCAACATAGATTTTTTTTAAGTTCTAAGAGACTCTTCATACTTTAGAAGCTTTCTGTGTATTAATGGATATCCTTTAATACAATAAATGAAAAGTGTACTTGAAACACATCCTTTTTTTTGTGTAAACTCAGCCCGTGTTAAACATTTTGACATTCTGCACTTGACCAGAGTTTTGATAGAATTAACAACTGTCCTCAGTAATAAGAAAGCATTCATTTTTTGTGGTTTTATTTGCACATGGAACAGTAAACTTGAAGTATTGCCAATGATTAGATGTTTAAGTGCATTATGGATCGAATAGTTCCATAAAAGATCTTTCCTTTTAAATTTTCAATGTCTTGCTGTTCAAAACCATAAAGTCTTAATGTAGCATTTTAAACTTGACAAGATATGAGCATCAGTTTCTGATGTAATTTGTATTTCTCTCTCTCCCTCAGACTTTCTTATCCTCTCATTCTCTACCATGTGAGCTGCAGACTCTTAACTTTGGAGATGTTCTTTTGTGCAGGCTGTGATGGTGCTGGTATTACAGTCATCGAGACAAGGCATTTTTCTCCTATTGGGATTTGGCAACACTGGCTGAAAAATGCTTGGAAACACTTGCGAGGCCCCTTTTTTAAATTTGCATGTAAAGAAGCTTTTATCATTGTAAACTTGCACATTATAGAGATGGGTTGCTTTTGCTGTTAATATTGGCTGCTTTTTTTGTAGAAGCTTAAGGCTGATAAAAGTTATGTAATTATATAAAATCCATTATAATATATTCTAAAATAATTTGAAAATGTATGAACCTTGACTAACACATACTGGATAGATACATTCACCTAAATGCAAGAAATTCCAGAATATATTATACTGGATATTGTGAATCCCTGCACATGCGCGCATATGCACTTCTCCGATCATCTGAAAGGCAGACGGATTCTCACCGTACAGAGATGAGGCCAGATCATTTAAGCTGCTTTATTTTACAGTCAATAAGTGAATGTATGGAGTAACACTTCTAGCAAATCTCAACTATTAACAAGGGGAGACTGAAATTATGTTGAAAAATAAACTGTGACTCTGAGCCAGGTAGTGGGTTAAGTAACACTTGCTTTTGGTCATTCCTAACACTGAATAGAGCAAGTTGTACTCTGGGCCTGGTTGGCCCTCATAAGATAGACTGGCCTAGGCTTTACCTGCCTCTGACATCAATAACTTGCATTTATATAGCACCTTTTAATATAGTAAAATGTTCACTGGAGTGTTATCAGACAAAATTTAACACCGAGCCACATAGAGGTATTAGGACAGGTGACCAAAAGTTTGCTCAAAGCGGTAGGTTTTAAGGAGTGACTTAAAGGCGAAAGAGGTAGAGAGCAGAGAGGTTTAGGGAGGGAATTCCAGAGCTTAGAGCCTACGCAGCTGAAGGCACGGATGCCAATGGTGGATCAAAGGAATCAGGTATGCGCAAGAGGCCAGAATTGGAGGAGCATAGAGATCTTGTAGGGCTGGAGGAGGTTACGGAGATGAGGGAAGAGGCCATGGAGGGATTCGAAAATCAGGATGAGAATTTTAAAATCGAGACTTTGCTGGGCTGGGATCCGATGTAGGTCAACAAGCACAGCTCAGCAGAAGTTACCATCTGACCCTGAAGATGTGTGTCATTACTTTTTTCCTTTTTGGTGGCCCCTCTCAACAGGAAGTTTGGCAGTTCCACACCTGACCTCTTCGCTGTCCTAGGGTTGACAAGTAGAGCTGATTAGTAAACTGGCTGCCACCCATGCCTGGGTGTTGGTTTCTTGGAAATGGCTCCCACAGCGCTCATAAGGTTTAAGATATTACAATCCTTATTGTGTAAATGTTTACTGGATGTGTTTGAGTCTGTCAATGACATCCTTTTCTCTTAATCCTATAAAGCTGGTTTGATACCTGGCTCACTAACTCAATGAATCCCACTAACCCACCAATTCCCTCTGTCTCAATGGCACCAGTCTACCACCCTTTGTCAAGGTGGCAGAAAAGATGTTGGACCTTTGTGAATTAATCCTTGCAGTCCTAAACCTGAGTTCATATCAGAAAATTACACCTTAAACCAATAGCCAATAATCCCTAATCATGACATATCTTTAGAAACAGTGAAGGACTATAAAAAATGTTGACAGTCCCATTTTCACTTTGTTCATTTGGCGAAAGTGTGTGATTTATACTACATAATTTTCATAAATAATTTGGCTGAAATTCTGTATCCTATGAAACAAATATTGCCAGTCTTAATCAAGTAAATAGTAGGCACAGGTCCACACTAGAAAATTGCCTCTAATTTGATACTAATTGGCAATCTCACTCGGAGCGGCAACAAGATTTGTTTCCTATATGACCCTGAGCTGAGATTCCGATCATATTTTCTCTCGTTACAAAGTCCCGCCTGCTTCCAACTCCTTAACATCAACTGCTTCCATCCTACCTCAGCCCTTCTGCTGCTGAAACCTTCATCCATGACTTTGTGTCACCTCCTGACTTGATTATTCCAATGCTTTCCCACCAGACCTCCCAATCTCCGCCCTCCATAAACTTCAGCTCATCCAAAACTATGCTGCCCATACGCTATGCCACACCAAGTCCCACTCATCCATTGCCTGTATCCTTGCTGACGTATGTAGGTTCCTGGTCGCGCTGTGCCTCCAATTTAAAATTCTTATCCTTGTGTTTAAATCCCTTTATTGCACCGCTCCGTTCTTCTGACTTTGGCCTCTTGTGCCTTTTGCCCCCTCTCACCCACCTCTCTTCGTCCCACCACTGGTGGCTGGACCTTCAGCCATCTAGGCCCCACATTCTGGAGTTCCCTTCTTAAACTCCCTCGCCTCTCCACCTCCGTATCTTCTTTAAAACCCACGTGTTTGACCAAGTGTTTGGTCGCCCCTCAAGATTGCCTTTGGTTTAATGTCCATTATTTGGTTCAGACTCTGAAGCCCTTTGCGATATTTTTCCATGTTAAATGTGCTATATAACTACAAATTATTTGGAAAGTAGTAAATGTCACATTGGTACACTAGAGAGTTTTTCTAAAGCTGCATCAAAGCACATTGGTTTTGAAATTAATGTGTTCATATGAATTTGCTATTTTAGTGGCGGTGTTGAGTTGTTTAAAAATAAAAGGTGAGCTTCTCCGTTAAAACTTGGTGCTGGTACTGGATGCCGAAGGTGGAAAAACGCTTCCATTTTCAATAACATGCTGGATAGTTTCACTGATAGAGAATTAATTCTGGAATATCTTTGGAATGAGAGACTAATTATTACATTTCTGACTAGAGTCTTGCTTTCATATCATTCATTTTCACTTCATTAATTTCGTGAATCTGAATAATGACCTTGCTGCACAGAAAAATATTGTCACAAAGCTTCCTTTTAAGAAAAAGTAATCTATGAATGTACCAAATCTGATATTGTAGAAGAGAACGCTTTATGAATACATTTATTTTTTTGAACAAATATATTTATATATTACAAAAGCAAAATACTGCAGATGCTGGAAATCTGAAATAAAACCAGAAAATGCTGGAAATGCTCAGCAGGTCAGGCAGCATCTGCAGAGAGAGAAACAGAGTTAACGGTTCAGGTCGATGACCCTTCGTCAGAACTGGAAAAAGTTGAAGATGGAACAGGTTTTTAAGCAAGTGTAGGGGCGGGGGGAGGGGAGGAGAGGAAAGAACAAAAGGGATCAAACACGAGAAGGGAAACCGAAAGCAATGAAGGTGAACAAGGTAAAAGAGACAAACGGAAATCTAGTCAGAGAGAAGAGCAGAACTTCAAGGTGGGCATTCCTGGAAGAGAAGTGGCAGTGAATTAAACACTAATACAAAAGCAAAATACTGCGGATACTGGAAATCTTCCCCTCTCCCTGCCCCTACACTTGCTTAAAAACCTGTTACATCTCCAACTTTTTCCAGTTCTGAGGAAGGGTCATCGACCTGAAATGTTAACTCAGTTTCTCTCTCTACAGATGCTGCCTAACCTGCTGAGTATTTACAGCATTTTCTATATTTATATATAATATGTATGTATATAATACCTCCTGTATGGAAATCTACAGGTAAAAATGAAACAAATGCTTTATAGCAAGTCTGTACCAGACAGTGGGGGAAAATTGTCCAGTCAGTGTACACTGAATCTGTCTCATTTTTGAGAGTTTAATTACCTGCTGCATGCATGACAAGCCTGCATTTGCTACTGTATAGTACAATTAGTCAGTACCTGAGATGGAGATGGCAGAATTATTGCTAAGGCCTTATTTTCTGAGATTACTGTTTAGATCATTATTTGTAGTAAATACAAAGCAAATGGGACAGACTTTGTCTTTAAGTAGAGGAATAATGTAACTTTTTAATTGAAGAAAGCTGGCATTTTCTTTTGCAGTAATCTGTTCACAATACTCTTGTATATTTATATTTAAAAAAATCACATTGTAAAATGTCTTGAGCATAACATTAAAAACTGGATAATGTTAGCAAAGTAATAAATTCAGATCTGCTGCAGATACCTTCTCTGGTTCAGTGGAGTGAGTTTCTCCCTTAAGCAGTCTAAGCACTTTACTTTCATGAGAATTGACTTGTAGGCCTAGAAATTCGTGGCTGCCGCGAAAGCTGCCGGTGCCACTGTGGCCGGGGGTTAACGGCCGCTGAAAATGGTGGCGCTATTAGGACTGAAAAATTGGCATTGGGGATTAATGATTATTAGCCCAGCGCTAAACTCATCGTGTAACACCCTCCTGGTGGCGATCGTGCCGGCTTCAGGCCCCAATTGGGCGTGCCCAAGCGGCGTTGCAAATTCACACAGCCTCTGAAAGCGAGGCTGTGATTTCGCAAAGCATTGTGGGATCTTAAAAGGGCAATGCATTGTCATTTTTCTTAAAAAGCCTTCTGAAATGATAAAAATTATAAAGATGTAAAAATATGTACTTTTCTGCCCTTGCAGCTCAACTGACTTCTGAAAAAAAAATTACATTAAGAAGAATTCCTAAATGGGAGTCTTTGGGGGAGAAATTCCCCTAGCGGGCTGTTTGGGGCGCTAAGTGAAAAATGTCTGGAAAGTTAGCGCCAGGCGCTAATCTTTTCAAACATTTGTTAAATTCCCTCTTTTTGCCTGAAGACAGAAGTGGAGCGCTAACTCAAGCGCTCCACTTGCCTCTTGGAGCGCAAGAGGTGGGGAATGTCCCGATCCGGGGTGATGTGCTCAGCAGCACCACGTGTGGCCACGAGTGGCGCTGTTGCGTTGCAGGGGCTCTTCCCTGCATTAAAGGGAAGGGCCCCACGTGTGAGCTCTGCAAGTTTCATTGTAGATTTCTGGGCCACCGGGGAGTGGGAGTGCCGCGCACTCAAGCAGAGGGCCGGGCTGACCTATCGTGGCCCAAAATAATTTTTAAAAATCGGCTTTTTTTTTGGCCTGCTGCCCACCGCGCTTTTAAGTTGCGCCCCGCGAGCGACCAGCCTCACCATTCGCAACCCCTGCAGCAGACGGTAACATCGCCCGGAGCTGCTGCGGGGCACAAGTGCGAATTTTTCTCCTGAGGCAGTACTGGGGCGCGGCGCCCGGAGATGATGTCATGATCTCCGGGCGCAGAAGATCGGGGCGATACCCAGTAGCACCGCCGTTAACCTCCTGCGGAATTTTGTGGGAGGCGCGGTTATCGCCTCGGGGGAGGGGGGAACAAAAAGCCATTTGCGCCCCGTTAGTGCCTCCCACCAGAGGCGCAAACCACGGGAATTTTGCCCCATTTAGCTCTTAAAACCGAATTGCCTTCTGCACCTAAGAAAAGGGAAAAGTGCTTCAGCAAGTCAGGGAAGGTGCACTCAGGGTCACACACGCAGCACTCCAACTTTGTGCAGGGCGTCAACACTGCAAGAGAGGTCCAATACCCACAGGGGCCAGGAGGATGTGGGACATCTAGAAAGAACAATGTGGGACCAGATCACCGAGGCTGTCACTACCAGCAGTGTCACCCTCACGACCTGGCTCCAGATCCCAAAGAAGCTTCATGACCTCATGCAGTGGTCAAGGTCAGTGAATGCATCGTCAAATGCCATCTCCTACCAACTGCCTCACTAGCCTCACACACTTCTCAATGCACGAGTCCCCCCTCCCCCCCCCTCAATCACTCACCTACCAACAATCTGTACCAATCACGAGGCACATCTCCCTTTCATGGCTTCACCTCACCCCCTTGGAGGAGACGGTGCTGACCATTCTTGGCAGGGGTGTGGCTGAGCCCTTGGCAAGTGGCGAGGCTGAAAGGATACAAATGCTGGTATCTTCATACGTTGTCCTCCTTCTCACACGCACCTTTTGCTTTCCCGCCCTCCCCTCACCACAACTAGACCCTTGTGCCTTCCTCATTTCACACACCCAAGAAATGCAGCCTGCCCAACCAGTGGTTGATCAAGAAGAGGGAGAGGAAAGTGAAGAAGAAGAAACACCGTCACTCGATTTGACACTCCCAGCCACCAGTTCCTCAAGGTCAACCAGCAAGGTCATTTGCAGTGTCCCCCACTGAAAGTCAGCAGCCTTCCACCGACCGTGCTACAGCCACTGGGGTAGCACTGCATAGGAGCACTAGGATAGGCAAAGGCACACACAAGACAATCACTAAGGGAATGCATAAGGGTGATGAGTTGATTTCTTGATGTATATTGGATGGAAAGATGTATAAAGTTGGATTGGAAAGTTTGTTTTGTCGTGGCTTTTATTTCAGCATTGTGGCCAAGATGGTCAGTAACAGAGGGAAGGTAAAGTGTGGGACAAATGTTGAAAGGGGAATTGGGGTTGTGGTCATTGGTACCACAGGCGGATGATTCCATCCCGGATATCCCAGCCAGAAAGGGACTGTCTAGGTTGCATCCTTCCTTCTACGTCCTCCTCTTCTGCGTTTTCCTCTTCTGTGTCTTCCTCTTCTCTCTGCGAGCGGATGCTGTAAATCTGAAATAAAAGCATAAAATGCTGGAAATACTCAGCAGGTCAAGCAGCATCTTGACCTGAGACGTGAACTCTGTTTCTCTCTCCATGGATGTTGCCTGAACTGCTGAGTATTTCCAGCATTTTCTGTCATCTCAGAGGCCTTCCTTTACCATCTGAGGCCTTGCAAGCATCCAGCAGCACTCCCTGCACACTTAAAAGAACTGTTAGCATGTATTGCACCAAGCCACTACTTCAATAAAAAAAATAATCCAGTCCAAAAGCTTAAATGCAAACTAACCTGAAAGATGTGTGTGTCCCTTTAAGAGGTGCTGATAGCACCTCTTTGAGTCTGCTGAATGCTGGATTTTCATGGCGAGCTTAGGACCAGGTGCTAAACTCAGCATTAAGGTCCAAGTTCGCTGAGGTGACATTAAGTCAGCGTTGCAAATCAACTCATGTCACCCTCTCTTAATTTACATTTCCAGGGCCAGCGCTGCTATTGGAATGGGTACCACAGAAGGGTGCTAGAGTGGTGGCCGCCATTTTTAGACCAAATTGCGACAGTGACTCGTGGCGGTAAGTGGACCAATTTCTAGTCCATAGTGCCTTGCATCTGCTTGTATGATAGGGCACTAACTCAGGGATGTAACAATAACATCCTTTTGTGAACTGTGTTGGATATCCGTGCCTTTTCTTCAATCTCTCCAAAGATAAGCCAAGTTAACCCTAGATCAGGCAAAGTCTGGTTCAGATTGTAAGCTGCTCTATTCTACAATAAGGAGAAACTTACAGAGCAGTGGATATGATCAGAGTTCATAGAATGATACAGCACAGGCCCATTGTGCCTGTGCTGGCTCTGTGAAAGAGCTATCCACTTAGTCCCACTCCCCTGCTCTCATAGCCCTGCAAATGTTTCCCCATCAAGTATTTATCCCAATTCCCGTTTGAAAGTTATTATTAAATCTGCTTCCACCACTCTTTCAGGCAGTGCATTCCAGATAATAACAGCTCATGGTAATTTTTTTTCCTCATGTTACCTCTGGTTCTTTTGCCAATTACCTTAAATCTGTAACCTTTGGTTACCAACCCTTCTGCCACTGAAAGAGTTTCTCCTTATTTAGTCTATTATAACCCTTCAAGATTTTGAACACCTCTATTAAATATCCCCTTGACCTGCTCAGCTCTAAGGAGAACAAACCAGTTTTTCTAGTCCATCCGCGTAACTGAAGTTTTTCATCCCTTGTACCATTCTAGTAAATCTCCTCTGCACCCTCTCTAAGGCCTTGACATCCTTCCTACAGTGTGGTGCCCAGAATTGGTCACAATACTCCAGCTGGGGCCTAACCAGTGTTTTATAAAAGTTTAGCATAACTTCCTTGCTTTTGTACTCTATGCCTCTATTTATAAAGCCAAGGATCCTGTATTCTTTTTTTACAGCCTTCTCAACTTGCTCTGCCACCTTCAAAGACCTGTGTATGTACACCTCCAGGTCCAGGTGCACCCAATTTAGTTTATATTGCCTCTCCTCATTCTTCCTACCAAAATGTATCACTTCACACTTCTCTGCATTAAATATCATCTGCCATGTGTCTGCCCATTTCACCAGTCTATGTCCTCCTGAAGTTTGTTACTATCCTCCTTACTGTTTACTACATTTCTGAGTTCTGTGTCATCTGCAAACTTTGAAATGATGCCCTGTATACCCAAGTCCAGGTGAGTAGTGGTCCCAACATGGAACCCCTGGGGGACACCACTGCACACTTCCCTCCAGTCTGAAAAACAACCGTTCATCACTACACTCTGCTTTCTGTCCCTTAGCCAATTTCATAGCCACGCAACCACTGCTATTTTAATCCCATGGGCTTCAATTTTGCTAACCAGTCTATTCTGTGGTAGTTTATCAAATGCCCTTTGGAAGTCCATATGCATAACATCAACCACACTACCTTCATCAACCCTCTCTGTTACTTCATCAAAGAACTTAATCAAGTTAGTCAAATACTATTTACATTTAACAAATCTTTACTGGCTGTCATTTATTAACCCATATTTTTCCAAGTGACAATTAATTTTGTCTCGGATTATTGTCTCTAAAAGTTTCCTCACTACCGACATTAAGCTGACTGGCCTGTGGTTATCCCTCTCCCCTTTTTAGAACAGGGGTGTAACATTTGCAACCCTCCAGTCCTCTGGTATCTGATCCTCTGGATATCCTCCTATATCTAAGGAGGATTAGAAGACTGTGGCCAGAGCCTCCACTATCTCCACCCTTGCTTCCCTCAGCAATCTAGGATGCATCCCATCCTATCTGGACCGGGTGACTTTTCTACTTTGAGCGCTGCCAACCTTTTAAGTACCTCCTCTTTATTTTTATCCTATCCAATTTCTTTACTACCTCCTTTTTTACTGTGACATTGGCAGCATCCTCTTCTTTGGTGAAGACAGATGTAAAGTATTCATTTCGTAGCTCAGCTATACCCTCTGCCTCCACAAGAAGATTTCCATATTGGTCCCTGATCAGCCCCACCCCTCCTTTGACTACCCTTTTACTATTTATATGTTTATAAAAGACTTTTGGGTTCCCTTTTATGTTACCCGCTAATCTATTCTCATACTCTCTCTTTGCCCCTCTTATTTCCTTTTTGTATTCTCCCCTGTACTTTTTGTATTCAGCTTGGTTCTCTACTGAATTATGAACCTAATATTTATCATACGCCTTCTTTTTCTGTTTCATTTTAATCTCTATTTTTAGTCATCCAGGAAGCTCTAATTTTGAATGCCCTTCCTTTCCCCTCGTGGAATGTGTTTAGTCTGTACCCAAATTACCTCCCCTTTGAAGGCCTCCCATTACTCATTTACTGTTTTACCTGCTAATCTTTGATTCAAATCCAACTGGGCCAGATCCCTTTTCAACTCACTTAGCCCTCCTCCAATTGAGTATTTTCACATTTGATTTTTCCTTGTCCTTTTCCATAACTACTCTAAACTGAGTGATATTGTGATCACTGTTTCCCAAATACTCCCCCACTGAAACATGCTTCACTTCCCCGATTTCATTCCCCAGAACCAAATCTAGCCCTGCTCCCTTCCTCCTTGGTTTGGAAACATACCGATCAAGGAAGTTCTCATGTACACATTTTAGGAATTCCTCCCCCTCTTTGCCCTTTACACTTAGTTTCCCAGTCTATATTAGGATAATTGAAAACCCCATTATCACTACTCTAAAGTTCTTGCATCATTCTGCAATTTGCCTGCAAATTTGCTCCTCTATCTCCTTCCCACTATTTGGTGGTCTACAGTATACACCCAGCAACATAATAGCTCCTCTATTGTTCCCTAATTCTAATCAAATAGATTCTGTCTTTGAAATCTCAAGTCGTTCAAACTCAAGAAGTTGCTTAGTTCAATGGTTTAACTTGTATTCGCATAATGATACAAAACAAAGAATACATAATGCTATTCCCATTCTGGTTAATTGTATTACATAAACATAATAATCTCTACAGCCTGTCCTACGTTCTACAACAGAACCTCTCTCCCTGCAGTCTCCTGAATTTTACCCTTCCCACAGCACTTCACTGCCTGTTTCCAAAAAACTGACTTTAGGGGGGGAAAATTCGGTTGTGCCCCTTTCAGGGCGCTAACTTTGCCGGGGCACTACTTTTAGCGCACCGAAAAAGTTAGCGCCCCTACGCCGGAAACTGAATGGTAGTGCCCCAAGCAGGAGGCAGGGCACTACTGGAAGCGCTCCCCCTCCCTCTTGGGGCGCTATCATTCAATATCGCGGCGCTACATGCAACAGCGCCACGCGCGTTGGCACGTAGCGCCACGGTATTACAGGCCTCCCTCCCCTGATTAAAGGGGAGGGGCCCTGCTGGACCATTGGGGAGCGGGGTGCTGGCAAAAGGGGGCAGGTGCTGGCGGCCCCAAAAAAATGGCTGCCCGGCACCTGCCCTTTAAGTTGTGCCGCCGCGGCCGCAAACACAGCACCCTGACCCTGTCAGACATAGCGTCCGGTGGTAGGTCAGGGGGCGCGAGCGAAGTTTGCAGCCAGGGTGCGAGCGGGGTGCTGCGCACGGCAATGACATCATCACCAGAGGTGCAGCGCCGCGGGGCACTACTGGCTACTGCCGCCGCTAACCTCCCGCTGAAATTCGCGGAAGTTGTTAGTGGCGCTGCGCATAGGCTCTAGGTGCTTTGCGCCCCATTAGCGCCCCCGGGAGACACAAAGCAACCCAATTTTTCCCCCTAGGTGTCTATTCTGATTTTTTTAAAAAGCCTGTCTCTGACACCAACAGAGATCAAAGGTCTTTCTAACAGCATAATGGTCTTTCCCAATACTCAGACCAGATAATGAATTGCCCATTGTTCAGTCTCTGGGAGACACAACTTCCCATTTAGCATATTAACTATCTTTCATTCGGGTGTCTTTTTTAAAACCATGAGAATACATTTAACTTTTAAAACCGTAAGCATTAAAAGTAACTTTCTAATTCCACTGTTGGAAAATGGTTGCAAAATCCAAAAATATGACACAAACCTATCCTATTATGATACGTCCTAGCTTCTCACCATACTTGATCACTTTCTACAGAAATGTATACAATTACCTCTTCTTTATACTATTCAGTTCAATAGCCTTCCCAAGTAACTTTTATCTGAACTTCCATTCCCAGTCAATACTTTTTCTGTCAAAAAAAATGGTGTAATACTTTTCATTTGGATTTATGAAGAAGAAAGAACTTGGATTTATAAAGCATCTTTCAGAACCTCAGGACATCCCAGAGCACCTCACACTCAATTAAGTACCAGTGTAGTCATTAATGTAACGTAGGGTATTTAAAAATGTTGTATTTTATCGCTGTTGTAATTTAGGGAATTTACCTATCTTTGGGATAGTAGTAATTAGATGAAAATCTGCAAACCTATTTTCAAAATATTTAAACTATTTTGTTGTCCCCGAGCCTATATAAATGCAAGGGAAAGATTTACATTTATGCCTTCACAATGAAATGCAAATCAGATACTAGCTGTTGTGTCAAAATTAAATGGGCCTTTTCTCACTGGGATTCCGTTACCCTAGCAGTTGCCTTATTTCACTGGCCAGTATGTATGCAGTGCTTGTTGGTACTACATACTTGTGTTTTCAGCTGGTAAAATACCACGGAAGAAATTAAGCTGTTTGGCTGTTTGGGCAAGTATCGCAAATAAAATGTTATTATCTCCATTTTCTTTCTAGTGCGTTTCAGAACAGTTCTTAAATTTGGCAGTCGTGAGATGATGGCTAAATATGCAGAGTATTTTCTGAAGACATAGCTGTGGTCTGGGAAAATAAAATCCCTTGGCATTGGCATTCCTTGTTGAGTATGGATACCAGATCAAAGTATTCCAGTGTATAATATTGCCAACTCAACTATGATTTACTGCAAAAAAAAACCTGCTGTCCAAGACTCACTGCTAATGTGACATGAACAGCTGGCTGTCCATGCACCAGATGCAGCATTTTGCCAGTTAAAACCACAGTTTGTTGCACACGAATAGCAGACCCTTTGTGCCTTTCATTCTTTTGAACAATTATTTTTCAACATATGTACATCGCTACTAGTTTGCACTTTATTTGAAAGGTTTGATTCAAAACATTTTACCCCTCTAAATAGTAAAGACAATTTGCTTAGGGGCTCTGTAAAACTATTTTAAATTACACCTGACTTAGTCAATTCTAAAAATTATAAATCCTACTGACTATTATGATTTAGAGCGATATATTTGGGGGCGGGGGAAGGAGAGGAGTTCAAACTAAATATTCAGCGGCATTGTAATATTTTAATTTTGTTGTGGACTTAACTTATCTTAAAGTATTTTCCCCTTAGTAGCTTTCTTTTTTCCCCTTGCCCCTTGTTAACAGAGCAACAAGTGACCCATTCTCAGACCTCAGCCACTAATGATTTTTAACCAGATTCTAAGATGACTGACTTCATTTTTCCCTATTCTTCTGTGGCCAAACCCAGAACACTATGCTGAGAGATTCTTGTGGATGCCTTGATATACCAACTTACTGCACCACTTTAAACTTTCACTTTGTTGATAATGGCAACAAAAATATTACAAGTTAACACAATGTGAATGAAAACAAAGACCATATAGGGGATGAATTATTTTAACCATTTGCTGAGGAGATGGTGGAGGGGTGCATATCTCCATTTGGATAGAAATTTGTAAAAGATCTGCCCAGCAACAAGAGGTGTTTTTTTGACTAGCTTCTGGAAAATAAATAAACCTTAGCCATTGCATGTGCATAGTTTTGTTTGCTCACATTTCACCCTTGCAGAAATATTCCCATGTAGTATGGGGTTGCAGCTCTTTACCATTCATCTTTTTAGATTGTGGCTTTTATGCTGAAGGCCAAGAAATATCTAAAAAAAAATCACTACAACAGTACTTGGTGTTATTAAAAGGTTCTGTTTAAATATTCAGGACTTTAGTTAGAACCTCCCTCTGAACCTGAATAAGTACCTTTGCAGAGCTTGCCACTCTTTATATGAGTGGCAAGTAGTGGCCGTGAAAGGCGCTATATAAATGCAAGTCTTTCTTTTCTTTAGTTTTCCTAATCATTTTTGAATTCTGAGATAAAACTGAAGAAATGCAGCTTGTGTAATCATTTAGAATACATTACAAAAAGCTCACTGATGCTCAGTTTGGTTTCTGCCAGCATCACTTGACTCCATACCTCATTACAGCCTTGGTCTAGACACGGACACGAGCTGAATTCTTGAGTTGAGGTGAGAGTGTCTGCCCTTGATATCAAGGAAGCATTTGAGCAGTGCAGCCCCAAGGAGCCCTGAAGTCAGTGGTGATTGGGGGAAAACTCTCCACTGGCTGGAGTCATACCTAGCACAAAGTAAGATAGTTATGGTTGTTGGAGGCTATCATCTCAGCCCCAGGAAATCACTGCAGGAGTTCCTCAGGGCAGTGTCTGAGGCCCAACCATCTTTAGCTG
Organism: Squalus acanthias; assembly: GCA_030390025.1. Taxonomy (NCBI): domain Eukaryota; kingdom Metazoa; phylum Chordata; class Chondrichthyes; order Squaliformes; family Squalidae; genus Squalus; species Squalus acanthias. The sequence goes on along the minus strand of CM059439.1, from coordinate 47,400,954 downwards.
CTTCATCAATGACTTTCTCGCTATCATAAGGTCAGAAGTGCAGCTGTTCACCGATGATTGCACAGCGTTCAGCTACATTCACAACTCCCCAGATAATGAAGCAGTCCGTGCCCACATGCAGCAAGACCTGGACAACATCCAGACTTGAGCTGATTAGTGGCAAGTAACATTCAAGCCACACAAGTGCCAGGCAATAACCATATACAACGAGAGAGCCTAACCACCTCCACATGACATTCAATGGCATTACCATCACCGAATCCCCCACCATCAATATCCTGTGGGCCACCAATAATCAGAAACTCAACTGGACCAGCCACATAAATTATCGAGCAGTTCAGAGGCTGGGTGTTCTGTGGTGAATGGCTCACCTCTTGTCTCCCCAAAACCTCCTCACCTACAAGGATGGAATACTCTCCACTTGCCTGCATGGGTGCATCCGCAACAGCACTAAAGAAGCTCAATGCAATTCGCTTGATTGGCACCGCATGAGTCTAAACATCCACCACTGGCGTACCATGGCGGCAGTGTGTACTCCCCAAGGCTTTTTGGCAGCACCTCCAACCACCTAGAAGGACAAGGGCAGAAGATGCATGGGACCACCATAACTGCCAAGTTCACACACCATCTTGGCTTGGACATTTAACCCTGTTCCTTCATGGTTGCCGAGTCAAAATCATGCAACTTCCTACTTGGCAGCATTGTGATGGCTAATTCACCACACGACTGTAAGTTGCATCACTAATTTGAAAACTGCACTACTTGGTGCAGTATGACTGGGAGAAACCTACACAATACTGGCATTTCTGAGCACTGTCACTGTGCAGGAGGATGACATATGCTCATTGCTGTACAATGACATCCCTCCTATTCATTACAAACTCCACACACTAAGCAAAATTCAAACTTCAAAATTTAAAGAGACATTTCAAGACAACTGAAACAACGCATTACTAAATCTCCCCTATGAGCCCTGCTGTCCTCTATAGAAGATGAGTATCTGCCAGTGTTTCAAAGTAGAACATTTTCCATTTCAATACTGCCAAAGAGACCATGCTTTGCGCTGGAATTGATAATTTTGTGAGTAACTGGCACACAGTTTCATTAGTGACAACATTACTGCTCTAGGTTACCCAAGAACCGCCCTCCCCTGCTCTCTTTGAATCAATACAAGTTCACAAAATAACTTTTAAAATATTTCTCTTCCTCCCTTATTACGATTAAAACATAGTAGGTCAGTTCATTGTGCCATCAGCCTGTTAAGTGTGCTCTGGAAAAATAAAGTCAAAATAAGGCTATGTATTTAACTTGTTTTGTTTCTCATTTTAGGATCACTGTACAGGACCTGAAGCAATTAATCTGAACATTACTGCTCTTTCATTTTAAAAGAATTTGATTGTTTTACATTTCAAACTGGAACAAGTAGAGAGAGAGATAAAGGGCTGAATTTTAATCTGCAGGAGCTCGTGGGTTTGGGTGCGGGTAGGGGGTTAAAACCAACAAATTACCAGCGCGCCGGGAAGCCGGCTCCAACCCGCCAACTTCCGCATTTCATTGCAGCGAGTTAGGCTGCGTGCGAGCAACCCCCTTGGGAGAGGCGGGCTGCTGCTTAACATATATTAATCGCTCAATTAGAGCAATATTGACATGGGATTTCTACTTTAACTTTGGGCCCGCGGGTTTCCAAGGCTTCCTGGAACTCGCCAGTGAAAGCAATGCGCGAACACAGCGGCAATTTAGGGGGGCTGAAGTCATATCAGGGAAATAAGCCAATAAGTACTCAGTACTCACACCTTCTTTCTTACCTGTTTGTGGGAAAGAGTTTGTTCACAGTACTTGTGCTGAGAAATTACTTTACACACTTTGGAGGTGTCATCTACACTTTGGAGTCTTCTTCAACACCTTGGAGGTGTTATCTACACTTTGCAGGACTGATCTATCAGATCAGCATGGGTGCAACTTACGCTGCCTTATATTGTGAGAAAAATGAGAAGTCGCACAACACCAGGTTATAGTCCAACAGATTTATTTAAAATTACAAGCTTTCGGAGCTGTTGCCCCTTCAGGTGAAGTCCGAAGGAGCAGCGCTCCGAAAGCTTGTGATTTCAAATAAGGCTGTTGGACTATAACCTGGTGTTGTGCGACTTCTCACTTTTGTCCACCCCAGTCCAACACCGGCATCTCCGCATCATGTGCCTTATATTGGACCTCAAATGAGGACAAAGCTGACTAGCAACTGCAGCAGGAGCAGGGCCAGCAGCAGCAACAACAGCAGCAGCAGCCTGCTGCTCACAGACCTGTATCTCCACAGGAGAGAGGGGAGCAGCAGAGAGGTGCAGCTCGCAGGAGGCCATATCCAGCACACAGGGTCTACAGGCAGAGGATAAGCTTCCTCGACATGTCGGAACACCAGGGGCCCAGGGTGTTGCCTCAGGTGGTGACAGACATTTTCAGCCTGCTGGAACAAGACCTGCTGCCAACTGGACTTGGTGACTATGCTTTACCAGTGGCTGTCAAAGTCACCACCGCCCTCAACATTTTTGCCTCTGGATCCTTCCAGGGATCTGCCGGAGACATTTGCAGGATCTCGCAGTCAGTGGCACACAAATGCATAAGACTGGTGACTGATGGTTTCTTTGCCAGGGCTGCCCATTATGTCAAGTTTGCATGCGATGACGCCAGTCAGAATGAGCAGGCACTCAGGTTTGCGACTCTGGCTGGCTTCCCACAGGTACGGGGCATCATCGACTGCACACGTAACAATAGACACCCATAGATCACTCAGGAGTGTTCGTCAACCGCAAGGGCTTCCACTCCATCAATGTGCAGCTGGTGTGCAACCACAAAAAGATGTTTATGCAGGCGTGCGCAACATTCCCGGGGAGCTGCCATGATGCTATCGTCCTGCGAGAGTCCACCCTCCCAGATGTCTTTGCACCTGGAAGCAGTGTTACTGGCTGGTTGCTCGGAGACAAGTGATGCCCACTTAAAATGTGGCTGATGACACCTCTCAGAAACCTGAGGAATGAAGCCCAGAAGCGCTACAATGATTGCCATATCATCATCAGATGTGTGATTGAAGAAGCCATCGTCATGCTGAAGATGTGCTTCAGGTGCTTGGATAGATCTGGATGCGCCCTTCAGTATGCCAGGGTCTCCAGAATCCCTGGTGTGCTGCGCTCTGCACAACATTGCACAGACGAGGAGGCAGAAGGTGATGCGGGCAATGCACCACCACATTGCAGCCCGGGATGCCTTCATTATTGTGAGGTTCACTTAGGTTCCACCAGTGCATCCATCTAACAACCACATGCAAAAGGAACTTTTGCAAACCCCCACCCCCGCCAATGCCATTAACACAAAGCAGTCCTGCAAACAACAAAGCATCCATTTCACATCCCCCATTGGTTGCCATCAATTCATGTCAATTCATCATCACACAACTGAAAAGGCCACTTGGCAGCCAACAACTAAGAATGGGCAAGATGGGAAAGTGGTGCAAAAGAATACTATTTATGTGGTTCAATATAACAGTGTGCAATACACCCATGTACTCACCATTGTGCAACTATAATCTTTACTCCTCCTTTTCCTAATGCTTCTACATGGTGCAACCCCTGTGGCTTCAGCAGAAGTAGAAGCAGGCTGCTCAGATCTCTGCTCTGACTATTGAGTTGCTCTTGGCCGATGTCCTCTGGGTTTTGGAGCCAGTGAGGGCCCCGCCAAAGACTGCTCTACCTGCACCTGTGCAGAGGCAGACTTGGCCATCGGGATATGAGGCAGCATGTTGGGTACTGGCTGAGGGGAGGACAACGGGGGAGAAGTGGAAGCGCTTTGAGCCGAGTCCCCAGTGTACAGCATCTGCGTCCAGCTGAGCAGAGCTTGGAGAGTTCTATGGCTTCTGACATGGACTCTCCACTGCTGTCCCTGACTCCACCATCTGCTCTTGCTCACTTGTGAAGTGCGAGTCACCATGTGAAAATCTAACTATCTCTCTAACTTGTCCCAACGAAGTGTGAGTGTCTGAGCTGGTGCATGGCCTGCATAAGTCCTGTGATGGTGCACCCTCAGAGGGAGTGAGCTCGTCTGAGGAGTTGGCATCATCCTGGGCGACCTCGACCACCTCCTGATGGACGTATGAAGGCCCTGTTGCAGATAAAAGACATGAATGAGTACTGTGAAGGTAAGAATGCTTGAAGTTATCATTATGCTGATCATATTTCAGTCACTGTTAACATCAAGTCAACATGACTGAGTGTTGTATGTCATGTGGCTGCCTGATATTTAATTCTGTCACCAGGTAGCTGGCAGGCCCCCACCTCCCCATCTCCGACGGCCAGGCACAGCGAGACTCCGCTGATCTCCAGCGCCTCCTCCTCTGCAGGTGTAAGTTGCAAGATGGCTGGAGGGCCACCTCCGGTTATCTGCCTATCCCTGGTGCTCTGTGCTCTCTTCTCTTGCAAGGAGAGAAAGAAGAGACCTATGAGTGAGAGTTATGGCATGTGTTCACCCAATCGATGGAGAGGATTTATTTAGGGTGTCTATGAAGGATAGGCATGACATTGCTTAAGGATGCGGGTGATTGTCAGTGGTGGATGGATAGATGGGGATATGAGTAACTGCATAGACAGAGAGGGATGGGTGCATCTGCAAGGTAAGTTGGTGTGAGGAGTGATGTAGAATCATAGAATCATAGAATGGTTACAGCACAGAAGGAGGCCATTTGGCCTTTCGAGCCCATGCCGGCTCTCTGCAAGGGTACTTCAGCTAGTCCCACTCCACCGCCCTTTCCCCGTAGCCCTGCAAATGTTTTCCTTCAGGTACTTATCCAATTCCCTTTTGAAAGCCATGATTGAATCTGCCTCCACCACCCTTTCAGGCAGTACATTCCAGATCCTAACCACTCGCTGCGTAAAAAAGTTTTTCCTCATGTCGCCTTTGGTTCTTCTGCCAGTCACCTTAAATCTGTGTCCTTTGGTTTTCGACCCTTCCGCCAATGGGAACAGTTTCTCTCTATCTACCCTGTCCAGACCCCTCATGATTTTGAACACCTCTATCAAATCTCCTCTCAACCTTCTCTGCTCTAAGGAGAACAACCCTAGCTTCTCCAGTCTATCCACATAACTGAAGTCCCTCAAGCCTGGAACCATTCTTGTAAATCTTTTCTGCACCTTCTCTAAGGCCTTCACATCCTTCCTAAAGTGTGGTGCTCAGAATTGGACACAATGCTCCAGTTGAGGCCGAACCAGTGTTTTGTAAAGGTTCATCATAATATCCTTGCTTTTGTACTCTATGCCTCTATTTATGAAGCGGAGATGCCGGTGTTGGACTGGGGTGGACAAAATTGAGAGGTCGCACAACACCAGGTTATAGTCCAACAGTTTTATTTGAAATCACAAGCTTTCGGAGTTACTATTCCTTCGTCGGCTAAAGTAAAGAGATACAGAATTGCCAAAGCATATATAGATAGAGAACAATGCATGTGTACCTTACAATTGCAGACAACTAAATTAAATTATCCTGACTGTTTATCTGCCGAGGTGTGATAAAATTAATCAGGTCAGCCAGGAAGGTACCACATCAAAGACATAGCAAGATACAACTGAGACAATGAGGTGGAGTCGCATACATGACGTGATCCGGACTCGAGTTGTCGTTGGCTTGTTCACAGATGTGATTCCCAGTAAAAAAGTAAAATTTTTAAAGCTTATCGTTTTACATACAGACGGCAGCTTTTGACACGTTAGACCCCCTGCGACTCCACCTCATTGTCTCAGTTGTATCTTGCTATGTCTTTGATGTGGTACCTTCCTAGGATCCCTTATGCTTTTTTAACCGCTTTCTCAACCTGCCCTGCCACCTTCAACCATTTGTGCACATATACTCCCAGGTCTCTTGGTTCATGCATCCCCTTTAGAATTGTACCCTTTCGTTTATATTGCCTTTCCTCGTTCTTCCTACCAAAATGTATCACCTCGCACTTTTCTGCGTTAAATTTCATCTGCCACGTGTCCGCTCATTTCACCAGCCAGTCTATGGCCTCCTGAAGTCTCTCACTATCCTCCACTATACTTCCAAGTCATCTGCAAATTTTGAAATTGTGCCCTGTACTCCCAAGTCCAAGTCATTAATATATATCAAGAAAAGCAGTGGTCCTAGTGACGACCCTTGGGGAACACCACTGTATACCTTCCTCCAGTCCGATAAACAGCCGTTCACCACTACTCTCTGTTTCCTGTCACTTAACCAATTTCGTATCCATGCTGCCATTGTCCCTTTTATTCCATGGGCTTCAACTTTGCTGGCAAGCCTATTTTGTGGCACTTTATTAAATGCCTTTTGGAAGTCCATGTACACCACATCAACCGCACAGCCCTCATCAACCCTCTCTGTTACCGCATCAAAGAACTCAATCAAGTTAGTTAAACACGATTTGCCTTTAACAAATCCGTGCTGGCTTTCCTTAATTAATCCACACTTGTCCAAGTGACTGTTAATTTTGTCACAAATTATCATTTCTAAAAGCTTCCCCACTACCAAGGTTAAATTGACTGGCTTGTAGTTGCTGGGTTTATCCTGACACCCTTTTTTGAACAAGGGTGTAAAATTTGCAATTCTCCAGTCCTCTGGCACCACCCCTGTATCTAAGGGAGATTGAAAGATTATGGCCAGTACCTCTGCAATTTCCACCTTTACTTCCTTCAGCATCCTAGGATGCATCCCATCCGGTCCTGGTGACTTATCTACTTTAAGTACAGCCAGCCTTTCTAGTACCTCCTCTTCATCAATTTTTATCCCATCCAGTATCTCCTCTACCTCCTCTTTCACTATGACTTTGGCAGCATCTTCTTCCTTGGTAAAGACAGATGCAAAGTACTCAATTAGTACCTCAGACATGCCCTCTGCCTCCATGTGTAGGTCATGTGCTGGAGTAGGCTTGAGAAGGTGGAGTGAGGGGGTTAGGATGATATGCACATCAGGATGTAGGGCAACATGCCATTGCTCTCATCTTTCCTGCCCCGCTTAGGTCATCGAAGCATTTCCTGCATTGGATCCAGGAGCATAGCACCACGCTCCTGCTGCTAACCTCCTGAGCATCTCCAACCATGCCTTCTCTGTGTCACCTGCAGGCTTCTTCCTCCCATCACTCGGGAACAGTATCTCCCTCCAGGTCCTTACAGCCCCCAGCAGCACACCCAGGGAGGCGTCGCTGAAGCAGAGCGCAGCCTTTGCCTGTCTTGTCTCCATTGCACTAGTGCTTTGTCTTTCTATGGCAACTCCAACTGCTTCAACTTGCATGTTTGGAGTGACCCTGTAAATAATGGAGTTGAGATTGCATCATGGGGGTTATCATCACGCCCGCTGATGCTAATTGGATGGGAAACCCGGAAGTAAAATGATAATGAGGTGGCTGAGTTAAAATGCCACTGACAGATGCGCTGCACTTACTTTCTAAAAGCTTCCCCACTACCACTACAAAAGGTTTCCCATGCGCTATCGCCCCCCCCTCCCCACCCCGCTCCCAGCGCGTCTGCGAGTTAAAATCCAGCCCAAAGATAACCACAAATGTTCCAACTCTGATATAAAAAATGGAAATATGAGTGATGAGTATCTGAAACCTTCCTCAGAACTCAGGGGAAGGAATTTTGTTTGTGCTGGTAAGGTAGTAAAATAAATCTGATCAATATTGATGCTTTTTTCCCTATTGCTGCAAGGCATTAATATGTTCTTTAGGAAAGTTATCATGTATTGAGCACTGGGGGTGGATTGACAGCTGACCAATCCTCAGCCCCTCCGCGGGGGGACAAGGACAAGGAAATCTATACATAATCAACACGAGGTACGAGTTCAAGGTTGCAATCTAACTAGGGTTCAGATGATGCTCGTAAACTTTTTTTGTGGTTTATGATGTAGCTTAAATTCCTTCATTACATTATAGCCTTGATCTCATGCCTGGTTCTCTGTTAGAATAGCTAAGAGTCTATCTTCCGACTAAGCAGTTTGAAGCAAACTTTTAATGGGGTGGATCACAGAGAGCTGAATTTGGGGAAAAGAGAAATTTTATGGTCCTCTGCATAATTACTAACATTTGGTATGTGAAAATGCAAATTTTATTGTGTCATTGTGGTTTATTAATTAAGTTTTGGTCTTTTATTATCAACTGCAATCATGGTGTATTCTGCTATTCCTTTTCTCCGGATTTGTTATAACCTCATAACTAGTGTCCTTGAACATTTTGCATCACAATATGATCACCAAGATAATCTTGCATGAATCATGATACTTTAAAATTTAACAAAAATGCATTTAAGAGCCTTGGGGGGGAAAATTCAGTATCGCCCCGTTTGGGGCACAATTATCGGCCGGGTGCAAAGATTAGCGCCTGGCGCTAATTATCGCCTCCGACTGCAAACTTGACTTTTAGCGACCCTGGAGGTGATTGGAGCGCTAAATCAGGCACTACACATCTGTCTTAATGCGCAAAGGCCGAGGAGCGAGGCGCTAACTCAGAGCGCTGGTGAAGCTCATGTGATGTCAGTCAGCAATGGAACACAGACACAATGGCCCCGGCCAGTTCTTAAAGGGGAGGGTTGATCTTGCTTTCCATCCACATCCTGCTCATTGCAGCCTTGAATCTCGGCCTGGAGAGACCTGTACATCAAATCTGCTGGAAAGAACAATGGAGAGGCCCAGGGAAAGAGCTCAGAGTGCAGCCCCCACAGTCTCTTCTAAATCGATATAAGGAAGGGCAAATCAAAATGAACCTGCAAAGTGCTGCTCAGTACCCAAAACTCCTTCACACAGCGTTGAATCTCTCCAGAAGTCTCTCTCTCTCTCTCTCAGAATGCGTGGTTCAAAAATGTCACCAACAAAAAAAGGCAGGAAGCGGTCGCCTTTAAATAGCGCTCCCCCAGTCCCTTCCTGACTGCAAAACGCTCCCCTCAACCTGTCGTTGCTAGCGGCAGGCGGTAAGGCAGGGGGCGCCACTCAATATCCGCTCCAGGACGCTACCGGGGCGTTGCGCACTCGACTGACGTCACCATCTGCCGGCGCAGGAGATCGTAGCGGTACTGTTTAGCGCCGCCGCAAAATGTCTAGTTAATTTCGCGAGCGGCGCAAACATCGTCGCGCCCGGGTGCTAGTTGCTTTGCGCCCCATTAGCGCCCTCTTAAGGCGCTAATGGGAGGCGCAACCAACTGAATTTTTCCCCCTTGATATTTAACCAATTGCATTAAAATAATCCTGTAAAATTAAAGTAGCAAATTACCTGCCCATATCCAGTTTTTTTCCTTTTGAATCTTTCCTTGGGGATGCCCAAAGCTATTGGGGCCTAAACTCAACAGCACCCGATAATGGACGCAAAATGGTTGGGGTGTTGAACTCATGCGCCCAAAGAGAGAGGGTGAATTTAGGATGGCCACCTGGCATCATTGGAATAAATCTGGTGAGCTGCGGACACCAATTAGGCTTCCCAATGCAGCTTGCCAGTCCGGGTCCTTTACATTTCAGCCCAGCTCGTCCTGGCTCCACATTAACGTAAGTTAAGAAAACTCATCTGCCGGTTTTATCTATGGCCTCTGGCGGTCCCGTTCAGGACAGCTGGTTAGGCTGCTGCAGAGCCAGTGCAAGCTCTGACTAGTCGTAACGAATTTCCTGAAAATGGGTGCAGGATCCTCATTTCAATATGGAAATACCTACCATCAAAAAGCCCTGATGAATATAGCGGTGGTCCAAATATCGTGAAAATCTGGTGTGGACCATCGCTCTGCTAAATTAGGTATCATTGCATCCATTCTATGTCCGTAAAACTGGCACAGTGATGTTGAATTTAGGCCTATTGTTATACATTTCAGTCTATGGTGGATATTCTCTAAGGCTCAGTGTCATTGGTCACTCCTGCAAGCAGATTTTGTGTCCTCTAAGATCAGGAGTGCATCTTTTACTGCCTCTAGTGCAATGACACTCAGTGGTGGCTGCAGTTGTCATAGGAAAACAAGGGGAGAAATATGGTAGTAAACAAAGGATGTTTATTATAAATGCCTTCTGATATCAAAATAACAGCCCCTTCAAGTATTCCAGAAATAATAAATGGATGAGGAAAAGAGTTTCTGATCAGTGGCAGGTATTTATATGGTATGTAATATTTTGGTACCACTAGCAACCACCCCACTCCATCACATTTTTCTGGTAAAGGCGATTAAAAGTATGAATTCTGAGGCCTGCTTCTTGTTTTGTCCTTGACTGTGATTTGGCCTTTCTTGAAACTTGTTTAACTCAAATCAAACTAAACTGTGACATCTGGAGGACACATTGCCCCAAAAAACAAGCATGTTAAACTCATTATAGCCTGTTTCCTATTTAACATTTCTGTTTAATTCCCTCAAAATCCAACCTTAACGTACTCATCCCCATCTTTGCTGTCTGAAGATTGAGCTCTGGGCAACACCTGTTTCCTCATCCATGTGGAGCCAGGCATACACATTGAAGTTATTTTAAACTCTTGAAATATCCCTGAGAATGCTTTTATTTTACTGGTTTGTGGAATGTAGGATCATACTGGATTTTGGGAAGGGACCTCCCAGTTGGGGCAAGGGTCCTGGCAGCAGCTGGGAATATCTGAGGTGGGGTCAATGAGAGGGCATGGCAATGTGGCGGGCAGGACTGTCAGCTCTGGTTGCATGTGGCTGACTGACAGCTGTGATTACAAGAAATATATAGATGCTTCTTTTGATAAGATTATAATCAGCAGTGCCTATAGTAGTTTATTTTAAAGATTTATAATAACTAAACAGATATAACTCATTAGTAGAATATATTATTTGATTGTAAAATTGAGTTCATAATTAGTACAAACATTGGATTTATATCTCGTACTGTTAATATTCCTGCCTTGGATCTTGTATCTCGGTAGAAAAAGGAAATGTCCAGGTTCAATCCTTGGTCTGTGCTGAGTTAGCTGATCCCTGTCAGGATGGCAGTGAAGCCTAACAATTAGCCTCAGCAGCCCTTTGTTTCCCCTTCCTAACCATGATGGCTAGCCAGTGACCTACGCTGGAAAGCGCATGTGTATAAATATTGGTTGGGGACAGAATTGGATTCAACTAATAGCCTGCAAATATTCTACGCTTAGGGTCACACATGAAGAATGGTCATTTGGGTTAGGTACTGGAGAGCAACTACTGCCCATGGCTTATACCTCGGCACGAGTCATCACCTGTAGGAGAGGAGCGGGGAACAGAAGCATAAGAACATAAGAATTAGGAGTAGAAGTAGGCCACTCAGCCCTTCGAGCCTGCTCTGCCATTCAATAAGATCATGGCTGATCATCGACCTCAACTCCACTTTCCCGCCCGATCCCCAGATCCCTTGATTCCCCTAGTGTCCAAAAATCTATCGCTCTCAGTCTTGAATATACTCAACGACTGAGCATCCACAGCCCTCTGGGGTAGAGAATTCCAAAGATTCACAAACCTCTGAGTGAAGAAATGTCTCCTCATCTCAGTCCTAAATGACCGACCCCTTATTCTGAGACTGCGACCCCTGGTTCTAGACTCTCCAGCCAGGGGAAACAGCCTCTCAGCATCTACCCTGTCAAGCCCCCTTAAGAATTTTACACGTTTCAATGAGATCACCTCATTCTTCTAAACTCTAGGAAATATAGGCCCAATGCTGCGCTACTCTGTACAATATGGAGACCCAATTTGTAGAGAGCGAGTGCTGCCATACAACAACTTACAACAATATAGCGCCAGGACAAGCTCCCGGCATCATTGTAATAAAAACAGAAAATGCTGGAAACACTCAGCATGCCAGGCAGCATCTGTGGTAGAGAAACAGAGGTAACGGGGGGAATTATTCCCTAAAAAAATGAATGGGTTGGGGTCATGTGGGAAGTTAAAGTGGTAAAAATCTGAATCCCGCCGTCAACCCGCCTCCAACCCGCCCACTTCCGGTTTTAACGGAGGCGGGACAGAGGTGTGAGGGGGGGGGGATGGATGGGCAGCCAATCCGCTGCCAACAGGCGGGCTGTTTATTTAAATATTATAATGAGGCTGGAAGCCTCTGCTTAACCTCCGTTTTGTATTTAACTTTAGCTGGTCATGTTTTGCACGCCTCCTGAAACCTGCCAGCTAAAGCAAGGTGAGGACTGCTGCATCCAGGAGGTAAGTGCCTTTGCACTCACCTCCTGGATCCAGTGTCCCTGCCTAATCCACCCCCCCCCATCAGAGACTCCCCATCCACGAGGCCTCCAATTCCCCCCCCCCCTCAAAGGCCTATGATCCCCGCCCCCCCAGGCTTATGATGCCCCCCAGGCCTCCGATCCCCCCACTAGGCCTCCCCCCCAACGTGCTCCTCCATCTCCCGATCCTCGGGATTCTCCCCCCCCCCCGCTGCTATGGCCACTCCACGGCCCCCAATCGATCTTCAAACACCCCCCCCCCCCCGCTGCTATGGCTGCTCCACGGCCCCTGATCGATCTTCAGACTGCCCCCCACCCTGCTCCTCCACACAGCCGATATTCAAACCCCTCCCGCTCCTCCAGGCCAAGATCTTCAGAACCCCCCCCCCTCCCCCAACTCCTCCACGTTGCTGAGCTTCAGAACCCCCCTGCTCCTCTAGGCCGATCCCAGCTCCGACGCGATCCCTCCCTCTGTCCTCTGTGCGGCCTAGTGCTGCAGGCCTACCCGCCCAGAGCCAGCCAGCCTCTCAATCTGGCTGGCTGCAGATGGGAAACAGAGGTTTCCCATTCAAATCAGGCCCTGCTGTTAAATTCGGCAGGGCCTGCGGGAATCCCGTTCTCCTGGGTTTTCCGATCACTTCGGAGCACCCCGCCCCCGACATAGAAACAGAGAAAAATAGGAGCAGGAGTAGGCCATTCAGCCCTTCGAGCCTGCTCCACCATTCAATATGATCATGGCTGATCCTTTATCTCAATACTATATTCCTGCTCTCTCCCCATACCCCTTGATGCCTTTCCCAACTTCCCCATCAAAATTCAGCCCAACGTTTCAAGTCGATGAGAACTGGAAGTATCATTGTGCCCAGCTAAAACCCCACCATTTATTAACCTAATGGTTTTTCTTTTTGTCTTGCCGATTATATAACCCTAGCACTAAACATGCTGCTAAATATATAGATGATTGATTGGGAATATTTTAAATTGACTAACCACTGGAGGAGTACTTGTTGGCTGGTGTGATTATTGTTATGTGTTAGTGCGGCAATCATAAGAAAAGCAAAGGAAGTGAAGAGCAGTTTAGTGCAATTTTGTACAGCATAGCTTGTACTCTGTCAAGTAACTCCTTTTTTGTTTGGATTAAACCACATGTGAAGTCTCTTTAAAAAGGGCAATATCTCCCTGGCTGGTATTTTAACTTGATTTTAATTTCTTTTGTAATACGTTTTGCTCAGTAGGGGCCATTGCAGTTAAACAATGTGCTTTGCACTGAGAATCTTGTTGAGTAAGTCTGTATTTAAAATTACAGCGCTATCATTTAGTGGGACATGCCAACTACAGCAACTGGGAATATAGTACCACTAAACTGGAATACTGAGAATAGTTGTATAATCTGATGAACTATGGTATAAATTTTCAAGTAAGCAGAAAGTTTAAAAATGCTATGTTATTTAGGCAACTTGTTACGTTATTGAAAAATACTGGCCTTTTGTAATTTTCATCTCTTGTCTCTAGGAGCTGGCTCTTGCTGAGATAGTAGTGGTTGGCAGCACTCTCATCTTAAGTGTTTTTTTGTGTTTAAGCTCTGACCATGAAAAGGATTGCTGCATAGTGCTCAGGGGAAAGAACATTGATTTCCCCCCTCAACCCCCCATGCTCCCCCAGACTTTCTGCTCTAGAGGCATAGGCCTAAAAATTTGGTTGCTTTGCGCCTCCCGTTAGCGCCCTAAGAGGGAGCTAACGGGGGGCACAAAGCAACTAGCGCCCGGGCGTGACACTGCCAACGCCTCCTGCAAAATTCAGCGGGAGGTTAGCGGCGGCCGTAACCGTTAGCGCCCCACGGCTCTGCACCGCCAGCGATGATGTCATCGCCGTGCACAGCGCCCCGCTCGCCCCGCTCGCGCCCCGGCCACAATCTTCGGTAGCGCCCCCTGACTTACCATCGGATGTTATGTCCAACGGGGTCAGGGGGGCCTACCTGCGGCCAGGGCGGCACTAATTAAAGGCGAGGTGCTGGGCGGCCATTTTTTTGCTGGCCGCCTGCCAGCACCTGCCCCCCGTTGTCGTCCCCAGCCTCCTCTGCAGCCCCCCCCCCCCCCCCGTGGAGTGCTGGCTGCGCTCCGTGAGCCCGGCACTTCTCTTGAATGCCGGGCTCTTTTGCCGGCACTCCGATCCCTGGTGGCCCAGCTGGGCCCCGGGTCACGCTGCGCTAGTCCCCTCCCCTTTAAGAAGGGGAGGAAGGCCTGCAGTACCGCGGCACATAGCACCGCGATATTCACTCGCAGCGCCCCAAGAGGGAGGCGGGGCGCTTCCAGTAGCAGCCCGCTTCCCTCTTGGGGCGCTACCGATGAATTTCAGCCGCGGGGGCGCTAATTTTTTTCGGGGCGCTAAAAGTAGCGCGAAGTTAGTGCCCCAAAGGGTGCGCGACTCAATTTTTCCCCCATAGAGTACAAAAGCAAGGAAATTATGCTAAACCTTTAAAAACACACTGGTTGGCAGTGCCTTTACCCACACTGGGCCTTCAGGGCAGCTGATTTTGTCAGTCTGGCAGCACAGACTTATTTTGTTAAATTTGAATGCCATCCCTTAAATGATTTGCAGGGGTATATCCTTGACCTGTTGCACAACGTATGTGTGTGTGTATAATATTATAGTATGCAATTATGCCTTTAGATGCTACACTCTTAGGGGGAGAAATTCAGTATTGTCCCATTTGGGGCGCAATTATCGGCCGGGCGCAAAGATTAGCGCCTGGCGCTAATTATTGCCACCGACGGCAAACTTGACTTTTAACGCCCCTGGAGGTGATTGCAGCGCTATATCAGGCGCTTCACACCTGTCTTAAGGCGCAAATGCCGAGGAGCGAGGCGCTACCTCAGAGCGCTGGCGAAGCTCATGTAATGTCAGTCAGCAATGGAACACACACACAATGGCACGGGCCAGTTCTTAAAGGGGATGGTTAAACTTGCTTTCCATCCACATCCTGCTCATTGCAGCCTTGAATCTCGGCCTGGAGAGACCTGCACATCAAATGTGCTGGAAAGAACAATGGAGAGTACCAGGCAAAGAGCTCAGAGTGCAGCCTCCACAGTCTCTGCTAAATCGATACAAGGAATGGCAAATCAAAATGAACCTGCAAAGTGCTGCTCAGTACCCAAAACTCCTTCACACAACGTTGAATCTCTCCAGAAGTCTCTCTCTCTCTCTCTCAGAATGCGTAGTTCAAAAATGTCACCAACAATAAAAGGCAGGAAGCGGTCACCTTTAAATAGCGCTCCCCCTTTCCCTTCATGACTGGAGAACGCTCCCCTCAACCTGTCGTTGCTAGCGTCAGGCGGTAAGGCAGGGGGCGCCACTCAATATCCGCTCCAGGGCGATACCGGGGCGTTGCGCACTCGACTGACGTCACGATCTGCCGGCGCAGGGGATCGTGGCGGTAGTGTTTAGCGCCGCCGCAAAATGTCTAGTTAATTTCACGAGCGGCGCAAACATCGCCGCGCCTGGGCGCTAGATGCTTTGCGCCCCATTAGCGCCCTCTTAAGGCGCTAACGGGAGGCGCAACCAACTGAATTTTTCCCCCTTACAGCTCATACAGGAGAATATGTAGATAGTTTTAGTCACAGATTGAATGATATACACTTAAGTCGAGATAAAGTTTAGCTGTGTGTAAAGTTGAATGGTGGTGCAGCATGTGAGGCACCAACACTTGGCAATAGAGTACGATGAGATGTGAATTTGATTTCTCTCCCTCTTAATTGCTAATCTGGACAGACAGAGAACAGAAGCCAAATGTTTCTCCCTTGAATGCTCCCACCTTGAGATACACGGCAATATTTGTTCTTGGAAGTTGATATCATTGCACTGATTTCAATGATATCTTGGCTAGTCGGTGCATTGGCCCTCCCCAGTGCTACATGTCCTCATGCTCACCCCGCATAATGCCATTGTAGTCCTGTTTGTAATATAGGAAAAACCATACTCTGTCACATCACTTTATAATCACACCTTTTGGTTTACTTAAATTTCATATTCATAAAAGAACAAGTCAGAACTCAAATAAAAACAGAAAATGCTGGAGGTACTCAGCAGGTCAGGCAGCATCTGTGAAGAGAGAAACAGAGTTAACGTTTCAGAACTCAGTAGCTTGCAAATGTATGAATCAAAAACAAACCAGCAACAAATTCAGCACGAGCAGCAGCCAAAAATCTACTAGTAACACAAAGTAGAACTTCACTGAATTAAATCCCTAAGAATACCTCCATTTTTTTTTGTCCATCACTGTCCTCCTGGAAAATGTGTTTATGTGGACATTGGGTGAGAGCAGGATTAGGTTTGACTCTGATGTCATCCATGATAAGACAGCCTTGGCAACACTCAGCATTTAGGCTTACAAAGAATGGCAATTTGGGTGAGGCCCCAGACTGTACCCCAGCAAGCATCAGAGCCTTCAGGGAAGGAGGGGAGAAGATTGATTAAATATTTTTTTCTTGAAAAAAAGAATGAAGCCACTAAATGCAGAATGAAATTGAACTGAAAGAAAACTAGGAACAAGAAGGTACAGAGAATGGAGTAGAAGAGAAAAGTAAATTAACTTGCGTATCATGGAAAGAGAACCTGTTCAGTGGAGGTCTGACCAAAGAAAGCCCCATTTATAGAACTGCAAAGCCCAGGGCATGAAAGAATGAGAGAAGTGAAGAAAGAGAAACAAGACCTTACATTAAAACTTTTGAATAAACCTACAGAGCTTTAACCTGTATCGACAGTTAGAGAGAGAGAAAACAAGAACCACAAGAATCATCGACTTGTTTCAGAATTTGAGTCTATATCAGCGTTGCTCATTGAGATTCAATCTTCAAACTGCTTCTTAACATTTCGATGCTTTGCAAATTTCAGGCCTAAGTTTGCTCCCAGTGATTCTATTGATCAGTGTAATTGTCTACTCTTTCACTGAGTCATTTAATCTGCTCTTATACAGTCAACTATTTTTTGCTGAGGGGAAGGTGGCTTCACTGAAGTGACGATCTCAGTATTGTAGACGGGTGAAACATAGAAACATAGAAGATAGGAGCAGGAGTAGGCCATTCGGCCCCTCGAGCCTGTTCCGCCATTTAATGAGATCATGGCTGATCATCCAAATTCAGTACCCTGTCCCTGCTTTCTCCCCATATCCCTTGATCCCTTTAGCCTTAAGAAATATATCTAACTCCTCTTGAATATATTTAATGAATTGGCCTCAACTTCCTTGTGTGGTAGAAAATTCCACAGGTTCACCACTCTCTGGGTGAAGAAATTCCTCCTCATCTCAGTCCTAAATGGCTTACCCCTTATCCTTAGACTGTGACCCCTGGTTCTGCACTCCCCCGCCATCGGGAACATCCTTCCTGCATCTAGTCTGTCTAGTCCTGTTAGAATTTTATAAGTTTCAATGAGATCCCCTCTCATTCTTCTAAAGTCTAGCGAATACAAGCCTAATCGACCCAATCTCTCTTCATACATCATTCCTGCTATCCCAGGTATCAGTCTGGTTAAACTTCGCTGCACTCCCTCCATGGCAAGAACATCCTTCCTCAGATAAGGCGACCAAAACTGCACACAATACTCAAGGTGTGGTCTCACCAAGGCCCTGTACAACTGCAGCAAGACATCCTTGCTCCTGTACTCGAATCCTCTCTCTATGAAGGCCAACATACCATTTGCCTTCTTAACCGCCTGCTGCACCTGCATGCTTACCTTCAGCGACTGGTGCACAAGGACACCCAGGTCTCGTTGCACTTCCCCTTTTCCCAATCTATTGCCGTTCAGATAATAATCTGTCTTCCTGTTTTTGCCACCAAAGTGGATAACCTCACATTTATCCACATTATACTGCATCTGCCCACTCACCCAACCTGTTCAAATCATACTGGAGTTTCTCTGCATCCTCCTCACAGCACCCACACCCACCCAGCTTTGTGTCGTCTGCAAACTTAGAGATATTACATCTAGTTCCCTCGTCTAGATCATTAATATATATTGTGAATAGCTGGGGTCCTAGCACCGATCCCTGCGATACCCCACTAGTCACTGCCTGCCACTCGGAAAAAGACCCGTTTATTCCAACTCTTTGCTTCCTGTCTGCCAACCAGTTCTCTATCCAAGTCAGTACCTTACCCCCAATCCCATGTGCTTTAACTTTGCACGCTAATCTCTTATGTGGGACCTTATCGAAAGCCTTCTGAAAGTCCAAATACACCACATCCACTGTGAGCAAGTCAATTGTAGTTCAGGAATTTGTTTTGATCATTGACAAGCTAAAGATGTTAAAATCAGAGGCAGAAAAGGGACCTGTACAGTACGGTTGATGTTGTGTATATGTACTTTCAAAAATTGTTTTATAAAGTACTACATAGAATTACATAGAATATACATTACAGAAACAGGCCATTCAGCACAACCAGTCCATGCCGGCGTTTATGCTTCACTCGAGCCTCCTCCCATCTAACTCTATCAGCATACTCTCTATTCCCTTCTCCCTCATATGCTTATCTAGCTTGCACTTAAATACATCTATACTATTCACCTCAACTACTCCCTGTGGTAACGAGTTCCGCATTCTCACCACTCTCTGGGTAAAGAAGTTTCTTCTGAATTTCCTATTTGATTTCTTGGTGACTATCTTATATTGACGGCCTCTTTTTGCTCTTCCCTACAAGTGGGAACACTCTTTCTCTCTACTCTATCAAAACCTTTCATAATTTTAAAGACCTCTATTAGGTCACTCTTCAGTTTTCTCTTTTCAAGACAACAGTCTGTTCATCCTTTCCTGATAGATATAACCTTGCATTTCTGGTATCATCCTTGTAAATCTTTTTTGCACCCTCTCCAGTGCCTCTTATATCCTTTTTATAATATGGCGACCAGAACTGCACATAGTACTCCAAGTGTGGCCTAACCAAAAGAGCAGATACAAGTTTAGCATAACTTCTCTACTTTTCAATGAGGAGGATAGTAACAGACTTCAGGAGGACATAGACTGGTGAAATGGGCAGACACATGGCAGATGAAATGTAACGCAGGGAGATGTGAAGTGATACATTTTTTGAGGAAGAATGAGGAGAGGCAATATAATTTTAATGGTACAATTTTAAAGGGGGTGGAGGAATAAAGAGATTGGGGGTGTATGTACACAAATTTTTAAAGGTGGCAGGACAAGTTGAAAAGGCTGTTAAAAAGGCATACAGGATCCTTGGCTTTATTAATAGAGGCATAGAGTACAAATGCAAGGAAATTATGCTAAACCTTTATAAAACATTGGTTAGACCACACCTTGAGTATTGTGTTCAGTTCTGGGCACCGCACTTTAGGAAGGATGTCAAGGTGAGGAGGGTGCAGAGGAGATTTACAAGAATGGTACCAGGGATGAGGGACTTCAGTTACGTGGAGAGCCTGGAGAAGCTGGGGTTGTTCTTCTTAGAGCAGAGAAGGTTAAGAGGAGATTTGATAGAGGTGTTCAAAATCATGAACAGTGCTGATGGAGTAAATAAGGAGAAACTGTTTCCAGTGGCAAAAGGGTCAGTAACCAGAGGACACAGATTTAAGGTGATTGGCAAAAGAACCAGAGGTGACATGAGGGAAAAAAATTATGCAGCGAGTTCCCACAAAAAGAAATGAGATGAATGTCATGATCTGGAATGCACTGCCTGAAACGGTAGTGGAAGCAGATTTAATAGTAACTTTCAAAAGGGAATTGGATAAATACTTGAAGGGAAAATTATTTCAGGGCTATGGGGAAAGAGCAGGGGATTGGGACTAATTGAAAAGCTCTACCAAAGAGCCGGCACAGGCACGATGGGCCGAATGGCCTCCTTCTGTGCTGTATCTTTGTATGATTCTAAATGCTTAAATGGTTGAAATTCTTAAAAGAAACACACCATTTTCTCCTGACTGCCTAGGAAAATGTGCTCACATATTCACTACTGCCATTTGAAAGACATTTTAAAGGAGAGATTATATTTGCAAAATCTTTTGTAAACTCCCAGTACCATGATTGTCATTAGATTATAGGAACATGGATAAGTGAATGATCAAATGTTCTTAATATAAACCTAAGACATTTAAGAACGAATATGGTTTAACGGTGTAAATTTTTCCCTAAGGATCCGAAAGCATCTTATCAATTTTTATACAAAATAATGGAACTTTCCAGAAAAATGTGTTACTTAAAAAAAATTGAATGCAACAACCCTCAAATAATTATTCACACTCATTCTTATCAGCTAGCCAAATGTAATTTACTGCCTAATTCACCAATCACAGACACACACATGAAGTTTGTAGATAGGATTTTTGCTCATAAGAAAGCATTTAAATATTAATTGCACTGACAATTCCTTCTGAGAGTAACTGAAATACAAAGGCTGTAGCCGTTTCGTACATCCTGAGTGAGCATATCTGCAGATTCATCTAATACATATGCAGTTTCCTTGATTAGTTTCAGATTCACAGCTTAAAAGGTCAAGAAATTCTGATTCTAATAACAGATATAAAATTATATAATGTTTTAAGAGTTCGGCATAATGACATGACTTGTGTGTGTTTGTCTTATTAGGTTAGTAATACTGAACTGCAGTTTGATGTCTTTAAGATTGATCGAATTATATTTCACTAAGAGTGTAGAAACCAGTTTGAGGCAGGTGTTGCACAGAGCTGAACATGTTAGGCCAGTTGTTCAGCAGTGCAGCTTTTCTGCTAACCACATTGCAATATCTCAGCGGTTATCTGAGGTCCAAATAGGGACAAGTAAAGCTTTAGAAGAAAGGTCTTGTTGTTTAAAGATCACTGTTGTCCTTTCAGGGAATATTTAGAGACGGGCACAATTCCTTGGAGCATCCTGCTCTGAAAATTCACTTTGACTTGTCTTCTTCACTGTTAGGAAAGTTTGTACTGCAGCATGAATATTAAGTTGTGGTTTTTGTGGGTCTGTGCTTTTTTTTTTAGCTCTCCTTTAGTTCAGTTGGTAAGTGCAATGCCGAGTGTGGAATGTAGACATAACAACAAAAAAGATTCTGGGTTCGGTCTCCATTCAGGGCTCAGTTAGCTTATTTCAGATAGGGTATCTGCAAGGATGCTGCAGTGGGTTTTGGTACCCCCGGGAGAAGGCAGGGACATTCAGTTACAGTATTTTGCTCCTTATCACTATCCAATGATTCCTGCTGGAAAATATGTGTGTGTGTGCCTGAATGTTATTGGGACAGGATCAGACATGCTATGATGCCCTCCACAGTTGAATGATCTACGTATTAGCTGTCCTTAATATCCAGGGAGCACTCAATCAAGTATGGGACCAAGGAGCCCTAGAAAAAGTGAGGTCAATGGGTGTGAAAGGAAAACTCTCCAGTAGCTGGAGTCATTTAGTGATGCAAGGAAAAGGTTGTCAGAGGTCAATCATTGCAGCCCAAGAGATGGCTGCAGGCTCAAACATCTTCAGCTCCTTCATCAATGACCTCGCCTTCATCATAAAGTCAGGAGTGGGGCTATTCGCTGTCAATTCTACAGTCTTCAGCTCCATTCACAACTCCTCTGATATGAAGCAGCCCATGCCAGCCTGCAGTAAAACCAGGATAACATCCAGCTTATGCTGAAAAATGGCAGATAACATTTGCGCTGCAGAAGTGCCAGGTAATGACCATCCTGAAAAGGCCTAACTGGGGATCGGGCGGGAAAGTGGAGTTGAGGCCGAAGATAAGCCATGATCTTATTGAATGGCAGAGCAGGCTCAAAGGGCCATATGGCCTACTCCTGCCCCGAATTCTTATGTTCTTACCCCCACTTCTGACCTTTAATAGCACCACCTTTGCTGAGTTCCCCACCATCAACAATCCTGGGAGTCATCATTGACCAAAAGCTTAACTGGACCAGCCAAATCAACGATGTAGTCACAAGTGCAGGGCAGAGTTTGGGTACTCTGCGGTGAGTGATTCACATCTTGACACTTCAAAGCCTCTCCACCAACTACAAGGTTCAAGTTAGGCATCACTTGCCTGGATGGGTGCAGCTGCAGCAGCGCTTGGGAAGCTCAACACAATTAAGGACAAAACAGTCTCTGGACTCAATAATCACCCCCACCATCACTGGTGCACTGCAGTTGCAGTATCTACTATCTACAGGATGCATTGCAGCAACTCATGAAGTTTACTTCTACAGCACCTCCCAGCTCCACGACCTCTCCCCCAGAGAAGGACAACAGCAGCAAGATCATTGGAACACCATCCTGACTTGGATATATATTTCCATTCCTTCATCATCATCGGGCCAAAATTCTGGAATTCCCTACATAACATCACTGTGGGAGCACCATCAGCACAAGGACTGCAGCGGTTCAAAGAGAAGGCCGACCACCATCATGGGGCAATTGGGGATGGGCAATAAATGTGACGTCAACATTGCCCACATCCTAAGAACAAATTAAAGAAAAATATTATAGCAAGTAAAACTAGAATTTATTCTGGTGAAACTTTGAAGTTCCAACTTCATTTCCAACTGGATTTTATGTTCTTCTAAATAAATTTCAGTTTTATTGGATTAATTCCTTATTTTCTTTATGCCACCTAATATGCATCATCCCAAAAGTTATGGCTTTTTAACTTTTGTTGGTAATTAGCAACGTCTCAAGCTGGTGACTTGTACTGGGGTGTGGTTTGATGGGTGGGACAGCTCTCTGGTACCTCACCCAACTGGCCATTCTTCAAATGTTAGCTTTGGTAGTGAGTTCTGGCAGGTTATTCAATCATAAGGTACCACAACTGAGCTGAAATCTAAAGGGAAAATTGTTCATGCCCCTCATGTCCAACCCTGACATCATTATCAAACCCGTTGACAGAACAAACACTATTGCTTTATGGCAGAAGGACATTCAACCAGGTGGAGGAGGGTGATGACGGATGGGGACTGGTTGGGCTGCTGTTAAAGGAAGACAAAAATGAGAAGTCGCACAACACCAGGTTATAGTCCAACAGATTTATTTAAAATTACAAGCTTTCGGAGCTATCCTGCCCCTTCTTCAGGTAAAGTTACAGGAAGAAGCAGAGGGCTCCGAGACCATCCTGGGATGGAGATGGGATAAAGGACTGTACGACCTTAGGGGCAGGAAACCATAATTTGTTATACTGCCAGAGGGCATCTGAAGAGTCACTGATGTTGGTGGGTAGGGAGTGGATAAGGAGTGGGGTAGGGGTAAATAAAATCAGAATAAGAGGAAATCTGTTTTGCGGGACTAGAACAGGCTGAAATGATCGGTCTACCAGGACAGTCCTCTTTTGTGTATCTTGAGAAGGAAGCAGAAGTGGGCTGTCGGAGTTGGGGAGCTATGAGATTGGAAGACATGGAGGAAGATTTCCAGAGGAGATGAGGTCAGTAATGGTCTGGTTAATGATGGTTTTGTGTTCAATAGTGGGGTTGTGGTCCAGGGGGAGATAGAAGAAGATGGCAGAGAGTTGGCATTCAGCCTCATCATCTTCTGCCTTCTGCCTTAAAGCAATAGTGTTTGTTTTGTCAACGGGTTTGATAATGAATGATAATTGCAAATGTTACACCCTAGTTCAAAAAAAGGTGTAAGGATAAACCCAGCAACTACAGGCCAGTCAGTTTAATCTCAGTAGTGGGGAAGCTTTTAGAAACGATAATCAGGGACAAAGTTAACAGTCACTTGTACAAGTGTGGATTAATTAAGGAAAGCCAGCATGGATTTGTTAAAGGCAAATCATGTTTAACTAACTTGATTGAGTTTTTTGATGAGATAACAGAGGGTTGATGAAGGCAATGCAGTTGATGTGGTGTACACGGACTTCCAAAAGGCATTTGATAAAGTGCCACATAATAGGCTTGCCAGCAAAGTTGAAGCCCATGGAATAAAAGGGACAGTGGCAGCATGGATACGATATTGGCTAAGTGACAGGAAACAGAGAGTAGTGGTGAACGGTTGTTTTTTGGAGTGGAGGAAGGTATACAGTGGTCTTCCCTAGTGGTCGGTACTAGGACCACTGCTTTTCTTGATATATATTAATGACTTGGACTTGGGAGTACAGGGCACAATTTCAAAATTTGTATTTGACACAAAACTTGGAAGGATAGCGAACAGTGAGGAGGATAATGATAGACTTCAAGAAAACATAGATAGGCTGGTGAAATGGGCGGGCACGTGGCAGATGAAATTTAACACAGAAAAGTGCAAAGTGATACATTTTGGTAGGAAGAACGAGGAGAGGCAATATAAACTAAAGGGTACAATCCTGGAGGGATGCATGAACAGAGAGATCTGGGGGTATATGTGCACAAATGGTTGAAGGTGGCAGGGCAGGTTGAGAAAGCGGTTAAAAAAGCATATGGGATACTGGGCTTCATAAATAGAGGCATAGAGTACAAAAGCAAGAAAGTTATGTTGAACCTTTATAAAACACTGGTTCGGCCTCAACTGGAGTATTGTGTCCAATTCTGGGCACCGCACTTTAGGAAGGATGTGAAGGCCTTAGAGAGGGTGCAGAAAAGATTTACAAGAATGGTTCCAGGGATGAGGGACTTCAGTTACGTGGATAAACTGGGGAAGCTGGGGTTGTTCTCCTTAGAGCAGAGAAGGTTGAGAGGAGATTTGATAGAGGTGTTCAAATTCATGAGGGGTCTAGACAGAGTAGATCGAGAGAAACTGTTCCCATTGGCGGAAGGGTCAAGAACCAGAGGACACAGATTTAAGGTGATTGGCAAAAGAACCAAAGGCAATATGAGGAAAACTTTTCTACGCAGCGAGTGGTTAGGATCTGGAATGCACTGCCTGAAAGGATGGTGGAGGCAGATTCAATCGTGGCTTTCAAAAGGAAATTGGATAAGTACCTGAAGGAAAAAATTTTGTAAGGCTATGGGGAAAGGACGGGGGAGTGGGACTAGCTGAAGTGCTCTTGCAGAAAGCCAGCACGGGCTCAACGAACTGAATGGCCTCCTTCTGTGCTGTAAACATTCTATGATTCCATGATGTCAGGATTGGACATGAGGGAGGCAGATCAAAATGGGTGAGGGGACTGGGGAATGTGGCAGGGCCAACCTCATGCAAGCAAATCAAGAGAGTAGGAGGCCAGATAGAGGGGTTCAAAGAAGTAGGAAAAGAAGTGAAGGCACTGGAAGAAGAGCTCATCATCAGGTCACTGCAGCAACTCGCCAAGACTTCTTTGGCAGCACCTCCCAAACCCGCGACCTCTTCCACCTAGAAGGACAAGGGCAGCAGGCGCATGGGAACACCACCGCCTCCAAGTTCCCCTCCAAGTCACACACCATCCCGACTTGGAAGTATATCGCTGATCCTTCATCGTCGCTGGGTCAAAATCCTGGAACTCCCTCCCTAACAGTACTGTGGGAGTACCTTCACCACACAGACAGCAGCGGTTCAAGAAGATGGCTCATCACCACCTTCTCAAGGGCAACTAGGGATGGGCAATAGATACTGGCCTTGCCAGCGACCCCCACATCCCATAATGAATAAAAATAAAAGTGTGGAATTCATTGATGTGGGGGCATAGGGGGAATAAAGCTGAGGATGGATTGTTTGGGTAACAAAAGGGAAGATCAGAGGGGATCATGTAAATCAAGCAGATGAAGGGCTGATAAAGGGTCAGCACCTGAAACAGTTCTCGACTATCTGACCTGCTGTTTCCAAGATTTTCTGTTTTTCTTTCAGATTTTCAGCAGCTGCAGTTTTTTGCTTTTTCAGCCAGAATCTGTCTGGCTCTTGATATTCACACTAAAGAACATAAGAAATAGGAGCAGGAGTAGGCCATTTGGCCCTTCGAGCCTGCTCCACCATTCAATGAGATCATGGCTGATCTTTTACCTCATCTCCACTTTCCTGCACTATCCCCATATCCCTTGATTCCCTCAATATTCAAAAATCTATCGATCTCTGTCTTGAATATACTCAACGACTGAGCCTCCACAGCCCTCTGGGGTAGAGAATTCCAAAGATTCACCACCCTCTGAGTGCAGAAATTTCTCCTCATCTCAGTCCTAAATGGCCGACCCCTTATTCTGAGACTGTGACCCCTGGTTCTAGACTCCCCAGCCAGGGGAAACATCCTCCCTGCATCTATCCTGTCAAGCCCTGTAAGAATTTTGTATGTTCTTTTGAGAAGAATATACAATCTGTCAAAAAGAATTTGCACACACATGCACTATTCATCAGGGCTCCACTGGAAAGGGTTTTAGGAATAGGAATCCGAGATGATTTTTCTTTTCACATCTCAGACCTGGGGATACCAAGATCAATCGTAGTGCCTCAGCTCTGCCCTAGCTGCGATTAGACCACAAATGGAACTGGGACCTCGCTGGTTTGTATGCTACGGTACCACAGCAGGTAGTGTGCTTACTCACTGGACCGGCCACGATTTTCCTAGTGGAGGCATGTTGGAGTCGGGTTGGCTTATCGGCGGGTTCCGGTCCCACTGCCGGTTTAATCCACTCTGCATTAAGTACTTTGCCTTAACTGGGCTTATTAAGCCCGTCATGCGCGTTGCCCGGCCCAATCAGTGGGTTCGAGTCTGCTGCTCGCCTCTGCTGACATCTTCCATTCAGCTGCATTTAAGGGGCCCATGCAGCCTTGTGGTTTTTCCTTCATTTTCTAATGCTTTTCAGTGTGGCATATAGAGAGATGAGTGGGTCAAGATCAAAGGCCTCTCTACGATTCGATGATGACTCCCTCCATGCTCTTGAGAGGGCGCAAAGAGGTTCCCTTCAAATGGACGGAGGAAGCCTCCTCAGCAAACCAAAGCAGCCTGGCTGCAGATTGCTGAGGAGGTTAGCGCCAGGTCTTTGTGCTCCCGCACCTGGGTTCAGTGCAGGAAAAGGTTCAATGATCTGCTACGCTCAGCAAAAGTGAGTATAACATCACACTTACCTTCAATCTGCTTCCCATCTCCTCTCATCACCAGGACTCTGCATTGTCAATCTACTCCTGCACATCCCAACCTACCCTTACATCCCTTGCACCCTTAACCATCCCTCTCTCTCTATGTACAGACTCACTCCACCATTCTACTATGCACCCTTCACACTCGCTATCACTGTTATGCAATGGCAACAACTAACAATGCACAGGGAGGGCCCTTGGTATTGTCACCTCACTCCACCTTTGTCTCCCTCTAAGCATCTATGCTATGGATTTTCTACACTCACTCCAACATCCTCGCTCAAACTTCACTTGTGTCCCACATTGCAGGAAAAGAGAGCCCACAATAAGAGGGAGAGGGGGAGGACAGGAGGAGGGCCACCTTCGTTGGTGCACTTGACCACCGCTGAGGAGGCTGCAATCGACATTGTCGGAGGTGCAGAGGAGCTGGAAGTGGGGGAATGGAGAGACAGGCGCAGTAGAGCAAGCTGGTGACACAATAAATTTGCAACCCTCTCATTTAGATTGCATGAGTGACTGATATGGCATCTGATGTTCATACAGATTGAGTTCTGATCATCTGCACAATGGGATGTGTCTGCTACATTAATATCACATGTCTAACTCATGCCTTTACTCCCCCACAGGACCATCAAGCGCCCCCCTCCCCACTGTCCAGGAGGAAGAGCTGGAAGACTCCTCAGAGGAAGCGGCAACCTCTGAGGGTGCTGCATGAGCAGAATTGAGCGCACCCAGCACCAGCGCAGAGACGTGCACCTTGGTGGGTCATTCACGAGATAGATTAGTGTTGTCGCCTGGTGTATCACAGCTCACAAGTGAGCATCAGCAGATGGTGGAGACAGGGACAGCAGAGGAGAGTCCTCGTCGGAGGCCGCAGGGCGCTCCTAGCTCTGCTCAGCTGCATGTGGACATTGTGCCTCTGGGGCCATCCAGAAAGAGAGCGGTGCTGGAGCTTCAGGAACAAGTGCAGGAGGCTCTGACTGGGTTTGCAACCACGGTGACTGTGAGTGTGCAGAGAATGGAGGAGTCCATCTCAAACATGAGCAATGCCGTGGTGCACTCAATGGCGAATGTGGTTGCCGCTATGGAAAGGATGGCAACCTCCATGGAGGACATAAATCGCCAGACTCAAATGAACCTGGTGACTCTTCTAAATAGATGGTCTGATATGGAGGATAGATGGGCATCTATTGAGGAGAGGAACCAGAGGTACATGGACGTGCCCGTTATGAGGAGTGTCAGTAGAGAGACAGGACCTCATGGCCCCACTGATGTGCAGCAAGGTGCTCTCCAGCTACTTGCTAGCAGTGAAGTGTGGGTAACCCATGAGAGGGATGTTGGTGGTCGACAACAAGGAAATGTGGGCTCCTCTCCAAGCGCTCACACTCCCATGCCACCACGGAGCCCTCGGTCAGAGCCCCAGAGTCCTCACCCAACTGAGATGGCCGTCTCAGACCCTGCACAGCTGCAGGAGGAGCAGACTGTTGCTGAGCCCTGCCAGGCTCCCAAACCCAGAGGACGCCCGCCAAAGGCGTCGAAGCAGGCGCAGCATGGAAATGAGCAAGGTGCCTCAACATCTGCTGAAGCCACAGGGGAAGCACCACATAGAAGCACGTGTAAGAGAAAGTTAACACACAAATAGTCACAAGGGTAGTCACTTGGGTGTTTTGATACAAAACAAAGTGATGATTTTCATCGTTATTTCAATTGTAATAAAGAGATGCGATGGCAAAGCTTCAAAGAGTTGGCCTATGTGTGCTCAGAAATGAAAGTTGCACAGTGAGGGATCAGGGTGCCTTTCATCTGTAATGATGGTGGTGAGAGTGATAAGAACCCACAGTTTATCCTACAGATGTTATATGGTGCGTTAAGAAGGTCGGCCAGACACTCATTTCCATGTGCCAGCCACATATGTTGGCTGCGTAAACTTACGCGAATCTGGCATGGATTAGTGCATCCCTTGCCTCACAGCCAGAAATGTGCTTGCGTGCTGGTGGAACTGGCACATGCGCCTCCGCAAGGTCTTCGAGGAGGAGGAGGAGGCTGTGCGCTCAACCACTTGTTCCTCAGGCAGTGGTAAGCCATGCTGCTGTGCAATGTTGTGCAGTGCACAGCAGAGCACGATGATTCTGGACACCCTGGCTGGTGCATACTGTAAGGCTCCACCAGATCTGTCGAGGCATCTGAATCGTATTTTGAGCAGGTCGATGGTTTGCTCTATGATGCTTCTGGTGGAAATGTGGCTCACATTGTAGTGCTCCTCAGCTTTGTTTGATGGCCTCCTCATCAGTGTCATTAGCCACTTCTTCAGGGGATAGCCCATGTCTCCAAGTAGCCATCAGGAAAGTTGGGTTGGCGGATTGAACAGATGAGGCACAGTAGACTGCCGCAGGATGAATGAGTCATGGCAACTGCCAGGGAACTTGGCACAAACATGCATAATGTTCTTCTTGTGGTTACACACCAGCTGGACGTGAAGAGATTGGAAGCCCTTGCGATTGACAAATACAGCTGGGTTGTGATGGGGTGCCCTAATGCCACATGTGTGCAGTCTACGACGCCCTGCACCCTTGGGAAGCTTGCCATATTGCAAAGCCAACTGTACGCATGGTTACACTTGCTTCATCCGTGGAGAAGTGGATGTAATTGTGCGACTTTGCAAAGAGGGCATTGGTAATCTGCGTGATGCAAGTGTGTGCAGCCGACTGGGAGATGCCGCTGATGTATAGAAGCATAGAAGCATAGAAGATAGGAGCAGTAGTAGGCCATTCAGCCACTCGAGCCTGCTCCGCCATTTAATGAGGTCATGGCTGATCATCCAAATTCAGTACCCTGTCCCTGCTTTCTCCCCATATCCCTTGATCCCTTTAGCCTTAAGAAATATATCTATCTCCTTCTTGAATATATTTCATGAATTGG
The DNA here is from genome assembly GCA_030390025.1 of Squalus acanthias. Lineage (NCBI taxonomy): Eukaryota > Metazoa > Chordata > Chondrichthyes > Squaliformes > Squalidae > Squalus > Squalus acanthias. The sequence continues at coordinate 47,370,934 of CM059439.1, read as the reverse complement.
CCTCAACTGCCTTCTGTGGTTGAGAATTCCACAGGTTCACCACTCTCTGGGTGAAGAAATTCCTCCTCATCTCAGTCCTAAATGGCTTACCCCTTATCCTTAGACTGTGAACTCTGGTTCTGGACTCCCCCGCCATCGGAAACATCCTTTCTGCATCTAGTCTGTCTAGTCCTGTTAGAATTTTATAAGTTTCAATGAGATCCCCTCATTCTTCTAAACTCTAGCGTATATAAGCCTAATCGACCCAATCTCGCTTCATACGTCATTCCTGCCATCCCAGGTATCAGTCTGGTAAATCTTCGCTGCACTCCCTCCATGGCAAGAACATCCTTCCTCAGATAAGGCGACCAAAACTGCACACAATACTCAAGGTGTGGTCTCACCAAGGCCTTGTACAACTGCAGCAAGACATCCTTGCTCCTGTACTCGAATCCTCTCGCTATGAAGGCCAACATACCATTTGCCTTCTTAACCGCCTGCTGCACCTGCATGCTTACCTTCAGCGACTGGTGCACAAGGACTCCCAGGTCTCGTTGCACTTCCCCTTTTCCCAATCTATTGCCGTTCAGATAATAATCTGTCTTCATGTTTTTGCCACCAAAGTGGATAACCTCACATTTATCCACATTATACTGCATCTGCCATGCATCTGCCCAATCACCCAACCTGTCCAAATCATATTGGAGTTTCTCTGCATCCTCCTCACAGCACCCACACCCACCCAGCTTTGTGTCGTCTGCAAACTTAGAGATATTACATCTAGTTCCCTCGTCTAGATCATTAATATATATTGTGAATAGCTGGGGTCCTAGCACCGATCCCTGCGGTACCCCACTAGTCACTGCCTGCCACTCGGAAAAAGACCCGTTTATTCCAACTCTTTGCTTCCTGTCTGCCAACCAGTTCTCTATCCAAATCAGTACCTTACCCCCAATCCCATGTGCTTTAACTTTGCACGCTAATCTCTTATGCGGGATCTTATCGAAAGCCTTCTGAAAGTCCAAATACACCACATCCACTGGTTCTCCCTTATCTATTCTGCCAGTTACATCCTCAAAAAATTCCAGTAGATTAATCAGGCATGATTTACCTTTTGTAAATCCATGTTGACTTTGTCCGATCCTGTCACTGTTTTCCAAGTGCTCTGCTATTACATCTTTTAAAATGGACTCTAGCATTTTGCCCACTACTGATGTCAGGTTTACCGGTCTATAATTCCCCGTTTTTTCTCTACCACCTTTTTTAAATAGTGGGGTTACATTAGCTACCCTCCAATCCATGGGAACTGTTCCAGAGTCTATAGAATTTTGAAAGATGACCCGCAATGCATCTACTATTTCTAGGGCCACTTCCTTACGTACCCTAGGATGTAGATTATCAGGTCCTGGGGATTTATAGGCCTTCAATCCCATCAATTTCCCTAACACCATTTCCCTACAAATACTGATTTCATTCAATTCCTCCCTCTCATTAGACCCTATGTTCCCTGACATCCCTGGGAGTTTATTTGTGTCCTCCTTTGTGAAGACAGAACCAAAGTATGTATTTAATTGGTCTGCCATTTCTTTGTTCCCCATTATAAATTCCCCTGATTCTGACTGCAAGGGACCTATGCTTGACTTCACCAATCTTTTTCTCTTCACATATCTATGGAAGCTTTTACAGTCAGTTTTTATGTTCCCTGAAAGCTTACTCTCATATTCTATTTTCCCCCTCTTAATTAATCCCTTTGTCCTCCTTTGCTGAATCCTAAACTGTTCCCAATCCTCAGGTTTGCTGCTTTTTCTGGCCAATTTATATGTCCTCTCCTTGGATCTTATGCTATCCCTAATTTCCCTTGTTAGCCACGGTTGAGTCACCTTTCTTGTTTTATTTTTATGCCAAACAGGGATGAACAAATTCTGTAGTTCATCCATGCGATCTTTAAATGTTTGCCATTGCCTATCCACCGTCAACCCTTTAAGTAACGCTCCCCAATCCATCCTAGCCAACTCGCGCCTCATACCATCGTAGTTTCCTTTATTTAAATTCAGGACCCTAGTCTCTGAGTCAACTACTTCACTCTCCATCTTAATGAAGAATTCTATCATATTATGATCGCTCCTCCCCAAGGGGCCTCGCAGAAGAAGATTGCTAATTAATCCTTTCTCATTACATAATACCCAGTCTAAGATGGCTTGATCTCTAGTTGGTTCCTCGACATATTGGTCCAGGAAACCATCCCGTATACACTCTAGGAATTCCTCCTCCACAGTATTGTTACTAATTTGGTTAGCCCAATCTATATGTAGATTAAAGTCACCCATGATAACTGCTGTGCCCTTATTGTACGCGTCTCTAATTTCCCATTTAATGCCATCCCCAACCTCAGCATTACTGTTTGGGGGTCTGTATACAACTCCCATGAACGTTTTCTGCCCCATGGTATTTCTCAGCTCTACCCATACAGATTCCACATCATCAGAGCTAATATCCTTCCTTACTATTGTGTTAATCTCCTCTTTAACCAGCAATGCTACCCCACCTCCTTTTCCTTTTTGCCTGTCCTTCCTGAATATTGAATACCCCTGGATGTTGAATTCCCAGCCTTGGTCACCCTGGAACCATGTCTCCGTAATCCCAATTATATCATATCCGTTTACATCTATTTGCGCAGCTAATTCATCCACCTTATTACAAATGCTCCTCGCATTAAGACACAAAGCCTTCAGGTTTGTTTTTTTTAACACTCAGTCCTTTTAGAATTATTATTTACTGTAGCCTGTTTGATTTACACCCTTGATTTCTCTGCCTTCCACTTTTGCTTTTCTCCTTCCTGTCTTTTGCTTCTATCCTTGCTTCCCTTTCCTCTGTTTCCCTGCACAGGTTCCCAACCCCCTGCCATTTTAGTTTAAACCCTCCCCAACAGCACTAGCAAACACTCCCCCGAGGACATCGGTCCCGGTCCTGCCCAGGTGCAAACTGTCCAGTTTGTACTGGTCCCACCTCCCCCAGAACCGGTTCCAATGTCCCAGGAATTTGAATCCCTCCCCTTTGCACCATTCCTCTAGCCATGTATTAATCTGAAATATCCTTCTATTTCTACTCTGACTAGCACGTGGCACTGGTAGCAATCCTGAGATTACTACCTTTGAGGTCCTATTTTTTAATTTACCTCCTAACTCCCTATATTCAGCTTTTAGGACCTCATCCCGTTTTTTACCTATATCGTTGGTACCTATATGCACCACGACAACTGGCTGTTCACCCTCCCCCTCCAGAATGCCCTGCAGCCACTCTGAGACATCCTTGACCCTTGCACCAGGGAGGCAACATACCAACCTGGTGTCTCGTTTGCGGCCGCAGAAACGCCTATCTATTCCCCTTACAATAGAATCCCCTATCACTATAACTCTCCCGCTCTTTTTCCTCCCGTCCTGTGCAGCAGAACCACCCATGGTGCCAGGAAGTTGGCTGCTGCTGCCTTCCCCCGATAAGCCATCTCCCTCAACAATATCCAAAGTGCTATATCTGTTTGAGAGGGGGATGTCCACAGAGGACCCCTGCACTACCTGCCTGCACCTACTACTCTGCCTGGTGGTCACCCATTCCCTTCCTGCCTGTGCAGTATTTACCTGCGGTGTGACCAACTCCCTAAACGTGCTATCCACGATGTCCTCAGCATCGCGAATGCTCCAGTATGTATCCATTCGCAGCTCCAGCGCCGCAATGCGGTCTGCCAGTAGCTGCAGCTGGATACACTTCCCGCACACATGTTCAACAGGGACACAGGAAGTGTCCCTGATTTCCCACATAGTGCAGGAGGAGCATGCCACGGGGCTGAGCTGTGCTGCCATGACTTACCCTTTAATTAATTTAAATTAACTCAAATCAATACCACAAATTACACTATAATTAAATGATATACTCAAGGGCCCTTGTATACTAGTTCTCGCTGCTGCACAACAGAGACCTTAGAAACTATAACCACAAAAATTAGAACCTTCTAAACTTTATAAACTATTAACTTTAACTGTCAAACTATAGAGTAGTATAAATACTCACCTGGCCCTACTCACCCAATCAGCTGCTTCCTCTTGTCCACGTCACTTTTTGAATTGTGACGTGGCTCTGGAACGCTGCTGCCGGTCTGTGAGATTGTGAGTTTAAATAGTCACTGTGCTGCTGCTCTCTCCACTCCCGACACTGGCCTCTGTAAAAATGCCCGCGAAAGTGAGTTTAAATACTCACTGTGCTGCTGCTCTCTCCGCTCCCGACACTGGCCTCTGTAAAAAGGCCCATGAAAGTGAGTTTAAATACTCACTGTGCTGCTGCTCTCTCCGCTCCCGACACTGGCCTCTGCTGATCCCTGGAAGGACCCTGAAGCACAGAAGTTGAGTGCGGTGGTGACTTTGACAGCCACTGGTAAGGAGTGTCCACCCGCTCCTCTGGGCTCCAGGTGTTGGTGCAGCATTGTGCAGATGTCAGCGACTACCTCTCGCAAAAGTCTCAGCCTCCTACGGCACTGCTGCTCACTCATGTTGAGGAAGCTTATCCTCGGCCTGTAAACCCTGTGTTGGGGGTATCTCCTGCGGCGCGGTGTAGCCCTGCGCTGACGCCCTCTGCCCTGTGCAGCATCAGGTGGTCGAGGAGAAGGTTGGCGCTCCTATTGTTGCTGTTGCGGTTGTGCTTGGTTCTGCTGCTGCCGCGGCTGCTCTTCCTCCGATTCTGAGGACCAGGATGAGAGGGTATAAATGGTTCCCATACCACTGGTATATATCTCAGTTGAGGAAAAGATGTTATAAGCGCTCAGTCAATGTGGGGAGAGGGTTTTCCAAGGAGGTCACAGTGCATATGGATCTCAGCTTAAACACTTACAAGCTTAATAGACCTGCAAAATGTGTTCCAAAACCTCAAAACACAAAGTTCTGGCATCTGAAAATCAGCCATGTTGCAGGTCTGCATTTATGCTGCAGGTGCAGCTGTCAAGAATTCAGCTAGTTGCTGAACCCGGCACAATCAGCTGGCGTGTTTGTCGCACGACGTGGAACACGCTGAAAATGTACTAAAATGGGAAGAGCCTGTAAAAATGGGATTATGTAGGCAGTTAACAAGCTGTTAACTGCCTTAAGTGCCTCTCCCGTCACTTGGTGTCGGGTCTGATCAGGACTCGCAGACCCGACACTTTGTAAAGTTGCGTGGAGGGTTCGCAACCTGCCGTCAAGCATTTAGATTTTCACTACTGACCCGCCTCCAAACCCGCCCTCTGAGCGCCGGCAAAATCGCGGCCCTTTAAGTGTTTGTTTTTTTTTGGCCCAAATTTTATAGATGGGAAAGAAAGCTTGACTCTTTAAGCTGTAAATCCATGATTTGTTGATTACTCATTGTCAGCATATTGCATGATAAGAATGGAGATCAATCATATCCTGCCTTGTTCCCCAGGAGAGCCTGTCAGAGCCAACAAAGGCTGCTTCATCATCATCATCATCAGAACTTAAGAGAGGAAATCCGTTTGTTGCAAAATGGCACTTTATTTTGCTTTCTTTTGTTGTTATATTTGCCAACATTTTCCAGAAGCAGCTTGGAACGGATTCAAACCCACTTCCTTTTTAAGAAGAAGACGCTCCAGATTAAACATGTTGCTTGTTAACAGCAGCTGCTCTGAACACCAAATGTGCATATACCGTACCTGGTTCAGGCAGTAGTTTATTGCCTCTTTGTTCCTGTAACCACTGGAGCAGCAGTTAATTGTAACAAACTGTATTAAGTTAAAACGTAAAGGTGCTTTTTGTCAGCTTACTGTTTTGCGGTGTTTAACAATCAGATATTATCTGTGGATTCAGTGAGGACTGTAGTGGCTTTTCAGCACGAAATATTGAACGTATACTGGCAAATAGAACATTACTGAGCAAGTAACACTGAATCTTTTTGTAGTAAGGTCTTGTTTGCTATTATCCTATTTCACTACAGTAGGGGTTTTTACTGTAGCAGGATTAATAATAAGTTTTACGGTCACAGCTTGATGCTTTCCCTATTTCATCAGATTCAGCCAGTCACTATGTAGCAGTGCTGTACATATTCACAGATTGCTTGCTGTCCTGGAGCTGTATCTTGACCTCAGTTCATGTTGCTCTGTTTCTTTAGGTTTGAAGCCTGACCTGGAACTGATTGCAGCTTTTGCAACTGAAAAATTGCAATCCTGAGACCAGCTTCCTGTAGCTGATGAACTGGAATGGCCATATTTCAACTGTAATTTCAAAAGATTTAGTAAATGCATCGATATAGGTTAACCACTACAATACCTGTTATATTACCTTTTTGGACCAGAATAGCCACAACCTGGTTACAAAGGATGTTGGGTACTCCCAGGCTCCGCAGCATCGGAGCAAATTAAACTGGCAAATTGTAATGGTTTAAATCCATTTTTGTCACCGTCCTGCTGTGATATAACTAAAACTCAGTTTGGGTTTATATTTAGCATCCTAGCCTGCATTCCATGCTGGCATGATGATGGCATCAATTTGTTAGGTGCAGCATTTTGGGATGATCTGTGCGTACACCCTAGTATAGTAAGGATTTTTTTTTGGTTGGGTTTGTATAACTGGCTCTCGGTACATATTCCACATCTGGTATAACCAGAATGTTCCAATATTTGGGCACCAGAAACATTTTACAACCATGGCAAAAAGGAACCAACTGGTTTCCAGTGATCTGAGTATCATCACACTGCACTTTATGCGTTAGTCAATGGAAGATTGTACACTTGTAGTGATTTAGCCCTTGGCTCATTCAGTGATAGCCAGGGCATCAAAAAGCCTCATAGGATCTTCAGTAATAAAGTCAATCAGGATTCAGTATAGGTGGCAATTTTACCAGGAACACCTAGAAAATTCTGAAATATACAAACTGGCCTGAAAATAATAAGTGCTGGAAATGTACAGTATGTCAGTCAGTATCTGAAAGAGAATGACAATGTTTTAAGTGGGTTATTTCCACAACCTTGTCTTACCAATGTTAACGGAGTTGCTGTGCATGTTTTGTTTTCATTTCAGAGTTAGTATTTGAACATTTTCTTTTTATCTACAGAAACTGGTCATTATTTTTTACTAAACAGCAATCTTTTCAGCTATTATAGTTTACAGTATAAAATCTTTGTATTTCTGTTAAACTTTATTAACATAAATATTATAGATTATGTGCACTCATAAAACAGACTGCTCTTTTTTATCTCAAACTACATCAGTAGTTGCACAGCATTTAAAGTATGGCTTGAGGTTACAGTCTTGGTAAAAGAGGAAACTGTTGTAAATTTAGACATTATAGGTGCAAAACGCAGTCTTGATCTTTTTTTCAGCATTTCAGGAAATGTCTTGCCAGCAGACCCTGCCCCCATCCTGTTTCACAGTTAGAAAAATTCTGTAATCATTTAAGTCTGATTTCTCCCCTGAAGGAAAGACTTTTACCTAATGATTTATACTTGTATTCTGCCTCAATGGCCCTGTCAGTAAGTGCACTGTCCAATGCACAGCTGAGCATGAAGGTCCCAGGCTCAATCCCTGATTTGTGCTGAGTTAGCTGATCTTAGCCAAGGGAGTGGTGCAGATGTTACTATTGGCCTCAGTATTCCAGGGCTAGGGAGGAGGAAAATCAACCAGGGTTCCAGTTCCTGATCATACTTCAGTTACTGTTGTGAGGAAGTGTATTTGAGTGGACGATAGATAACATCAGGAATGTGCTTGACAATGGTTCTTCCAGTGTCCCGGCCAATCAATATTTATCCTCAACCAACATCACTAAAACAAATTGGCCATTTATCTCATTGCTATTTGTGGGAACTTGCTGTATGCAAATTGGTTGATGTGCTTCCCTACATAACAGTGACTACATTTCAAAATACTTCATTGGCTGTGAAGGGTTTTGGGCTGTGAAAGGTGCTGTATAAATGCAAGTTATTTCTTTCCTTCTGTATTGATTGACTACTGTCATAATCTTTGTCTCTCCTCGATCCAACCCATGTAAAACCTGACTGCTTGTGTCGAACATCTGATTACCAATTGCTCAATTTAAGCAATTTCTCAGTTCGAAATGGAGCAACACAAAAATCCAGCTGCACTCGGCACTTAAATTGATGCAAGTTTATGTTTTGATATGAAGGGATATGGACATCTGGGCTTTGAGATGCCGAAGCCCATAATTCAATGTTCCAAAGTTCTGAAAGGCATTGGCACCTCAACATATAACAAGCTCACACTTTTGTGGGTTATACATTATACTGATCTTTCTGTAACCCTTTGAGGGTTGGTATTTCACACTTATGAAAATCAAAACTAATTATTGATGTCTGTGAAATACCAATTAACGGTTTTCAGCAGCACTTTGATCTAGTCTTTCTCATTCTTGAAAGGAGATGGTCTTACTGCGCCATCAGTGGGACGGCCTCTACCTGAATATATTCAATTATGAGTCCTCCATCTCCCCAATGGAGTCCTCATATTATGCTGCTAGAATTGGAAGCATGGCTACAACTGGAAGTCTGTAATTTAAATTTTAAAAACTTTTACTTATCAGTAATAGGAGAGTTGTAATGCCTGTGAATTATATCAATTATCACTTAATGAGAAACTTTGATTTAATTCACAGAACACTTTATCAATATCTTGTTGCTAACACTTCTTTCATAATTTTATCTGCACAGGAGTAAAACACATTCTAAAATTAATATTTCCATTTCATGAGAGTGGCAACTTTACTGTATTGAAGAGATATCTATCTGTAACACCAGATGATGGTGTTAGGTTATTGGCTAATCCTAATTATTTTGTGGGACTTGGAAGGGGTTGGGTCAGGGGAGAGGAAGCTTCAGAAGATAATTTAGTTGCTTAAATCAATTAAATTTAATGGTGTCAAATCACAAGGACATGAAATGTTTCCCTGTGGTTTTCTGGGTAAATGTACTACCTGGTAAGGTATTGAGCCACACAGACCAAAAGGCCCCAGTTTGATCTGAGCTGTGTTGAGTTCGCTGATCTCAGTTGGGATGTCAATTAGGGTGCTACATTTGCAGTTGCTGTCTTGTTCCTCCCATTCCCCAAAATGCAGGCTCTGCTCCTGTTTAGTCAGGAACAAAGGAATTTATCTTATATCAGTTTTATACGTATTTTTTGAAGTAACTTTCTCCCCATCTTGAGTTTCTTCTGTCCTCAAGGCAGGAACCAACCCCAGGAAAAACAGACACGAACCATTTTGTACAGCTCTACGTCTGCTACTCTTGACTGAGTGGATAGGACTGACTGGAGTTGCTTGTCCCTGATTTCTCCCTGGCAAGAATCACCAAGTTCTCGCCACTTGGCTTCTTTCCCAGGAACTGTACCAGCAGTTCGGCGGCTGTTATGTCTAGGCATCCATACTGCAGCTAGTTACGTTCTTGTGGTTATTGAGCAGTTGGAGGTCAACTTGACCTGTTCACATAAGCTGAAACTCCTATTAATAGGAGGGGATAGAACTGGACATGGTAAAAAATAGCTTTTTCCACAGCATTTGAAATTGTTTGTACCAAGAAAATGATCTGAGAATTTACAGCACGGCAGTCAGATGCCACTTCCATTGGTCATATAGTTTTAAATAAACCTCAATAGAATCATCAACAAAACTACCAATAAAAAGTAGGCTGATTTTTGGTCACTTTAGTTTTAACAACATAATACATGAACTTGCAGCTCAAATTATAGCTGAGATGTGGTGGTTGGTATTTACAAAATTTAAATGTGTGGGGTTGAGTCCATGATAGTATGGATTTACATTTTTTTTAAATTAAGAATCCCAGATAGAAACCCAGCATCTGCCCCATTGTGGCCTCCTTGCTCACTTTCTCTGTTTCATTTTATCATATGACAATATCAGAGCTGTCAAAAGGGGACGAATCTAGATGTGAGGTTTTTAGTCATGAGCTTGAATACCTGAGACTTTAACTAACATCAAAAACAAATAGTTAAAATGTCAGGATGTGTTTCACATGGGGCACAGCAGATGATTAAGTGGCAGAAGCATCGTCTCCCCTCCTTTTACATTTGCCTCACTCTGCAATTTGCACCTGTGTATCTCAATTACTTTTGCAGTTGTCCAGTTCTGTATGACTGGCCTCCTGGTTTCACTTCTAACTGTTTGAATATGGCTACTGTATCTCTAGTATCTCATTCCCACACCATCACCTCTGGAGTCCACCATGGATCTATCCTTTGCTCCTGTTTGTCAGCCAGTGGCTCAGTTTGTAGCACCTTTGCCTCTGAGTCAGAAGGTTGTGGGTTCAAGTTCCACTCCAGAGACTTGAGCACCAAAATCTAGGCTGACACTCCAGGACAGTGCTGAGGGAGTGCTGCACTGTTGGAGGTGCCATCTTTTGGATGAGACATTAAACCAAGGTCCTGTCTTCTCTCTCAGGTGGACATAAAAGATCCCATGGCACTATTTTGAAGAAGAGCAAGGGAGTTATCCCCAGTGTCCTGACCAATATTTATCCCTCAATCAACATAACAAAAAACTGATTATCTGGTCATTATCACATTGCTGTTTGTGGGAGTTTGCTGAGTGCAAATTGGCTGCCGGGTTTCCTACATTACAACAGTGACTACACTTCAAAAAGTACTTCATTGGCTGTAAAGCGCTTTGAGACATCTGGTGATTGTGAAAGGTGCTATATAAATGCAAGTCTTTCTTTCTCTTCTTGCTCATCTATATGATACCCCTCGATGACCTCGTCCACAGGCATGGGCTCGTCTTCCACATGTATGCTGATGACATCTAGCTCTACTTCTTACCACTTCCCTCAACTCCACAGCCATCTATGTGCTGTTTGTCTGACATTAACATTTCCTCTAACTGAACACCATTCAGCCATGATTTTTAGCCATTGACTTCAATGGAAATGAAAATTAAGACAGGTGTAAAACGAATGGCTGATCCGATGTCGCCAATTTTACACTCACCAAAAGTTAAAATTAACCCTATTGAGTAGATGACAAACTTGTGCGTCAATGTTTAATGTTGCTTAATGAAAGAAGAATATTTCTGTCTCACTCCACTGCTGTTGAAATCTTTATCCATGCTTTTGTCATTTCTACACCCGATTTCTCCAATGTCCTTGCCATGTTTTTGGGTTATTACACTAGATATTGTCTCAGGTTCATTATCACCTGACACTCTTGTCAGTGGACTTTGCATCCCCTACAATCCGCAGTATACCTTTTTTGCCCAGTATCTAGGTGAGCAAGACCCAGGGATTGCAGCCAAGAAACCTTACTCCGTGTGTTAACTACAAGAATGTATTACGTGCCACCACATGAATTCTCCTCTCGCTGAACGGTTGACTGGATAAACACTCTTACTCTTACTAACTCAAGACACAGGCGTTGAACCAATTAGTGGTTTTATTTACAGAAGATGAATGAATGAACAGTACACAGTTTAACACCGTGATATATATATAGGGATCTAAATTTAATATAATTGTGCCGATTTTATGGGCCTAAAATGGATGCAGCGATAACCAATTTAGCAGAGCAGAGGCATGCGCCCAATCAGCATGGGAATTTGGACTACAGCTAAATTGGTCGTGCCATATTTTAGGCAGCCCTCGCAGCCACATGAAATGAGTGGAGGCACCAGTTCAATATTGAAATGAGGTTCCTATGCTCATTTCAAACCTGGGTTATTAAATTTGCTTGCCCTCGTCGGAGCATGCAATGTGCAAGCTTCGACTGGTATTTCTGGATCTTGAGCAGCCCAGCCAGCAGTCCCTAACGGGACTGCTAGAGGCCACTTAAAAAATGTCCCCAAATTTCCAGGAATGTGGTATTTCTGGATTCGATTGGAGCAAAGTGCTCCTCCTGGCTCCACAGAACAACTGTGGGCCAGCGCCCTCGTCCTTCTCTCCCAGTGGATCTTGCCGCGGGATGAAATTGGTAAGGCCCTGAGAGGCGAGCTGTGTCAGGGCACCTGATTTGCCCCCATAGCTCATCTGAATTATTATGATGAGGCCCAAGGATGAATTTAGTTTGGCCATCGGACCTCTTGGTTCCGGCATGCCATCGCTGCACGACACCGGAATCTTGCTCGGTTTGCACTGATGAATTTTGGCCCCATATTTCCTCAATATATAAATCAACAGACATCATTTCCAATCTCTCTAAACATGGACCTTTAAAATAGAAGACCATTTACTGTAAACTCCCTGGCTAAGCTGCCTCGGGTTTATAAAACACAAACAGCCAGCTGTGAGATTCATACAAATTGATTGCTTTCCGACCCTAAGTCTGTCAATAGGCTGCCAATATAATTTGATAAGGTGAAGACTCTGCCTACTAAGCTGTTAATCACAGAGGCCTCGAGCTAATCAGAACCCTTCCCTATTCTCAAGGGCCTCAAACATCTGTTAATAAATGTCATTGCCCCAGGCAGTGGTGTATCCTTTGAAATGTGACCAGGTGGCTTCTCGTAATCTGGCTGGCTATTTGCCATGCTGGGTGAATTGACTAAAATGATACCTTAAGCAGCAAGACGTCCCAAATAGTTCTAAGGATAAAATGTGGGTCATCTTTGACAATCGCACAAGGTATTTGGCATTGCAAATAATGGCCCCGGGTTGATTAATCAATTAAAATTTCATGTCACCATTGTGTGGGCCAAAATAAACTTACGCCTTAAGGAAAACCTAGCAGGCAAAATGACTAGCTCGAACTGATAAATTTATGTTGAAAAGAAAACTTTGTTTGGGATTGAATAGTAACCCCATACAGTACATGTTGATTTCAGTAATACAAAAATACACAAATCCTTACTGACTTACTTACAATCCTTATTGGCTTCCTGTCTTTCAACACATTGGCCCAGAATTTGTTCATAAAATAACAGCGAGTTTAATGGTGCTTACCGTAATTAATGTGTAAATTGTCCAGCATTTTGTGGCAAGGAAGAGAATTGCGAGTGGCCACAAGTTGCTGGGCAAATTGCAGCGCCCTGCCATTACCTTCATAAAACAGCAGTTCCCCTTGAACCTCCCCATAAGTTTAATGAAGTTGCTGCATTTGTGCATTAATTGTCAATTAACCCGTCATAGAAAGTTAGGGCTGGTACTTAACAGCATAAGTAACTTTTTAATGAGGAGATTTATGTTCCTGCAAAGTCAATCAACCGCTCCAGCCCAGAAAGGGAACAATTTAAACTGTGGAGTCTCATTCCTACAGGTAGTAAATTGTTGTTAGAGATTTTTTAAATGTTACATTTAAAGTTTTAAAATGTTTTCTTACTTTTTCTTTCTGTTTTTTCTCTCTCTCTTAATCCAAACTTTCCCTCTATTTATTTATCTTTCTGTACCTGATTTGATGCTAATTCACCCTATTTCCTTCTCGGTCATTCCTCTGTATTTCTCAATCCTAAAATCTCATTGGTTAAGGAGATAGACTGTTGGTCCCATCGTACACTGAGGTCCCAGATGCATTGTTGCCCTCGCTGCACCATTATCAGCTTGCACTTCCAACAAGTTACAGGGCAAATTTTTTTTTGGAGAAAAAGTCTAACCAACGGGGCACGCCATGAGGTGCCCCGCACCAGCAAATTCTGGCAGATGAATTTTAAAATCCTCATCCTTGTATTCAAATCCCACCATGTGCTCACCCTGCTCTATCTCTGTAATCTCTTCCAGCCTTACATTACTTCCACGCCCTTCAGTCCCCTGTCTTTACCTTTTGTGCATCCCCCCCGCTCCCATACCCCAACCCCCATCCCCCATCCCTTGTCCCATCCATCCCCCATCCCCCATCCCTTGTCCCATCCACCCCATCCCCCATCCCTTGTCCCATCCATCCCCCATCCCCCATCCCTTGTCCCATCCATACCCAGCCCCATCCCTTGTCCCATCCATACCCCATCCCTCATCCCTTGTCCCACCATAGTTGGCAGAGCCTTCAGTAGTCTAGACTCCACTCTCTGGAACTCCCTGCCTTATCCCCTTTGCCTCTCCACTTCTCTCTCTACCTTTAAAAAATGTCTAAACCTAAATTTTCACCTAAGCTTTTGCTCACCTCTCCTAACTCTCACACCATGGCTTAGCATCTGCTCCGTTATTCCTTTTAGCTATATTTTTTCTTCTCCACCCTATGTAAAGTTTAGTGGACATTTTCTATGTTAAAGGCACTAGATACTGTAAATGGATGGTTTTGCTGTGGCATTGAGCCAAGCATTACCGTTATTAAATTCAGTGTTTAGCTATACCAGGGTACAAGTGTCATTTATCCTCCCTTTTTTTGTTGATCTTTAGGCAAAAATATTGTATTTCATTCCCCAACATTTTACATTTTTGTTGTTAATCGTTTTGTTTAGTACTTCAGTAACTGTTTTCTAGATTTGATTCTCCGTGTCTCCTCTTTCCCTCTATCTGACTCTCATCTATGATATTTCTATGTTAAATTTAGTACTTATTGGTAAGAAACTGCACAGGTGGATGACTCCAGATGTTTGCATCACTGAAAAATGTTAGGATATTGAGGGCTTGTTACAATGGGGTGCAAGGATTTGGTGATTTTGAGATATCATTAACCAATTAACTCATGATTTAATGTTATCTTATACTTTGAGAGACTTGTTGATTTTTCCAAATCCTAGAGTAAATAGGTATGAATAGCCACTGGAACACTGAAAAAATGGCGTAAACAGCATTCACACAATTTTTCCCGGGTTTCTGCGGCTCCTCCACTGAAGTTATGGCAGAAGAGCTGGAAATTTACCCCCAATTAGTCAAATTCTAAGTTGGGATGAAACCTAAACGGTTCCAAGGTATATGGTGATCTGACCCAAATTCACACTGCCATATCACACATATTCTTTGATGCTGTATGTATTGTACCATTTTATTTATTTGTCTCTTGAAGTCATGATCCACGCTGCGGTCCAGATTTATAGATGCCAGCTGCCCCCGATACCTGAGCCAGAAAGCCATTCTTTATTTGTGAGTTTGGGCTGTGAATGTTTAACCACAGGACCACGACAGAAAACCTTGATCCTGTCCTTATCCAACTCCCACAGATATTCAGGGTTTACCGGATAATGATCAAAGGTGACTCCTCTGGCAGGTTTTCACTTCTCCACCCTCATTTATAGGCTTGAGGCAAATTGTGTGCTCTAATAGCACCTTGCTGGGTGTCAACTAACTCAGCACAGAACAGCGATTGAACCACAATCTATAAGGTTCAGTACTGTACCTTGCGGTGCAATTACCCACTGAGCTATCAGGGAGTTATGTGCAGTGCTATTATTAATTGAAACACAACAGACCCCGGTGTTGCCTAATGCTATTAGTGAACATTTCAGGGGTCAGAAATTCCTTCCTGTAAAGAAGAACTGAAATATGGTACCACCTGCTCCCAGACAATAGAGAGGAAATTGCACCATCAGGACACTTCTTGAAATCTGTGTAGTCTGAAAGAATTTTGATTATAAAGAATCCTTTTTTATTTTGTACTGTAGTTCTTTTGATTTTCGTTTTGTTTAAACGACAATTGGTGATAACATCGTGGAAGGGGTGCTAGATGGGGCAAGTTACTGATTTAATATTAATAGAGACAGTTATTACCCCGGTATGTTTCAGCATTAACTTTCACACCAATACCCCAATGATGTAACAATAATATTTAGTAAATTTGAGAGAAGAAAACAATTAATATATTTGACTGGATCATAATCCATTGCAACAGTTTAAATGAAGTCTGAATGGTAAGATTCTGTTCGTAAGAAAATCTGTGCTCTGTCTAGTTGAACTTTGTATATTTCATAAAGATCACAAGGGGTTGACTCACAAAGTTTCCTTTAAAGAAGTAGAAGAAAATGTATTCTGGAGAATTAAGGGTCATGCATTCATTACACAATCTCTTTGTCAGTGTAACATCCGATGAATAATATTACATTAATCTAAGGTTGTTTGTTATCTTGGGTTAGCCTGGATATAGGAGAAACCTAAAAAGAAATTATAATTTAATTTCATAAGTTTGAATGAACAAAATTCATTTTCTAAAGGATAATGCCTGTTTGCACTCAGTAATGCAGCAAAACACTGTTTGCATTTTCTATTTACTGATGCACTGTTTTAAATAAACAATATCCTTCCTTCTGGCAGCAGTTCAAAAGAATCAAAAAGTAAATTTACTCAAAACCAAATATCTGTCCTGTTTAAAAAGTACCCTGGGAGATGACAATGTTTTCATTATCACTGTTGTTCATATTTATGTATTAAATAAACTGCACAGTATTCAGGGATGCTAATTGTTCAGAGAATGCTGTCAAAAGTATTAAGTGAATGGACCTTTAGCACTGGAGTTTTTTTTATTCTGGTTGGACCAGATTCAATTTAGAGTCAAACCCCACTTTCTATGTTACAGGTACTACATAAATGTACGTTTTTGTTGTTGGGGTTCCTGGGAAAAAATTGCAAGTGGGAGTCCATGTGATGAATCAACACAGTGAGGAAGCAAGGTGGAGGAAGAGTATGCAGGATGGTATATTTGCAGCTTGGAAAGAACAAGAAAGGAAAGGTTGGAGGAATGTGGACTATAGTAGTATTGGCCAAATGAAGAGAGACAAAGAAAGAAGCTACATCTATGTGGAACCCTATCATGTCCTTAGGAAGTCCCAAGGTGCCTTACAGCCAATGAATTACTTTTGAAGTGCAGTCACTGTTGTTATGTAGGCAAGCACAGCAGCCAATTTGCATACAGCAATGTCCCACAAACAGAAATTAATGTTACGATCTGTAATGCATTGCCTGAAAGGGTGATGGAAGCAGATTCAAACTAACTTTACAAAGGGAATTGGATAAATACTTGCAAGGAAAAGAATTGGGGAAAGAGCAGGGGGTTAGGACTAATTGGATAGCACTGCCAAAGAGCCGGCACAAGTATGCTGTATCACTATGAATATTCTGTTTTATTAGTTGAGGGAAGAATGTTGGCCAGGATAGTGAGAATACTCCCAGCTCTTCTTCATATTCTGCCACGGGATCTTTTGTGGCCGCCTGAGCTGGTAGATGGAGCCTTGGAACAAAGATCTGGTATTTGGAAAGAAATGTTATTTGGATAATGCATCGTGGCTAAGGTCAGTTACAGGGCATAATGCTTCTGACAGAAACAGACAGAATTTGAAATAATAAAGCCAAACTAGGGCAATGAACTTGGATAGATTGGTACTTCTCAAATTTTGTAGTGTCTTGGTGAGCCAATCCAGAATAATTAGTGAACCAAATGTGCAACCAGTCACACATTATCCTCAGCCATAAACTATTGAAGAAGATTATCTATCTCTCAGTTACATTGTTCATTGTGTGCCACCACCACACAGTTCTGCTGTAAACCACCATTTAACCTGACATGCAACTCACAGGATGGGAGTCACCCAAACCAATGTTAACACTGAAGAAGAACCATGAATGGTGCAACATCAAACTTTGTTTCTATTTGTTCTCAGTATGTGGGCGGTGCAGGCAAGGCTATTTATTGCCCAACCCTAGTTGCCCTGAGAAAGTGGAGAAAAAAAATGAATGCTATGTTTTATTGATCAATTCTGCAAACGAGTGAAGCTACCAATAGAAAAGATTTTCACGATTGCAGAGATTTCACAATAACAGATTTCAAGGTCCACAAATGTATCAGAATTATACTGACATTTGAATCATAATGAAATGATGGCTTATGGAATTAACAATCCCAGCTGAAAAGCCAGAAAAACATTCTAAGTTCAAGCAAAAATATACTTTAAAATACTGAGTAGAAAGAAGAAAAAATAGGTCAAGGCACTTAACTAATTGACAATAATTGACGATGGTAAGGCAGAAAATGAGAGAGCAATGGGTCCCATTAAATAGGAGGAACAGCTAAAGAAATTCAAAAAGCTAAGAGAAGGGCTTTAAAAAACAACTCGAATGGCTTGAGCGCATCTGCCCTTCTACAGGCTGGATTGCTTACTGGCTGAGCCCCCTTAACTAATATTATATCTCCTTTTCCATGGACAAGTCCTCCAACTACTCCAGGATTAACCTGGAGGGCAAGATTAATCCCAAACTTCTTTGCAGTGTCTCTTCTGATCCCTTCCTCTGCTCTGACCTTCCTCATCTCCATCGTCATGTATGTCAAGCACATGGACATTTTTGTCTCACAGGTTGAGACTATCCACTTGGCTGTTTCAGCCTCCTTCTCCGCCTGACTTCCCCCCTACCACACCACAACCCCCGCCCCCCACCCCTGCACTGGCTCTCCCCTTACTCCAGCCTGAAATGAATATATTACTTTGTGGTTTTTCTTCCCTTACCTGCACCCTGAGCTGTCATCAAGCTCATCTCTCCAATGAAGACCTATTTCCTGCACCCTCATCCTGCCCAAATCCTGATCTATACATAGCCCGGTGTTGGCTGACATTATGAACAGTTCTTTATTTAGGCACTGTTCCAGTAGCCTTGAAAACTGCCATCATCACCCCCACCTCAATAAGTCCAGCTTTAATCCCTATGTCCTCTTTAGCTACAGCCCATCTCTAACCTCCCTTTCCTCTCCAAGATATCGGAGCACATTATTACCACTCAGCTTTGTGCTGAGTTCTTCCATACCCCTGTTTGATTCCCTTCGGATTAGTTTCCAATATGCCCACGGCACCAAAACTAATCTCTCTCTCTCTCAGGCAGTTTCCAATGTGCCCACAGCACCAAAACTAATATGGTAAAAGTCACCAACAACATCCTTTAGGATTGCAAACATGATGAATTAACCCTCTTTGTCTCCTTGATCTTTAATTCTGGAGAGGTTTTTAAAATTATGAAGTGGTTCGACAAGGTAGATGTAGAGACGATGGCTGGAATTTTCTGGGGTCTGTGCGGGCGCGATCGGAGGCGGGTCGGGTGGGAAACTTGAAATAAGTTGGAGCGGGTTGGGAACCAGCTGTCATCCCGCCCCCACGCGCCTTTCCCTCCGGCGCGTTTGCTGGTGCGGCAGCAACCCGAATGGCAGAGACAGGCGGCCTAATTCAAATCATTATCACCTTGTTGTCAGACCCTTAAGCACGTTTTCTAGGCTACCTTTCCAATTTCCCTGGCTGACCACGGGATTCACGCAGCTCAGGAACCACATCTGTCAGCCTGAGGCGGGAGTTGAGTGGCATTGCTCCAGCTGATTAGTTGACAGCATGAAATGTACTATAAAAGCTCCCACCTCACAGCTGATCACTTGCCTCAGGCAGAAGCTGTTGCTGACTTCATTCCCAGCACAGATTTAGCTTTCTGCAGGCTGCAAGTGTTTGCAGCAAAGTCGCCATCCAGTCTCACCTCATTGGTAGAGCCTATCACATCATGGACAGATTGCTTCTCTCTTCCCTACTTGACTGCCATCTATTACATCAGCATGGGTGCCATTTATATTGTTTCACCTTGGTCCTCAGAATTGGACCACGATGAGCCCCAACACCACAGTACCAGGCACATCAGCAGCACCAACAACAACACCACCAACCTTCCCTCAACTACCTGATGTTCCACAGGACAAAGGGCATCAGCGCAGGGCTGTACTGTGCCGGAAGCGGTATCACCAACACAGGGTATACAGGCAGAGGATGAGCTTCCTCAACATGACGGAGCAGCACTGCCAAAGGAGGCTCAGGCTATCGCGCCAGGTCGTCGCAGTCATTTGTAAATTGCTTGAGCAAGACCTGCAGCCCAGAGCAGCGCATGGACACACCTTACAAGTGGCCATCAAAATCACCAGCGTCCTCAACTTCTTCGCTTCAGGCTCCTTCCAGGGCTCTGCAGCAGACATTTGCGGCATCTTGCAGTCAGCTGCCTACAGATGCATCACACAGGTCATCGATGCCCTCTTTGCCAAGTCAGCCAAGTATATCAACTTTGCCACTGATGAAGCCAGTGTTACTGGGCGCTCGGCTTTGTCACTCTGGCTGGCTTCCCGCGGGTGCAGGGAGTCATCGACTGCACACATGTGACCATCAGGGCACTCCATCATAACCCAGGAGTCTTTGTCAACCGCAAGGGCTTCCACTCTCTCAATGTGCAGCTCGTCTGCAACCATAGGAAGATCATCATGCATGTGTGCGCCAAATTCCCTGGCAACTGCCATTACTCTTTCATCCTTCGCCAGTCCACCCTCCCTCAGCTCTTCACTCCTCAAACAGACTTTCCGGCTGGCTGCTTGGAGACAAGGGCTATCCACTGACGACGTGGCTCATGACACCCTTGAGGAGGCCAAGTACTGAGGCCCAGGAGAGATATAATGAAAGCCACATTTCCACCAGATGTGTCATAGAGCAAACAATAGGCATGCTGAAAATGCGCTTCAGATGCCTTGACAGATCTGGAGGAGCCCTTCAGTACGCACCAGCCAGGGTCTCCAGAATCGTCGTGGTCTGCTGTGTCCTGCACAACATAGTGCAGCAGTGAGGATTAGCGTCCTGAGCCCTCCGGCGAGGAGTCTCCACTGCTGTCCCTGTCTCCAACATCTGCTCTTGCTCACTTGTGACTTGTGACAGACCAGGTGACAACACTACTCTATCTCGCGTGGGAGCCACCCAGGTGTGCATATCTGCGCTGGGGCTGGGTGCGCTTATGTCTGGTGACACTGTGCCCTCAGAGGCTGGAGGCTCCTCTGAGGAGTTGTCTTCCTCTTACCCCTGGACAATAGAGGGGGAGCGGGGGGGGGGGGGGCTCTTGATGGACCTGTGGGAGAGTAAAGAGATGAGTTAGATATGTCATATGAAGAATGGGTACAGATACCATTATGCACATGATGACCATTCAGTGACTGCTGACATCAGTCCCCATATGTGTGACTGATGCCATGTAGCTGTATGATATGTAATTCTGTCACCAGGTTGCTGGGATGTCCCCCTCTCTCCATCTCCCACCTCCAGCTACTTGGCGACTCCCGAAACTTCTAACGCAACCTCCTCTGCTGTTGTGAGGGCAAATGATGGAGGGCCACTTGCGGTTCTCTCCCTCTCCCTCTTATTTTGGGCTCTCTTTTCCTGCAAGGAGGGAAAGAAGAGAAGGTTGAGTGAGAGTGATGGAATGAGTGTGCGGAATGGATGGGTTACATTTTGAGGGAGACTATGATGGAGTGGGGTGGCAATGCCAAGTGGCCTCCTTGTGTGTTGTTAGTTGGTATGATTACATTAGGATGAGGGTGAGTGTGAGGGGTGGCTAGTAAGATGGGGATGTGATAATGTAGATAGAGAGAGAGGGATGGGTGGACGTGCAAGGTAAGTTGGTGTGAGTGACGATGAGCAGGAGCAGGGTTGCGAAGGCAGAGTGATGGGGATGTGATGAGAGGTGCAGCAGGATGAATTTGAGTGTGGCTTTGTACTCACCATTCCTGATCTAATGAGATCATTGAAACGTTTGCGGCACTGCACCCAGGTCCTCCTCACCACATCCCTGCTGTTCACCTCCTCTGCAATTTGGAGCCAGGCTCTTTTTGTCTTCTGGGGAGGTCTCTTCCGCCCATCGGAAGGGAAGAGGACCTCCCTGTGTGCTCTGACTCCCTCCACAAGCAAATGGAGGGAGTCATCGGAGAACCTGGGTGCAGACCTCTGCCTCTGTGCAGTCATCTTCGCTGGTCTGGGCAGCAGTGGAATTATGCAGTGCACTGACTGCACACTCCTAGATGAACCTTCAAATGCTATGTGGCCACGGCTCCTTTAAATATCCCGGCTGAAAACACATTATCGATGATGTCATCAGACCTGCACCATTTAATAGGGCCAGGTAATGCACAGGATGGGCTTAATAGACCCGGTTAGCACAAAGTGGGATGGAAGCAAGAGCGGGGTCACGACCCGCCACGCCGACTGCCTGCTCCAGGTAAAGAAAATTCCGGCCGATATATCTACTTGTGGGGGAGTCCAAAACTAGGGGCCATAAATATAAGATAGTCACCAATAAATCCATTGTGGAATTCAGGAGAAACCTCTTTACTCAGAGAGTGGCTGGAATGTGGAACCTGCTGCCACAGGGAGTGGCTGAGGCGAAGAGCCATAGATGCATTTAAGGGGAAGCTAGATCAGGACATGAGGGAGAAAGGATTAAAAGGATATTTTGATAGGGTGAGATAAAGTAAGGTGGGAGGAGGCTCGTGTGGAACATAAACACCGGCACAGACCTTTTGGGCTGAATGGCCTGTTTCTGTGCTGTAAATTTTTTGTAATTCTATGTACAGGAAACTCTTTGGTATCCGGCACCGATGGGACCGGGATGGTGCCGGTTGATTAAAAATTCCGGATAACGGAGAGGGTTATCTACCGAGGCTATTTTTAACAAACAAAAATAAAAAAATCAAGAAATGTGCAGTATACAGTAATTGGGTACTCCCCTACAGAATGTTGTGTTAAATGGATGGTGGAAGATGCTTGATTAAATACACTACTGCCAGTTGAGGGTAATCCATAACTCTTTAATTACTTAACAGTAAAACAAAACGGTTATTGAGGTGTTGTTTTCGGAGTATGAATTCTGCCGGTTAATAGAGAATTCCGGATATTTAGGTGCCGTTTAAACGAGAGTTTCCTGTATTACATTCAGTTTGATTCGTTGTACTGTCAGAGAAAAAGTGAAATATTTGTTTTAAATATAAGGTTCTGGGTACTTGAGAGTGAGTACAAAGGAGTCACTTTATTGAGATTTGGATATCATCGTAAAGGAGAGCAGAACTTTGTGGAGGTCATCTGGTCTCAGGTGGAATTAATCCTTATCATTCATTCATAGGTATTTTTTATTTTATGTGATGCGAAATGTATGTGCAATGTGCTGAAGTTAATTTCAGAGACAGGAATAAAGGCACAGCAGCTGATGGTTGAGCATGAGGGAGATCAGTGTATCAATGCAAGAGCTTTATAAATTTTACTATAATTACATTTATTGGAGCAAGTAACGTGAACAAACCTAGAGCTTTTCATCTTTTCTAGTAACATTTCTCGCAGTTTACTGTTCAGAATCATTTCCTTTGATGTGGTAACTTTGACAGTAGTATTGAAAAGTTGAGTGTAGTGGAGAAATTATGTAGGTGCATGAGTATAACAAAGAATCATGATGTTTAATCTGAAAAATAACAGCATCATGTGACAGGTCAGAGAATCTGATTTCTTCCTGTTGCTGTCTCTCCTTTTCTGCTCTGACTCTCTATCTTTCCTGTCCTGCTTCTCTCTGTCTTACTCTTCTTACCTTGCAGGTGGGCGGTGGTGGATGTTATGGCGTGTGTGGTGGGTGAACGAGCCAACAATGGTTCCAAGCTGCATCTGGGGTGAGGGTTGCAGTGGAAATCTGGCCCTCAGTGGCTCCCTTCCTATCCTCTGCCCTGATTACTCATGTTTTCCCATCACCCCCTTGCTCTCATCACGTCCCCAACCTCTTCACTTTCCACCACCCATTCCATTTCCTATCACCCCCTCACTCTCATCACTACCACACCTCTTCCTCTTTGAACAACTCACTCAGCATCTCTATCTTCCCTATTCCCTTACTCCACTGTCCTCATCCTTAATCCTTCATCCAGTCCCCCATTCTAACTCAATTCCCTCAAGGGTGGGTGCTACAAAGCCAATAACAACAACAATAGCAATTTCCATTTATAAAGTTATTAATGTAGAAAAAAGGCCCAAGGTGCTTTACAGAGGAATAATGAGACAAAAATGGATGCTGAGCCAAAGAAAGAGATATTGGATGGGGCGATCAAACAGTAAGGTTTTAATGAGGCTCTTAAAAGAGGAGAGGGAGGCGGAGAGGGGGAGAAGTTTATTGAAGGAACTCTAGAGTGTAAGGCCCAGAAGGCACAGCCACTAATGGTGAGTCAAAGGGAAGGAGGAGTTGCACAAGAGGCCAGACTCAGAGGAACAGAGAATTATTGGGGGAGGGAGGTGGGGGCAGGAGGGCTGGAAGAGGTTAGAGATAGGGAGGGACAAGGCCATGAAGGAATTTAAACATGAGAATTAAAATTTTGAATTGGAGGTGTTGGGGACTGAAAGCCAATGTAGGTCAGCGAGCACAGGGATGATAGATGATCAGGACTTGGTGCGGGATAAGATATGGGAAGCAGAATTTTGGATGAGCTGAAGTTTATGGAGGGTGGAAGGTGGGAGGCTGGCCAGGAGAGCATTGGAATAGTCGAGTCTTGCGGTGACAAAGGCACGGATGAAAGTTTCAGAAACAGACAAGCTGAGGCAGGGGTGGAAGCGAGCGATGTTACAGAGATGGAAGTAAGCTCAGCTCATAGTCAAATAGGATGCTGACATTGAAAACAGTCTGGTTGCACTTGAGACAGTGACTGGGGAGGGGACGAGCAAATGCAGTTAATGGTGGGGGCCACATATAATGGCTTTTGTCTTCCCAATGCTTAACTGGAGGAAATTACAGCTCATCCAAGACTGGACGTTGAACAAGCAATCTGACAACACAGAAGCAGCAGAAGGATCAAGAGAGGTGGTTGAGAGGTAGAGCTGCGTATTATCAGTGCGCATATTAAAGTCCCCTCACCTTCAATCAGTTTCCAGTCCCCCTCCCCCTCTACACTGCCTTCCTATCTGTTTCCCTCCAAAAATCTTTTAAAGTTCAATTTTTTCCCCTCCTTCTTCTCCCCAGGGACTACTGCCAGCTACCCCTTCTCTGTGTTCTGTATAAAAATGCTGGTTGAAGAGAGGGCTCAGCTTCCTGTTCCATTTTTCTCCAATCTGCCCTTCTTACCGTCACTCCCTGGGACTGCCTAGCAGCAGTCGCCCTGGGGTAGTGGCAGTAAGTACCCGATACCTACAGAGATGAAGTGAGAGGCCCCATTATCGGCCTCCTCTCCCTCCAATCTGGCCCCAAAGCCAGAGGTAAGCCTCAGTCTCTGCCACTATTTGGGTGCAGCTGCCATCACTGGATTTCCCTCTTTGGCTCTTGTGGTTGTGGGGGGGCAGGGGGGGGGTGGGAGTGGTAGGTGGGGGTTCTCCCTCTTGGCATCAGGAATTCCAGCTGCATGACCAATGACCCCTGACCCAAGAAAATAAGTTGGGGCTGTGGTGGGGTCAGTGGGCTGGGTGGAAGTTCCACTACACTGTTACCATGTCGCTGCAAAGAAAATCCAGCCCACGCATTCTCACCTCTTTCTTTTTCCTTCTCCTTCTTTCTCTATGACCCTAGTCTTTCTCACCCCCTCTCTTTTTCTGACTCATGTGTGTCTCTCTGACCCTTCATTTAATGTACTTTTTAAAGTTTATAGAACAGAAACCAAAGGCTTCAATGTGTGCTTCAATCAGAACATTGTCATTTTCTCTCTCTTACACACATACAAACACAGCCTCTGTTTTTTTTTAAAAAAAACATTCAATATAAATTTCATTTCAGCAAAGCTTTTGAACTTATTCCTCTCGATTTTCAAAATTATTTGGGCAGAAAGTGGAAAAATATGACATCAGTACAGCGAACTGAAAGGTACTGACACATCCTGTGAAGTTAGGTACACCGCACATGGTTAGCTGTACAGTTCACAAGTCACAGCTCTGGGCAAAAATATTGTCCAAGTGTAGGCTTTTGGGAGAGGTTCAGGCCATCAGGCAATAACTCTAATAAAAGTATTAAAAGGCCCAAAAGACTAATTCAATTGATAAATGTAATCTGATGCCATTTTTTGATTTTTAATTTTTTTTGTTTAAACCCTTATTTTGAACATAGGAATCGCAGTTACTGAGAACAAAATGGCAGCTGAAAGAAAATTCAGAAAGCATTTTGATCAATTTCTGGAAACCTGGTAGCCAGATTGTATAATCTCAGGGTAATATACTTTCACTTTTAAACAGGAGTGAGTCTTTGGCGTAGTGGTAGCATTCTTGCCTCTGAGTCAGAGGTTGCAGCGTTTCAAACCCTGCTTGAGACAGTCCTGCCCAGTGGGGATCGCAGCACTGCCTCTGAGTTCTGGCTTGACATCTAGTGGGCAACTCGTGTCTGGTGTGTGTGGGTGAAGATAAGAAAAAAAAGCAACTGTAAAATAGCTATGTGACACCTTTAACATTGAAAATCCTAATCACAGGAGTCACCTACTACAGGAGTAACAGGTACTTCACAGAATCACAGAATCCCCACAGTGCAGATAGAGGCCATTTCGGCCCATCGAGCCTGCACCGACACATATCCCACCCTATCCCCGTAACCCCACGTATTTAATCCCCCTAACACTAAGGGTCAATTTATCATAGCCAAATCAACCTAACCCGCACATCTTTGGACTGTGGGAGGAAACCGGAGCACCCGGAGGAAACCTACGCAGACACGGGGAGAATGTGCAAACATATAATGAGTTTTCATTGAAATGCGCACACCGCATACCAAATTTAACATTGTGAATTATTACTTGCTTCTATTTTGAAATCCCAGTACAGTGAAAACCACACAGCTGCCTTGGTACTTCAACTTGAGCATTTGTTTTATTTCATAGCTGATTTATTATTGTACTGATGGCCAATGATGTCTTCAGTTTGATGACGTACCAGCAGGCCATCTCTCACTGTTTCAAATTACCTTCCAAATCTTGCAGAAAATTAGTTTGGTGATGAATGGAAATAACCCGAATTTGAACATTGATTTAAAAAATACAAAGACAGGAATAATTTACAATTTTAGTAGCTTCAAATAATTTATTTTAAAAGTGTGGCAATGACATTATATTTGTATTAATTTGATATTGCTTACCTTCATTAGCAGAAGCAGGAATGTGAATATCCAAATTATAACAATGCTCTACCTTGGTGTTTGGATAAATTGGCCCTTTAATCGTGTTGAAGTTCAATCTCAGAACAGAGCTAAATGATAATGTGGTTTTCATGTCAAAGAGCATTGGAAATTGCTAGGGAGAAGATTTAATCTGTGCACTACTTGTAACAAAATCATAAACAGGTTTACAATTTTGTCATAAGTAGTACACTGAGAAAATCTTCCTCGCCAGTATATACTATCTGCTGCGATCATTCTTGATCCCATCCAAGCCACTCAAGCTCTGATATTATCTTATCTGTAATATATTTTTCGCATGTTCTTTTAGGTTCAAATACTTTTCCAGCTGGCTGAGGCACTCTGAGTACTTTCTAGTTCCTGGGTCATGGGCGGTTAATGCCTTGAGATAAAGCCTTTCTCGGTGGGAGCCCTTCACAAAATTGGAACACTGCTGATGTCATACCAACACAGGATGTAAAAAATCTCTCATGTCAAATACCACATCTTGGCATGGTGTTGCAATTGAGCAAATGAAGAAAGCATTTTTTTTGAATTGTAGGGCAGATGATCTTACGTTGTAAAGCAGTACAAAATACACAGAACCTCTGCACATGCATCAGCAATAAATGGTCATAGAATCTTATAGAACAGAAGGAGCCATTCGGCCCATCGTGCCTGTGCCGGCTGTTTGAAAGAGCTGTCTAATTTAGTCCCACATCCCAGCATTTTCCCCATAATCCTGCAAATTAGTTCTTTTCATGTACATGTCCAACTGCCTTTTGAAAGTTCCTATGGAACTTGCTTCCACCACCCTTTCAGGTAGTGCGCTCCAGATCTTAACAATCCTCTGTGTGAAAATGCTTCTCCCCATAACCTTCTCTCTTCTAAAGAGAGCAATCCCAGCTTCTCCAATCTCACCTCATAACTGAACTCCCTCATCCCAGGTATCATCCTGGTTTGGTTGAGAAAAAGCATGTTTGCCAAAAATTGTTTGAAACTTTTATGTTTGTGCCCACATTATTGATGCCCTCAGGTGAATGTGTCAAATAGAACCATAATGAGACGGAGGGCAAACAAATCACTCCTGTAAACTTGCTTGTAGCCACATCAGCATAGGCCTTGGAGCAGCTCATTGCCAACAGTCTCAGCCACAGAATAGTGTAGGAACAGCATGGGGGAACAATAACTAGAAATTGTGTGCCGGAAGAGTAAAATGCTAATGATTTGTTCTGACCCTCAGTAATAAGTAAATTAGATTTTAATTCTCTATTGTAACTAGATGCGAAAGACAATCACAGAGTGAGTGGATCATTAATTTTGGGGAGGGTTGGAAGAAATTTATTAGAGGTACACATAAATACAGCACACAGCACATAAAACACTCCGGATACTAGATAGATATTACTAGATAGTAGTTTCCATATGCAATGTTGAGACTATCAACAGTCAAATAAAGACAGCTGGGCACACAAATCTGATTGACAGTTGTGGGTGGGGGGGGGGGGTGCTGTTGGGGGGAATGTGGGGTGGAGAGTAGTGGTTAGAATATGAGGGTCAGTTTCTTGGCCTGAAAGAGACATTGCAGGGAATTATAACTTTGGATGATGGTGTAAAAAGGGAAATACTGAATTGGCCGTCCATTATACACCATGCTCGAATCATAACAAGGATTTTTATCCTTGCACAGAAATTCAGCGTCCTCAGAGAATTTTGGTAAAAGAATGCTGCTAGAGGTGCCAAGAATAGCATTGTTTAGTGATGCAGCTTTTACGTTGTTCCCACATCTTGTGGGCCAAAGAAGGGTTCCCTGTTTGGCGCAGAAAGACACTCTCTGCACAAGAGAGCCATTCACAATATGTGAGAGAAGATGTCTGAAAGGGTAAACGTTGTCGAACAAATAGAGGAACTGAGACTGGATGAGGAAGAAATTTGCCAGCCTCAGGAAATCAGCTATGGTCAGACTAGAATCATAGAATCATAGAATGATTACAGTACGGAAGAAGGCCATTCGGCCCGTCGAGCCTGTGCCGGCTCTCTGCAAGAGCACTTCAGCTAGTCCCCTCCCGTGCCTGTTCCCTGTAGCCCTGCAAATTTCTTTCCTTCAGATACTTATCCAACTCCCTCTTGAAAGCAACGTTTGAGTCTGCCTCCACCACCCTTTCGGGCAGTGCATTCCAGATCCTAACCACTCGCTGCGTAAAAAAGATTTTTTTTACGTTGCCTTTGATTGTTCTGCCAATCACCTTAAATCTGTGTCCTCTGGTTCTTGACCCTTCTACCAATGGGAACAGTTTCCCTCTATCTACTCTGTCCAGACCCCTCATGATTTTGAACACCTCTATCAAATCTCTCAATCTTCTCTGCTCTGAGGAGAACAACCCCAGTTTATCCAGTCTATCAAAGTAACTGAAGTCCCTCATTCCTGGAATCATTCTCGTAAATATTTTCTGCACCCTCTCTAAGGCCTTCACATCCTTCCTAAAGTGAGGTGCCCAGAATTGGACACAATGCTCCAGTTGGAGCCGAACCAGTGTTTTATACAGGCTCATCATAATTTCCACACTTTTGTACTCTATGCCTGTATTTATGAAGCCCAGGATCCCGTAAGCCTTTTTAACTGCTTTCTCAACCTGCCCTGCCACCTTCAACAATTTGTGCACACATACCCCCAGGTCTCTCTGTTCGTGCACCCCCTTCAGGATTGTACCATTTAGTTCATATTTCCTCTCCTCATTCTTTCTACCAAAATGTATCACTTCACACTTTTCTGCGTTAAATTTCATCTGCCACGTGTCCGCCCATTTCACCAGCCTGTTTATGTCTTCCTAAAGTCTATCACTCTCCTCCTCACTGTTCACTATACTTCCAAGTTTTGTGTCATCTGCAAATTTTGAAATTGTGCCCTGTACACCCAAGTCCAAGTCATTAATATATATCAAGAAAAGCAGTGGTCCTAGAACCGACCCCTGGGGAACGCCACTCTATACCTTCCTCCAGTCCAAAAAACAACTGTTCACCACTACTCTCTGTTTCCTGTCACTTAGCCAATTCCGTATCCATGCTGCCACTGTCTCTTTTATTCCATGGGCTTCAACTTTGCTGGCAAACCTATTATGTGGCATTTTGTCGAACACCTTTTGGAAATCCATGTACACTATGTCAACTGCATTACCTTCATCAACCCTCTCTGTTACCTCATCAAAGAACTCAATTAAGTTAGTTAAACATGATTTGCTTTTAACAAATCCATGCTGGCTTTCCTTAATTCATCCACACTTGTCCAAGTCACTGTTAATTTTGTCCCTGATTACTGTTTCTAAAAGTTTCCCACTACCGAGGTCAAACTGACTGGCCTATAGTTGCTGGGTTTATCTTTACACCCTTTTTTGAACAATGGTATAACATTTGCAATTCTCCAGTCCTCTGGCACCACCCCCCGTATCTAAGGAGGATTGGAAGATTATGGCCAGTACCTCCGCGATCTCCTCCCTCAATTCCCTCAACATCCTAGGATGCATCCCATCCGCTCCTGGTGATTTATCTACTTTAAGTACAGCCAGTCTTTTTAATACCTCCTCTTTATCAATTTTTATCCTATCAAGTATCTCCACTGCCTCCTCCTTTACTATGTCTATTGTAGCATCCTCTTCCTTGGTGAAGACAGATGCAAAATACCCGTTTAGTACCTCAGCCATACCCTCTGCCTCCATGCATAGGTCTCCTTTTTGGTCCCTAATCAGCCCCACCCCTCCTCTTTTACTATTTATATGCCTGTAGAAGACTTTTGAATTACCTTTTATGTTGGCTGCCATTCTATTCTCATACCCTCTCATTGCTCCTCTTATTTTCTTTTTCACTTCTCCTCTGAACTTTCTATAGATAGCCTGATTCTCAAATGTATTTGCAACCTGACATCTGTCATACGCGCTCTTTCTCTGCTTCACCATATTCTCTACCTCTTTCGTCATCCAGGGAGCCCTGACTTTGGTTGCCCTGCCTCAACTGTACCTGAACTATTTCCTCTTTAAGGTAGCTCATTGTTCCACTACAGTTTTGCCTGCCAGTCTTTGATTCCAGTTTACCTGGGCCAGATCCGTTCTCATTCCACTGAAATTAGCCTTCCCCCAGTTAAACATTTTTACTCTAGATTGTTCCCTGTCCTTTTCCATAGCTAATCTAAACCTTATGATACTAGGATCACTGTTCCCTAAATGTTCCCCTACTGACACTTGCTCCACTTGACCTACCTTATTCCCCAGAACCAGATCCAGCAATGCCTCCTCCCTCATCGGGCCAGAAAC
The DNA here is from genome assembly GCA_030390025.1 of Squalus acanthias. NCBI lineage: Eukaryota > Metazoa > Chordata > Chondrichthyes > Squaliformes > Squalidae > Squalus > Squalus acanthias. The sequence goes on along the minus strand of CM059439.1, from coordinate 47,339,887 downwards.
ATACTGATCAAGAAAGTTCTCCTGAACACACTTCAGAAATTCTTCCCCTTCTCTGCCCTTGACACTATTACGATCCCAGTCTATATTAGGATAGTTGATGTCCCCCATTATTACTACTCTATAGTTCTTGCACCTCTCTGTAATTTCTCTAAAAAATTTGTTCCTCCATATCTTTCCCACTATCTGGTGGTCTATAGAATACACCTAGTAGTGTAATGGCACCTCTATTATTTCTTAACTCTAGCCATATAGATTCTGTCCTTGACCCCTCCAGGACATCCTCTCTCTCCAGCACTGTAACATTCTCCTTGATCAATACTGCCCCACCACCTCCATCTTTCCTTCCCTATCTTTCCTGAACACTTTATAACCATGATGCGGAGATGCCGGTGTTGGACTGGGGTGGACAAAAGTGAGAAGTCGCACAACACCAGGTTATAGTCCAACAGTTTTATTTGAAATCACAAGCTTTCGGAGCGGCTGCTCCTTCGTCAGGTGAAGTGAATCTTCACCTGACGAAGGAGCAGCCGCTCCGAAAGCTTGTGATTTCAAATAAAACTGTTGGACTATAACCTGGTGTTGTGCGACTTCTCACTTTATAACCAGGAATATTTAATACCCAATCCTGTCCTTTTTTGAGCCAGGTCTCAGTTATTGCCACAACATCATATTCCCATGTGGCTGTTCGCTGAGTAATATAGATGGACAAAATATTAATGCCACAAAGTGTTCTCTCTCAACTGGTTTTACTTTGACTGAGGTTGTGTGCAAAGCACTTGGGCAATTTTGCAGCTCTCATAGATTCACATGCATGTCCATTTAGCTGTAAACTTAACTACTACTAAAATCTGGAACTATTGCCACACATTCACCTTTAAAGTTGTGGCCACAAAACAAGCTTCCAACATGATGTGTGCTCCTTTACTCAAACACACATTGGATAAAGGGTGGGCAGCTGAGTGCCAATATCTGCTATTCAAACTGCTCACATATAAACATTATTTATCTGCTTGCAGGACAAAGTGGCACATAACAAGAGGGAGTAAACGTGCACGGGAGGAAAGCCCCATGACTGCAGCCCTTAAATGTTTCCGAAAAGGCCACTTTGCAAATCATGGGGGTGGAGACCATAGGCAATGTAGGGGAGGGTGAAGCTGTAGATCCCTCATAAGTTCAGGGTTGTACCGTCATTTGGCTCTTATTCTTTCTCCACCCACTCAATTAGTCACTGTTACAGACATTCACTGCAGCACAACACCATGTATGACCTGGGAATGGAAGCATAGTGATTATGTTACTGGACTAATAATCCAGAGAATGTCAGTTCAAATTGCACAATAGCTGTTGAGAATTTGAATTCGATTTTAAAAATCTAGAAATAAAATGCTTGTATGAAGCTGCTGAATTGTTGTAAAATCCTGCTGTATGGAAAAAGTGCAGTACCCTTTCATTCTGCCCTGACCTTCCATGGAGAAACTTATAAATAAGTTAGCTCTGGCAAACCTTTCACCATGGACGTCCAATCCCTCTACACCTCCATCCCCCACCAGGACGGCCTGAGGGCGCTCCTTGAACAGAGGCCCAACCAGTCCCCATCCACCACCACCCTCCTCCGCCTGGCTGAACCTATTCTCACATTGAGCAACTTCTCCTTTGACTCCACTCATTTCCTCCAAATTAAAGGTGTTGCTATGGGTACCCACATGGGTCCTAGCTATGCTTGCCTATTGGTGGGATATGTGAAACATTCTTTGTTCCAGTCCTACTCAGGTCCCCTCCCTCACCTCTTTTTCCAGTACATTGATGACTGTATTGGTGCCATTTTCTGCTCTTGCCCTGAACTGGAAAATTTCATTCACTTTGCTTCCAATTTCTACCCTTCCCTCATCTTCACATGGTCCATCTCCGACTCTTCCCTTCCCTTCCTCGACTTCTCTGTCTCCATTTCTGGCGATAGGCTATCGACAAATATCCACTATAAGCCCACTGACTCCCACAGCTACCTGGACTACACTTCCTCCCACCCCGCTTCCTGTAAGGGCTCTATTCCATTCTCCCAGTTTCTCCATCTCCGCCGCATCTGTTCTGACGATGCCACCTTCCATACTCATGCTTCCGTTATGTCTTCCTTTTTACACAACCGAGGATTCTCCTCTACCGTGGTTGACACGGCCCTCGACCGTGTCTGTTCTATTTCCTGCACTTCTGCTCTCACCCCTTCCCCTCCCTCCCAGAATCACGATAGGGTTCCCCTTGTCCTCACCTTTCACCCCACCAGCCTCCATATTCAACGGATCATCCTTCGCCATTTCCGCCACCTCCAGCGTGATCACACCACCAAACACATCTTCCCCTCCCCTCCCCTTTCAGCATTCCGAAGGGACCGCTCCGTCCACGGCATCCTGGTCCACTCCTCAATCACCAGCAACACCCCCTCTCCTTCCCACGGCACCTTCCCGTGCAAGCGCAGGAGATGCAACACCTGCCCTTTTACCTCCTCCCTTCCCCCCGTCCTGGGCCCCAAACACTCCTTCCAGGTGAAACAGCGATTTACTTGTACTTCTTGCAATTTAGTATACTGTATTCGCTGCTCACGATGCGGTCTCCTCTACACTGGGGAGACCAAACGCAGATTGGGTGACCGCTTTGTGGAACACCTCTGTTCAGTCCGCAAGGGTGACCCCGAGCTTCCGGTCACCAGTTACTTTAATTCTCTGCTCCACTCCCACTCAGACCTCACCGTCCTCGGCCTCTTACACTGTTCCAATGAAGCTCAAAGTAAGCTCGAGGAACAGCACCTCATCTTTCTATTAGGCACTTTACAACCTTGTGGAATCAACATCGAGTTCAACAGTTTCAGACCATAACCTCTGTCCCCATTTTTTCAGATGGCAACTGTTGATGATTTTGCTATACCCATTTACACCTCTTCTAGATCCATCTTTTGTTCTTTACTTGTCCCATTACCATCTGCTTTTGCTTTGTACAATCATATCTTTTGTTATTTAATCACTCCTGCCTTCCACCCTATCACAGACCTTCCCTTTTGTTCTTTCCACCCCTCCCCTTTCCCTGCCCCTGCACTTACTTAAAATCTGTTACATCTCTAACTTTTTCCAGTTCTGACAAAAGTTCAATGACCAGAAACGTTAACTCTGTTTCTCTCTCCACAGATGCTGCCTGACCTGCTGAGTATTTCCAGCATTTTCTGTTTCTATTTCAGATTTCCAGCATCCGCAGTATTTTGCTTTTGTTTTGTGTTTGTAGCTCTTGCAAACAATGTATTGGTCACCTGTTGGTACTTTCCTGAATGATTGATGTTAAAAATATACACATAGATGGTGTGAAAGGAACCAGAACCATAAAAGTTTGAGTTGTGATTACCTTTATAGCCATTGACAGAGCCATCTCCATAGTTGATCTTGTCTGAAGCATAAGCTTGAGGATATAACATAACTACATCACCGCCTTCCCAGTGAAATATTCCCAGTCAAAGCAAATTTCCTCGGTTAATCTCAAGTAACTGTACCTGGTCCGTAGACAACTGCTCGGGTAAGGATGGTGTAGATTTCAAAAAAACCCTGTACAATAGCAAAATGCTGGAAGCCTGTTTGGCCCAGTGGTAAAGGCATGATACAGTTAAACCTAAAAGCACAGACACACCTGTGAGTTTTAATTTAACTTTGGAAAAGACATTTACTTTGGACAATGAGCGTCTCGATAGGTGATTTAACGGTGAATAGGTGATTTAACATTGGACAATGAGACTTCGTGTTTTAATGGGTTTCGATGGATCTTCAATGGATAAGACAATGATCATGATGCGGAGATGCCGGTGTTGGACTGGGGTGGACAAAATTGAGAGGTCGCACAACACCAGGTTATAGTCCAACAGTTTTATTTGAAATCGTTGTTGGCTTGTTCACAGATGTGATTCCCAGTAAAAAAGTAAAAATTTTCCCAGTAAAAAAGTAAAAATTTTAAAGCTTTTCGTTTTACATACAGACGGCAGCTTTTGACACGTTAGAACCCCTGCGACTACACCTCATTGTCTCAGTTGTATCTTGCTATGTCTTTGATGTGGTACCTTCCTGGCTGACCTGATTAACTTTATCACACCTCGGCAGATAGTCAGGATGATTTAATTTAGTGGTCTGCAATTGTAAGGTACACATGCTTTGTTGTCTATCTATATATGCTTTGGCGATTCTGTATCTATTTACTTCACCTGAGGAAGGGGCAATCGATAGCTCCGAAAGCTTGTGATTTCAAATAAAACTGTTGGACTATAACCTGGTGTTGTGCGAGCTTTCAATTAAGACAATGATGCCAGTTTCGCTGGAACAATGGACTTCCTGGCCTCAATGGAAAACACTTTAACCTTGGGCAAAACACATCAGCAGTAAGACTAAATCACATTAAATATGTACCACGGGGGTGGGGTGGGGGGGGAGACAAGATAAGGAATTATCTTCCATCCCTCAGCCCTGGACATATCCTGTGGTTTGGATTACTAGGTGTGTATTGGAAAACAAGAGTTGGGGGAAGGCCCAGACTCGAAAAGGCGTGACGGAAGAGCTGTAAAAAGGAACCACACCACAGCTCTCTCTCTCTCTCTCTCTCGGAAGCTAGCTCTGACTACATGCCTGCCATCCCTCCTCAGATCCTTGTGTTCCTCCTCCAAAATATTGAGAGAGAAGAATAGCAGTTCTCAAAAAAGCAGAAATGGAAAAGGCAAGGCAAAAAAGCAGAAACAGAAAGAAAGTGCATCAAAAATGCAGCAAAACGAATGCAGAAAGGAACAGCAAGAAAATCATCAACACACTTTTAAGAAATGTTTGCCTCTAAACATGTGTCGTCCCATCATTGCCATTTTTATATGGGCTCGCACAGCGTCCAACTCATTCCAGGTGAGAAAAACAGGAAATCTTGGCATGAAGTACTTTCTACTTATTTTCATAATTTTCAGCTCTTACTGGAACACTTGCACATTTTGTGCGAGAGGACTTTAGCGCTGACTAAAAAGTCTTCATTGGCGCAAATTAGGTGGGGAACATGTGAATGGGTAATGTATTATCACATGGTTTGGTATGAGCATGCTCAGTTTGCTCTGGCCTAATAAAGCAAGCACATGGTCTAGCAACTCTGTCCTTCATTTGTTCTAAATTGAGAGGTTGCACAACACCAGGTTATAGTCCAAGGGGGAAAAATTAGGTCGCGCCCCATTTGGGGCGCAAATATCGTCTGGACGCAAATATTAGCGCCTGGCGCTAATTATCGGCACTGACTGGAAACTTCACTTTTACCGCCCCGGGAGGTGAGTGGAGCGCTAAATCAGGCGCTGCACACCTGTTTTAAGGCGCAAAGGCCAAGGAGTGAGGCGCTAACTCAGAGCGCTGGCGAAGCTCATGTAATGTCAGTCAGCAATGGAACACACACACAATGGCACGGGCCAGTTCTTAAAGGGGATGGTTAATCTTGCTTTCCATCCACATCCTGCTCATTGCAGCCTTGAATCTCGGCCTGGAGAGACTTGCACATCAAATGTGCTGGAAAGAACAATGGAGAGTACCAGGCAAAGAGCTCAGAGTGCAGCTCCCACAGTCTCTGCTAAATCGATACAAGGAATGGCAAATCAAAATGAACCTGCAAAGTGCTGCTCAGTACCCAAAACTCCTTCACACAATGTTGAATCTCTCCAGAAGTCTCTCCCTCTCTCTCTCAGAATGCGTAGTTCAAAAATGCCACCAACAATAAAAGACAGGAAGAGGCCCCCTTTAAATAGCGCCCCCCCCAGCCCCACAGCGATTGATAGCGTTCCAGTCTTCTGGTCGTTGGATGCGCCAGGCGGTAAGGCAGGGGGCGCCACTCAATTTCCGCTCCGGGGCGCCACAAGTGCGTTGCACCATGGAATGACGTCACAATCTGCGCGCGCAGGTGGTCGCAGCGGTAAAGTTTAGCGCCGCCGCACAATCTCTAGTTAAGTTCCCGAGCGGCGCAAACATCGCTGCGCCCGGGCGTTAGCGGCTTTGCGCCCCATTAGCGCCCTCTTAAGGCGCTAACGGGAGGCGCAACCAACTGAATTTTTACCCCCAACAGTTTTATTTGAAATCACAAGCTTTCGGAGCTATCGATTGCCCCTTCCTCAGGTGAAGTAGTAAAGAAATACAGACTCGACAAAGCATATATAGATAGAGAACAATGCATGTGTACCTTACAATTGCAGACAACTAAATTAAATCATCCTGACTATCTGCCGAGGTGTGATAAAGTTAATCAGGTCAGCCAGGAAGGTACCACATCAAAGACATAGCAAGATACAACTGAGACAATGAGGTGGAACACTTCAGCAGTCAAGGACATTCAGCCTCGGATCTGCGGGTAAGCGTTCTCCAAGGCAACCTTAGGAACACACGACAATGCAAAATCATCGAGCAGAAACTGATAGCCAAGTTCCGCACTCATGAAGACGGTCTCAACCGGGATCTTGGGTTTATGTCACGATACATGACGTGATCCGGACTCGAGTCGTCGTTGGCTTGTTCACAGATGTGATTCCCAGTAAAAAAGTAAAAATTTTCCCAGTAAAAAAGTAAAAATTTTACAGCTTATCGTTTTACATACAGACGGCAGCTTTTGACACGTTAGACCCCCTGCGACTCCACCTCATTGTCTCAGTTGTATCTTGCTATGTCTTTGATGTGGTACCTTCCTGGCTGACCTGATTAACTTTATCACACCTCGGCAGATAGTCAGGATGATTTAATTTAGTTGTCTGCAATTGTAAGGTACACATGCATTGTTCTCTATCTATATATGCTTTGTCGAGTCTGTATTTCTTTACTACTTCACCTGAGGAAGGGGCGATCGATAGCTCCGAAAGCTTGTGATTTCAAATAAAACTGTTGGACTATAACCTGGTGTTGTGCGACCTCTCAATTTTGTCCACCCCAGTCCAACACCGGCATCTCCGCATCATCTTCATTTGTTCTACCCAGGTATATTTCATTTTGGCAACGAGGATGGGATTTCAAAGCCATTTTTAGGGATCATGGAAGGACACTGTATTGAACCTTCGAGTGGACAAGTTTAAGGTGAATTTGTGACATCTAAACTGAATTTCCGTGATGTTTTACCGTTAATGCTCATGCAGAATCATCTGTGCTTTGCCTTCGTGTGTATTTATACACAGCAACAGCGGAGTTGATTCTCACAGGCACACAGGTAGCGTGGTGAGTCACTGTTTGATGGAATCAGGACAATCATGGCCACGCCTACAGGATTCATCTGAAGCCTCAGCATGTATGACTGAGCTCGTGAACCATTCAGTTCTTACATTGAGCGTATGGAGATGTTTTTTAAGGCCAATAACATTATTGAGACCATAGCTGAAGTGCTCTTGCAGAGAGCTGGCATGGGCTCGAAGGGCCGAATGGCCTCCTTCTGTGCTCTAACCATTCTATGATTCTATGATTCTATGAGATAGCGTCTAAGAATGCTAGGGAGCTCCGTCCAACTCAAATGACTAGTGCAGCTGAGGTCTACAGTCAAAAAGCCACTGCCAAACCTAAAGCTGTGAGACCGAGTCAAAAGCATGTTGGTGAGATCAGTTCAGTGAATTGTTATTTCTGCAGTGGAAATCACTCACCACAGTCCTGCCAATACAGAAGTACGAAGTGTTTTCACTGCCAGAAGCAAGGCCATATTGCAACAGCTTGCAGGGTTAGATCTAAAGCAGGAAGTAAGAACCATTCTAGTGGCAATGCAAAGCAGCGACAACAAAAGGGAGGAGTTGACAATATTGAAATGAACACACCTGAATCTACAGTATCTATGCCACTAGCAGCAACACTGGCAGTCGTGAGAAAGACTTCCGTACAAACTTTTGATCAACGAGCAATATACTGATATGTGTATCGACATGGCGGTGGACTGCTCTATCATGAGTAAGGACCCAGATGAGAGTAAGTTTAATCAGTACCACTTACAGAGTTAAAAACTTACTCCGGAGAAATCCTAGAAACATGGGGACAAATGGAATGTACAGTTCAACACAATGGCCAGTCAGTAAAGCTGCCTATTATTGTAGCGAGCTACAATAACAGGTCAACTCTTATGGATAAAGACTGGTTGAGAAAGTTAAAACTAGACTGGAAAATCATCTTCAGTGTAGATGCTTCAAAGAAGCTACTTGACACAATGCTGAACAAGTACAAAAGCATGTTCACAGACAGTTATGAGGGCGTCACTGGGTATGAAGCGCATATCCGCATCAAGTCCAATGTGAAGCCTGTCTATTGTAAGGCAAGGCCGGTCCCCTATGCGTTGAAAAGTCAGGTGGAAGAAGAGCTGGCGAAGCTCAGAGAGAACGGAGTGCTAGTAAAAACTGACAAAAGTGAATGGGCTACCCCGATTGTGGTAGTGCCCAAAGCAGACAAAACTGGACGCTTGTGCATTGTCTACAAAATTACGGTCAACCAAGCAATTGACGATGAGCAGTACCCGTTACCTACATCGCAAGATTTGTATGCCGCACTCTCTGGGTCAAAGGTTTTCTCCAAGCTTGACCTGTCGCACGCTTACGCTCAGCTGAATGTTGACAAAGTGAGTCAATAGTATCTCACCATCAATGCACACAAGGGACTGTACTCATACACCAAACTGCCATATGGTGTAAAGTCCTCCCCCAAAACCTTCCAGGCTATGATGGATAAGATTTTGCAAGGAATTCCAAATTGCTTGTGTAATCAAGACGATGTGCTGATCACAACAAGCAGCGAGGAAGAAAATCTAGAAGTGTTAGATATAGTGCTTCAAAGGTTGAATGCCGACAATGTCAAATTGAAAAGGAGCAAATGTGCTTTTGTGCAGCCCAAGGTTGTGTACCTTGGTCTGAAAGTTGAGGCAAATGGCTTGCAACCAGTGAAGGAAAAGGTTGATGCTGTCATCATTGCTCCAAAGCCACAGAATATGTCTGAGCTAAGATCTTTCCTTGGAATGGTCCAGTACTACGCACGTTTCTTACCTGAGTTAGTGACCATGTTAGCTCCATTGCATGAGCTCCTCAAGAAGGATGTCCAGTGGAAGTGGACGAAAGCGCAACAGGAAGCTTACAACGCTTGTAAGAGAAGTCTCTGTAGCGTGCTCTACTTGTGCATTACGACACAGAGCGTGAGCTTAAGTTAGCATGTGATGCTTCCAGTTACGGTGTGGGAGCTGTCATAAGCCACGTAATGGATGACAGCCAAGCGAATCCTACGCGCAAATTGAAAAGGAAGGACTCGCCATAGTGTTTGTAATCAAAAAATTCCAACAGTTCCTGATCGGCAGAAAGCTTACCCTGATAACCGATCACAAACCACTCCTAGCAATATTGGGGCCCAAATCTGCCATCCCTGCAATGGGCGCATCAAGAATGCAACTTTGGGCAGTGTTGTTGTCACAATATGACTACACAATTGAATATCGCACTTCAAAGCAAAATGCACTCACAGATACCTTGTCTAGGTTGCCACATGAAGACTCGTGTGTTGGGAGTGAAGGTGCGATTTTCACTTTAGGTGCAGTTGATAAAGACTTTCCCGTGAATGCAACGGAGATTGCAGATGAGACTCAAAAAGACTCAGTACTGAAAAGAATGTATGAAAACACCTTGAATGGATGGACTGATCAATGTATGGACACAGAATTGAAACCATTCCATAACTGTCGTATTGAATTGTCTTGCGCGCAAGGTTGTATCAAGTGGGGAAACAGAGTGGTGGTACCTACTTCCTTGAGAGATAGAATTCTGGCTGAACTTCATACTGAACATCCAGGGATCGTCAGTATGAAATCAATTGCAAGAAGCTTTGTTTACTGGCCTGGATTGGACAGTGATCTTAAATTACTTCTCAGCAAATGCAGAGTTTGCCAAAATTGCAGAAACAAACCACCCAAAACTTCACTACAACCCTGGTCGTGGCCAAGTAGACCTTTTCAGAGAGTACATGTAGACTTCTGTGAGAAAGCAAATGATTATTTCCTGGTACTTGTAGATAGTCATTCAAAGTGGATTGAAGTGAAACACATGGGTTCAACTACTAAAACTGAACATACCATAGATGAGTTGAGGTCTGTCTTTGCATGTCATGGTTTACCTGAAGAGCCTGTTTCTGACAATCGCCCTCAGTTCCGTTCTGCTCTATTCCAAGAATTCATGAAACGGAACGGTATCACACACACTCTCGTTCCACCATATCATCCAGTTTCAAACGGAACAGCCGAAAGGTCAGTCAGAATAGTGAAAGAAGTTCTCAAAAAGCAAGTGTTGCAGGGTTGTTCGGGACTCAGCATGAAGCAACGTTTGGGAAATTTCTTGCTGAAGTACAGAACTACTCCGCACGCTACAACTGGACATACTCCAGCAGGACTCTTGATGAAGAGGAGATTGAGCACACGATTGAGTCTTGTTCAACCAAATTTGGCCTCAAGAGTTGAACAGAAACAGTTGAGTCAGAAACGTTATTCTGACACCAATCAGAAAGAACGCAGTTTCAAACACAACGAGTGTGTTCATGTTCCCAGTCCCCCTGGCAAGTCGAGTTCACGCAAGTGGGATGTAGGAACCATAGTAGAGGTTGGTGGAACCAAGAGAGATTTGGTTGAAATTGGTGACAAAATCCGAAGTGTTCATGTAGATCAAATGATCTCTGCTAGAGATGAACCAAGACATGATCGTGAACCACTTGATCATGAACACATACATGAGTTTGACTCAGTTCAAACTTCAGTAACTGAAGTACCAGGTTCAAACATGTCTGAGATAGAAACAGGATCATCTTTGAGTTCAGAACCAAAACAAAACAGCTCGAAAATTGGTTCAACACCAGCACCTTCTGTAAGGAGATCAGGAAAGCTCTGCAAACCTGTTATTAAACTGGATTTGTAGTTCATTTAAAAGAAAAAAGCCAGGAGTTTTTGTTATGTGGTACATATAATGCTGGGAAAGGTGGGACCATAGTTTTGTTGTATTTGAGAGGTGAATACAGACATTTTTTTAAGGGGGAAAGCAGTGTAATGTATTATCACATGGTTTGGTATGAGCATGCTCAGTTCGCTCTGGCCTAATAAAGCAAGCACATGGACTAGCAGCTCATCGTGTCTCTGTCCTTCATTTGTTCTACCCAAGTATATTACACCTACCCATTTTATGCTTCTAGGACCTAGTTGGCCAGAAAATTGACCCTATAGTGTCTAGCTGTTTGATGAGAGAGAAAGTGGTGAAGAATTGTCTCAAAAGTAATAACCTTTTCAAAGTGATAATCAAATGGCAATTACAGGGGAACCAAAACTAACGCAGAGAGGGTAACTTCATAGGAGAATTACAGAAAGCCAGGTAGCCACAAGTGCAGACACTTGTTTCTCTATCATAACCCTCTGGCCCCCATTATAAGAAACAAAAACCGTTATGTAAGGGAAACTATAGTAGAAGTCCTGAAAGAAATATTACTTCTGTGGCTGCCCCACAGCTGTGCCAAAGGACAGAAGGAGGAAAAAGCATTCATTGCTTTTAATTTATAATTTAAAAAATGGGGGACTCTTTTTATTTGGAGGAAGGGTACAGCCCTTGAGCCCCTTTAAGGAAGGTGAAATCTATTCAACGTTGATACTAGATCTATCTATTAAAAATATAACAGAAAGCTTCCTTATGACTCAATGATTAAATGTACCATGTGGTGCGACACTTAGCCATACAAACCAAAATTCCTGATCCGTGCTCATTAGCTATTAAGGGTGATCTCAACTAGAGTTGCAGGAGGGGTGCCAACAATTGGAGTAAAACTAAGAAAGTGTGATGGAGAGTGCCAAGCAGCATACTAGTTGAAAGGTGATAACTTAGTGACCTGCATTTAAGAACATAAGAATTAGGAGCATGAGTAGGCCATATGGCCCCTCGAGCCTCCTCCGCTATTCAATAAGATCATGGCTGATTTTCGACCTCAACTCCACTTTCCCGCCTGATCCCCATATTCCTTGATTCCCCGAGAGTCCAAAAATCTATCTATCTCAGCCTTGAATATACTCAACGATTCAGCATCCACAGCCCTTTGGGGTAGAGAATTCCAAAGATTCAGAACCCTCTGAGTGAAGAAATTCCTCCTCATCTCAGTCTTAAATGGCCGACCCCTTATCCTGAGCCTACGCCCCCTAGTTCTAGACACCCAGCCAGGGGAAACAACCTCTCAGTATCTACCCTGTCAATCCCCTTCAGAATCGTATATGTTTCATGAGATCACCTCTCATTCTTTTAAACTCCAGAGAGTATGGGCCCAATCTACTCAATCTCTCCTCATAGGACAATCCTCTCATCCCAGGAATCAATCTAGTGAACCTTTGTTACACCGCCTCTACGGCAAGTATATATTTCTTCAGATAAGGAGACCAAATCTGTGCACAGTACTCCAGGTGTGGTCTTACCAAAGCCCTGTACAATTGTAGGAAGACTTTCTTACTCTTGTACTCTAACCCCCTTGCAATAAAGGCCAACGTGCCATTTGCCTTCCTAATTGCTTGCTGTACCTGCATGATAACTCTCTCGGTTTCCTGTACAAGGAGTTTCAACACCAACATTTAATAGTTTCTCACCATTTAAAAAATATTCTGTTTTTCTATTCTTCTTACCAAAGTGAATAACCTCCCATTTCCCCACTCATTCCATTTTGCCTCCAAACAAGTTCATACATATGCCCATATCAATCAGCAGTTCCTCAGTACCCTCCTACAGTGTTCCACCTACCCATTGTTTTGATAAATTATTAGTTTATGTTATTTGGGAACTGGTGTGAGACGTTCAAATGCTTGTTTTGTATTGCCCTGAGATCCTGGTTCCCAGTGGTGAAGGGACACAATTCGAACTCACTGTGCCTTCAGTACAATATATGATACTGAATGAGACCTCAGAAAACCTCAGCTCACTGTGTGCCACATTATCAGAATCACTTATTTCAAGATCGGACTAGAAGGACAGGAAATTATGTTTGCCTATATTAAAGGAGTACTATTCCAGTAAATGTTATTATTACTATTAACAATAAAATAAACGCCACTTAAAATTATGAGGACCGTTGAGAAATGTGTTAATTAAAAGCACATTTTATTTAGCAACATCCATGAAGCTAGATTCATTTGAAGGGGATAATTTATTTTAATCTGCCTCAAAGAAAATGCAACACCTCTATTTACTTTTTCTCTCTCACTACTTCGGGATACACGACAGCGCAAAATCATAGAGCAGAAACTGATAGCCAAGTTCCGCACTCATGAGGATGGCCTCAATCGCGATATCGGGTTCATGTCACGATACAGAACGTGACTTGACATCATGGCCGGTCTTTCCAGGTGTTTTTTTTTTAAAAAGACTAACACAAGAACCAACACAAATTGACAGGATATGCAGCCAGCAGGTGTTTTGACACGTTGGACCCCCTGGGACACATCTCATTGTCTTGGCTGTGCTCTTAGTGTGTCTTTGATGTAGGGAAAGATTTGAATAGATTTTTTCTGTGCTTATATTGTGAATTCTGGGAGATTCTCTCACAGCTACTCTACCTGAGGAAGGAGCGAACAGCTCCGAAAGCTTGTAAAATTAAATAAATCTGTTGGACTATAACCTGGTGTTGTGCGACTTCTCACTTTATATAAATCTACGAACTATATTAGCAGATTGAGAATTTTTGGGCCAAACTATTTTTGGAGCATCTTTGTCAATGCTTAGTACTTGACTAGTAGAAACAAGAATCGAAAATGTCTAAAATCAAAGAATGCAACATTGAAAGACATCGCAATTGAATTTAGAAACTCGTGTTATGTTGAAACCTGCAAAAAATCTTCAACTGCACTTCAAAATGGTTTCTTTCGACTTCTATATTGATAATTTAAAGATAAGGCCCTCAAATTTGAGATGATAAAGTTTCCATTTCAATTCAGAGATAATTAGTCTGGCCTGGTTCATGGGGCACTTTACAAGAAAGAAATTGTAATTATATAGCCTCAAACAGTTCCTCAGGATGTTCCTGTTAATGAATAACTTTTGAAGTATTGTCACTGTTACTTTGTAGGCAACTGCAGCAGCCAATTGGCACACTGCAAGTTCAATAAACAGTAATGACGTAAATGACCAGTTAATCTGTTTTTAGCGGTGTTGGTTGAGGGATATAAGTTGGCATGATACCAGGAGAATTCCCCTGCTCTTCTTTAAATAGTGGCATGTGATCTTTTACAACCACATGAACAGGCAAATGGAGCCTTGGTTAACATCTCACCTGAAAGATAGCACCTTTGACAATGCTGAACTCCTTCAGTGCTGCATTGAACTGTCAGCTTAGATTATATGCTCTAGTTCTGGAGTGGGGTTGAACACATGGCATTCTGACCAAGATGTGAGAGTGCTATCACTGAGCCAAGCTGACAATAAACATGTGTTTTTCCTTAAAGGTTTTGACTCCTTACTGGGGTATAACTCCATGGGCACTAAGCACCCTCCAATACTGTACCCATGTTGGCCATTTTTCATTTGTGAGTCCAGAGACATCATCATCAAACCTGATTCTGACTCAGATAATGTTGACACAGTGCTTCAGCAGGGTGGTTGAATATTTATCAGGAGCAGGTTTTGGCCAAATTTTCCCTTCTCAAACCTAGGTGCACTTAGACCAAATGTAGTGTCCTTACTGCTGCCCCTGTTGAGATCAACATAGACTGGAAATTGAACCTAGACTTTCCTTGTCTTTATGGCTTAGTTACTGACCATCTCAAACGCACAATCGATCAGGAAAACTGTGCTATAATTTTTACAATGACCCTTTGGCTTGTAAATAAAAGATGATGTAGCTCCTTTCTTGAAAATTGAAAAATCTGGGTGTCATGCTAAGGCCCATGTCCAGGATGTTACCAAGGTTGAAAGCAACCAAGATAAGTCAAGTATTTAGCTGAAACCAAGAGGGTAGAATTCAACTTTGGTGAGGGATAAAAAAGGACAATGGAAGATAATGGAAAGGAAAATGGGGGTGTATAACAGGCAGTCATTCACTAATGCCCATTTTACATCCCGCCAAAGTTGAACTTCTCCCCCGCCCCTCCACGCTTTCTTTTAAAAACTACGATTGAAGGAGGAATGTAAGCTTGAAGAAGGTCGGTAGTTCTGCAGTTTTGAGCACCTTAAAGATGGAGTCCACTGCATGAACTTTCAAAGTTAAAGTGAATGGTTGGCATGGATATTTTTTCACCATGTGCTCTTTCACAAAACCAACAAAATTAAATTCATCACCTTGTTCTTGACACACAGAGCATGAAGTAATTGGTTATATTATTTGGTACCAGCAGCTTCTAAATTCTGTTGGTTGCCTTGAAGCTGTACTGCGACTAAGGGGTATAACTGTCTGCAACAAGATCAGGACAAAGAATGGCACCGTCCAAGATGCAGCTCTGGAGGTCCTGCTGTAGGAGGTGCTGGAGAGAATGCTGGTCTTTTTTGTAGTGGATGGACATCTCCCTTTGAAGAGTAGCAACTTAGACAAAGGTAGCAGAAAGAGTCAATTCTATCTCACCTATGATCAGATCTTCGGAGCAGGTGAGGAAGAAACTCAAATAACTTGCCAAGCTAAATGTATTCACACTTTGTTTAATATTACAATGCTGCTTTATGAAGCAGTTCACTGATAGATTGATGGAGTATCACAAGGGGAGAATGCACAGCACTCTGGCAATTGTTCCAAGTGCACAGGTATAGCCTTGTTTTGACGCTGCTGTCTGCATTGCTGCCATGTTAATGTGCTTGCCCTGTGATCCATGAAGAATGACAAAGAACAAGCACCAAACACACACTCAATCTGCAATACCTGCATTCTCCATGTTCACCAACATATATAAGGTGACTGATGGCCCATGGTTAAGGCACGTTCTTTTCTTTTCCATCTGTTCCAAAGCAATGGTCCTTTGCAGAGTGAGAGTGGAGACAGAAGCCAGCTTCTACTGCATGCATCCTCTTGTCTTGCCCTTCCTCCTCCAGAACTGGCAGATAGAGCTGGTTGGCCATTTCACTACGCCTTAGGTTCTATTACAATGTCTTGGCTAACATTCATGGATGGCAGATGGGACGCAGGTTTAAGAGTGTGTGAATAGTGGCAGGAGTAAAACTAAGGACACTGTGAAATAAACAATAAAAGCCCTGATCAACATGGAGCTACTTGATGCAACTATTAAGCTGATTTCCCTTTAAGGAACAGATACCTGTATAGCTGAATGGGCCAACCCTGAAGTGCCTGTATTATATGGGTGTGAGCTCCAGCAACATTGTTCAAGACTAGATTGTGGGCCTATACCCTAATTGACATGTTTTCTGAGGCCTTAAGTCTCTCAGTGTCACATGTGTTTCCTCATCCCTTCATCCTGCATTGTACACAGTGGGTTTCAGTGCCTGATAATATGGGTCACCTGTGCCCAATGGACTCAGTGATAAACCAAGCATCACATTATCAGCATCAAAATATTTAGATTTTTGATTTTGTTTTCCCATCAATTGTGTCTTATGGTTATATGTAAATTTTCTGCCTGGTTGATAGACTTTGGGTGCACTCTGAATATTGTAGTTTCACAGGAGCAGGGAGAAAAATACAACACATGATTCAGTTCTCTCTCTCTCTCACACACAGAATTTGTTAACAAGAACTGAAATGCCCAGGTTGCAAGACCCATGTAAAGTTTCAGAGCTCTGGAACTGAAGCATAACTCAAGCCCCCAACCCTAGAGAGAGGGGAGGAACTTGCTGGCTTTTCTAGCATTAAGTAACTCATTTCATGGGTGAACTTGGTGATTTTTTTCAGGATTGTATATTTTTTGTGATCCCGTTAAGTCACGTGTTACTTTTTAGCTGTATATACTATCTGAGTCAGGAAAGAAGATGGTACCTCAGGAGTTTAAAAATTGTTTGAACAATTCGACTGATTCAATTTGTGGTAATTGTTGGTTCCATATTACTGGGTTTGAAAGAAATTTGAATGATGTGATGGGGGTTTTGTGTAAGACCTTTGGTCCTGACTACTACTGATACTTTTCATATCCTATCCAGATATTTAATTCAATTAGTATGGTTAACATAACCAGTAGTGGTTATTAGAGCCAATTAAAGAACCATGATAGACATTTTCTTGTTGTATGGATGCATTTAAAATTTGACACTGCTCTCAGATCTGGAATACAGTTGTAATGTTTAATTGTTAAATTGTAAATTATTCCCTCCCCTCCCTTTCAAAACTGCCCTCATCAATCCCCTCTTCAAAAACCACACTCTGTCCTTGCAAGCTACTGCTCCATCTCCAACCAGTCCTTGAATGTGTTGTCGCCTTCTAAATCCATGCCCATCTCTGCTGCAAACTCCATCTTTGAATCTCTCCAATCAGGTTTCCTTTCCTCTCACAGCTCTAATCAAAGCCAAGAACTAAATTTTCTGTGGCTGTGACCATACTGCAATATCCCTGCTTGTCCTCTTTGACCTCTCTGTGGCCTTTGACATGATCAACCACACCTTCCTCCTCCAATGCCCCTTCTCCACTGTCCAACTCAGTGGGACTGCCCTTGCTAGGTTCCACTCTTACCTATCCAATCATAGCCAGATCATCTCCAGCAATGGCTTCTCCTCCTGCACCCATACCATTATTCATACCATGCTTCATTCTCTCTCTGGCCTCTTTTGCATCCTCCTGCCTTTGCCCCAACATTGGCGGCTGTGCCCTCAGCTGCCAAGGTTCCATACGCTGGAATTCTCTCTCTGATCTCTGCCTATGTGAAGTGCCTTGGAACATTTTTCTACATTAAAGGCACTATATAAGCCCAAGAGGCTTATAATGATGTGGAGCAACCAATCAGTTAAGTACTCCTGCCATTCAGCTTCACTTAGGAGAAGCAGTAGATTTAAGTGTACAAGGTAGAAAAGTGTAAATTGGCACCAAGAGGAAGCACCGTGGTCAGAAAAAGTAGGCACAATTATTACCTTAAGAAAGAAAGGAAGAAAGAACTTGCATTTATATAGCCCCTTTCACAACCTCAGGATGTCCCAAAGTACTTTACAGCCAATGAAGTACTTTTCAAGTGTAGTCACTATTGTAATGTAGGAAAACACAGCAGCCAATTTGCACATAGCAACGTCCCACAAACAGCATTATGATAATGACCAGATAATCGGTTTTAATTATGTTGCTTGATACAATAAAAATGATGGTATTAGTAAAGTTGCTGTGTCTGCAGACATTTTTGTTTTTGGTTAATATGGGGAGTGGTTTGGATGATGCCACTCGAAGGGGAGCCATTTTAGTTGATGTTTGCGGAGAAGTGTCAGTACCTGAAAGCACCCTTGTGGTGGGAAAGGGGGAGATATTGTCAGAAATGTTCATGCACTAGATAGTGCAGAGGAAGCCTCCTTTATCAGAATGGCATGAATTTGTCTTGCAGACTGCATATAGTTGCCCCGCATCATTTTCATGTTGCTGTTGCTGTTCGTCTGCCTGACTGACTGCCCTAACTATTCTTAGGCACCTTCCTCTTACTCCTCTTAGGTGATCCTGAGTAGACCTCTTTGCAAGGAAAAGTTGTGAAGCATGCAGCACACCATTACATCTTGACATCTTAGCAGATGATATTATAGAGCCCTCCTCCCCACCTGATCCATCCAGGCCACTGAAAAGCACCTTTAGAATGCCAATAGTCTGTTCTATGATTATTTTGGTGGCTCTGAGGGCCTCATTATAGTGGTGCTATGATGGGAAAAGCACACAGGTATCATCAGCCATGGTTGTAAAAGGTAGCTTTGATCACCGAGCAGCCTCCTAAACACTTGACTTGGGTGGAAAGTGTTGTGGAATGGTGGACTGCCTTAAAATAAAAGCATTGTGGCAGCTATCCAGATAGCAATAAGTGCCTAATATAATTCTGTGCTGCTGGTCAGAAATGAGCTGTACATTGAGTACGTGGAAGATTTCTGGTTGATGTAATTAATGGGATTCTCAAAGTGAGCATAAATAGTCAGCCAGATGCAATCTATACCTCCTCGTACTTCTGGGAATCTTGCCACTCTGTAAAATAGAGTGGCCTCTCACATTGGTGCTGGGCCCAGGGAGAAGCTGATATACACGCTACCTCTAGAAAACAGTGGCTCCAATTTTCACTCCATCCATCCCTCAATACAGTTACAGCCCCGTTTCCTCTCTGTTCTGCCTGCTGCAATTTTGGTTGGAGCCTCTGCATGGGTGGCCCAGGAATCTGCCTGTTTCTGGCAGTAGCCTATTTGTAATATGCTAATATTAGATCTACATAGGACCCCGACACAATTGTGAGGTACTAAGAGGCAGAGCACATACCACACATGCTCTGCCAATTGTTGCCAGGCACTGAGTGGCCTAACCAGCGGTCCTTAAAGGGACCACTGCAGGCTGCTCAAGAAAGGTGAGGATTTTTATTAAGATTTTGTGGGTCCAGGAGGAACATGAATGCTCCTTCTGGCCCCACAAAAATCTTCCGACCACTGCTGGCCCATCCATGCCCACTCCCCCCACATGTGGAGTGCAACCTCTGCAAGCATTGGGTGAGGCCGTGGCCTGCACATCCTGGTAGGAAGGTTCCAGGGAGTTGGTGCCAACTGACCAGCCCGGACTTCCTGAATTTCTCCTCTTTATCCCCCTCTTCCTCCTACACATAACATAGATAGAAGGAAAGTCCCAAAAGAAAAACCATAATCCCCTTCATTGAGAATGGAAGCTCCTCAGAATAAGGCATAAAGGCAGTGTTGAAACTGAATCGCCCGCAATTGGACACAAAGGCCACAATTTTGCCGGCGCTCAGAGGGCGGGTTTGGAGGCGGGTCAGGAGTGAAAATCTAAATGATTGACGGCGGGTTGCGAACCTGCCGCCATCCCGCCTCCACACAACTTTACAACGTGTCGGATCTGCGAGTCCCGATCAGACTTTCAGATGCCAGAACTTTGTGTTTTGAGGTTTTGGAACACATTTTGCAGGTCTATTGAGCTTGTAAGTGTTTAAGCTGAGATCCATATGCACTGTGACCTCCTTGGAAAGCCCTCTCCCCACATTGACTGAGCGCTTATAACATCTCTTCCTCAACTGAGATATATACCAGCGGAATGGGAACCATTTATACCCTCTCATCCTGGTCCTCAGAATCGGAGGAAGAGCAGCCGCGGCAGCAGCAGAACCAGGCACAACAGCAGCACCAACAACAGGAGCGCCAACCTTCTCCTCAGCCACCTCATGCTGCACAGGGCAGTGGCCCTCAGTGCAGGGCTGCACCGCGCCGCAGGAGATACCCCCAACACAGGGGTTACAGGCCGAGGATGAGCTTCCTCAACATGAGTGAGCAGCAGTGCCAAAGGAGGCTGAGACTTTCGCGAGAGGTAGTCGCTGACATCTGCACAATGCTGCACCAACACCTGGAGCCCAGAGGAGCGGGTGGACACTCCTTACCAGTGGCTGTCAAAGTCACCACCGCACTCAACTTCTTTGCTTCAGGGTCCTTCCAGGGATCAGCAGCAGACATCAGCGGCATCTCCCAGTCGGCCGCATCACACTTGCATCACGCAGGTTACCGATGCCCTCTTTGCAAAGTCGCACAATTACATCCACTTCTCCACGGATGAAGCAAGTGTAACTACGCGTGCGGATGGCTTTGCAAATATGGCAGGCTTCCCAAGGGGGCAGGGCGTCGTAGACTGCACACATGTGACCATTAGGGCACCCCATCACAACCCAGCTGTATTTGCCATGACTCATTCATCCTGCGGCAGTCTACTGTGCCTCAGCTGTTCAATCCGCCAACCCAACTTTCCGGATGGCTATTTGGAGAAAAGACCAATCCCCTGAAGATGTGGCTAATGACACCGATGAGGAGGCCATCAAACGAAGCTGAGGAGCACTACAACGTGAGCCACATTTCCACCAGAAGCATCATAGAGCAAACCATTGGCTTGCTCAAAATACAATTCAGATGCCTGGACAGATCTGGTGGAGCCGTACAGTAATCACCAGCCAGGGTCTCAAGAATCATCGTGCTCTACTGTGCCCTGCACAACATCGCACAGCAGCGTGGCTTAGCGCTGCCTGAGGAACAAGTGGCTCAGTGCACAGCCTCCTCCTCCTCCTCAAGGAGGAGGATGCAGATGAGGAATACTTTGCGGAGGCGCGTGTGCCAGTTCCAACAGCACGCGAGCACATTGGTGGCAGTGAGGCAAGGGATACACTAATCCATTCCAGATTCGCATAAGTTTACGCAGCAAACACATGTGTCTGGGACATAGAAATGAGTGTCTGGCCGACCTTCTTAACACACCATACAGCATCTATACAATAAACTGTGGGTTCCTATCACTCTCAGCAAAATCATTACAGCTGAAAGGCGGCCTGTCCCCTCACTGTGACACTTCCATTTCTGAGCACACAAAAAGCAAACTCTTTGAATCTTTGCCATTGCATTTCTTTATTACAATTGAAATAACTATGAGAATCTTCACTTTGTATTAGATCAAAACACCCAAGTGACTACCCTTACATATTTGTGTGTTAACTTTCTCTTACACGTGCTTCTACGTGGTGCTTCCCCTGTGGCTTCAGCAGATGTTGAGGCACCTTGCTCACTTCCATGCTGCGCCTGCTTCGACGCCTTTGGCGGGTGTCCTCTGTGTTTGGGAGCCTGGGAGGGCTCAGCAACAGTCTGCTCCTCCTGCAGCTGTGCAGGGGCTGAGACGGCCATGTCAGTTGGGTGAGGAATCTGGGGCTCTGACCGAGGGCTCCACAGTGGCATGGGAGTGTGAGTGCTTGGAGAGGAGCCCACACTTCCTTGTTGTCGACCACCAACATGCCTCTCATGGGTCGCCCGCACGTCACTGCTAGCAAGTAGCTGGAGAGCACGTTGCTGCACATCAGTGGGGTGCTGAGGACCCATGACTCCTCCATTCTCTGCACACTCGCAGTTACAGTGGTTGCAAACCTTGTCAGAGCCTCCTGCACTTGTTCCTGAAGTTCCAGCACCGCTCTCTTTCTGGATGGCCCAGAGACACAGCGTCCACATGCAGCTGAGCAGAGCTAGGAGCATCCAGCGCCATCCGACGCGGACTCTGCACTGCTGTCGCTGTCTCCACCATCTGCTGATGCTCACTTGTGAGCTGCGATACACCAGGTGACAACACTAATCTATCTTGTGAATGACTCACCGAATTGCGCATCACTGCGCTGGTGCTGGGTGTGCTCAATTCTGCTGATGCAGCACCCTCAGAGGTTGCAGCTTCCTCTCAGGAATCGTACGGCTCTTCCTCCTGGTCAGTGCGGGGGGTGGGGGGGGGGCTCTCGATGGTCCTGTGGGGGAGTAAAGGCATGAGCTAGACATGTGATATTAACGTAGCAGACACATCCCATTGTGCAGATGATCAGAACTCAATCTGTATGAACATCAGATGCCATATCAGTCACTCATGCAATCTAAATGAGAGGGTTGCAAATTTATTCGGTCACCAGCTTGCTCTACTGCGCCCGTCTCTCCATCCCCCACTTCCAGCTCCTCTGCACCTCCGATGATGTCGATAGCAGCCTCCTCAGCGGTGGTCAAGTGCGCCATGGAAGGTGGCCCTCCTCCTGTCCCCCCCCCTCTCTTTCTTATTGTGGGCTCTCTTTTCCTGCAATGTGGGACACAAGTGAAGTTTGAGCGAGAATGTTGGAGTGAGTGTAAAGAATCCATAGCATAGATACTTAGAGGGAGACAAAGATGGAGTGAGGTGACAATACCAAGGGCCCTCCCTGTGTGTTGTTAGTTGTTGCCATTGCATAACAGTGAGAGCGAGTGTGAGGGGTGCATAGTAGAATGGTGAAGTGATTCTGTACATAGAGAGAGAGGGATGGTTAAGGATGCAAGGGATGTAAGGGTAGGTTTGAATGTGCAGGAGTAGGTTGACAATGCAGAGTGCTGGTGATGAGAAGAGATGGGGGAGCAGATTGAAGGTAAGTGTGATGTTATACTCACTTTTGCTGAGCGTAGCAGATCATTGAACCTTTTGCGGCACTGAACCCAGGTGCGTGAGCACAAAGACCTGGCGCTCACCTCCTCAGCAATTTACAGCCAAGCTGTCTTGGTTTTCTGAGGTGGCTTCCTCCATCCATTTGGGGGGAACAGAACCTCTTTGCGTCCTCTCACTCCCTCCACAAGAGCATGGAGGGAGTCATCATCAAATCGTGGAGAGGCCTTTGCTCTTGAACCAGTCATCTCGCTATCTGCCACACTGAGAGGCATCAGAAAATGAAGGAAAAACCACAAGGCTGCATGGGTCCCTTAAATGCAGCTGAATGGAAGACGTCAGCGGAGGCGAGCAGCAGACTCGAACCCACTGGTTGGGCCTCTGTTCAAGGAAGAAGCGGAGCGCCCTCAGGCCATCCTGGTGGGGAATGGAGGTGTAGAGGGATTGTACGTCCATAGTGAAGAGGAGGCGGTTGGGGCCGGGAAACTGGAAACTGTTAAAATGGCGGAGGGCGTCGGAAGAGTCCCCATCCACCATCACCCTCCTCCGCCTGGCTGAACTTGTTCTCACATTGAACAACTTCTCCTTTGACTGCACCCATTTCCTCCAAATTAAAGGTGTTGCTATGGGTACCCGCATGGGTCCTAGCTATGCCTGCCTTTTCGTGGGATATGTGGAACACTCTTTGTTCCAGTCCTACTCGGGTCCCCTCCCTCACCTCTTTTTCCAGTACATTGATGACTGTATCGGTGCCGTCTCCTGCTCTCGCCCTGAACTAGAACATTTCATTCACTATGCTTCCAATTTCCACCCTTCCCTCACCTTCACATGGTCCATCTCCGACTCTTCCCTTCCCTTCCTCGACTTCTCCGTCTCCATCTCTGGGGATAGGTTATTGACTAACATTCACTACAAGCCCACTGACTCCCACAGCTACCTGGACTACACTTCCTCCCACCCCGCCTCCTGTAAGGACTCTATTCCATTCTCCCAGTTTCTCCGTCTCCGCCGCATCTGCTCTGATGATGCCACCTTCCATACCAGTGCTTCCGACATGTCTTCCTTTTTCCTCAACCGAGGATTCCCCTCTACCGTGGTCGACACAGCCCTCGACCGTGTCCGTTCTATCTCCCGCACTTCTGCCCTCACCCCTGCCCCTCCCTCCCGGAACCACGATAGAGTTCCCCTTGTCCTCACCTTTCACCCCACCAGCCTCCACATTCAACGGATCATCCTCCGCCATTTCCGCCACCTCCAGCGTGATCCCACCACCAAACGCATCTTCCCCTCACCTCCTCTTTCAGCATTCCGCAGGGACCGCTCCCTCCACGACACCCTAGTCCACTCCTCTACCACCCCCAGCACCCCTTCCCCTTTGCCCGGCACCTTCCCGTGCAAGCGCAGGAGATGCAACACATGCCCTTATACCTCCCCTCTTCCCACTGTCCAGGGCCCCAAACACCCTTTCCAGGTGAAACAGCGATTTACTTGTACTTCCTGCAATTTAGTATACTGTATTCGCTGCTCACGATGTGGTCTCCTCTACATTGGGGAGACCAAACGCAGATTGGGTGACCACTTTGCGGAACACCTCCGTTCAGTCCGTATGGGGGATCCCGAGCTCCCGGTCGCCTGTCACTTTAATTCACCGCTTCACTCCCACTCCGACCTCACCGTCCTCGGCCTATTACACTGTTCCACGGAAGCGCAGCGTAAGCTCGAGGAACAGCACCTCATCTTTCGTTTAGGCACGCTACAGCCCTCTGGACTCAATATCGAGTTCAACAATTTTAGATCATAACCTTAGCCCCATCACATTTATATTTTATTTTTTCATCCACCCTTTTATTTGCCCACCCCCCCACCCCCTTTTTTTTTCCTCCTAGAAGCTGGCAGCTGTCCTTCATTCTGCCAGTGGATTTCACACTTCTTTCAGCCTTAACCTGTCACATCCACACCACCTCTTGCCTTGAATATCTCTTAATGTCTCTTAATGTCTCTTAATCTCTCCTTTTGTTCTTTTATCCCCTCCCCCTTTTCCCAGCTTTATCCTTGCTTTAAATCTATTTGATTTCCTGCTGTCTCCAGTTCTGATGAAAGGTCTTCGACCTGAAACGTTAACTCTGTTTCTCTCTCCATGGATGCTGCCTCGCCTGCTGAGTTTTTCCAGCGTTTTCTGTTGTTATTTCGGATTTCCAGCATCTGCAGTATTTTGCTATCGTGCTAAGTTATTTTGTGTAGTTGCTTTAACATCATTTAAATTTTAACACATCGTAGTTTTGTTTCAGTTCCTTTTCTGAGGCTTCCCAGTAACAGCTATTTTAGTATGTTAAACATGTAAGCATCTGAACCGGAACAGTCGCTATGGAGTGACACACAAATAAACATTGTGGGCCAGCAGTGACATCAGTCAGCCATTCATTATGCAAGCAATATCCACTAACTACAGTTAACCACTATGGGCCCTGGCATTAGTTTTCCCATTCAGAGACTACATGATTGACATGTCTTAATTCTAATACACCTGCAGCCACTCAACCAGTTATAAAGTACATAGGCCCGGTATTAGTGGTCAGTGGCGAAGCGAAGAGGCTGACCCCGAATTCTTCAGGTTTTCCAACGTTCAATTCAAATCAACGGAGGTTAGCATGGATCCCCTCGTACGAGCTGCTGTGACCTCAACAAGCTGTCTAAGCAGCCAATCAAAATGCAGAATTCTCACAGCGAGCGAACAAGGAAGTGCGTAAAATTCTAAATCATGATGTAGTATGATTCCCTGGCCACTGGCCACCTTCCAGCATGTTGCTAAAGTAGCCATTCTTCATGTGTGAGTCGAGATAGTCATTGTTAGCAGGCTATTCATCCATTCAGTCATTGCAGCTGAACCTGATCCTGTTTTTATGAATAGGGCAGATTTTCCTCCCCCACCTGCACCTGAGCACTACTGGGATCTTGTGCACCTGAAGTGCACTCCTCCTGACCTGACCTGAGCTGAACCCACCCATTATAAATACTATCATTGCTGCAGGGTTGTTAGGCCTACAACAGTAGCAGTAATGACCACCAACTTCAAGGACAGCAGTCAGAAAGCCTTCACCTCCTATCCCTGTCCCACTGTCCCTTAAAGAAAAAGAGACTTACCTTTTTCTGGCATCCAGGCCTTTGCTGCTTTCCTCTGTCCAATTCTCCGATCAGAGAGGGGCTGGACGCAGAACCTGAAGCTCACCTCTGCTTGGCACCCCCGTCTGTATTTTAGAAGGGTAATGAGTTGGGAGGGTTGTTTATGCCCGCTCCCACCTCAATAACATGTCAATAATGAAGGTTCGCTGTTCATTGATAACATTGTTCACACTAACTTTTAGGCTATAGTTTTCAGAGAGTAAACTTTCATCTTGTTTGTATTAGATTTGAACCCAGGACCCAGAGAAGAAAGAATGGTGTAAGAACCTATTCTTCGTATAAGATTTTGATGATTATCCATCCATCTATCTAAAAATGTTGCAGCTACTTCACACTTTGTCTGTCACCATACTTCCTATGCCACATTTCGGCATCATATTTCACCATCACACACATATATGCAAATTTCTTGTAGTTGTTTGGCTTAAATTTTGTATTCATAAAATGATTCAAATGTAAGGAAAGGAGACGATAACATTCAATGAGGAGCTACTAATGACATATGAAAACAAGTCAAGCATAAGCAGGCAGCAAAATCTATCAATAAAAGAATAGCTTCAAATATTTTTTGAAAATCCTTTCAGCTGCTATTTGCGTTTCTTCACTAATGGAATAATGTTTGTAACATAATAAATAACATAAAAAATGCAATTCTTTTAGTTTGCCTAACCAAAATGATAAATTTAAACTGACCTAAACAATAGCACTTTTTTGTGTTTGACATGCCTGAAATAATAATGGCCCATATTTTCCGATGCCTACGGGTATGTACGAGCTGTGTACACACCCGTAGGGACATCGGAAATGCCGGTTTGAGGCATGTGAAGCGCATCCTCTTGACAGATCGCACGCCTGCCCTAGAGGAGGGCCTCTGCGGGCGGAGAGTTTCGCTTTCTGCAGAACCTCCGCCCGCTGAAAACCCTTAGAAATCTTACGCCTAGTAAAAGCAGGTGTAAGGTCTGCTTTTACCAGCATAAGAGTTTAAAAAAGTTTTAAAAATAATTTTTTTTCACTCATTTATAATTTAAAAATACTTTTAAAAAAGGTAAGTTTATTTTTAGCCCTGTAAAAAACCTTAATTATTTTTTTCAAAAATTTTATTTTTGTTTAAAATATTTAATTTAATGTAATTTTAACTAATTTTAAAAATGTGATTTAAAAAAAAAATTATTTAATGTTTTAGTGTCTTTTTTCAGTGATCCCCATTCATACTTTTGACAGGTCTATCTGTCAAAAGTATGAAGGGGGATTCCCTTCTTTCATTGGCTTGCCTGGCCCACGTGATCCCAGGGATGCTTGCGAACCGCATGCGCCCCTGGGATACGTGGGCCCTGCGCATTTCGACTGTGGAGAGGCCCAGGAGCGGGAGTGTCCAGACCTCGGGAGCCCTCAGGTAAGGGCGTAGATTTTTTTCCGATGGGAGGCATCCGCACGCAGGAAGCCTCCTATCGGAAATTACGGGCCATTGTTTTGTTTTGGAAGCCTGTGCCTGTGTGAGAAGCCGAGGCCTGAGGTTCTCAGACTGTGAGCTAGAGAGGTTCAAACTAATAGGCTACAACTCGCAACCTTCACCTATATGTACAACTTCTAGAAATATTAATGATTGACAGCAAGACAGGCTTGCCAGGACTTTCTATCTGTCGGCTCCATCACCTCGGCACTCCTCTGTATTGGTAGAAAATTACTGCAGACAAAAGCCCCAGGGAAACCATTATTAGAAGCAGTTAAGGTATATTGAATTGCGTTTTGTATAAAACATCAGAAACAAGATAAAGCATGAACTCATCGACTTATCTGAGGTAACTTTAAAAGCAAAAGCAATGGATACAGTATTCTAGTTAAACTTCTGCAATGACAGTCAACAAGTATAGTAAAAATGCCTTGGGCCTTTTGCTATGTGAAAGGCTCTATATAAATGTAAGTTGTTGTTGTGTTGACAGCTGAACATAGGTAGAATTGAGGAGAAAAACAGGGAGAATCTTGAGTGGAAATGACTCAGTCGAGTGGGTTTTTAGATTTTGTAAAGTATTCTAAATGGTTACTCATCCTTCTCGACCTGTCTGCAGCCTTGGTGACCACACTATCCTCCTCCAATGCCTCTTCTCATCATCCAGCTGGGTGGGACAGCCCTTGTTTGGTTCCATTCTTATTTGTCTAGTTGTAGCCAGCGAATCACCTACAATGACTTCTCTTCCCTCTCTCGCACCGTTACCTCTGGAGCCCCCCACCACCTATCTTTGGCCCACTCCTATTTCTCATCTACACGCTGCCCCTCTGCGATATTATCCAAAAACACAACATCAGGTTTCACATGTACACTGATGACACCCAGCTCTACCTCACTACCACCTCTCTCGACCCCTGTCTCTGATATATCACGTTGCTTGTCCGACATCCGGTCCTGGATGAGCAGAAATTTCCTCCAACTAAATATTGAGAAGACCGACGCCATTGCCTTCTGTGCGGGCCACACGCTCTATTCCATCCTTCACCCTGGTCACTCCCTAAAGCTGAACCAGTCCGTTTGTAACCTTGGTATCCAATTTGATGAGATGAGCTTCCGACCACATATCCACTCCATCACCAAGACACCCTACGTCCACCTCCGTAAAATCACCTGTCTTCACCCCGCCTCAGCTCATGTGCTGCTGAAACCCTCATCCATGCCTTTGTCCACACTGACTTTCTGGACTCACACATGAAGCATGGCAACTTGGTTGAGGAACCAACAACAATAAAAATTTGTATTTATGTAGCACTTTTAACATCGATAAAGGTGCTTCACAAAGGTGTAAGGAAAAAATGAATGCCAAATCAAAAAAAGAAGATATTATTCATATCTTGATTGAATTCTTTGACGAGGTAACAGAGAAGTTTGATCAAGGTAGTACAGTAGATGTTGTATATAATGACTTTGGGATGGTATTCGACAAAATGCCACACAGGAGGCTTATTAAGAAGATGGAAGCCCATGGAATTAAGGGTAAAGTGGCGGTATGGATATAAAATTGGCTCAGTGACAGGAAGCAGAGGGAGGTAGTGGATGGTGTTTTTCAGACTGGGAGGTGGTTTGCAGTGGTGTTCCCCAAGGATCAGTTTTGGGTCCATTACTCTTTGCAATTTTTATAGATGACCTAGACTCGGGTGTAGGGAGCAGCATTATAAAGTTTGCAGATGATACAAAACTTGGCAAAGTGGCTTCAGGCTGACATAGACAGGATGATGAATTGGGCAGAAGCATGGCAGATGGAGTTCAATGCGGAGAAGTATGAAGTGATGCACTTTGGGAGGACTAATATGGAAAGACAGTATACTAAAAATAGCATGATTTTGAAAAGTGCAGATGAGCAGAGAGACTTTGGTGTCCATATACACAAATCCTTAAAGGTGGCAGGGCAAGTTTTTTTTTATTCGTTCATGGGATCAGGGCGTCGCTGGCAAGGCCAGCATTTATTGCCTATCCCTAATTGCCCTTGAGAAGGTGGTGGTGAGCTGCCTTCTTGAACTGCTGCAGTCCGTTTGGTGAAGGTACTCCCACAGTGCTGTTAGGGAGGGAGTTCCAGGATTTTGACCCAGCGACGATGAAGGAATGGCGATATACTTCCAAGTCAGGATGGTGTGTGACTTGGAGGGGAACTTGGAGGTGGTGGTGTTCCCATGTGCCTGCTGCCCTTGTCCTTCTAGGTGGTAGAGCTCGCGGGTTTGGGAGGTGCTGCTGAAGAAGCCTTGGCGAGTTGCTGCAGTGCATCTTGTAGATGGTACACACTGCAGCCACAGTGAGCCAGTGGTGGAGGGAGTGAATGTTTCAGGTGGTGGATGGAGTGCCAATCAAGCGGGCTGCTTTGTCTTGGATGATGTTGCTAAGGTGGTCAAAAATGCATATGTGTTACTTGGTTTTATAAATAGAGGGATAGAATATAAAAGCAAAGAGATCATGCTAGAACTTTATAAATCACTGGTTAGGCCTCAGCTGGAGTATTGTGGACAATTCTGGGCACCGCACTTCAGGAAAGATGTAAAGGCATTAGAAAGGGTACAGAAGAGGTTTACCAGGATGTTATCAGGGTTGAGAGATTTCAGTTATGAGGAGAGGGTGGAAAAGTTAGGACTGTTCTCCTTGGAACAGAGAAGGTTAAGAGGTGACCTAATAGAGGTTTTCAAGATGAAGAGAGGTTTTGATAGAGTAAATAGGGAAAAACTATTCCCTTTGGCGAGTGGGTCAATAACTAGACGTCATAGATTCAAAATCATTGGAAAATGATCTAGAGGGGAGATGAGAAGAAT
This sequence comes from Squalus acanthias, assembly GCA_030390025.1. Taxonomy (NCBI): domain Eukaryota; kingdom Metazoa; phylum Chordata; class Chondrichthyes; order Squaliformes; family Squalidae; genus Squalus; species Squalus acanthias. The sequence goes on along the minus strand of CM059439.1, from coordinate 47,309,375 downwards.
TTTTTTCACTCGGAGAGTTATTGGGATCTGGAACGCTCTACCTGAAAAGGTGGTGGAAGCTGATTCCATAAATAATTTTAAAACAGAGTTGGACGGGTACTGGAGGATGAGCAACTTACAGGGTTACAGGGGATGTGGGACTAAGCACGACTGCTCTTTCAAAGAGCCAACACATGGCCTCCTTCTGTGCTGTAAGTTTCTATGAATCTATGAATTCTATGAATCTATTAGGATTGACCAAAAGCTTGGTCGTAGATTGGTCGTGGGTTTTAAGGATGGTCTTAAAGCAGGAGACAGAGCTGAAGACCTTTAGGGAGAGAATTCCAGAACATGCAGCCAAGATGGCTGAAGGCACAGTCGCCAATGGTGGGGGCGAGGGGGGGAGGGATGACAAGAGGCCAAAATCAGAGGAATGGAGAGTTAGGAGGCGGTTTAAAGGCTGGAGGAGGTTATTGAGTTCGGAACTGGTGGGACCATGAATAGATTTAAACATGAGGGTAAGAATTTTAAACTTTCGGCTTTCGGGAATCAGGAGTCAATGTAGATCAGCGAGGACAGGGGTGATGGGTGAGTGGAACTTGTTACAGGATAGGATATGGGCAAAGATGAACTGAAGCCTACAGAGGGTGGAGGATTGGAGGTTGGCCAGGAGAGTATTGGAGCAGTCAAATCTGGAGGTGACAAAGGTATGGATGAGGATTTCAACAGCAGATATGCTAAGGCAGGGGCTGAGGCGAGCAATACTTTGGAGGTGGAAGTAGGCGGTCCTTGTGATGGAGAGGATATGGAGTCAGCACTAAGATAAAGTATAGACAGATAAATGAATCATATAACTTAATGGAATTAGCCCAGCCAAAAACACAGGCTTATTTTTCTACTCAATGAGAAACAGGCCCTCATTTTCCTAATATATGAGCAACTCAAATGAAATAATCAAAAATGGAGATGGAACCAACACATCATGTTTCCTGTTATTTCTGGTAGTACTTGCTTTGAGAACTTTGTATCATTTTCATTTTTCCACGCAATGTCCATGATATTGTTCCACTGTAACAGTTAAAATAGCAAGGGCGATGGCACCATTCACTACATTAAAACTATCACAGGTCACATTTTCCAATGTACTCAGCTGATATTGAAAAAATAGTTTCTTTGTAATGTATGTTTTCATTTTCACTCTGTTTTATTGGTGTATTATATTTTTGGGGGAGTGGGTAGCTTTGTACTTATCAAGTTGAGCTATCTAATTACGTTAGAACAGAGACTTTCCATTGGGTATCAGTATCCCTTGTTTCGCTTATGTTATTGTTATGAACACAGCGGTTTCTAAACTTATCGTATCCTTTACCATTGTGTGTTTCTAACTTGATTGTGAGAATTCCTCACAGAGTTGAACTTTTCTTCATTAGTGAAGAGCTTGAGTGGGTGTGCGATCTAAGTTTTTAAAATGTTGAGGATAATGAATAAGGTAGGTTCAAGTAGGTTATTTAACTTAAACTTTAAGTGGAAAACTTGATAGAAATGTCAATGAAGACAACTTGTGAAGGATGAATGTTACAGAATGTAATGTTAGATGGATATTCTGGAGTTTTGCTTGATATTGAATTGGCTGAGTACTGCATTGGGAAGTCTAGGATAAACTTTGTAGAATCTTTCCTCAAGTGTGTTGGGTAGTCTTTGATTGAGTAAGTTGTACATGATCTGTCTGAAGCAATTAATGTGATAAGACTTTATGGCCTTTTTTCCCCATCCTTTCTTACGTTCTTATTAGGTACTTCCAGGTCAGGTGTGCACTAGAAGTAAAGTGAATCCTATCCTTAACTGTGACACTAATGTGGTTTTCTCCCAATATCAGTCAACTGCCTCTGCAACTGAACTTGTGTGACAATTTCATTTCTCACTCAACCATCCTTATTGTCTCTCTGAGTGAGAGTACTAATTTACAACAACAACAACAACAACTTGTATTTATATAGCGCCTTTAAAGTGGTAAAACATCCCACGGCGCTGCACAGGAGTATTACAAGACAAGAAATTTGACACCGAGCCACATAAGATAAATTAGGGCAGGTAACCAAAAGTTTGGTCAAAGAGGTAGGTTATAAGGAGCGTCTTAAAGGAGGAAAGAGAGGTAGAGAGGCGGAGAGGTTTAGGCAGGGAATTCTAGAGCTTAGGGCCTAGGCAACAGAAGGCACGGCCACCAATGGTTGAGTGATTAGAATCAGGGATGCTCAAGAGGGCAGAATTAGAGGAGTGCAGATATCGCGGGGGGTTGTGGGGCTGGAGGAGATTACAGAGATAGGAAGGGGCGAGGCCATGGAAGGATTTGAAAACAAGGATCAGAATTTTGAAATTGAGGCTCTGCTTAACTGGGAGCCAATGTAGGTCAGCGAGCACAGGGGTGATGGGCGAGCAAGACTTGATGCGAGTTAGGACATGGGCAGCCAAGTTTTGGATGACCTCAAGTTTATGTAGGGTAGAATGTGGGAGGCCAACCAGGCGTGCGTTGGAATAGTCAAGTCTAGAGGCAACAAAGGCATGGATGAGGGTTTCAGCAGCGGATGAGCTGAGGCAAGGGCGGAGACGGGCGATGTTATGGAGGTGGAAATAGGCGGTCTTTGTTAGGCTGCGGATATGTGGTCGGAAGCTCATTTCAGGGTCAAATATGACACCAAGGTTGCAAACAGTGTGGTTCAGCCTCAGACAGATGTTAGGGAGAGGGATGGAGTCAATGGCTAGGGAACGGAGTTTGTGGCGGGGACCGAAGACAATGGCTTCGGTCTTCCCAATACTTAATTGGAGAAAATTTCTGCTCATCCAGAACTGTATGTCGGACAAGCAGTCTGACAATTTAGAGACCGTGGAGGGGTCGAGAGAAGAGGTAGTGAGGTAGAGCTGGCTGTCGTCAGCGTACATGTGCAAACTAACGCTGTGTTTTCGGATGAAGTCACCAAGGGGCAACATGTAGATAAGAAATAGGAGGGGGCCATGGATAGATCCTTGGGGGACACCAGAGGTAACGATGCGGGAGCAGGAAGAGAAGCTGTTGCAGGTGATTCTCTGGCTACGATTAGATAGATAAGAATGGAACCAGGCGAGTGCAGTCCCACCCAGCTGGATGATGGTGGAGAGGCGTAATCTCACAGGTGCTCTCATGTACATTTCTTCTATCTTCCAGAGGTGGACTGATACACATCCTGGGGAGGCACGGCCAATTGTTAACCAACAAGTTGATTTATTTTACACATAATATGTGAATGAACAAGATAAAGTCTACAATGAATTTCAATCTATTTCATAATGTTCCTAGTAACACAGAAAAATAACAAAGCACAGTACATTATATTTGTTGGTGGGCTAATCTTGTTTTACTGACTAGCAAATCTCTGAAACTAGTCAGTGCCAAACTTAGACTGAGGGAGTTCTCATCCTCAGTATCTGGTACCAATTCCAGGTTAACATAGATTATTTCTCCTTTCATAACTGGACAGGAAGCCAAAGGCATGACCTCTAAGCTTTTTTCAACTCTGTATGTTCACGGATTGGCAAGTCAAGCTGCTATTCAAACTGGCTACCTACCTCTGAGTGTAGGCTTGCCTGGCAGCTAAACCCCTGCCTGCTTCTTGCGCTCACATGAATGAGACTATTCCAATATATTGGCCCCAGGATACTTATATACTTACCTTGGGATTGAACCCACCAGGAACCTCCACCACTAACTGCGACAAACTTCCTGGGGTCAGGGGCAGGTTGACTAATTAGACTGCAAATAGCAGGTGCCTGTGACAACAGGGGCACATCTAAGATGCTCGCCATGTGTGAGGCCCCAGGTGGAACCCACAACTGCTTATAGCCAGGAAGAAATCCTTGCTGTTATCAGGCATACTTCCACTGACCATACACTGGGTCCACGGTGGCATAGTGGTTAGCACTGGTGCCTCACAGCGCCAGGGACCCGGGTTCGAATCTGACCTCGGGTGACTGTCTGTGTGGAGTTTGCACATTCTCCCCGTGTCTGCATGGGTTTCCTCCGGGTGCTCCGGTTTCCTCCCACAGTCCAAAAATGTGTGGGTTAGGTTGATTTGACTATGATAAATTGACCCTTAGTGTTAGGGGGGGATTAAATATGTGGGGTTACGGGGATAGGATGGGATATGTTAGGGGGAATTAAATACGTGGGGTTACGGGGGTAGGGTGGGATATGTGTACTGTGGGGATTAAAGCAGGGACAGGGGTACTGGATTTGGATGATCAGCCATGATCGTATTGAATGGTGGAGCAGGCTCGACGGGCCGAATGGCCTACTCCTGCTCCTAGATTCTATGTTTCTGTAGGCCAAGGTGTGTGTACCCCCAGCCTTAACCCTTCCTCATTGACATTAATGGACTTCTATGGGGTAGGTGGAGGCTATGCTCCCTCCAGGCAAGCCTCAATCTCATTTCCTGCTATTTCAGCAGAATACACTGGAATGGTGAGAATGTGGAACTCGCTACCACTTGGAGTAGTTGAGGCAATTAGCATAGATGCATTTAAGGAGAAGCTAGATAAGCACATGAAGGAAAAAGGAATAGAAGGTTATGTTGATAGGGTGAGAGCAAGTAAGGGGTGAGGAGGCTTGTGTGGTGCATAAACACTGGCATAGATCTGTTGGGCCAAATGGTCAGTTTCTGTGCTGTAAATTTCTATGAATGGCCACAGATTTTCAGCCCCATTATTTGCGAATGATTACTGGAATATTTTAATGAACCTCCTTTGTCTCCAGCTGGTGTAGTATGCAGGAAACACCACTTTTGCAGCCAGTTTCTTCTGCCAGCAAGGGGCTAGATATGCTGGGAGAACCTGAAAAATTTGGTGAGGGGGCAGAGCAAGGCCATAACATACTTATTTAAAGGGCACCGCACAGTTAAATGAATAAACAGGCTTTTGGAAGAAGGACTGAAATGGCTGGAGCTAAAGAGGGATAAGGGTGAGTTTCTAATTTTTCAAAGGCTGATGTGGAAATGCTGCTGGGAAACATTGGAAACTGGAGGGATGCCACTGATGAAGTATCACAGAAGAGGCTGCCACATGCAGCAGGTCGAGAGACTGCAGCAGCCAATTAACACAATGCATTCTTGCTGCAGGCGAAGACAGCACACATTTCCAGGAAATGCTAAGCTACTGGAGGAGGACTTGCCAACATTTGACATTTAGTCATATGAAGAAGAAGTAAAGGTTAAAATTGGCTTTCTCTCTGGCCTGGCAGTTGGAAATGGAGACCTGGGAGTCCCTGTGCCTTCAGCGGGTTTGTGAGAAGGAATACCTTCTTAAAAACAATTTTCTATGTATTCTTCAATCTCTTCACCAGTTATCACTTTCCTTATAGTAAATCTACAAAGTAGCTTATTATGATAGAATGATTTCATAAGTTCCTGATCTCGCAAAGGTGCTAATCCTGACTTATGACCTCCCCCAACCCAGGAATGCCATGTGAACTACTACCTCTGGCTATTTACTCACCCTTTCCTAGAGTTTCTCTACCTACCCTATTATTTCCCATACCCTTGCACCAGCAGAAGAGGCGATCTATCTCACTAATTCTAGAGTTTCCTACAACCATTGCCATCCTGTTCTCCTGTTCAGTCTCTCTCCTTCGCTTGGGTACCCTTTTGCTTCATGATGTCATGGCATTGCTCCTGGCTAACCTCCCGAGCTGTGTCATCAGCATTGACCACTTTATAGGTATCAAGAGCCTATAGTTAGTCATTAGTTATTTCTGGGAGCTCAGTGGTCCCCTTTACTTTCAACTTTTGTCTCTTCTTGCTCCCTTGTGGGTAGTTATCACCCTCTTGCCTCCTCTTGCTTCACTATCCAACTCCGACTGTCACAATCTGTAGAATGACCACCACCCTATCTTGTACAGTGTAAACAATTGTTCCTCAAGCTCAGGAATGTTTTACTTGAGAGTTACAATCCTCTGACACTTTATAAAGAAAGAAAGACTTGCATTTATATAGTGCCTTTCATGACCTCAGGATGTCCCAAAGCACTTTACAGCCAATTAAGAACTTTTCGAATTGTAGTCACTGTTGTAATTTAGGAAACTTGGCAGCCAATTTGTGCACAGCAAGCTCCCACAAACAGCAATATGATAATGACCAGATAATCTGTTTTAGTGATGTTGATTGAGGGATAAATATTGGCTAGGGGGAGCTCCCCTGCTCTTCTTCAAAATAGTGCCATGGGATCTTTTACATTCACCTGAAAGGGCAGATGAGGCCTCGGTTTAACGTCTCATCCGAAAGACGGCACCTCCGACAGTGCAGCACTCCCTGAGTACTGCACTGAAGTGCCAGTCTAGATTATGTGCTCAAGTCTCTGGAGTGGGACTTCAACCCACAACCTTCTGACTCAGAGGTGAAAGTTCTACCACTTGAAGCGTATTCCCCCTGGATACTTTGTGGATCCAGAATAGCCCACATCATGCAGGTTGCACACGTCATGAGCTATTCCTGTGACCCTGCCATCTCTTTGTGCTGGTCCTTTCTAAATGTGACTTAACCACTTCTGATCTCACTTACCCAGACAGTATGAGCCTGAGCTTCTTCATAGCACCGAACACCCTTAAAAACCAAAACTCTCTTAATCAATTTCTACCTCAACAACAACAACTTGTATTTATATAGCGCCTTTAACGTAGTAAAACGTCCCACGGCGCTGCAAAGGAGTATTTTAAGACAAAAAATTTGACACCGATCCACATAAGGATAAATTAGGGCAGGTGACCAAAAGCTTGGTCAAAGAGGTAGGTTTTAAGGAGCGTCTTAAAGGAGGAAAGAGAGGTAGCAAGGCGGACAGGTTTAGGCAGGGAATTCCAGAGCTTAGGGCCTAGGCAACAGAAGGCACGGCCACCAATGGTTGAGCGATTATAATCAGGGATGCTCAAGAGGGCAGAATTAGAGGAGCATAGATATCTCGGCGGGGTGGGGGGGGGAGCGGGGGAGGGGGTTGTGGGGCTGAAGGAGATTACAGAGATAGGAATTATCTTGTCACTGCCTCATTTAGTCTCTGCAGAGTTTCTTGAGGTTATGCTCAAGCAGAAGCCTTAGGTCACAGAGCTGTTCTACAATATGAAGGGAGCACAGGTCTACACATTTAGATGTCCCACCTCTTCTTTATAAAACTGTTCCATTTAAACTACCAGAAGCTTTCATGACTTGAGGAAGGGAGCATCTTGATTAACCACTGTGGAAGAAAAGCCCACCTGCCTCCCACCCTCTCACAACGTTCTTACTTTACTTACTCATTTCAATCATGTTTATTGCCTCACCATATTAAAATTAGTTTGAAATGAAGTGGAAGAAAAATCAAAAATAATATTAGCACATTTACCAATGCATAGCACTTACCTTAAAGGGGAAGGACACTATAGAGAACTAGCTCCAATGCAGAATGTTTTACCTTTCTACACTGTTATAGCATTTGTTATAAAAAATGAGCAGAATCGTTGCATTATTTCAATATAAAACAAATAATAACAGAATTTCTCAATGGCTCTGGTTAAATAGATATCTGATGAAGACCAGATTGGGCTCAGTTCAATGTCCCCATAGCCTAGTTGCAATCAGGGGTCAATAATCGGATGGCGAGCACCTGAAGTGAATTGGCCATCCATTTCCTGTATAATCAAGTGTAGAGACCTAAGGGTTGCAGCATGCCCAAGGTGCCCAACGCATCCCAGTGCAAAGCCGCTGCACACAAGCTGTATAGAAGGCTCATTAGTCTCCTGTATTCAAATCAAATTAGCAATGAGCGCTGAAGGAAAGTTTCTGTTAACAAAAAACCCTGGCACTCAAGCCTGGTGCCCACCCTGGTGTCCTTGCCTCTGTGCTACAGTTGTCCCCATTCCCAGAGCCCATGCTTCGTGCCCTTCAGCCCCCTTCCCGGTGCCACTCCCTCCATGCCATAAAATAAACTGGCACAGACAGGAGGCCAGCACCTCTTCACTGGTTGCTGGCGCCCAAGGTTCTGGCCCTGAACGATCCATCCGTACCGGAAAATTATGTAAATGAAATGACCTCATGTTATTTGGTACAATCAGCTCATTTATGCACAGGCAGAGCCTGGACAGCTCGAGCACCTGCAGTGCTTTGTGGGGCCTCATTGTAAGGGCTTGAAGAATGAACACTTTGGTGAACTCCTGGCAGCCATGGGATTGCACTCCAGTATTAGTCACTAGCTTCAGCCAACGAGGGGAGAAAATTGGAAGACAAAAAATTAATACAACATGTGCTACACAAATTTTTAATCCCTTTTAGCCTTTTAGAATGCAGCAGATTTTCACGTACGACGTTATTCGCTGGAGAACAACATTTGTTGCTAAATTATTTTTATTTCTGTAATGGTCACCTTTAACCTGTGCTGTCTATTTACATTAAAACTAACTGGGTGACACAACCTCATAAAAATCATTGTACAAATATACTTTTAATTTAGTGAACTTTTATGCAACGTTGACATACCAGAGGAATTTGCATGCACTTAAATGATTAAGTGGAAAATATGATGCTATTTTGCTACCTCCATGCAAGCATGTCAATAATAAAATGATATGGAAAATATAGGTTCTGGTTTTCAAAGTGTGTGTTATAAAGTGGAAAGTTAAAATAGATGAGATACCGTTGAATGTAATCGATAACCTAGCGGATTCGACCTTTCCCACTTTCGATAATGAAACCAAATGAAAAAGCACAGTATCTGGTGAATCCTGGAAACTATACAAACTGTCAACATTGCAACTGTGTAAAGTAGCTACAGTGCAAACACATAAACCCTGAAATTACACTGTGGGATTCTAATGTACGTGTAGTTAACACAATTGTATGAAATTCCTCTCTCCACTATGTTAGCAGAGGCACCAACCTGTTTATTTTAAAAGACTTGACACCTCTGCTAGAATAGCAGAGAGCGGAATTTCAAACAGTCATGTTAAGTATTTATACACTAGTATCCAAAAGCATAATTTCAGGGCAATAAATTTTAATCTAAAAGAACTAAGACTGTGTCCCTGCATCCTCCTCAAAAGCACAGTTGCTGAATGCAACAACTACATGCATTTATATAGCGCCTTTAACGTAGTAAAACGCCTCAAGGCGCTTCACAGGAGCGTTATCAAACACAATTTGACACCGAGCCACATAAGGGGATATTAGCACAGGTGACCAAAAGCTTGGTCAAAAAGGTGTGTTTTAAGGAGCATCTTAAAGGAGAGAGAGGTAGAGGGGCAGAGAGGTTGAGGGAGTGAATTCCAGAGCTTAACTCTTGTCCTTTGCTGAACCATTCAGCTGTGATGTATTAGGAGAGGAAAATCATTCATGGTCCCTGCTGTTGATCACTATCTGGTGACTCCTGCTGTCTTGATGTTGGGTGAGAACAGGGTCAGGCATGGATGCGGTGCTCTCCACAGTCAAATAGCCTTCCAAATTTATGGGCTTTCACATAAGTAATGGCCAGATGGGCAAAGTGCTGGAGACGTGTCAGCAGCTGTAGAGCTATACCCCAGTATTGGTCACCACCTTCAGAATAAGAGAGAAAACACCTGGGTGAGAAAATCAGTGAGGAGACAAGCCAAGCACTTGTTGTTCAAACAGATACAGTGGAATCTGTAATGTACCACTCCCATCCACTCCCTTATGTAGAAGCAATGAAACAAGTGCAAAATACATTGGTAAATTACATATTGGCTCATCAAGATTAACTTATAGTGGACTAATATATATTGAGTTAAATATTACAAACACCTAAGCCCTATTTACCTTAGAGACTTGAGTTCATGCCAGTCTGTTGAGTTAAAGAAAGATACCATCAAGTGTTTGCTTGTTTACAGTGTAGATTTATAGTGGAGCACCAACCTTTACATGCAACACTGCACATAACTGCAAGTTCACTGATATTGTGGAATGTGTGTTAAAGTACACATGATATCCATTCACAGAAACAGGAATGTGAATGGATACCAATGTAATGCTGGTATTTCACCAATTCAGTATAAACACGGACTGATCCCTCCCTGCAATTCTCATTTATTTTCCTGCTTGCTTTCTGTCCTTTTTTTTAACTTTAATTGTACTTTTCTTTTACCTAATCTAATCTAAACTATACTCACTTATAGATAAGAAGTAAACTTTGAATCCTGGAACCATGAAATAAAAAGAAAATATTTGAACTACATGGCAGGTTGGCCAGCATCTAACAGACAAGGCAAGCTAAATCATACATAGATACATAGATACATAGAAGATAGGAGCAGGAGTAGGCCATCCGGCCCTTCGAGCCTGCTCCGCCATTTAATGAGATCATGGCTGATCCTTCAATTCAGTATCCCGTCCCCGCCTTCTCTCCGTAACCCTTAACCCCTTTTGCCTGTAGAAATATATCTAATTCCCTCTTAAATATATTTAATGAGCTGGCGTACACTGCCCTCTGTGGCAATGAGTTCCACAGGTTCACCACTCTCTGAGTGAAGAAATTCCCCCTCATTTCTGTCCTAAATGGTTTAGCCCTTATCCTTAAATTATGTCCTCTAGTTCTGTTCTCACCCGCCAAGGGAAACATTCCTTCTGCATCTAATCTGTCTAGACCTGTCAGAATTTTATACACTTCTATGAGGTCCCCTCTCAATCTTCTAAACTCCAGTGTGTACATCCCTAAACTACATAGTCTCTCCTCATAGGTCAATCCCGCCATTCCTGGTATCAGCCTGGTGAATCGCCGCTGCACCCCCTCCATGGCAAGAACATCTTTCCTCAGATGAGGCGACCAAAACTGTACACAGTACTCGAGGTGTGGTCTCACCAGTGCCCTGTACAGCTGCAGCAAGGTATCCCTGTTCCTGTATTCCAACCCTTTTGCTATGAAGGCCAGCATACCGTTTGCCTTCTTGACCGCCTGTTGCACCTGCATGCTCGCCTTCAGTGACTGGTGTACAAGAACACCCAGGTCTCTCTGTACTTCCCCCTCTCCCAATTTATTGCCATTTAAATAATAATTTGCCCTCCCGTTCCTGCACCCAAGGTGGATAACTTCGCACTTGTCCACATTATAGTGCATCTGCCATTTATCCGCCCAATCACCCAGTCTGTCCAAATCGCTCTGGAGCTTCCTGGTCTCCTCCTCTGAGCCCACCCCCCCTCCTAGTTTAGTGTCGTCTGCAAATTTGGAAATGCTGCATTCGACTCCCTGATCCAGGTCATTAATATAAATTGTGAACAGCTGGGGACCCAGGACAGATCCCTGTGGTACCCCACTTGTTACTGCCTGCCATTCAGAAAATGAGCCGTTTATTCCAACTCTCTGTTTTCTATCTGACAGCCAGTTCTCTATCCACGTCAATACTTTCCCCTTTATCCCATGAGCTTCAATTTTCCATGCTAATCTTTTATGTGGGACCTTATCGAAGGCCTTTTGGAAGTCCAGGTACACCACATCTACTGGCTCTCCCCCATCTATTTTACCAGTTACTCCCTCAAAAAATTCCAATAGATTAGTCAAGCACGATTTACCCTTTGTAAATCCATGTTGACTCTGTCCTATCCTGTCCCCATTTGCTAAGTGCTCGGCTATTTCATCCTTAATGATGGACTCCAGCATTTTGCCCACAACTGATGTAAGACTTACAGGTCTGTAATTACCTGCTTTTTCCCTACCCCCCTTTTTGAATAGTGGGGTAACGTTAGCTACCCTCCAATCCATGGGCACTGTTCCCGAGTCTAATGAATTCTGAAAAATCATGCTTAGTGCATCCGCTATCTCTAGGGCCACCTCCTTCAGTACCCTAGGATGCATGTTATCAGGCCCTGGGGATTTGTCCGCCTTCAATCCCTTTAGCTTCCTTAACACCATATCCTTAGAGATATTGATTTGCGTCAGTTCCTCCTTTGCCAATGTCCCTATTTTTCCCGATATCCCAGGGAGGTTTTTTGTGTCTTCCTTCGTAAAGACTGACCCAAAGTATGCATTTAGTTGGTCTGCCATTTCCTTATTTCCCATTATATATTCCCCCGTATCTGACTGCAATGGACCAACTTTGGTTTTCACCAGTCTTTTCCTCTTGATATACTTATAAAAGCTTTTGGAGTTAGTTTTTATATTTTCCGCCAGCTTGCTTTCGTAAGCTATTTTGCCCTTCTTGATTAAGCCCTTTGCCCTCCTTTGCTCTATCTTAAACTGTTCCCAATCTTCCGCTCTGGCGCGTTTTTTGGCTATTTTATACGCCCTATCTTTGGATTTTATGCTGTCTCTAATTTCCCCTGTTATCCACGGTTGAGTCACCTTTTTAGATTTCCTTTTATGCCAGATTGGTATAAACAATTTTTGCAATTTTGTCATTCTATCTTTAAATGCTTGCCATTGTTTATCTACCTCCAGTCCTCCCAGGAACGTTGTCCAATCAGACCTACTCAGTTCCCGTCTAATGGCATCATAATTCCCCTTGTTTAAATTCAGGACCTGAGTCTCTGAGTCAATTTCTTCGCTCTCCATTTCGAGTGAGAAATCGATCATGTTATGATCGCTCTGACCCAAGGGTCCCCGTACAACAAGATTACTAATTAGTCCCTTCTCATTGCACAGTACCCAGTCCAATATAGCCTGTTCCCGAGTTGGTTCCTCGACATATTGATCCAGATAACCATCCCTTAAACACTCAAGGAATTCCTCCTCCTCATTATTTTTACTGATTAGGCTAGTCCAATCTATATGTAAGTTAAAGTCACCTATGATGACAGCTGTGCTCTTATTGCACGCTTCTCTAATTTCCCTCGTGATGCCCTCCCCAACCTCTATTTTACTATTTGGAGGCCTATATACCACTCCTATTAATGTTTTTCGCCCCTCGCTATTTCTTAGCTCCACCCATATAGATTCTGTATTAACTGAGTTAATATCCTTCCTTTCAATTGCATTTATCCCCTCTTTTACCAGCAATGCTACCCCTCCTCCCTTTCTTTTTTGTCGATCCTTCCTAAATACTGAATACCCCTGTATGTTAAGCTCCCAGCCCTGCTCACCCTGCAACCATGTTTCCGTAATCCCAATTAGATCATAATTATTAACCTCTATTTCCACAGCTAATTCATCTACCTTGTTCCTGATGCTTCTCGCATTAAGGTATAAAACCCTCAGGCTTTTTTTATGCTCACATTTTTTATGAATTAGTTTGGCCCTTTGTTTTTTGTTCCTCTCCTTTTTACCATTTATTTCTGTCTGCCTTTCACTTTCCTCTATTTCACTACATGGGTTTCTAGCCCCCTGCCATACTAGTTTAAATGCTCCCGAACTGCTTTATCAAAATTTACCCCGAGAACATCAGTTCCATCCTTGCACAGGTGTAGACCGTCCCTTTTGTATAGGTCACACCTACCACAAAACTGGTCCCAATGCCTCAAAAATTTAAAACCCTCCCTCTTACACCACTGCTCAAGCCACGTATTTAGCCTAACTATCCTGTTCTCTGTACTCTTACTAGCACGTGGCACTGGTAGTAATCCAGAGATTACTACCTTCGAGGTCCTACTTTTTAGCTTGGCTCCTAACTCCCTAAATTCTACTTGTAGGACCTCTTCCCTTTTTTTAGCTACGTCGTTGGTACCAACATGTATCACGACAACTGGCTGTTCCCCCTCCCCCTCCAGAATGTTCTGCATCATGGATGGGACTTTTCATTGGAACTGGCATGGTCAGGAGGAAAGCCCTTGTATGGGGCTAAACAAAATAAAGAGGCGTGCGGAGAGCAACAGGTGGAAGTCCTGAGTACAGATGTACATGTTAACTACTTTCATAAAGAGGTAGCTACAAAGCTTAATAGCCTGTAAATAGACAGGTGCAAGAAAGAGGTATAAAGGGTTGTATGTACCCCACACAAAGGTCATCTCACGTGAAGCATGTGAAAAGTTATTAGAAAGACAAAAGGTGAGTTAAACATGTCTTCAAAATAGAAATGGAAGCAGTAAAAAGGCAATAGGAAAATCCAGCAGGAAAATTGGGGAGACAGCTATGATCTGAAGCTGTTGGAGTCAATTTTCAGACCAGAAGGCACCAGATGATAATGAGATACTGCTCTTTAAGTTACCATTGAATTTGCTTGGAGCTGTATAAAAAAACAAAGATGGAATAGTCAGATAGAGTGGGAAATGAAATGGTGAGCAACATTCAGGAGAAACTTCTTTACCCAGAGAGTGGTTAGAATGTGGAACCCACTACCACAGGGAGTAGTTGAGATGAATAGCATAGATGCATTTAAGGGGAAACTAGATAAGCATATAAGGGAGAAAGGAATAGAAGGATATGCTGGTCGGGTTAGATGAAGTAGTGTGGGAGGAGGCTCGTGAGGAACATAAACAGCATGGACCTGTTGGGCCGAATGGCCTGTTTCTGTGCTGTAAATACTTTGTAATACTTTGTAACAGACAAGACAGGGACATACTTATGGAGAGAACAGAGATATTCAGCAAAGTGATCACACAATCTATATTTGGTCTTCCCAACAGTGGAGAGATTGCTGAGCAGCAAGTGCAGTACTGATTGGAGGAGATTAAAACCTTTCGGGTTTAAAGAGTTCAGTGACAGATGACAGGTTCACCCCTGAAATGCCATAATTTGTATCCTTGCTTTACATATGCTGACTGATCTGCCACGCACTTCCAGCATTTTCTGTTTTTCAATACGATGTACCAGATTGGTCGAGGTATAGACAAGTTGCTGCCTTGCATGTAAAGAGTCTTTGAAGTTCTGACAACAGAAGAGGAAAATGGACCGGTGGTGCATCTGCCATGTTGCAGGGAAAGGGCCCACCTTCAGGACAGACAGAGAATAGGGATGAAAAATAATAGAAGAAAAATGGGTCAACAGAACGAGTGCGGGTAATAGTCCTGAAATTCCAGGATTTCGGGGGTGCGGGGTGCGGGGAGGGGTTGTAAATTCACCACAATGCAAGTGGAGACAGGAATTTGGGGCAGAACCCATTTCAATTAGGTTTCTGTCCTTTTTCCAGAGTGGTGAGAAATTCTGATGTGGGGATGGGTGCTTCTTCATCGCATCCCACCCCCTCGATCGTGATGTCATTTTTTGAGAGGAGACTGCTGGATGGCAGCTCCCCCAGAAATCCTGCCAGTTTCACCAATCGCGCAGCTGGCATAGAGCATGCCATCATGAAGCAGGTGTACCTGCCGCACACGTGGCTGCCCACAGTGCTGTATCCAGATGGCAATTAAAAAAAAATTAATTCATGGTTTGTGGGCGTCGCTGGCAAGGCCAGCATTTATTGCTCATCCCTAATTACCCTTGAGAAGGTGGTGGTGAGCGTCTTCTTGAACCGCTGAGGTCAATGTGGTGAAGGCACTCCCACAGTGCTGTTAGGTAGGGAGTTTCAGGATTTTGACCCAGCGATGATAAAGGAACGGCGATATACTTCCAAGTCCAAGAAGTATAAAAACAGATTGTAAGAGCTCTACAAGTATGTAAAAAGGAAGAGAGTAGCATTGGTCCCTTAGAGGTTGAGACAGGAGAAATTATAATGGGGAATAAGGAAATGGCAGAGACTTTAAACAAATATTTTGTATCTGTCTTTACAGTAGAAGACACAAAAAGCAGACCAAAAGCAGTGGGGAACCCAAGGAGCTAATGAGAGCAAGGAACTTGAAGTAATTAAGATCAGTAGAGAAAAAGTACTTGAGAAACTAATGGGACTAAAAGCCAACAAATCCCCTGGACCTGATGGCCTTCATCCTAGGGTTCTAAAAGAGGTGGCTGCAGAGATAGTGGATGCATTGGTTGTGATCTTCCAAAATTCCCTAGATTCTAGAATGGTCCCAACAGATTGGAAGGTAGAAAATGTAACCCCGCTGTTTAAGAAAGGAAGGAGAGAGAAAACAGGGAACTACAGGTCATTTAGCCTGATATCAGTCGTCGGGAAAATGCTGGAATCCATTATTAAGGAAGTGGCAACAGGGCATTTAGAAAATAGGCAGAGTCAACATGGTTTTATGTAAGGGAAATCGTGTTGAACAAATTTATTGGTGTTTTTTGAGGATGTAACTAGTAGGGTAGATAAAGGGAAAACAGTGGATGTAGTATATTTGGATTTCCAAAAGGCATTCGATAAGGTGCCACACAAAAAGGTTGTTATACAAGATAAGGGCTCATGGGATTGGGGGTAATATACCAGCATAGATAGAGGATTGGTTAGCAGACAGAAAACAGAGAGTAGGGATAAACGGGTCATTTTCAGGTTGGCAGGCTGTAACTAGTGGGGTGCCGCAAGGATCAGTGCTTGGGCCTCAGCTATTTACAATTTATATTAATGACTTAAATGAAGGGACCGAGTGTAATGTATCCAAATTTGCTGATGATACAAAGCTAGCTGGGAAAGTACAACAACAATAACTTGTATTTATATAGCGCCTTTAACGTAGTAAAACGTCCCAAGGCGTTTCACAGGAGTATTAGTTTACGTAGGGTAGAACATGGGAGACCAGCCAGGAGTGCATTGGAATAGTCAAGTCTAGAGGTAACAAAGGCATGGATGAGGGTTTCAGCAGCGGATGAGCTGAGGCAGGGGCGGAGACAGGCAATGTTATGGAGGAAATAGGCGGTCTTAGTTATGTGGTTGGAAGCTCACTTCAGGGTCAAATAGGACACCAAGGTTGCGAACAGTGTGGTTCAGCCTCAGACAGATGTTAGAGAGAGGGATGGAGTCACTGGCTAAGGAACAGATTTTGCGGTGGGGACCGAAGACAATGGGCTCGATTTTGCCAGGCCCGAGGAGGCGGGATTGGAGGCGTGTGAGGTGTTAAAATTGCAAAAAATGGCGGGCAGCTCCGATCCCACCTCCATCCCGCCTCCGAGCAATTTTCCCACATTTGTGGTTTCAGACCCCGTTTCCATCCCGCCTCCAAGAGGCGGGATAGGCCCTTAAGGCCCTTAACAACCACTTAATTGCCTCTATAATCCCATTTTGAGAGGCCTTTCTGATTTTAACACATTTCCCCCATCCTACACGCCTCCTCTGGAACATGCCAGTTAATCCTGGCGGCCTCACAAGTGGATTGCTTACTAACAGCTGCAGCTCCACCATTAAAAAGCAGTTTTCACCAATGATCACTTGCAGGTGGCAGAACTTTGTTGTCTCAGGTCTGGGGGAACTTTTAGCAGGCATACTCATTGTTGTGGAAGTTTGGAGCCTGACACCCATCTCCAGTGTGACCTGCTGGGAAACCCCTCTCCCCACCTTGACTGAGCGCTTCCTCAACTGAGGCATATACCAGAAGCATGGGACCATTTATTTCCTTTCCTCCTGGACATCGGATTCGGACGAAGACCAGCCGTGGCAGCAGCAGAACATGAACAACAGCAGCACCAACAGCAGCAGCAACAACAGGAGCGGCAAGCTGCTGCTCACCCACCTGAAGCTGCACAGGCCAGAAGGCGCCAGCGCACGACCACATTGCTGCCCGGGATGCAAGGGACGCACTCATGTTGGCCAGATTTGCTTAGCCTGCACAATCAAACACTTTTGCCTCGCACCTTCTTACCAGAGCATCGGCAATGGACAAGAACCTACGGATTCCGATCACTCTGCCCACCATACTAACAATTGCAAGTCGCTCTAAGCCCTCAATGTGGAAGTTCCATTTGCGAAATGACACAGGCCACAACTTCAACAGTTTGCCATCAGAAATTTTTATCACTACAAGCAACTGATGGTATTTCAAAAATAAACACAACATAACACCCAAGTGACTACCCTTGTGACTACTTGTGCATTATCTTCCTCTTACGTGTGCTCCTACGTGGTGCTTCCCCTGTGGCTTCAGCAGATGTGGAGGCCCCTTGCTCACTTTCTTGCTGCTCCTGTCTCGACACCTTTGGCGGCCGTCCTCTAGGGGTTGCGAACCTGTGAAGGCTCAGCAACAGTCTGCTGCTCCTGTGGCTGTGCAGGGGATGAGACGCCCGATCTCAGTTGGGTGAGGACTCTGGTGGGGCTCTGAGCGAGGGCTTTGCAGTGGCATGGTCATATGAGTGCTTGGAGAGGAGCCCCCACTTCCTTGTTGTCTGCCACCAACATCCCTCTCATGGGTCAGCCCCACTTCAGAGCTAGCAAGTGGCTTGACAGCACCTTGCTGCACTTCAGGGGGCCATGAGGACCCGTTTCTGCACTGGAAGTCCTACTCCAGAGAACTTCCATGAAGGTCTGGTTTCTATGCTCAATAGCTGACCATCGCTCCTCAAGAGATGCCAGTCTATTCTGAACAATGACCATGTTTTCAACATTCTGGCGACTTAGCTCCTCCATGGCACTAGCCATCCTCTCCTCTACCGTAGCCATCCTTTCCATGGAGGTTGCCATCCTTTCTGTGGTGATGCGTTCATGCGCCAATGCCTCCACAAAGGCTCTGCTCATGTTCGCGATGGACTCCTCCATTCACTCCACACTCGCAGTGACCCTGGATACAAAACCTGCCAGAGACTCCTGCACCTGTTCCTGGAGTTCCAGCACCGCTCTCCTTCTGGATGGACCTGGAGGCACAGGGTCGACATGCAGCTGAGCTGAGCTGGCAGAGTCCTGCGCCCTCCGACGAGGACTCTCCACTGCTGTCCCTGTCTCCACCATCTGCTGATGCTCACTTGTGAGCTGTGATACACCAGGTGCCAACACTACTCTATCTTGCGAAGGTCCCACCGAGGTGTGAGTGTCTGCGCTGGTGCTGGGTGCACTGAATTCTGCTGACGCTGCACCCTCAGAGGTTGCAGCTTCCTCTGAGGAGTCTTGAGGCTCAGGCTGTTCCTCCTGGACAGTGGGGATGGGGGCTCTCGATGGTCCTGTGGGGGAGTAAAGGAAAGAGTTAGAGATGTGAGGTCAAGGTTACATGCACATTGAATAGTGCAGATGATCATAAGTCAATCTATTAGAGCATCAGAATCATTATCGGTGACTCATGCAATGTCAATGAGAGAGATGCCAAACTATTCTGTCACTAGCTTGCTGTGATGCGCCCGTCTGTCCGTCCCCCACTTGGGAATCGTCCTCGATCCCGGCGATTTCCAGGGCTGCCTCCTCCCAGGTGGTGAGCTGGGCTACTGAGGGTGGCCCTCCTCCTGTCCTCGCTCTTTCCCTCTTATTGTGGGCTCTCTTTTCCTGCAATGAGGGACACAAGTGGAGTTTGAGTGAGAATGAAGGAGTGAGTGTAGAGAATCCATAGCATAGATGCTTAGAAGGAGACAAAGGGCCCTCCCTGTGTGTTGTAAGTTGTTGTCGTTGCATCACAGTGATAGGAAGTGTGAGGGCTGCATGGTCGAATAGTTAAGTGAATGTGACCATAGAGAGAGAGGGAATGGGTAAGGGTGCAGGGATGTAAGTTTCAAGTAGGATGTGGAGGAAGAGGTTGGCAAAGCAGAGTGCTGGTGAGGAGAGGTGATGGGGATCAGATTGAGGGTGATGGGAAAGTCATACTCACTTTTCCTGTGCGGAGAAGGTCATGAAACCTCTTCCTGCATTGCAGCCAGGTTCTGCGGCTCATAGAGATGGAGTTGACCTCCTAGGCCACTTGCAGCCACACAGCTTTAGTCTGCTGGGGTGGCTTTTTCCTCCCTGAGGAAGGGAAGAGCACCTCCTTATTGTATCTTGCTCCCTCCACCAGAGCTTGGAGGGAGGCCTCATCGAAGCGTGGAGCACACTTTGGCCTACTGGTGGACATAGTGGATGAATGAAGGGCTTACAACAATGGTCATAAAGTTTCCAGTCTCCAGAAGAAGCAAGGCTGCTTGCAGGCCTTAAATCCAGCAGCATTGATGTCATCGGAGGCAGCTTTCTGTATGTAAAGACTCATTGGGCCAGGGGTTTCCACACGCTGAAATCAAGTGCCCAATTAGGGGAAAATCGCACTTTTTTCCCACTTCACATCGGAGTCAGGGTCCTGACACGAAAACCATCTGATACGCCCCAGCCCGCCCACAATGGCAAAATTGAGCCCAATGGCTTCGGTCCTCCCAATATTTAATTGGAGAAAATTTCTGCTCATCCAGAACTGGATGTCGGACAAGCAGTCTGACAATTTAGAGACCGTGGAGGGGTCGGGAGAAGTGGTGGTGAGGTAGAGCTGGGTGTCATCAGCGTACATTTGGAAACTGATGCTGTGTTTTCGAATTATGTTGCCAAGGGGCAACATGTAGATGAGAAATAGGAGGGGGCCGAGGATAGATCCTTGGGGGACACCAGAGGTAATGATACAGGAGCGGGAAGAGAAGCCGTTGCAGGTGATTCTCTAGTTTCGATTAGATCGATAAGAATGGAACCAGGCGAGTGCAGTCCCCCCCAGCTGGACGACGGTGGAGAGGCGTTGGAGAAGGATGGAGTGGTCAACTGTGCCAAAGGCTGCAGACAAGTCAGGAAGGACGAGGAGGGATAGTTTACCTTTGTCACAGTCACAAAGGATGTTATTTGTGACTTTGATGAGAGCCGTTTCGGTACTGTGGCAGGAGCGGAAACCTGATTGGAGGGATTCAAAAATGGAATTGCAGGAAAGAATTTGGGTATGGATTTGGGAGAAGACAACACGTTCAAGGGCTTTGGAGAGGAAAGCGAGGTTGGAGAGGGGGCGGTAGTTTGCAAGGACGGAGGGGTCAAGGGTTGTTTTTTTGAGGAGAGGGGTGATGACAGCAGATTTGAGGGAGAGGGGGACAGTACCTGAGGAGAGAGAACCGTCAACATTGTCAGCTAACATGGGAGCCAGAAAAGGAAGTTGGGTGGTCAGCAGTTTGGTGGGAATAGGGTTGAGGAAGCATGAAGTGGGTCTCATGGACAAGATGAGCGGGGAGAAGTCATGAGGGGAGATCAGAGAGAAACTGGAGAAAGATATGAATTCAGGGCTAGGGCAGGGGGGAACCTTGGAGGAAGTTTCACAACCCTCTGAATGAAGAAATTCCTCCTCATCTCAGTCTTAAATGGCCAACCCCTTATCCTGAGACTATGACCCTCGTTCTAGACTCTCCAGCCAGGGGAAACAACCTCTCAGCATCTACCCTGTCAATCCCCCTCAGTATCTTATATGCTTCAATGAGATCACCTCTCATTCTTCTAAACTCCAGAGAGTATCGGCCCAATCTACGCAATCTCTCCTCAAGTACAAGAGTAAGGAAATCTTGCTACAATTGTATAGGGCTTTGATAAGATCACAACTGGAGTACTGTGCACAGTTGTGGTCTCGTTATCTAACGAAGGATATACTTGCCTTGGAGGCAGTGCAATGAAGGTTCACTAGATTGATTCCTGGGATGAGAGGTCTCTCCTATGAGGAGAGATTGAATAGATTGGGCCTAAACTCTCTGAAATTTAGAATATTCAATGATCCTATCCCTGGGATTGGGACAGAATAAATGCGAAGGCAGACGGATGGATGCCTCACTTTGAGTAGAGGAGCAGAACTTTTGGAAAGTCAACCCCAGTATGATTCATTTTACAAGAACAACCACTTGCATCTTTAATGTAGTAAAAAAAGAAAAAAAAAGAAAGACTTGCATTTATATAGCGCCTTTCACGACCACCGGACGTCTCAAAGTGCTTTACAGCCAATGAAGTACTTTTGAAGTGGAGTCACTCTTGTAATGTGGGAAACGCAGCAGCCAATTTGTGCAAAGCAAGGTCCCACAAACAGCGATGTGATAATGACCAGATAATCTGTTTTTGTTATGTTGGTTAACTCCCCTGCTCTTCTTCGAAATAGTGCCATGGGACCTTTTACGTCCACCTGAGAGAGCAGACGGGGCCTCGGTTTAACGTCTCATCCGAAAGACGGCACCTTCGACAGTGCAGCACTCCCTCAGCACTGCACTGGAGTGTCAGCCTAGCTTTATGTGCTCAAATCCCTGGAGTGGGACTTGAACCCACAACCTTCTGACTCAGAGGCAAGCATGCTACCTACTGAGCCACAGCTGACACTAAAACGTCCCAAAGCTCTTCACAGGAGCGATTATCAAACAAAATTTGACATGAGCCACATAAAGAGATATTAGGACAGGTGATCAAAAGCTTGATGAAAGAGGTAGGTTTTAAGGAGCATCTTAAAGGAGAAGAGAGAGAGAACAGCCAGAGGTCATGGTCCACATCGGTACCAACGACATAGGTAGAAAGAGGGATGAGGTCTTGCAGGCAGATTTTAGGGAGCTAGGAAAGAGATTAAAAAGCAGGACCTCAAAGGTAATAATCTCCGGATTACTCCCAGTGCCACGTGCTAGGGAGTACAGAAACAGGAGGATAGAGCAGATGAATGCGTGGCTGGAGAGATGGTGCAGGAGAGAGGGCTTTTGATTCCTGAGGCATTGGGACCGTTTCTGGGGAAGGTGGGACCTGTACAAGCCGAATGGGTTGCACCTCAACAGGACCGGAACCAATATCCTCGCGGCGAGGTTTGCTAGTGCTGTTGGGGAGAGTTTAAATTAGCTTGGCAGGGGGATGGGAACCTGAGAGTGGATTCAGAAGGGAGAGAAGCAAAGCTGGAAATGGAAGGCAGAAAATTAGTAAGCGAGTTCAGTAGGCAGAGGAAACAAAGGCTAGAAAATATACAACAAGGGAGTTTGGCAGTGCTAAATGGTATGTACTTCAACGCAAGAATTCTAGGGAATAAAGCAGATGAGCTGAGGGCACAGATAGACACGTGGGAGTATGATATTATAGCTATTACTGAGACATTGCTGAAAGAAGGGCAGGTATGGCAGCTCAACATTCCTGGTTACTGGGTTTTCAGACGAGATAGAGAGGGGGTTAACAAAGGAGGGGGGTCGCAATATTGATTAAAGAATCAATTACAGCTGTGAGGAGGGAGGATAACTTAGAAGGATCATCAAATGAGGTCATATAGGTTGAACTGAAAAACAGAAAAGGGGCAATCACATTGCTGGGAGTGTACTCTAGTCCTCCGAACAGTCAGAGGGAGATAGAAGAGGAAATATGTAGGCAAATTTCTGAGACGTGCAAAAATAGGGCAGTAATAGTAGGGGATTTCAACTTCCCTAATATTAACTGGAATAAAATTAGTGTGAAAGTCATAGAGGGAGCAGAATTCTTAAAATGCATTCAGGAGAATTTTTTTAGTCAGTACAGAGCAAGCCCAACAAGAGAGGGGGCGGTTCTGGACCTAGTTTTAGGGAATGAAGCTGAGCAGGTGGAAAGGGTATCAGTGGGAGAGCATACTGGTGGTAGTGATCATAATTCAGTTAGATTTAGGGTAGTTATGGAAAAGGACAAGGATGGACCAGGAATAAAAGTTCTCAATTGGGGAAAAGCAAATTTTACTAAGCTGAGAGGTGATTTAGCCAAAGTGGACTGGAGACAGAAACTTGAAGGTAAATCAGTGTCAGAGCAGTGGGAGGCATTCAAGGAATAGATAGTGAGGGTTCAGAGCAAGTATGGGAAATTATAAGAAAAAGGGTGGGACTAAAAAATCTAGAGCTCCCTGGATGTCAAAGGGCATACAGGGTAGGATAAAGAAAAAAAGAGAAGCTTATGACGGATACCGAGGCTTCAATACTGCAGAAAGCCGAGAGGAGTATGGAAAGTGCAGGGGTGAAATCAAAAAGGAAATTAGGAAAGCAAAGAGAGGGCATGAAAAAATATTGGCAAGTAAAATCAAAGAAAAACCAAAGATGTTTTATAAATACATTAAGAGCAAGAGGATAATGAAAGTAAGAGTAGGGCCTATTAGGGACCATAAAGGTAACCTGTGTGTGGAAGTGGAAGACATGGGTATGGTTCTTAATGAATATTTTGCGTCTGTTTCCACAAAAGAAAGGGACAATGCAGATATTGCCATCAGGGAGGAGGAGTGTGAAATATTAGATGAAATAAACATAGCGAAAGAGGAAGTATTAAAGGATTTAGCATCTTTGAAAGTGGATAAATCCCCAGGCCCGGATGAAATGTATCCCAGACTGTTAAGAGGAAGTAAGAGAGGAAATAGCAGAGGCTCTGACCATCATTTTCCAATCCTCTCTGGCTACAGGTGTGGTGCCAGAGGACTGGAGGACTGTTAACGTGGTACCGTTGTTTAAAAAGGGATAAAAGGATAGACCGAGTAATTACAGGCCAGTCAGCCTAACCTCGGTGGTGGGAAAATTATTGGAAAAAATTCTGAGGGACAGGATAAATCTTCATTTAGAAAGACACGGGTTAATCAGGGACAGTCAGCATGGATTTGTTGAGGGAAGGTCGTGTTTGACTAACTTGATTGAATTTTTTGAGGAGGTAACAAGGAGGGTCGATGAGGGTAGTGCGTTTGATGTAGTCTATATGGATTTTAGCAAGGCTTTTGATAAGGTCCCGCATGGCAGACTGATCATGAAAGTAAAAGCCCATGGGATCCAAGGCAAAGTGGCAAGTTGGATCCAAAATTGGTTCAGAGGCAGGAAACAAAGGGTAATGGTTGAAGGGTGTTTTTGTGACTGGAAGGTTGTTTCCAGTGGGGTTCCGCAGGGCTCAGTACTGGGTCCTTTGCTTTTTGTGGTATATATCAATGATTTGGACTTGAATGTAGAAAGTATGATTAAGAAGTTTGCAGATGATACAAAAATTGGCCGTGTGGTTGGTAATGAAGAAGAAAGCTGCAGACTGCAGGAAGATATCAATGGACTGGTCAGGTGGGCTGAACAGTGGCAAATGGAATTCAATCTGGAGAAGTGCGAGGTAATGCATTTGGGGAGGGCTAACAAGGCAAGGGAATACACTATAAATGGTAGGATACTGAGAAGTGCAGAAGATTAGAGGGACCTGGGAGTGCATGTCCACAGATCCCTGAAGGTAGCAGGATAGGTACATAAGGTGGTTTAGAAGGAATACCAGATACTTGCCTTTATTAGCCGAGGCATAGAATATAAGAGCAGGGAGGTTATGCTTGAACTGTATAAAACACTAGTTAGGCCGCAACTAGAATACTGTGTGCAGTTCTGGTTACAGGAAGGATGTGATTGCACTAGAGGGGGGTGTAAAGGAGATTTATGAGGATGTTGCCTGGGCTGGGGAATTTTAGCTATGAGGAAAGATTGGATAGGCTGAGGTTGTTTTCTTTGGAACAGAGGAGGCTGAGGGGAGATTTAATTGAGGTGTATAAAATTATGAGGGGTCTAGATAGAGTGGATAGGATGGACCTATTTCCCTTAGCAGAAGGGTCAATAACCAGGGGGCATAGATTTAAAGTAATTGGTCGGAAGTTTAGAGGGGAGTTGAGGAGAAATTTTTTCACCCAGAGGGTGGTGGGGGTTTGGAACTCACTGCCTGAAAGGGTGGTAGAGGCAGAGAACCTCATCACATTTAAGAAGTACTTGGATATGCACTTGAAGTGCCGTAACCTACAGGGCTACGGACCAAGTGCTGGAAAGGGGGATTAGGGTGGCTAGCTCTTTGTCGGCCGGCACGGACAAGATGGGCCAAATGGCCTCCTTCTGTGCTGTAAATTTCTATGATTCTATGAGAGGCGGAGAGGTTTAGGGAGGGAATTCAAGAGCTTAGGGCCGAGGCAGCTTAAGGCATGGCCGCCATTGGTGGGGCGAAGAAAATCGGGGATGTGCTAGAGGCCAGAATTGGAGGATAAATTGTTTCAGCTCATACAATGAGGGATTGATAAAATAAATATTAATATCACAATGATAAGGCTATTCAAACAGCAGTATAGCTGATTGAGGGATGATGTAATCAAAGTGTTTAAAACGATAAAAGGATTCAATAGGGTAAATAAGGAGAAACTATTTTCTCTGATGGAAGGGAGCATAATCTTAAAATTAGAGCTAGGCCATTCAAGAGTGAAATCAGGAAGCACTTCTTCACACAAAGTGTAGTAGTAATCTGGAACTCTCTCCCCCAAAAGGTAGGTAAATAGGGCTGAGGTACAGAGCAGCTGTGATCTAATTGAATGGCGGAACAGGCTCGAGGGGCTGAATGGCCTTCCATTTATTTTATTTTTTAAATTGAGAAACCAAGGTGAAGGGCCAAGGCTCATTGTGCAGGACACCACCAAGAGTGAACAGAGTTAAGGAGAAGTAGTGTTTAGGTGACATCAAGCTTGGAAATTGTAATAGGAAGAACAGGATGAGGGAGGTGAGGAGTTCCATGGATTTCAGTTTCATTGGCCCTGAAATTCGCGTGGCCGGCTTGCCGCGGGGGTAAGGATCGCGCGCGCTCTTACCCACCGCGCCTGCTGTTGTGTTTTGGGCCCACAGGAACTTCGGGTCCTGGGCCTCTCCCAAGAGCCGGCGCGCAGTGCTTGCGTGTCCCAGGGGCGCAGTTAGTGCGATGCGACCCCTGGGATCACGTGGGCCATGGAGAGCCAATGGCAGCAGACCATCTTTCATTCATAGATTTGACAGGAGACCTGTCAAATCTGTGAATTAAAATCGGCCCCAAAAGAACAGCTAAACTTAAAATAAATTTAAAAAAAACCATCACATTTATAAAATAACTATAGTTAAATAAATTAACCACTTTAAACAAAAATTTTAATTTTTGAAAAAATTAAAATACTTTTTAAAAGTTATAAAAATAAACTTACCTTTCTTTAAAGTATCTAAAAAAGATAAACCTGTTGAAATTTTTTTTAAATTATACTTAATTAACCACTTACCTTGTTCAAAAGGGGTCTTACGCCTCCTTTTTATTAGCGTAGAATCTTCAATACTTACCCTCGTGTAGAAACCTGAAAAAAAATGTAAGTGCGCTGCGTGCACGCAGCCTCTACCGCGCACGCGGTTCACCTAGGAACCGCCCCCTTCACCAGACCGGAAGTTCCGGTTTCCCGTGCATGCGCAGTGCATGCAGGAAACCGGCACTTCAGGAAGCAATACGGGTGAGTACACATTGTCTCACCCGGGAAGGGCCGAATTTTTGGGCCATTGTTTCTACAAAGTGAGGTTATAGGAAGAAGGAAGAACATTTAGGATGTCATATTTGGGCTTAGAGAGAAAAAGAGAGGGTCACTGGCCATCATACTATTGATTGGAGAAAGAGGTTGGACATACGAGGTGACAGAAGAATCAGCTGTCAGATGCCAAATTATAATTCTTTTCTCTGCAGGAGTGCAAGAGACCAGTTAAAAGAGTCTCCCAGGTATGGAAGCACAATTCAAGTCTTTGGCAGATCGGTCTTAATAGCGAGTTAAGAATTTTATTTTCCAGCTTTCTCCCTTTTTTTAAAATGACTAAATCACTACATCTTGGAAGGAGAGAAAGATGAAAAGGTCTAGCGATAGTGATTCTGTCATTTCACTGTGAGAAGACTGGAGGTTGTGGTCATGGAGAGCATGCAATCTGAGTGATATTGAGGCTATTTGGACTTTTAACCACAGCGAACAGTTTGCCTAAATCAGCTTTGACATTAATTTTAAAAATCTCAATTATTTCACCTCAAAGTTTTTTCCAAATAAAAGAAACTCAACTTCTTTCATTTTTCCTGATAGCTTACATTTCTGATTCTTTTGGATCCTCACCTCAGACCTTATAAGGGAAATATTATCCTATCTACGATTTGATGACCAGAACGGCACACGGTATCTCATCTTGCCTCTTTAGTTATTTAGCCTGGCAAAACCTAAGAGTTTCAAAGACCTTGTGAAAGAGACTCAAACAGAATGTTTCTATCTGTCTGTAGAGCAACTTGGGCTTGGATTGTGTCCAGGGTGGAGGGCACATACATAGCAACTGCCTGTGGGCCTGACACAAAAACAAAAGGCTCCCCATATGAAACAGTTCACAGTGTGATTGCAGTCTGACACATCTTCTTCCAGGATCTTCGCAGAGAAGTCAGTCAAGTTTTAGCGTTAGCTGTTCAGCTCCTTAAACTTAGGAATCATGATTCCCATTTTCTCCTTCCAAGAGGATCCAAAGGAAGAGAACAAAGAATAATCTTGGAGGGACTAATTAGACCCTAAAGCAATAAAGAAAAATCTCCTAAAATCAGGGCTGATGTTAACTATCTCTTCAGTGACCTTAAATAAAAGTCTATTTTCCCAGACCCGTGGTTTTAGTTTTTATCCCTTCAGTGATCTTGTTGACAACAGAAGTCAGAATATCTCACCCAAATAGTAATCAGTATTTTAGATCTGGGTTTTGAAGCTAATTTTTTTTAAATAAATAGAATCTTTATGAAGTAATTGCCCCCACCTGGCAGTTTTCCGAGTTTTGTTCGCAATTCTTTGAAAATAAACTTAGGGACATTCACATCCTCCTCCTCTAAATGAAAACGAATATGTTTAGTGACATATATTGGAGGAGCCTACGCCAATTAACCCATCACGCCTGTGCTTGACTCACCAAAACACTGTAATTCTTCTCAGTGTAAAGAACTTCTGTTTTTTGCATGCCTACGCAAACCCTGGCCCACCAAATCTGAGAGTCAGCCAAACACAAAAAAAAAAGCTCCTAGGCCTGGTAATGGCTGACATGCAATTCCATTTGTTTGCGCTATACTTATGATGTTAAATTTCCACTTGTTTATGAAGCTGTTGCTGGGTGAAACACTTGATAAACTGAGCACTCTTCTTCACACCTCTGCTATGCCAAATGTGAATCATCAGCAATGGAACATTAATTTTATGTAAAAGTGCTTTATATTTTTATTTTTAGTATATGGTCCTCTTCTGTTAAACTGAATGACTGAGAGAATGCCTTCTTCAGAGAAAAGTGAAGAACTGTTTGAGTTATTTATTTTATTTTCATTTTCCAATATACATCCACAATTTGTAGATGTGAGCTGTGTCTCATCAGGTCCATGCGTTTTATATAAATGCTGCATTACAGCAGGATCCAAGCAGGTTTCTATTATTAAAATGGTTACTTTTTTTGTATTAGGTACAGCTGCAAAATAAAAAAACTAAAATGTGTTTTTATGAATTTCTAACAAGCTTTAATTAGTTCTGCTGTGGAGAATAGACCAGTTGGTGAAATCCTGCGACAGTGTCACAGTGTCGTTAAGTGGTGGTCAAGGGAAAGATATGGAGGACAGAGAGAGTAGCGAACTCTCCATATCCGGTAAGTGGATGAGATGTGGAGGAAAATAAAAATTAGAATAGGTATGAATCAGACTGAATAAACCGTAGGTAGTAAAACATCGTAGAGCTTGGAGAACGGGAAAGGAATAAGCTCGGACAGTGAGAAACAAATTTTGTAGGACAGAGTAAACTCAGAGAGAAAAGAATGTACCAAAATAATAATCCTGACAGTTATATGTTTTTCCTTTATTTCCTCCGTCTGTTTGTTGTTTAATTTGTAGGTAGGGCTTTTGGAGCCCTATAATGAGGCACAGAGCTTGGAGACAGAGCTGGGTGAATTGCAATTGGAGATAATCGCAAGCCGAGTGGAATAATTTGGTGATAGTAGGAATTTGGTGGCGAGGAGGAAGGTGGTTTCTCACATCCAACTCAAAAGGAGAGTGGAGTCACAGAACCCGAGGACTCTAAGTTAAGTATCTAGATATCTAACATTTAAGTTCTTTGTGTTTAGTCTCTCAGTGGTTCTTGTCAAACTTGAGTATATAATTTTGACTTTTTTCTCCCTAAGTTAGGACAGTGGGTTAAACTAAGGAGTTTAGTTAGTAGTCGAATAAATAGAAACATGGCAGGGCACCTCAGTCCTGTCGAATGCACATCCTATGCCATGTCGGAAATCCAGGATGCTTCTCATGTCTTGGACAACCACATGTGCAGGAAGTGTCGTCAACTGGAGGAGCTCAAGCTCCAGGTTTCGGAGCTTGAACAGAGGCTGGCGTCACTGCAGTGCATACGTGAAGCTGAGAGCTATGTGGATAGCAGGTTTCAGGAGGTGAACACCCCGCAGCTTAAGAGTTTGTAGGCAAAGAGGGAATGGGTGACCACCAGACAGACAAGGAGGACCAGGCAGGTAGTGCAGGAGTCCCCTGAGTGCATCTCGCTCTCTAACTGGTGAGGGCGATGGTTCCTCTGGGGAGTACAGCCAGAGCCAAGGCCACGGCACCATGGGTGGTTCAGCTGTACAGGGGGGGAGGAGGAAGGTCAGGAAAGCAATAGTGATAGGGGATTCAATAGTTAGGGGAACAGACAGGTGTTTCTGCGGCTGCAGACATGACTCCAGGGTGATATGTAGCCTCCCTGGTGCCATGGTCAAGGATGGCACTGAGCGGCTGCAGGACACTCTGAGTGGGGAAGGTGAACAGCCAGAGGTCATGGTCCATATCAGTACCAATGACATGGGTAGAAAGAAGGATGATGTCCTGCTGGCAGTTTTTAGGGAGCTAAGAAAGAGAAGAAGAAGCAAGGCCTCAAAGGTAGTAATCTCCGGATTTCTCCTGATGCCACACGCTAGTGAGTACAGAAACAGGAGGATAGAGCAGATGAATGCATGGCTAGAGAGATGGTGCAGGAGGGAGGGCTTTAGATTCCTGAGGCATTGGGACTGGTTCTGGGGGAGGTGGGATCTGTACAAGCAGGACGGGTTGCACCTCAACAGGGCTGGGACCAATATCCTCATGGAGGGGTTTGCTAGTGCTGTTGGGGAGGGTTTAAACTAGCTTGGCAGGGGAGTGGGAACCTGAGCGTAGATTCAGAAGGGAGAGAAGCAAAGCTGGAAATGGAAGGCAGAAAATTAGTAACTGAGTTTGGAAGGCAGAGGAAATATAAGCTAGAAAATAGGCAACAAGGGGGTTTGGCAGTGCTTAATGGTATATACTTCAATGGAAGGAGTCCAGTAAATAAGGCAGATTAGCTGAGGGAACAGATAGACACGTGGAAGTATGATATCATAGCTATTACTGAAACATGGCTGAAAAAAAGGAAGGAATGGCAGCTCAACATTCCTGGTTACATGATTTTCAGACAAGATAGAGAGAGGGATAAAAAAGGAAGGGGTTGCAATATTGGTTAAAGAAACAATTACAGCTGTGAGGAGGGATGATATGTTAGAAGGATCTCAAATGAGGCCATATGGGTTGAACTGAAGAACAAAAAAGCGACAATCACACTGCTGGGCGTGTACTATAGACCCCCAAATAGTCAGAGGGAGATAGAAGAGCAAATATACAGGCAAATTTCTGAGAAGTGCAAAAACAATAGGGCAGTAATAGTCGGGGATTTCAACTACCCTAATATTAACTGGGATAGAATCAGTGTAAAAGGTATAGAGGGCGCAGAATTCTTAAAATACATTCAGGAGAACTTTTTTAGCCAGTACGTAGCAAGCCCAACAAGAGAGGGGCGGTTCTGGACTTGGTTTTAGGGAATGAAGGTGGGCAAGTGGAACAAGTATTAATGGGGGAGCATTTTGGTGGTAGTGATCATAATTCAGTTAGATTTAGCGTAGTTATGGAAAAGGACAAAGATAGACTAGGCGTAAAAGTTCTCAATTGGGAAAAGGCCGATTTTACTAAGCTGAGATGTGATTTAGCAAAAGTGGACTGGAAACAGCTACTTGAAGGTAAATCAGTGTCAGAGCAGTGGGAGGCATTCAAGGAGGAGATAGTGAGGGTTCAGAGCAAAAATGTTCTCACAAAGAAAAAGGGTGGGACTCCCAAATCTAGAGCCCCCTCGATGTCAAGGGGTATACAGGGTAGGATAAGGCAAAAAAGGAAGCTTATGTCAGATACCGAGAGCTAAATACTGCAGAAAGCCTAGAGGAGTACAGAAAGTACAGGGGTGAAATTAAAAAGGAAATTAGGAAAGCAAAGAGAGGGCATGAAAAAATATTGGCAAGTAAAATAAAGGAAAACTCAAAGATGTTTTATAAATACATAAAGAGCAACAAAAGAAAGAGTAGGGCCTATTAGAGACCAAAAAGGTAACCTGTGTGTGGAGGCAGAAGATATGGGTATGGTTCTTAATGAATATTTTGTGTCTGTCTTCAGGAAAGAGAGGGGCGATGCAGACTTTGTAGTTAAGGAGGAGGAGTGTGAGATATTAGATGCGATAAACATAGTGAGAGAGGAAATATTAAAGGGTTTAGCATCTTTGAAATTAGATAAATCGCCAGGCCCGGACGAAATGTATCCCAGGCTGTTAGGAGAAGCAAGGGAAGAAATAATGGAGGCTCTGACCATCATTTTCCAATCCTCTCTGGCTACAGGTATAGGCAGGAGGACTGCTAATGTTGTACCATTTTTAAAAAGGGAGAAAGGGATAGACTAATTAATTACAGGCAAGTCAGCCTAACCTCGGTGGTGGGCAAATTATTGAAAAAAATTCAGAGGGACAGTATTAATCATCATTTAGAAAGGCACGGATTAATCAAGGACAGTCAACATGGATTTGCTAAGGGAAGGTGATGTTTGACTAACTTGAATTAATTTTTTGAGGGGTTGTTGAGGGTAGCATGTTTGATGTAGTCTACATGGATTTTAGCAAGGCTTTTGACAAGGTCCCACATGGCAGACTGGTCAGAAAAGTAAAAGCCCATGGGATCCAAGGGAAAGTGGCAAGTTGGATCCAAAATTGGCTCAGTGACAGGAAGCAAAGGGTATTGATCGACGGGTGTTTTTGTGACTGGAAGGCTGTTTCCAGTGGGGTTCTGCACGGCTCAGTACTAGGTCCCCTGGTTTTTGTGGTATATGTCAATGATTTAGACTTCAATGTAGGGGGCATGATTAAGAAGTTTGCAGATGATACAAAAATTGGCCGTGTGGTTAATAGTGAGGAAGAAAGCTGTGGACTGCAGGAAGATATCAATGGACTGGTCAGGTGTGCAGAAAAGTGGCAAATGGAATTCAATCTGGAAAAGTGTGAGGTAATGCATTTGGGGAGGGCTAACAAGGCAAGGGAATATACAATAAATGGTAGGATATTGAGAAGTGTAGAGGAACAGAGGAACCTTGAAGTGCATGTCCACAGATCCCTGAAGGTAGCAGGACAGGTAGATAAGGTAGTTAAGAAGGCATACGGGATGCGTTCCTCTATTAGCCGAGTTATAGAATATAAGAGCGGGGAGGTTATGCTTGAACTGTATAAAACACTAGTTAGGCCACAGTTAGAGTACTACGTACAGTTCTGGTCACCACATTACAGGAAAATTGTTATTGCACTAGAGAGGGTACAGAGGAGCTCTATGAGGATGTTGCCAGGACTGGAGAACTTTAGCTATGAGGAACGATTGGATAGGCTGGGGTCGTTTTCTTTGGAACAGAGGAGGCTGAGGGAAGACTTAATTGAGGAGTATAAAATTATGAAGGAAGGATCTATTTACCTCGGCAGAGAGGTCAATAACTAGATGGCATAGATTTAAAGTAATTGGTAGAAGGATTAGAGAGGAGTTGAGGAGAACTTTTTTCACCCAGAGGGTGGTGGGGGTCCGGAACTCACTGCCTGAAAGGGTGCTAGAGACAGAAACCCTCAATGTATTTAAAAAGTACTTGGATATGCACTTGAAGTGCCGTAACCCACAGGACTATGGATGAAGAGCTGGAAAGTGGGGTTAGGCTGGATAGCTCTTTTCCGGCCGGCACAGACACGATGGGCCGAATGGCCTTCTTCTGTGCCATAAATTTCTAAGATTCTATGATACTGTTGATAAAATGTCCAACTGTTTTTTGTTTGTCAGGTTTCTAGTCCTATCACAACATTGAAACAGCCCGAATCAAAGTCATAAATGACATCCTATGTGACTGTGACCGTGCTGCACTCTCCTTTCTTGTCCTTATCTTCTCTGCAGTCTTTGACATGGTTGACACTCTATCCTCCTCTAAGTCGCTACGGTCTTTTTATTTCCCACCCATCAAGTTTCCGCTAAGTGGTCATGGTTAAAATCGGGCCTATAGAGCCACATTAGTTGCCATGAAGTTCACCAGAGGGTCACCTACCTTTGCAGCAGTTTACCAGAACATGCGAGTGAGTGTGGATTCAATACAAGCCTTCAAAATGAAGCTGGACGAGTTTCTGCAAGTAGAAGACATCTCGAGTTATGGAAAGGTAGGTGGGGCCAACAGTGATTAACATATCAGTTACTGCAGTCTCCTGGAACTTGCTTGATTGCCTTTGGGGATCATAGAGGAATTTCCCAGTTTTTATCTAAATTGACCTAAGGTTTGTTGTCTGTATTCGTGACTTAATTGCCTCTCCCAGGAGATCGCGTGACTACACGGTGTGTTGCTGGTTCACATAGTCTGGATGGGACAGGCTGGATGGACCAGTTGTTATTGTTTTGTCCCTCTTTTTCATATGTCCCTATGGTTTTTGGTGCAATGGGGAGCACTGAAAACTAGTGATGGTCTCATGCTGCATTTGCTGTATAAAGGTTGTTCATTGAGATTCTCCTGCTATCACGCTGGTTAAATGCCCAGCACAATACTGACCCACAAAAATAAGGAAAGGTTCAATTCCTGGCGTAGATGTTCTGATCTCAGGCTGGGCAGCACAACAACTGATGTCACTGTCCCTGGGCTGAGGGGGGGAGGGGAAATTATCAAGCCATCTAACCCCTAATTGATGTCTAATGCTGGAGAATGTGTGTGCATGAACACCAGATAAGGACAGAATCAGGTAAGGCTTTGATACCTCACAGTGATGATTAACCTGCATACACTCACTGTTTAGGCTTACAGACATGAAAAATGACAACGCTAGTGATGTCCTGAAGGCACGGGGAAGCTGTGCTCCAGCACAAGTCAGTGCCTAAAGGAAAGGAGAGGGAAACTACAAAAATAAAGTAGTTAATTCAAAAATGCTAACACCCTGGCACTATTACCCTGCCATTGTATAAATGGATTTGGCCACAAGCAGAGGATGAATTTCTGCGGGGGGTTCCACCACTCATCTGCCGTTTACGCCATTTTCCCTGGGGCTTCCATGGCCAAAGTTACAGCGGACAATTGGAAGAACCCCCACAGTTGTAGAATTCGCAATATATCGCGATTTTATTAATAAGGAGGAAACACAGAGTTTCGTTCAAACAGCTTTTATTTCAGCAGAATGCTGCCAGGTTTAAAGTGGACACAAGCAGCCTGTAAAATGGCCGCCGCACCTCGTGACAGAACACTCTAGACTTTTCGACAGGCAGACAAGATGGCGTTCCAATAAACATTTGTGCAAGATCGATTAAGATTCAGCACAGTGAAGATAATACACGAGACATTATGGGTTTGCAGTATACACATAAATACTGAAATCGGTCTCCCAGGTACAAATGAAAGCCATTGTACCGAGTAATCAAGGGCCCATCCAAAAGACATTAATATGTAAAATCCCAACGACTCTACGATGAGAGAGCCGTTAGCAGGTAGTTATACCAAACACTTGGAAGCCCCACAACCCCTCCAGGGAAAACACCGACCGATTTAACAATGGGAGAAATATTAACAGGTACTCAGACATTTACGAGTAGCCCCGAAACCCATTAAGAACGGAGATCACCCATACAAGACATTTGAGCGCCAGACCCTAAACAAAAGAATGGACATTAAGGTTGGGCGGGAAACGGAAGATTTTGCACTATAATTGCAGGCTCCAAACCGTCCATCTTTCTCTTACTCTCTTATCATCGTGGCTGCTCCTGTGCTCTTATCCTGTGCTCTTATTTCGTAACCTCGTGGCTGCTCCTGTGTACTCGTAGTCGGGCTCCTGCTTGCCTGTTGACTCTTTGAAAAAGACTGTTGAACTTTCTGATCCGTTCGGATCTACCTCGTGTCGCGTAACGAAGACCTATGTTGGTAACTGGCAGCGGAACCAAAGGCCCGAGATGAGATGAGATGAGATGAGATGAGATGAGAAGAGAGGAAGACCATATCCATCGCCACGGTCAGTAAATCCCGACCGCGCCTGTAGGTCGAATAGCCAAGTTTTCCTTGCCAGGAAGACTTATTCGAACTTGCAAAGAACATATCACATCGATGATATTGAACTGTGCTCGGAAAAGTACCTGTTAAACCAACCAACACAGGTCTTCATCACAGCAGACGGTCCAGCCTGCTAGCCGGAGCAGCAGAAGCAAGTAAACAAGTGGGACCAGGAGATCTCCTGACCGACACGTGGGAGCTGCGGTGAAAAACATCCGATCAGCTATTCGGAATTTCTCCGAGTTATCACGAGTGGTGAGCATGAGTCTCGAAATCCTACGAATCTAGTTAGGATAGATATTGATAGGGGAGGGTTTAAGGATTAAGGATATTTGTAATGTGTGCCCCTATTTACTATGTGCCGTTCGTTCCTCGTTTCCCTAAGATCGACTATATAACTGCTTGTAAGATTGTACTGTCATTAATCTGTGCTTATGACATGTATTTCATAATCTTAAGTATCATGCAATAAAGATTTTCCATTTCGTACCATTCAACCGAGTCTACATGAGTTTCATCTCCATTACTGCTCTCGCATCTAAGTCCAGTGTCTAGAACCGTAAGGGCGAGTGATTCGAACCACTCACAGGTGTGTCTAGTGTTCCCAGACTGGCTGGAGACCAGAACAGGCAACAAGGCCTAGACCCGCACTGACATACAGGCTGCACAGAGCAGCGTGAATCTCACAGGCTGCGAGATGTAGAATTCGCAATATATCGCGATTTTGTTAATAAGGAGAAAACACAGAGTTTCGTTCAAACAGCTTTTATTTCAGCAGAATGCTGGCAGGTTTAAAGTGGACACAAGCAGCCTGTAAAATGGCCGCCGCACCTCGTGACAGAACATTCTAGACTTTTCAACAGGCAGACAAGATGGCGTTCCAATAAACATTTGTGCAAGATCGATTAAGATTCAGCACAGTGAAGATAATACACGAGACATTATGGGTTTGCAGCATAAACATAGATACTGGAATCGGTCTCCCAGGTACAAAGGAAAGCCATTGTACCGAGTAATCAAGGGCCCATCCAAAAGACATTAATATGTAAAATCCCAACGACTCTACGATGAGAGAGCCGTTAGCAGGTAGTTATACAGGACACTTGGAAGCCCCAAACCCCTCCAGGGAGAACACCGACCGATTTAACAATGGGAGAAATATTAACAGGTACTCAGACATTTACGAGTAGCCCCGAAACCCATTAAGAACGGAGATCACCCATACAAGACATTTGGGCGCCAAACCCTAAACAAAAGAATGGACATTATAGTTGGGCGGGAAACGGAAGATTTTGCACTATAATTGCAGGCTCCAAACCGTCCATTCTCTCTCTTGCTCCTGTGTTTTTATCCGGCCGATTCGTAACCTCGTGGCTGCTCCTGTGTACTCGTAGTTGGGCTTCTGCTTGCCTGTTGCCTCTTCTGAAAAGACTGTTGAACTTTCTGATCCGTTTCGGATCTACCTCGTGTCGCGTAACGAAGACCTATGTTGGTAACTGGCAGCGGAACCGAAGGCCCGAGATGAGATGAGATGAGATGAGATGAGATGAGAAGAGAGGAAGACCATATCCATCGCCACGGTCAGTAAATCCCGACCGCGCCTGTAGGTCGATTAGCCAAGTTTTCCTCGCCAGGAAGACTTCTTTGAACTTGCAACGAAACATATTGCATCGATGATAACTGGACTGTGCCCAAAGTAACTGGAACGTGAAAACATATCGTATCGACGATATTGATAACTGTGCTCCAAGAGTACCTGTTAAGCCAACCAACACAGGTCTTCATCACAGCAGACGGTCCAGCCTGCTAGCCGGAGCAGCAGAAGCAAGTAAACAAGTGGGACCAGGAGATCTCCTGACCGACACGTGGGTGCTGCGGTGAAAAACATCCGATCAGCTATTCGGAATTTCTCCGAGTTATCACGAGTGGTGAGCATGAGTCTCGAGATCCTACGAATCTAGTTTAGGATAGATATTGATAGGGGAGGGTTTAAGGATTAAGGATATTTGTAATGTGTGCCCCTATTTACTTTGTGCCGTTCGTTCCTCGTTTCCCTAAGATCGACTACATAACTGTTTGTAAGATTGTACTGTCATTAATCTGTGCTTATGACATGTATTTCATAATTTTAAGTATCATGCAATAAAGATTTTCCATTTCGTACCAGTCAAACCAAGCCTACATGAGTTTTATCTCCATTACTGCTCTCGCATCTAAGTCCAGTGTCTAGAACCGTAAGGGAGAGTGATTCGAACCACTCACAGGTGTGTCTAGTGTTCCCAGACTGGCTGGAGACCAGAACAGGCAGCAAGGCCTAGACCCGCACTGACATACAGGCTGCACAGAGCCGCGTGAATCTCACAGGCCGCGAGACACGCAGGGTCAGAATCCCTTACAGAAAATGGCGACCGCGGCAGGACACTGGCAGCGAGAGGGTAGTGTGTTAGATTTTGGAATGACTGTACGAAATGTTATGCAGGAAAAGATAGCGGATTATGTGTTTGGAAAGGTTAATCTAACTAAGAAATGGATAAGTGAATTGTTGGCGGATAAGAGCCCACTAGAGGCAGCTGAAAGGTGGACAGATAGTAAAGAACATAGAAAGACACTTGAGAAAGCAGTCTGGCTTATGTGTTACAAAAGGCAGGTTCAGATTTCAAACCAGACCATTACAGCGCTAGTAGCTCGAATCAGTCATTTAGAGGGAGAAATGGAGGAGAAGGTTTCTGGAGGGGAGGTGCTCATTAAGAATTTAAATGAGTTACACCAAGAAAGCCAGGAAGTCTCCAGTCACCTTAAAACAAGGATAGATTATCTCGAGTGCCAGGTCACTGAGGCAAAATTGAATGAGAGCAGGTTAAAGGAAAGATGTAACCGCCAAGCTGCCCAGATAAGAACTCAAGAAGAGAGCTTGATGGGGGTTAGGGCGGCATATAAGTTGGCCCTTGAGGATAAGTTTCAGGGAGCCGATCATAGCGCCTGCCAAAGGGAGATAGAGCACCTCAAAAAGGCCGTGAACAATGCGAACGGCATGGTGTGCCTTATCAATCCGTCGGCGCACCAGCCGCTAGTAAATGAGAGATTTAGAAAATCCCCACCAAGTAAAGCAGAAGAAGTAGTAGCCACTGCGCCCTCCGCGCCACCCAGCTATTCAGAAACCTGGGTTAGGGAGGAAGCAATGGAAGACACAAAAGAGCCCATTGAAAAGGAAGTAGAAAAGGGATCGTTGTATCCAGTAACGGGTATTAAAAGGGGCCCAAGCAGAAACGGTGGGGAAGAACCGGGGGATCTCCTTGGACAGCTGGTGTTGCCTCACAGTTCACATCAGCTGAGAGCTATGATAAATCACGTACGGAAGCTGACCGAGATAGACGACCCTTCCGTACATTTCAGAGAAGTTGAGCAAGCCGCAGCCATTAACGGCTGCGATGATGGGGAGACAGCAAAAATGCTGCTGTTCTCATTAGACAGCTCGGTCCTTCAGTGTCTCTCAGGCGAGAGCAAGAGGGGAACCAAGAGTTATGAGGAATTAAAGAATGAGGTCCTGGAAGTGTTGGGGGCGAACGACGAAGGTCCGTTTGCTAGAGTGGGACAGACAGTGCAGATGGAGGGAGAACCCCCGAAGGTTTTTGCCGACAGGCTGTGGCCAGTATATGAGCGCAGCTGTCTAGGTGCGCCCGAGCGCGAAGATGTGGAAGGTTTAGCTTTAACTCATTGGCTTAGGTGCATAATAGCCAACAGTTTACCAGCCGTCAGAGAGCAGGCAAAAGCATGGTTTGATCCCAATGACCCCAACATTACGGAAGAGTCGGTCTTGAATCGACTCACGTTAGGTTATCGCAATATAAGGGGTATGGCAACACGTCCCCTTAAGGGAAGAGTACATGAGGTACGACCCGCAGCCCCGTATCAAAGAGAGTGGCATCAGGAGGGTAATCGCGCCCCACAGGCAAGTAATGCTTGTTACGGGTGTGGGAAGACAGGGCACTGGCGCAAGCATTGCAGGAACCCTTGGAAGGATTCCAAGGATAAAAATCCCGCGGTCCGAGCCCAGGCGCCTGTCCCGGCTAAGGAAGCCAAGGCACCCACCCCTCCCGACGACCTCGAAGCAGTGTTAGGAGCCATGCGCAAGCTGGTCTTGAATGCGCGTGGACAGGTGGCGGTCGCAACCGGCCCCGTAGGTGCCGCAGGACCGTCTAATAGTACCCAATGACTAGAGCCCACGCAGCCTGCCTACCTGTGTCCTTTTAAAAGACACGCACAGGAGGGGGTCTGCGGTGAGGAGGCCAGGTTAAAAGAGCAGGCCTTGCGGGAGGAGAACGCCCGCTTAATAGGGAAAATAGATGGGCTGGAAGGGCAGCTTAGAGAGCAGGCCCTGCGGGAGGAGAACGCCCGATCAATGGGAAAGTTAGACGTGCTCAGGCTAGAAGCGCAGCTTAGTGAGATAAAAGCAGCCTACAGGGTAGCCAAAAGCCGGGAGTATGAGGATGTAAACCAATGCAAACTGTACCAGCCAGGTGCGCAGGGGAAAACTACAGGGGTAAATCCCGCCAATGGGAAAGCACA
The DNA here is from genome assembly GCA_030390025.1 of Squalus acanthias. NCBI lineage: Eukaryota > Metazoa > Chordata > Chondrichthyes > Squaliformes > Squalidae > Squalus > Squalus acanthias. The sequence continues at coordinate 47,269,012 of CM059439.1, read as the reverse complement.
GCCCCAGGTAGGACCACAAGGCACACAGGCAGGCATAGCAGCTTGCATCAGGGGAAGGGACATCCCGGACGATCATGCAGCGTTTTTCTGGAATTGGGGGTTAGATGAGGAAGAACTCAGGGTACCCTGGTCAGATGAGGATAGTGCAGATGAGCATAGTGATGATGACGGGTGGTTCCTGAGGAACGGTCTGGAGGGAATGGGGGCTGTAGGTAGAGATCCACACAGGGTGGACACACAAGCTGCAGGTCCCGAGGACAGGAGGGAGGAGCTAGAGGAGGCAGGGCCAGCCGCTATAGGAGCACAGAGAGTACCGGTGTGGCTCCCAGAGATGTGGCCGCCCGCTTTGAACGTCCAGTCCTCAGGGGAGGCAGAGATCACGAGTGAAGGGCCGCCTGCTGGGCCGAGCAGGGCGGAGCCACGAACTGCCAGCCCCGAGGTTAGGGAGGCGGAGTCAGCGGAGGCGGAGCCGGCGACTGTGATGGAACCCCAGGTCATCCCGATGGAGGTCTCGGAACCCGGTCCGTCCGTCACGGAACCCCCGCCCATAGCAACTCCCCGTAGGTCAAGCAGAGAACCCCAGCCCAGGAGGATGTGGTCATGTCCCCAGACTGCCCCAAGGCGAAAATTTCAGGTTAAGATAACCCAGGTACAGACCGGCCACATCGCAGCAGTAACAGGCTGCGGCAGATCAGAGGGAAGGGTCAGTGCCCTCCCACCGTCGGGAAGAGCTCGCAGCAGCCTTCTCAGAATTTAAAGGGGCCGCCCTGAGAACGGGCGGCACTGTATAGTAAGAAGTTGTAAGTTTTAAGTTTATAGTTCAAGGTTAAGTTTTAAGTTTATAGTTCAAGGTTAAGTTTTAAGTTTATAGTTCAAGGTTAAGTTTTAAGTGTTTTTAACAGAAAACGATAAAATGATGGGAGCTTTAAAGATAGGTTTAGTTGAAGTTTATTCAGCGAACGTTGAAGTTTACGTGAGGCGGGGTCAGGGGACCCGCTCACCCTTCACAAAAGCCAGAGACTCTTGCGAGGCTGGCTACCTCATTCTATCTGATCACAGGAACCAAGGAAAGATGGAACGAATTCTAGTATTGCTCGTGGCAATCGGATGTGGATTGGCCTATCGAGGCCGCACCAAGGATGTCGTGGTGTTTGGATGTTCCGGGGACACGGCCCCCATCGCGGTGGATGGGACCGGAAGACGGGAGGCAGAGGAGACCAGCACCTATTTCCACAAGGGAAGGTGGCCAGGATGGCTGGGAACGAACTCAACGGAGTATTCCAGCACGTCGGGGTTTGCCTACAAAGAGACTTCTTTACTGTGCCCCAAAGTAAGGATCATCGCACCCAGGATCAGCGTCACCGTCGGCAAACGGATTTGTTTGACTTGTAGTGGGAAGGTCCCATTGAGCCGATGGTGGTGGCTGCGAAAGCTGAGCAAAACTATGAGGAACTCTTCGGTCGAGTGGGAACGACTGGGTAATAATACCCATCGGACAATTACGGGGACAGACGGACAAGTGAAAGTCTGTTGGGACAAATGGTGGGAACCGGATGAGGGAATTTATGTATGTATGTGGGGGTCAAAGTACGTTTGCCCCAAAGGCATCTCCATATTTTTTATTAATCAATGGCAGGATAACGGACAGGGGATGAGGTGGGATGCGAGCACCAGGGGGTGCGGAGCCCCATTCTCCCCAATCCCAGTAAATGCCACTGAACTCATTACGCGCCCACGCAAAGCCCCGCCCACGATTCCGGTGGTTCTAGCTGAGGAAGAAGGGTGCCCTAAAGCTAGTAAGGGACCCGGGAATGGTTTGGTACTGGTCCCCACAGACCAGATACTATTTCAGGGGGTACATTACGCGGTGGCCTCGGTGATTTTAAATCTCACTGAGGTACGGTTACCAGAGTGGTGCCCCAAAAAGACGGAACAGTTGTACCAGGTCCTGTTGACCAAGATGTTCAGACAATTTTACGAATTCGATTTCGCGGAAATTGATAAAACAAGTTTGTACACCGCACCACAGGAAGTTTTGGATCAAGTAGGGAGGCAAAGAAGGGGTTTGGTGAACGATGCGTTCACTGCTTTTAACACAGGTACATCTGTGGTCAACGCTCTAGACAGTGTGGAGCTGCAGACCCAGATTAATGGTTTAAAGACACAATTAAAGGACATTCTAACAGATGAGAATAAAGTGGTAGGGTCGGGTCTACACGAGGACCAAGCCATGACCCTCCATTTAAAGGAAATTATAGCAGAGTTGGAGAAACATGCAAAGACGGTAAATGCCCTGATTAGGGAAGATCGGAATGCATCCGATCAAGCTGCGCAGAACGAGGTGTGCGTGCTTTACGGGGCGTGGTTACTGGGCGAGGGCCGCAGTAATTTGGAGGATTTAAAACAAGGTTTGGTTCCGTCCTGGATAAGTAACAAACACCTACGGGCGCTCCACCCTTTTCAGAACGCATTAAGCCCGTGCCAGCTCAGGCTAGCTTCAGAGGCTTACCCAGTCCCCGTGGACTGCGGACGTTCGAACCATACCATCATGGGTATAGTTTTACGTATGCCGGTTTTGGGCGACACAGCAAAGCCCGCCCCGGTATATCGGGTAGAGAACATCGGTGTCATTCAGGGGGGAGCCCACATTCGTTATGCAGCGGTTCCACCTTACGTCATCCGCTGGGAGCAAACGATGACAGGTACAGATCTCTCTGGTTGTCGTGGCAGGGGAGCACACATAATACTGTGCCCCCAGCACTTGAATGCCTTTTTAACACCACAGTGCGGGTTCAGAACGGCTGGCGCCAAGTCCATGAATTGCACCATGGAGGCAATGGCACAAGATCATGTGCCTCCGCAGGTAGCATACATCGGGGGTGGAACATATTGTGTTACCACTGCAGCGCAACACTACCAGCATGGAAACCGTAGCCGGTGTCCGGTGAGTGACAGCAGTTTCTGTTTTAAACCCAGGGCGGAAGTTCAAGTAGCACAACAGCGAATTATCCCAATCCCTGAACCATCCACTGTTCATCTCACAGTAAAAGAGAATTTCACCGACTTGCAGCGATTCGTCGCGCATTTTGGATACCTCATTCCCCCTCTCCCTGAACACCTCACCAAGCTTTTAAAAGCCGTCGCGGTGTCACAGAAACACTTTTACACATTAGAGCAGAAAACTGTCGAAATAGGAACAGACATTCTGGATATAGTAGTTCCACCGTGGTGGAATCTGTTCACTAATATTGAAGTGCCTTCATGGATTAGAATAGCCTCCCACATTTTAGTCGTATGCCAAGTGTTTATTGTAGTGTACCTATTGGTCGTACATTGTAAAAGAGACAAACGCCTCACCAAGCATGAAAACACGGGAGAGTGGCGAGAACGTTACGTGCGCGTGCACGATGAAAGCACCGTGTAATCGGAAAATGGCGTCACTCCCGCTCGCCGCGTGCGCCGCGGAAGTTTGTACTCATATAAGATTTTCAGAGATTGTAAATACGTTGGGAACTCGACATGTTTTAAGAGTTGGTGTTGATTTATTTTGGTGATGGTGTTACAGTTAAAAATGATTGTTTGGTTTTGGGTTTTGTTTTCCTTTCCCTGAATAAAAGATGAATATGCAGGTGATACGAGAGGCATCGGCCTGGTTACGCCGGGAAGGAAAACAAGTGGTGTAAGTTTAAGGGCAAATAATGCCTACGGTGATATAAAATGTAGTTTTCTTGGGAAACAAGGACGACACAGAGACCCTAGCTAAGTTAAAATTATGGGATTAATTTACTGGATTCGGAGAGAAATCGAGATAACATTGCTCACCACTATGATTTTTGATACGATAAGCGGAGTTATTCGCATCAACAGGAGGGACTGTAGAATTCGCAATATATCGCGATTTTGTTAATAAGGAGAAAACACAGAGTTTCGTTCAAACAGCTTTTATTTCAGCAGAATGCTGGCAGGTTTAAAGTGGACACAAGCAGCCTGTAAAATGGCCGCCGCACCTCGTGACAGAACATTCTAGACTTTTCAACAGGCAGACAAGATGGCGTTCCAATAAACATTTGTGCAAGATCGATTAAGATTCAGCACAGTGAAGATAATACACGAGACATTATGGGTTTGCAGCATAAACATAGATACTGGAATCGGTCTCCCAGGTACAAAGGAAAGCCATTGTACCGAGTAATCAAGGGCCCATCCAAAAGACATTAATATGTAAAATCCCAACGACTCTACGATGAGAGAGCCGTTAGCAGGTAGTTATACAGGACACTTGGAAGCCCCAAACCCCTCCAGGGAGAACACCGACCGATTTAACAATGGGAGAAATATTAACAGGTACTCAGACATTTACGAGTAGCCCCGAAACCCATTAAGAACGGAGATCACCCATACAAGACATTTGGGCGCCAAACCCTAAACAAAAGAATGGACATTATAGTTGGGCGGGAAACGGAAGATTTTGCACTATAATTGCAGGCTCCAAACCGTCCATTCTCTCTCTTGCTCCTGTGTTTTTATCCGGCCGATTCGTAACCTCGTGGCTGCTCCTGTGTACTCGTAGTTGGGCTTCTGCTTGCCTGTTGCCTCTTCTGAAAAGACTGTTGAACTTTCTGATCCGTTTCGGATCTACCTCGTGTCGCGTAACGAAGACCTATGTTGGTAACTGGCAGCGGAACCGAAGGCCCGAGATGAGATGAGATGAGATGAGATGAGATGAGAAGAGAGGAAGACCATATCCATCGCCACGGTCAGTAAATCCCGACCGCGCCTGTAGGTCGATTAGCCAAGTTTTCCTCGCCAGGAAGACTTCTTTGAACTTGCAACGAAACATATTGCATCGATGATAACTGGACTGTGCCCAAAGTAACTGGAACGTGAAAACATATCGTATCGACGATATTGACAACTGTGCTCCAAGAGTACCTGTTAAGCCAACCAACACAGGTCTTCATCACAGCAGACGGTCCAGCCTGCTAGCCGGAGCAGCAGAAGCAAGTAAACAAGTGGGACCAGGAGATCTCCTGACCGACACGTGGGTGCTGCGGTGAAAAACATCCGATCAGCTATTCGGAATTTCTCCGAGTTATCACGAGTGGTGAGCATGAGTCTCGAGATCCTACGAATCTAGTTTAGGATAGATACTGATAGGGGAGGGTTTAAGGATTAAGGATATTTGTAATGTGTGCCCCTATTTACTTTGTGCCGTTCGTTCCTCGTTTCCCTAAGATCGACTACATAACTGTTTGTAAGATTGTACTGTCATTAATCTGTGCTTATGACATGTATTTCATAATTTTAAGTATCATGCAATAAAGATTTTCCATTTCGTACCATTCAAACCGAGTCTACATGAGTTTCATCTCCATTACTGCTCTCGCATCTAAGTCCAGTGTCTAGAACCGTAAGGGAGAGTGATTCGAACCACTCACAGGTGTGTCTAGTGTTCCCAGACTGGCTGGAGACCAGAACAGGCAGCAAGGCCTAGACCCGCACTGACATACAGGCTGCACAGAGCCGCGTGAATCTCACAGGCCGCGAGACACGCAGGGTCAGAATCCCTTACAGAGACACGCAGGGTCAGAATCCCTTACACAGTATTCACCCCACAGTATTAACCTCACAGTATTAACCTCACAATATTCACCCCACAATATTCACCCCACAGTATTCACCCCACAGTATTAACCTCACAATATTCACCCCACAGTATTCACCCCACAGTATTCACCCCACAATATTCACCTCACAGTATTCACCCCACAGTATTAACCTCACAGTATTAACCTCACAGTATTCACCCCACAGTATTCACTCCACAGTATTCACCCCACAATATTCACCCCACAGTATTCACCTCACAGTATTCACCCCACAATATTCACCCCACAGTATTCACCCCACAATATTCACCCCACAGTATTCACCCCACAATATTCACCCCACAGTATTCACCCCACAGTATTCACCCCACAATATTCACCCCACAGTATTCACCCCACAGTATTCACCCCACAGTATTCACCCCACAATATTCACCCCACAATATTCACCCCACAATATTCACCCCACAATATTCACCCCACAATATTCACCCCACAGTATTCACCCCACAATATTCACCCCACAATATTCACCCCACAATATTCACCCCACAGTATTCACCCCACAATATTCACCCCACAATATTCACCCCACAATATTCACCCCACAATATTCACCCCACAATATTCACTTCACAATATTCACCCCACAGTATTCACCCCACAATATTCACCCCACAATATTCACCTCACAATATTCACCCCACAGTATTCACCCCACAATATTCACCCCACAATATTCACCCCACAATATTCACCCCACAGTATTCACCCCACAATATTCACCCCACAATATTCACCCCACAGTATTCACCCCACAATATTCACCCCACAGTATTCACCCCACAATATTCACCCCACAGTATTCACCCCACAGTATTCACCCCACAATATTCACCCCACAGTATTCACCCCACAGTATTCACCCCACAGTATTCACCCCACAGTATTCACCCCACAATATTCACCCCACAGTATTCACCCCACAATATTCACCCCACAGTATTCACCCCACAATATTCACCCCACAGTATTCACCCCACAGTATTCACTCCACAGTATTCACCCCACAATATTCACCCCACAGTATTCACCCCACAGTATTCACTCCACAGTATTCACCCCACAGTATTCACCCCACAGTATTCACCCCACAGTATTCACCACACAATATTCACCCCACAGTATTCACCCCACAATATTCACCCCACAGTATTCACCCCACAATATTCACCCCACAATATTCACCCCACAGTATTCACCTCACAGTATTCACCCCACAGTATTCACCCCACAATATTCACCCCAGTATTCACCCCACAATATTCACCTCACAATATTCACCCCACAATATTCACCCCACAGTATTCACCCCACAGTATTCACCCCACAGTATTCACCCCACAATATTCACCCCACAATATTCACCCCACAGTATTCACCCCACAATATTCACCCCACAATATTCACCCCACAGTATTCACCTCACAGTATTCACCCCACAGTATTCACCCCACAATATTCACCCCAGTATTCACCCCACAATATTCACCTCACAATATTCACCCCACAGTATTCACCACACAATATTCACCCCACAGTATTCACCCCACAATATTCACCCCACAGTATTCACCCCACAATATTCACCCCACAATATTCACCCCACAGTATTCACCTCACAGTATTCACCCCACAGTATTCACCCCACAATATTCACCCCACAATATTCACCCCACAGTATTCACCCCACAGTATTCACCCCACAGTATTCACCCCACAATATTCACCCCACAATATTCACCCCACAATATTCACCCCACAATATTCACCCCACAGTATTCACCACACAATATTCACCCCACAGTATTCACCCCACAGTATTCACCCCACAGTATTCACCCCACAATATTCACCCCACAATATTCACCTCACAATATTCACCTCACAATATTCACCCCACAATATTCACCTCACAGTATTCACCCCACAGTATTCACCCCACAATATTCACCTCACAATATTCACCTCACAATATTCACCTCACAATATTCACCCCACAATATTCACCCCACAGTATTCACCCCACAATATTCACCCCACAATAATCACCCCACAATATTCACCCCACAGTATTCACCCCACAATATTCACCCCACAGTATTCACCCCACAATATTCACCCCACAGTATTCACCCCACAATATTCACCCCACAATAATCGCCCCACAATATTCACCTCACAGTATTCACCCCACAATATTCACCTCACAATATTCACCTCACAATATTCACCTCACAATATTCACCCCACAATATTCACCCCACAGTATTCACCCCACAATATTCACCCCACAATAATCACCCCACAATATTCACCCCACAGTATTCACCCCACAGTATTCACCCCACAATATTCGCCCCGCAATATTCACCCCACAATATTCACCCCACAGTATTCACCCCACAGTATTCACCCCACAATATTCACCCCACAGTATTCACCCTACAGTATTCACTGATGTAATCTCACTATTGTATTGTAATGCTCTGATATATCAGCCTGAAAATTAGACCTAATACGGAGAGTACGCACTGTGTACTCTCGCGTATTAGGTCCCGAATTGCCGGTTTCCTGCATGCACTGTGCATGCGTGGGAAACTGGCACTTCGGGTATTGCGAAGGGGGCGGTTCCTAAGTGAACCGCGTGCGCGCTACAGGTTGTGCGCACGCAGTGCACTTAGTTTTTTTTTCAGGTTTGAACGCGCAGGTAAGTGGTGAAGATTTTACACATAAGAAAGCAGGCGTAGGACCCCCTTTTAACAAGGTAAGTAGTTAATTAAGTGTTATTTTAAATTTTTTTCAACAGGTTTATCTTTTTTAGTGACTTTAAAGAAAGGTAAGTTTATTTTTATAACTTTTAAAAAGATTTTAAATTTTTTCAAAAATTTAATTTTTTGTTTAAAGTGGTTAATTTATTTAACTATACTTATTTTATTAATGTGGTGGCTTTTTTAAAAAATGTAATTGAGGTTTAGCTGTTCTTTTGGGGGCTTGTAGTATTCATAGCTTTGACAGCCCTTGCTGTCAAAACTATGAATGAAAGATGGTGTGCTGCCATTGGCTCTAACTGAATCACGTGATCCCAGAGCTCGCACGAACTAATTGCGCCTCTGGGATACGCAAGCACTGCACGGTTGCAACAGGGAGAGGCTCTGAAACTAAAGTTCGTGTGGGCCCCAAACAAAAAGGTAGGCACGGAGTGCGATATCGCGGGGAATCCTTACCCCCGCGGGAACCATCGATGTTTAATTTCTGGGCCATCATTTATGCCACATTGGAAAGCATTTCTGAGGCTCTGGGGACCTCTTGTTCATGATCCCCCCAATTTATGTTAAACTACGTGAAGTTTCACTAACAGAAGGGAGAAAAAGATAGATGCAGTGGCCAATTCCATGCTCCACAGACCATAACAGAACAAACCAAGATAAATACTACCGCCAAACAGACAGGAAAGTAAAGGCTATAAAAATGTCACTTTTATTATTATTTTGGTCCATCCTCGCGCTCTCTGCTTACTCTCTCTGTTGCCAAGTCTGCTTCACCCTCTTTGATCTTATTCTTGCCCAATGGTTAAAGTGATTTTTTTTATGAAGAGGTACTAGATTATTTTTTAAAGAGTAGGAGGTTTGGGCCGTTGCTTTTGGCAATTCTTCAGCAACTTTGCCTTGGATTGTCTCTGCCACTGCTTATTGCGAAAGATCCAGGACTCTCCTGCTGCTGACCCCCCCGCCCCTCGAGTATAAACATTTAAACATACTTTTAAATGTTGTAATTATGAATAGAGGCCTGGATGAAACTCTAAAACAATGTTTGAAGTCTCTTGCCTGCCATTCGATTATTATTTAAAAAAATATATTATTCCTAGTATCCTAGTAACGCAGATGAGTTGTTACTGCGGAAAAGGCAATTTGAAACAAATCGCTATGTTGCATTAAAGCTGCAGGATTACTGGGCGACCGAGTTGGTAACTGAGGCAGACTGAACAGGAACTGCGACAGGGACCAATTTATTAGCAGAGCTAACTGTACTTCATTTGGAAAGTTAAATGGAACTGACTCAGTGCAAAGACCTGTTAATTTGACAAAAAACAGCATCTGTAGACAGGATAGAGGAGTTAACATTTTGGGTGTGGATCCTTCGTCACAACACCTGCCTGACCTGCTGAGGAGTTCCAGAATTTTCTGCTTCTGTTTCAGATTTTCAGCATCTGCAGATTTTTGTTTCCAGTTAATGTGACTCTTGTTTAAAACTAAAAACATAAGGGACGATTTTAACCCCCTCTGCCCGGCGGAAACAGAGCGGTACCGGAATTAAAATCGAGGTGGTCAACTTACCAGTCCGTTCATGCGCCACGACCATTTTCCCGGGCCTTCGGCTGGGCAGCCCGGTCGCCCACCTGAATCAGGCAGGGGGCCTCATTACTTTATGCAAATAAAGGTCCGATGGTTTCATGGGTGCTCTGCTCAGTAAAACCTGGCCATCAAGCGGAAGAAGCTCCAAAATGGTAAGTGTAAAATAGTTTTTCTGGGGCCAGGAGGAGCAGGAATGCTTCTTTGAGGTTCACAAGAATAATGTGGGCTGCTGCAACCTTGGGCTTCCCCCCCCACCATCCATGATCAGTCACACCTCTCCCCCACCCCCCACGATCAGTAACCCCCCCCCCACACAATCATTCATTTCCCCCCCAGCCCCCCCACCCATGATCCGTTACCCCCCTCCCCCACCCCCCACGATCAGTAACCCCCCCCACCACACAATCAGTCGTTTCCCCCCCCAGCCCCCCCACCCATGATCCGTTACCCCCCTCCCCCACCCCCCACGATCAGTTCCACCCCCACCCAACAATCAGTCATTTCCCCCCCCGCCCCACCCCCGATCTACCTTCCTGCCAGTCAGGTCAGCCTCTAGGCAGCTGGATATTGTGTTGGCCTGGAGCTGGTGAGCTACAGCGAGATGCCTGTTCAGGGATGGCATGTTGATGAGGTCCAGCCCTCAAGATGGACAGAGCCATTGGGGGAGATCGGCTGGTCGGCCCGTGCGCTCTGCCATCCGTCCATCCGATAGTTAATATTGCCCCTATAATGAATTGAATATAGAGTAATGTAACTTGTGGTTAGGGTACGGAATTATCAACCCATGGGTTGTGCTGTAAATATTAATATGCGTTGCACCGGTTTTTTCAGACGTTAAACAGGTGCAAAGCATACCAATTTAGTAGTGGGACGGCCTGCGCCCACTCTGCGTAGGCATTGGTCCCACTGCTAAATTCCTGGGGCCCAGTTTTTAAGCATAAAGCAAGTGTTAGGCCTCTTGAATATGTTAATGAGGGGCCTAATGGCTGTTGATGGACACCTTTAAAAGAATTAGTTACTGATGAGCGGGGCAAGTGGCAGGTCTGCTTTGCTCAGGATTCTTCAGTGTCCCCTGTGGCTGCCGACTACAGGTAAGTTATTATTTTTAAAAATCTTTCTGCAGAGTCAGGCGGAGCAGGAGTGCTCCCCCCACCTCTGACTCCGCAATCCTAGCAATTGGCCCCACCCGTTGCCCACTCTAAATTACCAGCGTTGGCAGCTCGCCCTGAATATGTAGATGAGGCCCGACAACCAATTTCTACTGATCCTCAGGCCTCCTGGTTTGGGCTCCCGCTGCTCGTGCAGCACCACTTTCTACCTCTCTGAGTTTAGATCCCACTATAGCAAATTGGGCTAACCAACTTGTTCACTAATGTCCTTCAGGGAAAGGAACCTGCCTCCTACCTGGTCTGGCCTACATGTGACTCCAGTCCCACACCATGTGGTTGACTCTTAATGCCCTCGGGGTATGTAATGAAGGGTGATAACTATTGCTGTGCCAGTGTTACCCAGGTCCAAAGAGCAAAAAGAAAAATCAGAATAAATAAAAGTCAAGCTTTGTGTCAGTTTTAAATGATTGTAGATGCTGTAAATTATTGTAGATAATGTAGCCTGCAAAAGATAGCTTGCCTCATACTTCTCCGGATCACAAGATAAATATGAATGAGGGATATCATTCAGGCCCATCTTAGCTCATCAATCTCGGAAATCCTACTCTTCCCCCATCACAGCTTCCAACTGTCGAGTTAACTAACCAGGTTTTTACTTCCTGGAAGTCCATTCTAACATTGATAAATCTTTAAGTGAAGAAGAACTTTCTGACATCAGTCCTAAATTTGCCCTTCTTCAGTTAGAACCCATTCTACTGTCAAGGTTTACCTTGACACTGCTCTGGACTTACTTCAAACCTCCGACGGTAGGGATCACTCCCAAGGCACTTTCTGCAGTTTCCCCAGGTTGTGAATTTGGGCACCTCCAGTTTAAATGCTGCGCCACGTGCTGCATTGCACACAATCTGCAGGTCCATGCGCTGAATCCACTTTGCTCCACCAATGATTCAGTGGATAAATGAAATGCCTAGTGAGGTATTGAGCCATATAAATCAGGAAGATCCTGGACTCAATCTCTGGTCACAACACTGACAACACCACAATTCATCACAGTGTTACTGGGCTATGAGAGGGGAGAACTAGCCAGCTTTCAGTTCTTGACTGCTACCTAGTGATTCCCCGCTATAAAGTGCCATGTGTGCAAATGTTAGGCACGGATAGAATTAGGTTCAATGGTAAAGCCCTTCATGGTCGACTAGCCAGTGAACATTGCTATTTAGACTCATACAAGAAGAATGGCCTCTTAAGTGAGGTACTAGAGTTGCAAATGACTTGTGAAGTTTGACAACATGAGTCCATGCCATTAGGAGAAGGAAGATAAGTGGGAACTCTGCGGTCCCATTTTATCTTAAATTGGAGATAATTGAAGCAGACATTGCAGCCTAGGTAAGCGATAGAAAAACAGCTCAAGGGAGGCAAACAAGATGGCCGCAACCATTCTTTCTTTATTCGTCTTGTCAACAAAATCACCCTACAGTGTAAATGACACTCTTTGGCAAACAAGGCGGTGGGCCTGTGCAGCGCCTGTTGCAGGTTTCAGCGTAAGTTAGGTATTACTGCCACAGTCCTGAAGATCAGACTTGCAAATCCCAGTGTGACACCATGTTGTATACATTTTTTTGCAGCTGGTGGTCGTTGTCTTTGGTCACTGGATATTGTGGAGGATCAAACAGTTGTCACCTTGTTAGTTCTTCGGATATTCTTTGGTGGTGTTGGTTTTCTCATTGCATTGCTATCAGAGCTGTCACAGCCACACATATGGAATTTCCAAACCTTTCCTCAATCCAACACAACTGAAAACTCCCAGTGGAAATAATGAAGATTGCTGATATTTCCACATAAAGATATATTATCGTGAGCTAATTCATATTGCTTGATCAATTGAGTTTCATTTTTATCAATATATGGGCCAGTATTTTCCCGGTTCAGGGTGTTCCTCTTGCTTTTCTGTAGTTTGCTTTTTCTCCTTTCCAGGGCGAATGTCAGATGTGATTTTTGGCAGAGAGGAGATAGTTGTCATTGATGTTATGATACAGTGTTTAGTTCAGTTCCTAAGCAGCTAATTTATTTTTCTCTCCAGTCTTCTAACCTTCTCTCCTAAAGACCCTGAGTCATGCTGGGATAAAATTCTAGCTCCTCTGCAGTGCCTTGTTCAGCTGTTCACTCCTCATGTGTGAGCCTGGGTAATGATTGCTGGCAGGCTATTCATCCGAGAGGCAGCATCCCACCCAGGCCCTATCTAATCCTCACCTGCCATCCAGAGATGGTTATTTCCAGCCGAGATTATGGGACTGTGCCTCTACTGGGATTGACTAAATCAGCACAGACCAGGGACTGAAACCTGGCTTTCTTCATCTGAATGGCTCACTTACGTACTAGGCCATCAGAGGAGCTCATTATTTCCCTTTCAAGGAGTTTTCAGATAGACTTAGTTCCTGAAACAGCTGGGACCTACTTGCTCCAAAAAGCCATTCTACAGCCGCTCTATCGACTGCTAGAAGATTCGCACTGTGGTGGAGGTAATACCTACTGTTAATTTCAGTAATGTGGCAGTTTATGGAACTAAACTTTTTACAAATTATTCTTTTTTTTCTGATCATTTCTAGTCTTCCATAGAGAGGAAATTATAAGGAGTAGGTCCCCACGACATGTAAGAATGCAACACCTGAGTAGTTTTATATTGAAATTTGTAACATAAAAACGTCACAACTTTTAGGAACAGGAATGGGCATAGGCCCAACAAGCTCATCCCTTTTTTATCATCAAATCTATCTATCCAACTACTTGCCGTATCTCTCAATTCTCTCTGTAGAAACACATCAAATTCCCTCTTGATCTCTATTGTCTGCCTCAGTCCCTTTCCTTGTAACTTATTCCACAAGTCTATTGTCCTGTGTAAAAAACAATGACTGACTTTCCTTTTTACTCTAACTTAGAGACATTTTTATCTAGAACCCCCTGGCATTTCAACACTTTGCCAGAGTGAACAATTTGCTTGGATTAACTTTTATTGAGCTTGTGGCATTGGCACTCCGTGTGGGTTAGATAGTGAGCCAGAGGGGTCTGCATCTGGTGAACCACCCAGCCTGAGTGAGCAGCAGCAGGTACTCGTGGCAGGGACAGCCCAGGAAACAATTCGCTGGTGGGTAAGGTTTCTCCCAGCTCTGCTAAGCAAGACAGGGATGAGGACTTAAGGAGTCCAGCCATGAAAAGAGAACTGCTGGCCTCTCACAAGCAGTTATATCAGGTATTGGAAAGCCTGCCAAGGTTATCAGCACTATGGCAGAAAATATGGAGGAGTCTGCTTGCAGCCTGTGTGGTGTCATCTTGCATAGTATCAGCACTCTGGAGTCTACCCTGGAGAGTGTGGCCACCTCCAAGGATCCTGCAGCAAAGGAAGTCAGTGTCACCAGCCTTTTCAGCTTTGGTGGAAGCTTAAACAGCTGCCACACAGGCTCTCAGCTCCACGTTGGAAAGACAGGTGACACTCTGGTAATTTGGTGGACTGAATAGCTAGGGGCTTTCACGGAGTCACTCATCTTCTGCACTGTGCTCTCCCGCAAATTAGTGGAAGCGATAGGCCCAGTGCAGCAGGAGTGGCAGTAGCGCAGTAGGAGCAGCACGTGCTGCCGTCGCTCAGGATGACAGCACGTCTGCTTCCTTGCCATCCCCTCAACCACAACCCGCCATGGTGTCAGCAAGTCAGCTGTGATTGGAGATTAGCTGAACATTAATGGAATGGTAGACCTTTGTATTCACAAATGCTGCTGGCTGGTGTTCTGGTGCCCGAATGGCAACACGTGTGTAGTCAATGATGCCCTGGACATGAGGGAAGCCAACCACTGCTGCAGATCTCTGAGCTTTCTCGTGTTGACTATTAAGGTCAATCGGGAAAGTGATGTACTAGTTTGCCCTGGCGACCATGGCACTGGTGACCTGCTTAATGCAGCCGTGTAGCTGATGTCCTCTGTAGCAGACTGGAAGGAACTAGTGGCCAAGAAGTGAAGAGCTGCAGTGACTTTGACAGCCACTGGAAAAGCATGGCCCCCGGTCCAGCAGGCAGCAAGTCCTGTTGGAACCGCAGAGCCTCCTTTGAATAGATCCAAGAAAGATACTCTTGGCCAGTAACCCTGTGTGTGCTGGGTATTGCCTCCTATGAGCAGCTCCCCCACTCCCCTACCGTCACCTGCTGTCTTCTAATAGGCCCAGCTCCGTTGGTGCTGGTTCCTGGGCTGTTGCTCCTCTTCCTCCATCCAAATTAAATTGGTGATAATAGCACCCATGATAAGTAGATAGAACTTACTGAGGGTAAGTAAGGCAAAAGATCTCAAAGAAGTGATCTGCAAGCTGGGAAAGTCTCCTGGCAGTCCAAACTGCACAATGGCACACAAATCCTATGATCCATTTATCTATTATCAAATTTGCAGTAATAACTGGGGAACAGGCTATTTTAGTATTGCGCAATGAAACAGGGTTAATCAATAACCTTGTAGTAAAGGAGCCTCTGGGGAAGTTTGAGAGTGATTTAGTTAAGGCCGAAACTAGGGTCTTAAATCTGAACAAAGCAAACTACGTAGGTATGATGGGTGAGTTGGCATATGTAGATTGGGAAACTAGATTAAAAGATATAATGGTACATAAGCAATGGCAAACATTTAAAGAAACAATTCATAATTCGCAACGAATAAACATTCCCTTAAGGAATAAAAACCCCACGGGAAAATTGATCCAACTGTGACTAACAGGAGAAGTTAAAGATAGTATTAGATTAAAGGAAGAGACTTATAATGTTGCCAAAAAGAGTAGTAAGACTGAGGATTGGGAGAATTTTAGAATATAGCAAAGGATGACCAAGAAATTGATAAAGAGAGAGAAAATAGAATGAGAGTAAACTAGCAAGAGACATAAAAACAGATTGTAAAAGCGAAAGTAAACATGGGTCCCTTACAGGCAGAGACAGGAGAAATTATAATGGGAATAAGGAAATGGCAGAGACAATAAACAAATACTTTGTATCTGCCTTCACGGAAGAAGACACAAAAAACATTTCGGAAATAGTGGGGAACCAAGGGTCTAGTGAGAAAGAGAAACTTAAAGAAATTAGTATTAGTAAAGAAGTAGTACTGGAGAAATTAGTGGGACTAAAAGCCAACAAATCCCCTGTACCTGATGGCCTACTGTCCCCACAGATTGGAAGGTAGCAAACATAGCCTCACTATTCAAGAAAGGAGGGAGAGAGAAAACAGGGAATTATAGATCAATAAGCCTGACATCAGTAGTAGGTAAAATGCTAGAATCTATTATTAGGGATGTGGTGACAGGGCACTTTGAAAATCATAATATGATTGGGCAGAGTCAACATGGATTTATGAAAGGGAATTCATGTTTGACAAATCTGTTAGAGTTTTTTGAGGTTGTAACTAGCAGGGTAGATAAAGGGGAACCAGTGGATGTAGTGTATTTGTATTTTCAAAACAATTCAATAAAGTGTCACACAAGAGGTTATTACACAAAATCAGGTCTCATGAGATTGGGAGTAATATATTAGCATGGATTGAGGATGGGTTAACGGACAGAAAACAGAGAGTAGGAATATTTATTTTTGGGTTGGCAGGTTGTAACTAGTGGGGTACTGCAAGGATCAGTGCTGGGGCCTCAGCTATTTACAATCTATATCAATGACTTAGATGAAGGGATCAAGTGTAATGTATCCAAGTTTGCTGACGATACAAAGCTAGGTGGGAAAGGAAGTTGTGAGGAGGACACAAAAAGGCTGCAAAGGGATATAGGCAGGTTAAGTGGGCAAGAACATGGCAGATGGAATATAATATGGAGAAATGTGAAGTTATCCATTTTGGTAGGAAAAACAGAAAAGCAGAATAATTTTAAATGGTGAGAGATTGGGAAATGTTATTATTCAGGACACCTGGGTGTCCTTGTACACGGTTCACTGAAAGTTAACATACAGGTACAGCAAGCAATTAGGAAAACAGATGGTATGTTAGCCTTTATTGCAAAAGGATTGGAGTATAAGAGCTAAGAAGTCTTACTGCAATTATGTAGGGCCTTGGTGAGACCACACCTGGAGTACTGTGCACAGTTTTGGTCTCCTTACCTAAGGAAGGATGTATTTGCCTTAGAGGGAGTGCAACAAAGGTTCACCAGACTGATTCCTGGGATGGGGGGATTGTCCTATGAGGAGAGATTGAGTAGACTAGGCCTATATTCCCTAGAGTTTAGAAGAATGAGAGGTGATCTCATTGAAAAATACAAGGTTTGACAGGGTAGATGCAGGGAGGATGTTTCCCCTGTCTGGGGAGTCTAGAACTAGGGGCCACAGTCTCAGAATAAGGGGTCGGTCATTTAGGACTGAGATGAGGAGAAACTTCTTCATTCAAAGAGCTGTGAATCTTTGGAATTCTCTACCCCAGAGGGTTGTCGATGCTCAGTCGTTCAGTATATTTAAAACAGAGATCGATAGATTTTTGGATACTAAGGGAACCAATGGATAAGGTAGAGTTGAAGTAGAAGATCAGCCATGGTCTTATTGAATGGTGGAGCGGACTTAAAGAGCCAAATGGCCTACTCCTGCTCCTATTTCTTATGTTCTCATATTCTTAAACAGGTGAGTGCCCTTTAAATACTGCCTCAGTGGCTCTGTCAAACCAACCCCCCAGATTTTACTGATGAGTTGAGCAGGTCATCCGGGATTTCATGTAAAAATGGTGTTGGGGTCCTAATTGCATCATAGGACCCCACATTACATGTATTTATGAGGCCCCCGCTTGCCTCTGGTGGGCACCTCGGCCCACTCAGTAAACTGCGTGATTAAGATGGGGATTGGGGGGAGCCCATCAGGAACACAGCAGTAATCCTTGACTGCAAATTTAACCACCTGCCTACAAGGTTCTCGCCAGGCGGGCAGGGTTTAAAATCAGCCCTTTAATGTTTGTGTACTTGAGACAATCATAATTGCTTGTGGTATACTTACTATATTGTGTTTTTTTTAAAGTGTATTTGTTTGGTTTTATTATTCACAATGCTAATGACTCACAAGATACAAAGAGAACGCTATATTCAAAAAGTTAACCACGGCTGGAAAAATAACAAAATTCTTAAAACATTTAGCTGAACCTCATTGTTTATCTTGTGACCATTTGCTGTGTGACATGACCCTTCTGAGATCTTGTTAGGTCCTCTTTTTGACGTAACAATGATGGACAAAACCTTGTGATACTGTGTGATCTTCAACCACATAAAATGGTACAATCTGTGACCAAGTGATAAAACAAGTATTTCAAAGGGAAGTGGAGCTGAAAATACAGAGGCCGCGAATTCCCTTACCTCGGCGGGTCTGGGGCGGGCGTCATCGGTGGTGGGTCCTAACCCCGCTGCTGGCTCCAGCCCACTCTGTAGAATGATTTTACGTTGATTGGGCTTGTTAAGCCCGCTCAGCACGTTTCCCAGCCAATTGAAGGAAGCGGGTCTGATGACGTCATTTGATGGCGTGTCTTCAGCTGGTTTCCTTAAAGGGACCATGTGCAAATTGATTTTGACATTTGTGCTGTCAGTGTTCTACAGCATTGAGGTGCTGCAAACACTGACAAGCACAGCACAAAGGTGCACAGATGCACCCAGGCTCTCCCATGACTACCTCCATATGCTTATGGAGGGAGTCACAGCACGCAGGTAGGTTCTCTTCCCTTCCAATGGGTGGAAGAGACCTCCCCAGGAGACCAACGCAGCCTGGTTGCACATTGCACAGGAGGACACAAGCAGAGATGTCGTCAGGAGGACCAGGCTGCAGTGGCGCAAACCTTTCAATGATCTCAGTAGATCCCGAAACGTTACTGCAAAGCCACACTCAACCTCATCCTGCTGTGCCACTCATCACATCCCCATCACTCTGCCTTCCCTTCCCTACTCCTGCACATCCTTACTCACACCAACTTACCTTGCACCTCCACCCATCCCTCACTATTTACATTATCACGTCCCCATCTCGCTAGCCACCTCTCACACTCACCCTCATCCTTGCCCAATCATACCAACTAACAACACACAAGAGTAGGCACTTATGTGTTTTAGCCAATGTTCATGTAAAGTTTTTGTTAATGTGCTGTCAAACATTGAAACCTTTATTTTCAATAATTTGCATTCTTGGACAGATCTGTGTGCACCTTTGGAAGTGGATTAGTGAGTTGCAGTGAATAGTGAGAAATAACAGTACCCCCCGCAATGGCAATGAGTGTGAAAGGAATGGCTTGGGCATTGTAGGGATGCATTATGGTGTTGGTGTGGGGTGGTGCCAACCTGGCACATCATGTGGCAGCCAGGGTGTACAGCGTCAAGTGAAGTAAATGTGGCCATGGTGAGGCCATCCCTGGAGTCCCGGGCAGCAATGTGGTCAGGTGCTGATGCCCTCTGTCCTATGCAGCATCAGTTGATTGCGGAAAAGGTTGGTGTTGTTGTTGGTGCTGCTGGCGTTGGGGCTGATCGTGGTGGGATTCTGAGGACCAAGGTGAGATAGTTTCAAGGGCACCGATGCTGATGTAATAGATGGCAGGTGAAGTAGAGATGACAGAAGCGATCTGTCAATGGTGAGAGAGGTTGTTCCAATGAGTTGACACTGGATAGAGAGTTTGCTCCAAACACTTGCAACCTGCATAAAGCTCAATCTGTCTTCCAAATGCAGTAAGCAACAGCTTCTGAGCTTGGGAAGTGAACAAATGTGAGATGAGAGCCTTTATAGCACATTTGCAGTTGCCAAGTAAAGAGATGATTCCATGGTCATACAACTCCTGACCTCCATACCTGACGTGGTCCCCGAGCAGCGTGGACCCCATGAGCGACCTCGTAAAATGGTAAGGTGAGCTCAAAATACTTTTTAATGGGCTTTTAACAAGGTCATAATGACCTGAATTGTCTCCCCCACCACTGCGTGTCGGGTTTGTTCAGCCCTGACAGACCCGACATCTGGGAAAGTCGCATGGCGGCGGGTTGACAGCGGGGTCCAGACAGGGCTAGACAGACTGGATGCAGGGAGGATGTTTCCCCTGGCTGGGGGGGTCTAGAATGAGGGGTCACAGTCTCAGACCCGCTGTCAAAAAAACAATTTTCCCACCCGAACCGCCACTGAATGCGCCCACTGACCCCCCTGAAAAATTCCCCCTAGACAGCCAGTAACTTAAAGAGACACCTCCCTGGTATCAGGGTTTTTTTGGGGTAAGATGCAATGCTGGTACAGCCAGCAACAGCTGGCCCTGCAATCTCCATTTTCTTAACTACTATATTGTCTGCAAAGAAAGTTCACCCTTTGAGCAGATGAAATGTCTGCGGCAGTGTAAACATTTGTAACCTGGTTTCGTAATTTTCCTTGTGTGCTGTGATTGGTGATGCAAATGATGTTGTTGCACTGTGCTTAGTGATGTCATTGTGCGGCAGATGTTGCCACTTGCTTTGCCTGTATACATATACCTCTGAGAAGAGCTGGCAGCCATCTTTCACTGGCAGTGATAGCCCTTTAATATTGTCCATGATCAGGCACAACAAATGATTATAACTTTTACTAGCACTGCTCTAATATTGCTGAAATGAGGAAGTATATTTCCACAATGCACTGCATTAACCTCAACTTTACTCAAACAAGCAGCCAAGCAGCACATTGTGCAAGAAGCAACTTTTTCATTTCAGTTTTGATATTTTTCAAATGACTGAGCTGGGGGGAGTGGAGAGAATATAATCCCTCCTGCATATTCTCATGGGTAAAGAGATATTTTTTACATACATCGGGTTTCCCTTGCTTTAGTTTTAGGCCTTTTTAAAACCCTTCTACTAGAATGCTTTCTGGTATTAGCCCCCGTCATCCAAAACAGCAACGTACAATTGTACAGCGCATTTAACATAGAAAAACGGCCCAAAGGCATAAGAAAAAACTGACGCCAAGCCAAATAAGGAAAGTTGGGCGAGGGGGGGGGGGCGGGGGGGGGGGTGCTGCCCAAAAGCTTGCTGAAAGAGGCGGCTTTTAAGGAGGGTCTTAAAGGAGTAGAGGGAGGTGGAGAGGTGGAGGTGTTCATGGAGGGAATTCCAGAGTGGGATCTAGGCAGCCAATTATGGGACATGGGAAATAACAACAGAAAATGTTGGATACACTCAGCAGGCCAGGCAGCATCCATGGAGAGAGAAACAGAGTTAACGTTTCAAGTCTGGGATCCTTCGTCAGAACTGGAAAATGTTAGAGATGTAACAGATTTTAAGCAGGTGCATCGGCAGGGAAAGGGAGGAGGGGAGGAAAGAAGAAAAGGGATGGTCTGTGATAGGGTGGAAGGCAGGAGTGGTTAAATGTTGTATGGGGATGGCAGAATCATCAACAGCTGCCGCCTGAAAAAATAGGGGCAGAGGTTATGGTCTGAAATTGTTGAACTCAATGTTGAGTCCAGAAGGCTGTAAAGTGCCTAATAGAAAGATGAGGTGCTGTTCCTCGAGCTTACGTTGAGCTTCATTGGAACAATGTAAGAGGCCGAGGACAGCAGAGGTCAGAGTGGGAGTGGGGCGGAGAATTAAAGTGACCGGAAGCTCGGGGTCACCCTTACGGACTGAACGGAGGTGTTCCGCAAAGCGGTCGCCCAATCTGCGTTTGGTCTCCCCAATGTAGAGGAGATCACATCGTGAGCAGCGAATACAGTATACTAAATTGCAAGAAGTACAAGTAAATCGCTGTTTCACCTGGAAGGAGTGTTGGGGCCCTGGACAGTGGGAAGGGAGAAGGTAAAAGGGCAGGTGTTGCATCTCCTGAGCTTGCACGGAAAGGTGCCGTGGGGAGGGAAGGGGCTGTTGGGGGTGATTGAGGAGTGGACCAGGGTGTTGCGGAGGGTGCGGTCCCTTCGGAATGCTGAAAGGGGAGGGGAGGGGAAGATGTGTTTGGTGGTGGGATCACGCTGGATGTGGTGGAAATGGCGGAGGATGATCCATTGAATGTGGAGGTTGGTGGGATGAAAGGTGAGGACAAGGGAAACCCTATCGTAGTTCTGGGAGGGAGGGGAAGGGGTGAGAGAAGAAGTGGGGGAAATGGAATGGACATGGTCGAGGGCCATGTCAACCATGGTAAAGGGGAATCCTCGGTTGAGGAAAAAGGAAGACATATCGGAAGCACTAGTATGGAAGGTGGCATCATCAGAACAGATGCGGTGGAGACGGAGAAATTGGGAGAATGCAATAGAATCCTTGCAGGAAGCGGGGTGGGAGGAAGCGTAGTCCAAGTAGCTGTGGAAGTCAGTGGGCTTATAATGGATGTTTGTCAATAGCCTATCCCCAGAAATGGAGACACAGAAGTCGAGGAAGGGAAGGGAAGAATCAAAGATGGACCATGTGAAGGTGAGGGAAGGGTGGAAATTGGAAGCAAATTGAATGAAATTTTCTAGTTCAGGGCGAGAGCTGGAAACGGCACCAATACAGTCATCAATGTACCGGAAAAAGAGGTAAGGGAGGGGACCTGAGTAGGACTGGAACAAAGAATGTTCCACATATCCCATGAAAAGGCAGGCATAGCTCGGGCCCATGCAGGTTCCCATAGCAACACCTTTAATTTGGAGGATGTGAGTGGAGTCAAAGGAGAAGTTGTTCAATGTGAGAACAAGTTCAGCCAGGCGGAGGAGGGTGGTGGTGGATGAGGAATGGTTGGGCCTCTGTTCAAGGAAGAAGCGGAGCACCCTCAGGTGTAGAGGGATTGGACATCCATAGTGAAAAGGAGACAGTTGGGGCCAGGAAACTGGAAACTCTGAAAGTGGCGGAGGGCGTCGGAAGAGTTCAGAATGTAGGTGGGGAGAGACTGGACAAGAGGAGAAAAAGTAGAGTCGCAATAGGAAGAAATCAGTTCCGTGGGGCAAGAACAGGCTGAAACGATAGGTCTACCAGGGCAGCCCTGTTTGTGGATCTTGGGAAGGAGGTAGAAGTGGGCTGTGCAGGGTTGGGGACTATGAGGTTGACAGCCATGGAGGGAAGATCTCCAGAGGAGATGAGTTCAGTGACTGTCTTGGAAACAATGGCTTGACGTTTGGTGGTGGGGTCATGGTCCAGGGGGAGGTAGAAGGAGGTGTGAAAGAGCTGGCATTCAGCCTTCGCATGGTAGAGGCCAAACAACAACAACCTGAAAAAATAGGGGCGGAGGTTATAGCCTGAAATTGTTGAACTCAATGTTGAGTCCAGAAGGCTGTAAAGTGCCTAATAGAAAGATGAGGGGCTGTTCCTCGAACTTACATTGAGCTTCATTGGAACAGTGTAAGAGCCCAAGGACAGAGAGGTCAGAGTGGGAGTGGCGTGGAGAATTAAAGTGATAAGCGGCCGGAAGCTCGGGGTCACCCTTATGGACCAGATGTTCCTCAAAGCAGTCACCCAATCTGTGTTTGGTCTCTCCAATGTAAAGGAGACCGCATCGTGAGCAGCGAATACAGTATACTAAATTGCAAGAAGTACAAGTGGGACAAGGGAAGCGGGGGCTCAAGAGGCCAAAATTAAATGAACAGAAAGTTGAGGGTGGGAGGCGGGGTTGTAGGGCTGTAGGAGATTACAGAGATAGGGAGGGGTCGGCATGAAGGGATTTAAATACAGGGATGAGAATTTAAAATTTGTGGCACTGGGGGAACCGGGATCCAATGCAGGTCAGCGAAGACAGGCATGATGGACAAGCCAGACTTGATGCAGGAAAAATATGGGCAGCGGAGTTTTGGCTGAATTGCCATTTATGGAGGGTGAAGGATGGGGTGCTGGCCAAGAGAGGACTGGAGCAATTGGGGGTGAATTTAATGAGGGTTTCTCCTGCTCTGCTGCCATAACTTTGGCAGCAGGTTGGCAGAAAACCCTCCCCAGGTAACCTACAACTGCACTTTCAAACTCCCAACTGAATAGCTATTGGCGCTCCACTTGCCGCAATACCTCTGCAGTTGTTGATTTACTCAACCATTCCCTCACCTCCCATTTGATGCCTTGTCCCCAGTAAAGCCTTTACTCTCTCCCATCCTGCTCATTCCCACTGGTACGGCCCCCATCTTCACTCCCCAGACTTGAGTGTATCTGGTGCACAAATTGCCAGATATGGCTGGACCACATCAAGCTCTATCAGGCCTTGATTTCCTGTGCCAAAACCATATGCTACCCCAGAATCATCCTGGAGATCAAGGAAAACCGCTGGCTTCTTTTCTTCTCTAACAACCATCTTCTTAAACCCCTCTCCCCTGTCCCCTCCATCCTTACTTCTAACCACAAGTGTGAAGACTCATGAACTTCATCAAGGCACCACGGGGGTGAGGTGGTCGTCGCCAGAAGTGCAAAACACTCTCAGCAGCACGTTTTACACTGTGCTGACTTTCTTTCCCATTGACTTCAAGTGCTGGAGTTCTGGATCAAACAGCTTGGAGGCCTCTCAGCATCTGTGTATATGGGTGCTCAGTGAATCAAGAGCATGTGGAATTCATTTTGGACCAATTTGCATTCATTTAAATAATTTTTTGCCTCCAATTATACCAACACTTTCACAGAGCGCAGCCTCAATAACTTGTAGAACTTATTTTCCCGCAGAATCAGGAGTTCAGCACCAACTGCGCTGAGGTCAACCTTCCCGATTCCATGGAAGAATGTTTTTTGGAGCCATTTTAGAAGCTTCCGGAGCTTCAGTCAGCTGAGTTGTGCACTGCTTCAGGAGTGCTAACCAGCTGTATCATAGACTAACACGTTTTCTACAATGATTCCCCAAATGCTTAACTGCCAAGCATTATTGGGCTAGGCTAGCTGATGAAACAAGACAGCAGCTGACTTCCTGATCTTCTCCTCAGGACAAGAGGACTGATCCCCAGGTGCTACATTGTGGAATTGGTCCAAATATCTTCTGCCACTGTTGTAATGTAGGGAAACACAGCAGCCAATATCTGTACAGTAAGGTCTCACAAGCAGCAATAGGATAAATGACCAGTTAATCTGTTTTAGTTGTGTTGGTTAAGGGATAAATGTTGCCATTGGGAGAACTCCCCTACTCTTTTTTGAATAGTGCCATGGAATCTTTTATGTCCGCCTGAGAGGGCAGTGGGTCCTCAGCTTAACATCTGATCCTATAGTGCAGCACTCCCTCAAAGCATCAATCTAGATTATGTGCTTAAGTCTTTGGAGTGGAGTTTAAACCCATAACTTTCTGACTTGCAAGTTCCACTGAGCCAACAACAACACCTTAATTAGCCAAGGCAAATGGCACAGATTGTAAGAATTCCAAAGGGCCGATACATCAGATTATAACAGTCTTCAGTGGGAATATGATATTAGAATTAAGGAAATGAGTCATCAGCCAATCTTTTCGACTATAACTACTGTTACCCAGTATTTACGCTTTCATCCA
This sequence comes from Squalus acanthias, assembly GCA_030390025.1. Taxonomy (NCBI): domain Eukaryota; kingdom Metazoa; phylum Chordata; class Chondrichthyes; order Squaliformes; family Squalidae; genus Squalus; species Squalus acanthias. The sequence goes on along the minus strand of CM059439.1, from coordinate 47,243,499 downwards.
GTTCTCATCTTTTTGTACAAGATATTTGGGACAGTAGGAAGGAATCATAACAGGTTCCTGAGAGATCGGTAAACATGTATTGTGATGATCATAAACTACTTGCATTTTCATCTAATGCAGAAAATGCTATAGGAAAAGAGCATGCAATTCTGTATATAAGTAACTGATGGTTCCCAGGACCCTTGGAGTACCAGCAATACTATAAAAACTTGTTGGTTAGTTCTTACTGTTTAAGATAGTTGTCTATCTTTTAGCTGGCGAAAGTAGATGTGGACACTGTGATCTGATTGATTTATGGGAGATAAACTATAAGGGCTAGAAATTCGTGGCCTTAGTGCCACTCTGTAGTGCCATTAAATGGTGCTAAAACGGCGGCTGCTGCCCTTTCGCCAGCTGCTGGCCGGTCCCACGATGGCCGGCGTTTTGGTCCCTACCTTTGCGCTGCTGGTAACTGGCCGCGCCATCGCCAACAAAATGGCGGCGTTGTGGCGTAAATCGGCGTGCAACGCTGACGTTATGTCACAAGCGCGAACTTTGACCCCAGCACTGGGTTCTAAATGCAAGCAGGCCGACAGTAGCGAAGTCTATACCTCTTAAAGGGACACACACATCGTTCAGGTAAGTTTGGATTTAAGGTTTTGGACTAGGTTTTTTTGCTTTTATTGAAGTGGTGGCTTGCTGCAATAGATGTGAAAAGCTTTTTTTAAGTGTGTAGGGAGTGCTGCTGGATGCTTGCAAGGCCTCGGTTAGTAAATGAAGGCCTTTGAGAAGACAGAACATGCTGCAAATACTCAGCAGGTCACGCAACATCTGTGGAGAAAAAAACAGAGTTCACGTCTCAGGTTGCGATGCTGCCTGACCAGCTGAGTATTTCCAGCATTTTATGCTGTAATTTCACATTTACACCATTCACTTGCAGAGGGAAGAGGAAGACACAGAAGAGGAGGAATCAGGCGGAAGGATGCATCCCAGACAGCCCCTTTGTGGCTGGGATATCTGGGATGGAATCATCTGCCTGTGGTCCCAGTGACCACAACCCCAATTCCCCTTTCAACATTAGCCTCACACCTTACCTTCCCTCTGTTACTGACCATCACAATGTCTTCTTGGCCACAATGCTGAAATAAAAGCCACCACAAAGTAAACTTTCCAATCCACCTATATATGTCTATCCATCCAATGACATCAAGAAATCAACTCATCACCCGTATGTATTCTTTTAATGACTCTCTTGTGTGTGCCTTTGCCTATCCTACTGATGTCATGCAGTGCTACCCCAGTGGCTGCAGCATGGCTGCTGACTTTCAGTGGGAGACACTGCAAATGTCCTTCCTGATCGACCTTGAGGAGCTGCTGGCTGGGAGTGTCAAATCAATCTTCTTCTTCTTCTTCTTCACTCTCCTCTCCCTCTTCTTGGTCACCCACTGGCTGGGCAGGCTGCATTTCTTGGGTGTGTGAAATGAGGAAAGCACAAGGGTGGAGTTGTGGTGAGAGGAGGGCAGGAAAGCAAGAGGTGCGTGCCAGATAACGTATGAGGATACCAGCATCTTGTATCCTTTCAGCCCCGCCGCTGACCAAGGGCTCAGCCATGCTCCTGCCAAGAATGGTCAGCACCGTCTCCTCCAAGGAGGTGAGGTGAGGCTAGGAATGGGAGATGTGCCTCGTGATTGGTGCAGATTGTTGGTCGGTGAGTGATTGGGGGTGGGGGTTGTGCATTGAGCAGTGTGTGAGGCTAGTTGGAAGGATACAGCTTTTGAAGTTGCATTCACTGACCTTGACCAGTGGTCTGAGGTCATGAAGCTTCTTTGGGCACTGGAGCCAGGTAGTGGGGGCGACACTGCTGGCAGAAACGGCCTCAGTGATGTGGTCCCACATCGTTCTTTCTGGCGGGCCTCCTGGCCCTTGTTGGTAGAGGGCCTGTCTTGCAGTGTTGAACCCCTGCACAAAGCTGGAGTGCTGCGTGCAAGACCCTGGGTTCCCCTTCCCTGGCTTGCTGAGCCATTTGTGTTGTGAGGCATTTTTCTTATTTTTTGAGGTTAGGAAGGGATCTGAATATTCACATTTGGGACTTCTTTTTAATGTTAAATATTTTTGTAAAGGCAGAAAGGGCTGAAAACTGCATTGTTTCACTTCATTTTAATTTGTATTGCTTCAGTGTGCATGGCCCCTTTAATTCTCAGTCCTCTTCATTGCTGAATGTGACTTCATTCAGTCACAATTCCTTGCGAGCTCCACAGCCTCGCTTCCAGAGGCTGTGCGAGGCTCGAACACCGCCTCCAACAACACCACCAGGACGGCGTTGCATGGAAGGTAAGCACTGCACCAACAATCTCCATCCCACCAGATGAATTTTGCTCCATTGGCGTTGCGGCCATTTTCAGTGGCTGTTTACTGGGCTAACATGAATTTCTCCCCCAAATGAGTCTAAAATGAGCAAGTAACATTGCAGTCGGGTCTCAATGATGTCATTGGGCCACAACATGCATATGGAAAGAAGGACCCTGTTGGCTCTGGGCGCGTGTCCTTGCTGCCTGCTCAGGAGAGCAGGTTAAAATTGCAGATGTTGGGATCTTGGCGGATTTCTGACAGGTAAGAGCCAGGGTGATTTTAACTGCCCACCCGCCAGGTTTCTGCCGAGCAGGTAGGGTTAAAATCACCCCCAAAAGTCTGTCTGAAGATCTTGACTAAAATCAATCATTTTCTGTTTATCTGAGTCGAAGCAGTAACAATATTACTGATTATTAAGAAGAAGGAATCAGCTGTAGTTCAATAAATGCTTCTTATTGGATATCTCTGTTTCCTTCCTCTTCCTAGTCTCTGGTGACTTTCTTACACTGTATTTTCTAACAAAGAAGTCACACCCATTTACAAGGAAATCTGTCTCGTGTGTAGTTCCCAAATGGAAAATGGAGACATTTTTGACATATTAAAGCTAATGGTTATTTCTATTTCGAGTGAGGAGGCTGCTCTGGAAAGGTGTATGACATTGCAACTCTCTAACCAAAATGTTAGCATGCTGTCTGCACAGCTAATACATCAACAACAACTGACATTCATATAACACCTTTAACATAGAAAAGAATCCCAAGACACTTCATGGAGGTGTAATCAGAATGGAAACAGACTCTGAGCCAATGTTTCCTGTAATTTTTTAGGCCCTGCGCGGCCTCTTTAAGCGGCTGCGTGGGCCATTCATAATACCGCGCATGCGCGGCTTTTACATTAAAAAGCCAGCAAGCCAATTGCAGCGGGTTCCCTGTGACCATGCAGCTCACAGGGAACATTGCTCTGAGCCAAAGAAGGGGATATTAGGAGAGGATGACCAAAAACCTGGTCAAAGAGGTGGGTTTTAAGGAGGGTCTTAAAGGAGAGGCAGAATAGTTTAGAGATGGAAATCAAGCATGAGGGCCTGAAAGCATGGCCTCCGATGGTGCAGTGAAGGGAGGGAAGGGATGAGTTCAGCGGCGGGGGAGGGCGCAGCGGGGCAGGGAGGATACAGAGATAGGGAGTAGCCAGACCATGAATAGATTTAAACACAAAAACAAGTATTTTCAATTTGAGGCGTTGGAGATCCGGGATCCAATGACTGAAGGTTATCAAGTCGAAACCAATTGTAAAGTAAAGTACAAAGGATACTTATAACCTTGTGTACCTGGTAAATCAAGATTAAATTTGTTCATGATTTTAATAGCAGAGACTTTCTTTTCCTGGATTCTGGTGCAATGTAAATGGGAAGGTCACTAACCCCATTTCTGCTCCCATTTCAAACAAATATGCCTTGAAATTACTGTTGGCATAAAGAGTCACAGTAGCAGGAATTCAGTGCAATGGGGCAGTAAAATTAGGAGTGTGGCATAGCACATTCTGTTCACTAAAACACACAATGCATGCATAAATGCAATTAAGCCTATTAATGCCAGCATACTTGGCACTGAACTGGGTGATAAACCATTCCAGAGTTCTGTAACTTGGACATTGCAGCTGAACTAGGATTGACCAGGGAACTGCTACTTTGAGGAGTTTCAAGATACACATGTTGGGGATTAAATTCAGTGCTCCCCTATTATTGACTTGGTTGCAGAAGAAGAGGAAGAGCTTGAAAGGACAGGCAGAGGTGTAAGGTGGCACAAAGGGCCAACAAGCTACCCATTGGATGAACTATCCCAGACCCAGCTGTCCCTGATTCTGAAGTTTGCAGGTTGAAAAATATGTGAGTGACTCGCCTGGAAGATTTCGCTATCAGTCTTTGCTGGGAAGTATCTCAACTGTAATCCATGCCTTTTACCATGCCCGCACCGCCCCCCCCCCCCACACCGCCTCCCACCCCACCCCGCCCCATCAAATTACTGAGATCAAAACTAACTACTTGGGGAATGACAGGTATGAACTGGAATGCTGTAAGACAGTGAGCTGACAGTGTTTACCTAAGATCCACAGGAAAAATGAATCCCAACAATGACAGAACTCAACCTTTTCTCATGGACTAAAAAACGTGAAGAGATTCAAAGAAAAGTAGGTGCATCTTAGATTTTGCAAGAATATGGCTTATCAGAGAAAGCAATATCTGGAAGCATTATAAATTCCTGGAGTTCCTACTTCCCTTATTTTTTTCCGGTTTCATTTAAAGGATCTGTTTTGAATTACCAGTGGATATTTCATGCTGTTTGGTCCTTACAGAATGTCCACTATTATTTTCCCATAAACCTTTACAAGTCGTCTGATCGAAAACTGAACCAGATGGTTTTTAAGCAAATACAGAATTTTTTTTCTCAGTGGGTATTGTTTTGTAATTACAGAACCTTTGGGATTGATATCAAACCCCCCACGATGGGCAGGAGTGGGTCGGGGGTTAAAAAATGTTAAATCTCAAAAAGCGACCCCAACCTGCCGCGTTAGCGCCTGCCACCATCTTTACCGCAGTGGAATGCGTGGTGTGCCTGTGTCCTGTCTTGGAGAGGCGGGACCCTTCATCATAACATTTAAATCAGGCTCCCACAGTGCAGTTGGGAACCTGATTTAAATTTAATGGTTGCCGACCGGGTTTCCCAGGGCTCGGGAAGTCTGGCAGCAAAATGGAGACGGGGGCTGCCGGCTGCTGAAGGTAAGTGCTTTTTATAGCACTGCTTGTTTTCCAGGAGGAGCAGTAATGCTCCACCCCCCCCCCCCACCCCCCTGCAACCTCGCGCAAACCTTCTGCCGATTGCGGCCTCTCCTCGCTGCCGCGATCGGCTGCTCCCCCCACCAACCCGCAATCCCGAGCCTCCCTCCTTCCTGATTGTCGGGCTCCAATCCCCTCCCCAAACCCCACCGCCACACCCCACCAAGCCGATCTTTCCTGATTTCTGGGGACCGTCCCCAATGCTCTCCGGTTGCAGCATTCTGCTGCTGCCTTTCACGGGCTGGCCAGCTGCTGGGCGGGAAACGCAATTCATAAATGATGATGAGGTCCTGCCGTTAAATTAGGCAAGACCTCGGCGTCCCGGGATTTCCGGGTTTCCCTCCCACTACCGCGCTCCTTAGCGGGGCCTTTGGGTCTCACTATGTTGAAGACTTTCCGTATTTGACCTCATGGTTATTTTCTTTAAAACAGTAGGGTAGAAATTCGTCTTCGTCGGTAGTGCAAAACGGGCGGTATCGCATTGGCTGTCCGTTAGACTAGGAATCAATGAGATGAGTCTTCATTTCAACACAATGAGGAGGAAGGGATGAAGCACACATAAGATGTGATGTGTTGTGTAATAAATTATTCAAGAGGTGCTTCCTTTAGTACTTCTGAACAGCAAACTTGCGAGCTTTCTGGAAAAGAGGGAGGTTAGCTCTACGGAGATTTCCCCATCCCATCAAGCAGCAGAGAGACAGAAGGCCCTCTTTTCATCCTTAGTGACTGCAGATTTGTTTTTACAACGTGGGCCAGTGGGACAATCTGTGCTTGGGGTTTTAGAGCCCAGTTTGTACAAGAGTAAAAGTGTATAAAAGCAATTTTGTTGCACAAGATAGCCAGCTACACAATTAAAATGCTTGCCCTGAGACTTCTTTCAGGCATTTGCTATGTGACTGCAGGCTGTTAATGGGTAATACGTGGGGTACAAGCAAGCTGACGGACAAAAGGACACAAAGTCCCTCATACCTCCTGTGCAATCCCAGTGAGTTCATGTACTGCCCTGCGTTGTTCAGTGATTTAACATGCACATACAGGCAGAGAGCAAGTACAAGCAGTAGGATCAAATTACTTTGAAAATAAAATGATCCCGAGCCTATTATTTTTCTCCCTCCTCGCCCTGAGGACCAAACTCTAGACTCCAGCTATTTCCAGGGAGGGATTTTTTTTTTTAGTTTTAATTTGAACCGTTCAGTGTGCTGTTAAGGACAGATTCTAGCTGGCCTCTATGCCAGTATGAAATTCTGAAAATACGAAGTGGGTAGAGATTACCGCTGATCTGCCACTGTTTATATAGAATACCCATCAGAAGCTCTTCCAACGCTTTAGTTGGTAAAAACACTTTGTCGGCTGAGCTACCTAGAAAATCCCAGGAGTGCGCTGTCTCAGCCGGGTGGCAGTAGGACCCTATAATTGGTCAAAACTCCCCTGGGCTGGGGAGAGGAAAATCAGACGCTGTTCCTGCCCCTGCTCACTACCCAGTGGCTTCTGCTTGAAAGCATACATCATGTGAATTTGGGATGAGGACAGAATGAGCTTGGTTGTGATGTTCCCTGTGATTGAATACGCTGCCAACACTCACAGTCTAAGCTCACACATGAAGAAGGAGCTCTGCTGGGTAACTGGCACCCATTGAACTGCACTCTTGATGGAGTCAATGCCTTCAGGAGATAAGGAGAGATAGAAACTTGGCAACACAAAAGACATATTGTGTTGCAATGTTATGGGTGCTGAGCAGAAACTGACATGTAGGCATTGGCTACTTCTCGCCCGGTGCCATCCTAAAGATATGTCGATTGGCATGAAAAAACATAAAGAGAAAAACGGAGAAATCAGAAACTGCTGTCAGATACTCTGTGCGGCCCACGCCAACTACCACTAGCTTTAACATACTAAATTTGCACATTGCAATGGTTTGGATTTCAGCAAATTATGCTCAGGCCCACCATTTTTTTGAGCTCATACGGACCAGAGAGTCCTCAAGTTTATTACCTGTTCTGGTCTCAATTAACCAATTTCAGTTAGGGTGGTGATGAGGGTGCTGCAAATGTTTCCAGGCTAGGGAGGGGACTTTTTGAAAAATTCATTCATGGGATGTGGGGGTCGCTGGCAAGGCCAGCATTTATTGCCCATCCCTAGTTGCCCTTGAGAAGGTGGTGGTGAGCCGCCTTCTTGAACCGCTGCAGTCCGTGTGGTGAAGGTACTCCCACAGTGCTGTTTGGGAGGGAGTTCCAGGATTTTGACCCAGCGACGATGAATCAACGGCGATATATTTCCAAGTCAGGATGATGTGTGACTTGGAGGGGAATTGGAGGTGATGGTGTTCTCATTGTTGGCCAGTGTTCCAGCTCCTGATCATCATTAATTAAAATCTGTTGGAAAGTGCTTATGTGGACAATCACTGAGAGCGGGACCTGTGATATGCACCACAATCGAATAGATTATTGATCCTCACTATCCAGACTCAAACATGAAGAATGGGTACTTGGGTGAGGTACTGGAGTGATGCTGCTACCAAGGGAACCATATACCAATATGAGTCACCACCTGCAGGAGATGAAGAAGAAATGAAGCAAATTCGACTTAAAAAACATTAGGAAGAAGAAAATATAATTTTCCTTATTGCAAAATATGAAATTTGAGCTGGCTTATTTTTTCAAGTAAAAAAAATGCAATCTATGGCATCTCAAGAGTTAATTAGGTTAAGTACTACGTTTTGAGTCTTTAGACCATAGTTTGTACTTCAAAGGGGCTTGTCTAACCTTTCCTGAATTAACATAATCAGTCATTTCTCTTTGATGGTAACAAATTGTCCGAGCAGTGCGAAATTTTGTATCCTGTCACAGCTAACATTTTGTGTGTTAGTAGTTTTGTTTATAAGAATTTTGTTAACAGACTGACGTCCAACATAATTGTGTCTTCTGCGTAGTTTCACCTTAATAAAGGCTGGTCTGTATAAATGAAAGTCGGCAGGTGATATGGAAATGTGAAAATAGTTATGATTTCAGACTTTTTAAATGTTCTCATTATCATTACATGCAATGTTCCCTCTAATTTTTGCTGGGTGCGCGGCCCCTTTAACGGGCTGCGCGGTCATTCAAATTTCCGCGCATGAGCAGTTTTTTCATTCAAAAGCCGATGCTCGGCCTATGCGGGACCTCCAGGCTGCTGCACAGCTGCCCGGCCACACAGCTTAACGGGAACATTGATCCATGATGTCTTCTTTGCAACATTGCCATTTAATATTTTCAGAACGTGTGTGTGACAACGTAGGGATATTTCTGTCTTAATTGCATACAATGTTTTAAGTAGCTAAAGTTAAAATGGAACTTATCTTCCCTTACCACATTTCAAAATGGAGGCTAGGCATTGCCATGTCTGCAGGATCAGGCAAGGTTGATTGATCTGAAAAGAGATCAGGTTATAAGGGTTTGGTTCTAGATGCTAATTAAGTTACATGTGGTCAAGGGATTAGCAGGTAGGTGAGTCCTGGATCATGTGTAAGCACCAACTCATTAGCATGATATAGCTGTAGCATTTGTTATTAAGATCGGTCAGTAAGAAGCCAGAAAATACTTCAGAAGTAACAAATGTGGGGGGTTAAATTCGATAAACCTGAAAACGGGCGTGGAGATGAGCTCGCGCCTGTTCATTCAGTTGTAGGCAGCACATTAAATTTGTGTTGCCTGCTGTTTTAAATGATTGCTGCTCAGGAGCCAGGGGCGGGGGAAGAGGATACCGCAGGTGCCAGCTCACCACAGAGCAATGTCGCACACTAGTTCTGCTACAAATGAGTCAGATAAGGACTTTGAGGGGCTAGGCTACAGAAGAAGACTGATGCGTGTACATAACAAAATGCTCGGTGCACTGGAAAGCCTGCAGCAAATGTCAAGGAGCAATTTTTAAAATTAATTTACGGGATGTGGGTATCGCTGGCAAACCCAGCATTTATTCCCCATCCCAAATTCTGTCAGAAGTGCCGAGTAGATGATCCATCTCGGCCTCCCGAGGTCCCCACCATCACAGAAGCCAGTCTTCAGCCAATTCGATTCACTCCACGTGATATCAAGAAACGGCTGAGCGCACTGGATACAGCAAAGGCTATGGGCCCCGACAACATCCCGGTTATCGTGCTGAAGACTTGCGCTCCAGAACTAGCTGTACCTCTAGCCAAGCTGTTCCAGTACAGCTACAACACTGGCATCTATCTGACAATGTGGAAAACTGCCCAGGTGTGTCCTGTCCACAAAAAGCAGGACAAATCCAATCCAGCCAATTACCGCCCCATCAGTCTACTCTCAATCATCAGCAAAGTGATGAAAGGTGTCGTCGACAGTGCTATCAAGCAGCACTTACTCACCAACAATCTGCTCTCCGATGCTCAGTTTGGGTTCCGCCAAGACCACTCGACTCCAGACCTCATTACAGCCTTGGTCCAAACATGGACAAAGGAGTTGAATTCCAGAGGTGAGGTGAGAGTAACTGCCCTTGACATCAAGGCAGCATTTGACCGAGTGTGGCATCAAGGAGCCCTAGTAAAACTGAAGTCAATGGGAATCAGGGAGAAAACGCTCCACTGGCTGGAGTCATAGCTAGCACAAAGGAAGATGGTTGTGGTGATTGAAGGTCAATCATCACAGCCCCAGGACATCGCTGCAGGAGTTCCTCAGGGCAGTGTCCTGGGCCCAACCATCTTCAGCTGCTTCATCAATGACCTTCCCTCCAACATAAGGTCAGAAGTGGGGATATTCGCTGATGGTTGCACAGTGTTCAGCGCCATTCGCAACTCCTCAGATAATGAAGCAGTCTATGCCCGCATGCTACAAGACCTGGATGACATTCAGGCTTGGGCTGATAAGTGGCAAGTAACATTCGCGCCACACAAGTGCCAGGCAATGACTATCTCCAACAAGCGAGAGTATAACCACCGCCCCTTGACATTCAACAGCATTACCATTGCCGAATCCCCCACCATCAACATCCTGGAGTCACCATTGACCAGAAACTTAACTGGATCAGCTACATAAATACTGTGGCAACAAGAGCAGGTCAGAGGCTAGGTAATCTGCAGCGAGTGTCTCGCCTCCTAATTCCCCAAAACCTTTCCACCATCTACAAGGCACAAGTAAGGAGTGTGATGGAATGCTCTCCACTTGCCTGGATGAGTGCAGCTCCAACAACACTCAAGAAGCTCGACACCATCCAGGACAAAGCAGCTCGCTTGATTGGCACCCCATCCACCACCTTAAACATTCATTCCCTCCACCACCAATGCACTGTGGCTGCAGTGTGTACATCTACAAGATGCACTGCAGCAACTCACCAAGGCTTCTTTGACAGCACCTCCCAAACCCGCGACCTCTACCACCTAGGAGGTCAAGGGCAGCAGGCACATGGAAACACCATCAACTCCAAGTTCCCCTGCAATTCGCACACCCTCCTGACTTGGAAATATATTGTTGTTCCTTCATCGCCGCTGGGTCAAAATCCTGGAACTCCCTCCCTAACAGCACTATGGGAGTACCTTCACCATATGGACTACAGCATTCAAGAAGGTGGCTCATCACCATCTTCTCAAGGGCAATTAGGGATGGCCATTAAATGCTGACCTTGCCAGCAACGCCCATATCCCATGAACGAATAAAAAAAAAATTGCCCTTGAGAAGGTGGTGGTGAGCCGCCTTCTTGAAGCGCTGCAGACCGTGTGGTGAAGGTACTCCCACAGTGCTGTTAGGGAGGGAGTTCCAGGATTTTGACCCGGCGACGATGAAGGAACGGCGATATATGGTGTGTGACTGGGAGGGGAACTTGGAGATGGTGGTGTTCCCATGTGCCTGCTGCCCTTGTTCTTCTAGGTTGTAGAGGTCGCAAGTTTGGGATGTGCTGTCGAAGAAGGCTTAGCGAGTTGCTGCAGTGCATCTTGAAGATGGTACACACTGCAGCCACGGTGTGCCCATGATGCAGGGAGTGAATATTTAAGGTGATGGATGGGGTGCCAATTAATCGGGCTGCTTTGTCCTAGATGGTGTCGAGCTTCTTGAGTGTTCTTGGAGCAGTCCTGCACTAACGGCACAAGGCTTTGTGCAGAGCTTGGAGCCTATACCTTCCACATAGAACACATGCTGGTGATCACCTTCATCAGCACCCCTGTGGAACCCACCATGATGCAACGTCTGCTGGCCGATGTCACAGCTTCCATTGCAGCACAAACAGCTTCTATCAAAGGTCTGCGTGCTTCAGTGGAAGTTCAGACTGCTGCCATCGTGGCTCTGGATACCACTGTTCAAAGAGGCTTCCAGGGCATCACAGCAGTCCATCAATCTGTCCTCCAACAGCTCAATAGGTTTGCTGAGGCACTGCCCCAGGAGAGTGGCAGAGGCTCCATGGAGTACAAACCTGCTATCCTCTCTCAGGATGACAGCATTCGTGCTCCCAGCCTTGCCACTCTGCCAGTGCCCTTGTTGTTGCCTGTCAGCCTACCAGCCCAGACTGCTGCAGCCCATTGCTAGATGGTGCATCTGCAGCTGAGCCTTCTAGGCTCGGAGCTGCTCGAGGTCGCCCTCCGTGATGATCTGCAGTCAGCAGCCTTCCACCAACCATGCTGCAGCCACTGGGGAAGCACCTCGCAGGAGCACTAGGACAGGCAGAGGCACAAGGAAGAGTCATTAAGGGAATGCATGTGTGATTAGTTTATTTTTGTATGGCATGATTTAATTTATAAATTTGGATTGGAATGTGTGTTTTCGGTTGACTTTTATTTTTGCGTTGTGGGAAAGTAGACAATGTGATGGTCAGTGACGGAGAGTGCGGGACTGTTGGTGAATGGGGAATTGGGGTTGAGGTTACTGGTATCGCTCATGAGTTATTTGTTCACACAGAGCCCAGGCAGAAAGGGGCTATCTAGGTTGCAGCCTCCCTTGCCCTTCTGCCCCCTCCTCCTCCGCCTCCTCCTCCTCTGCTTCCTCCTCCTGCTCCTCAGCTTCTTGTCTGATAGGTGTTGGCAAGGGCTATTCCTTCATGATGGCGAGGTTGTGCAGCATACCACCACAACTCAGCTGGGACCTACTCAGCTGAGTCCTGCAGGGCTCCTCCAGAGAGGTCCAGGCAGCAGAATTGTTTCTTGAGGACGTCAATGGTGTGCTCTATCAGATTTATTGTGGCAGCATGGCTCTCGTTGTATGCCTACTGTGCACATGTGCATGGATTCCAGACCGGAGTCATGAGCCATGTCATGAGTGGATTTCCCTTGTCGCCCAGTACCCACTCTTTGGTTTGCCATGGTGGTTGAAATACAGCTGGTACAGAGGACTGCTGCAGAATTAACGAATCGTGACTGCTGCCAGGACACTGGGCATTGACCTGCATGATGCGCTGCCTGTGGTCACACACCAGCTGCACACTGAGGGAGTGAAATCCATTTTGGTTCCTGAAAATGGCTGAGTTCATATGACGCGCAAGCAAAGCAACGTGTGTGCAGTCAATGGCACCCTGTACCCTGTACCATGGGGAAGCCTGCAATTCTTGCAAACCCTCATGCTCACTCTGCCTGCTTGTCTCTGGCAAGAGGAAATGAGATGACGTAATCTCTCTTTGCGTAGAGAGCCTCAGTGACTTTACAGATGCATAAAAGTTCAGAGTCACTGTCACCTTGACAGCCACTGGCAATGTGGTCCTTGCCCTGCTCTGAGGTTGGAGTTGTGGCTGCAGCAGTTGGCAGATTTCAGTCACGAACTCATTCGTGAAGCGAAGAAGTCTCAAGTGTTGGTCATCGCTGAAGTTGAGGTAAGAGAATTGCTCTCTAAACACCCTCGGCGGATATGGCCTTCTGCTGTGAGCCCTTCTCCCCATCCTCCTCATCACTCTTCTAGCAGCTTGCCCTGCTGTGTGAGTCCTCTGCTCATGCTGCCAGTCATGCTCAATGCCAAGATGAAGCCCTACTAGGCCAACCATGTCTGGAAGCAACTGGTTTGTGCACAAGCCTTTAAGTCATCAAAAAAGTACTTCAGCACCAGCCAGACCACTCCCTGTAGAATATTGAAACTTTAAACAAGTATGGAATAGCACTCAAAATGCGTAGAATTGCAGCAACAGCCAGAAGAAATAATTTAGCAACTAAGCTGCAAGTAGTTGATGATCCCTTTAGATAGCGCTGGTGGGGGCTCCTTCATATCATTTAACGTCATTTTCAGATGTGCAAGGTTAAGAGAGGGCGTAGGCTGGAGCGTGGAGCTCCAAAATGGAAGCACTGGCCGTCAAATCGTGATGTCATGTTCTGCCTGCTTTGCTTGCTACCAGCAGTCATTAGGTGCGCACGTGCAAACCCCTTTACAAATATGGTGTCCGGTGCACTTCCCGTCGGAAGTGTGCGCGCATGTTGTAGTTTAAGAGGCCTTATAGTGCCCAAAAGGGGGCGCTACAGAGCCCAATTTTGCCCCCTGCTTGTCTCAGTGAGGATTCTTCAATCTGATTGGTGGAATTGATCTCTAGTAACCGTAAGTTGTCGCTCAAGCACCCTTGAAAAGTCTGTGGACAGCTGTAAGTGCATTGAACAGTGAGTGGTGTTCCTTCGCCGCTGACCGCAACATCCGTGCCAATATTACAATAACAATATCCCTACTGTTGTATCTTTGATCATGGGTGATTAACAGTTCTGTTTTGGACTGAAATATGAATCAGCAAATTCTCTTATGTCTTTAATTCTAGGTAGAGATCACTGAACTCTGGAAATTTGCATCGTCCATGTACAACATTGCATCTTGAAGGTCTACAAAAGACTGTTGCATCCATCTATTTGTGGGATCTTGCTGTGTAGCTTCACAAACACTGGGGCAAGGTAACAAAGCATGTCTGGTGTCCATGGAATCATACCTAAGGAATATGGGAGAGGAAAATTGTCGCAGGAAAAAATGGGATGAGTGATAATGATGCTTCTGGAATGATTGGCTGATATGAGTGACTACCCCTCAAAATGGTTGATAGCTTTCATGCCTATGTGAGTTATTATGAGCCATAACATATTCTTGTGGGACATAACCACAACATGGTTATCTGGGGCATCTAATGGCAGATACAAACAATTTAATGCCAGCTAAACAACTCATTGCTCTGACACCTGGATATTTTCTACTTTTCAAAGGAATCAGGATATCATGGTTGCGATCGCACGCAATCTCCATTGTTGAAAATCACAACTAGGGGCTAATTGTTAATGCTGGGCACACTATTCCTAGTATAAGAGCACATGCTTTAGTTCATAGGAGATTCAGTTTGCTTATAGAAATCGTCTTTATGCCATGAGCATAAGACATAAGTGTAGGGAGGAAGTCCAAACCACAACAAACATATCTACAAGTAGATCAGGTCTGAGGCAAGGAAACAGCATGTTTTTTATATCTGAAATCCTGAGCCTGATACTTCCTTTTCCCTGCCCTGTTGTTTCTTTCTTACTGTTACAGTTGCCTCATTTTCATGATATGCAATGTCCTCTACCATTGTATCTTTGATCATGCATGTTTGACATCTCTGACTTAATAGACCTGAAGGTGGACAGGTGTTATAAATTCAAGTTTGCTGTAGAAAACCTTGTTAATTTCAATGGCATCAGTCATTCCCATAAGTCGTAGGGGTTGACTCACATTGCCCTATATCTACATATATGATAGTGTAACCCGAGGTATAACAATGGTATCCCCTTGTAATTGGAACTGGATATTCATCTCTTTCGCATGGGCACTTTTTCAATTCCTTCAAAAGTGGACCAAGCAAACATTTGGTGACACAAGGCCAGATACAATTCTCTCAGCTGCTTTATTTCACAGTAAGCCGAACAACTGTTATGGTTGGACTCACTTCATTCAATCAGTAAAACTTGTCTTTGTGTAATAACAAAATAATGAACATCAAATAAAAACAGAAAATGCTGGAAATACTCAGCAGGTCAGGCAGCATCTGTGGAGAGAGAAACAGAGTTAACGTTTCAGGTCGATGACCCTTCGTCAGAACTGGAAAAAGTTGGAGATGGAACAGGTTTTTAAGCAAGTGTAGGGGAGGGGAGGAAAGAACAAAAGGGAAGGTCTGTGATAGGATGGAAGGCGGAGAGATTAAGAGACAAAAGGGATGATGGTGCAAGGCAAAAGGAGATGGTAATGGGACAAGTTAAGAAACAAAAGATGACTCTAGATGAAGTGTAAATGGCAATGGCAGAATGATCGACAGCTGCCATGTGAGAGAGAAAAAAAATGAAAAAAAGATAGGGGCAGAGGTTCTGGTCTGAAGTTGTTGAACTCGATGTTGAGTCCAGAAGGCTGTAAAGTGCCTAATAGAAAGATGAGGTGCTGTTCCTCGAGCTTACGTTGAGCTTCATTGGAACAGTGTAAGAGGCCAAGGAAGGAGAGGTCAGAGTGGGAGTGAAGTGGTGAATTAAAGTGACAGGCGACCAGAAGCTCGGGGTCACCCTTACAGACTGAATGGAGTTGTTCCACAAAGTGGTCACCCAATCTGCATTTGGTCTCCCCAGTGTAGAGGAGACCGCATCGTGAGCAACGAATACAGTATGCTAAATTGTAAGAAGTACAAGTAAATCGCTATTTCACCTGGAAGGAGTGTTTGGGGCCCTGGACAGTGGGAAGGGAGAAGGTACAAGGGCATGTGTTGCATCTCCTGCGCTTGCACGTGAAGGTGCCAGGCAAAGGGGAAGGGGTGTTGGGGGTGATAGAGGAGTGGACCAGGGTGTCGTGGAGGGAGCAGTCCCTTCGGAATGCTGAAAGGGGAGGTGAGGGGAAGATGTGTTTGGTGGTGGGATCACGCTGGAGGTGGCGGAAATGGCGGAGGATGATCCGTTTAATGTGGAGGCTGGTGGGATGAAAGGTGAGGACAAGGGGAACCCTATTGTGGATCCGGGAGGGAGGGGAAGGGGTAAGAGAAGAAGTGCGAAAATAGAATGGACACAGTCAAGGGCCGTGTCAACCACAGTAGAGGGGAATCCTCGGTTGAGGAAAAGGAAGACATGTCGGAAGCACTAGTATGGAAGATGGCATCATCAGAGCAGATGTGGCAGAGACAGAGAAACTGGGAGAATGGAATAGAGTCCTTACAGGAAGCGGGGTGGGAGGAAGTATAGTCCAGGTAGCTGTGGGAGTCAGTGGGCTTATAGTGAATGTTTGTCAATAGCCTATCCCCAGAGATGGAGACAGAGAAGTCGAAGAAGGGAAGGGAAGAGACAGAGAGGGACCATGTGGAAGTGAGGGAAGGGTGGAAGTTGGAAGCAAAGTGAATGACATTTTCTAGTTCAGGGCAAGAGCAGGAAACGGCACCGATACAGTCATCAATGTACTGGAAAAAGAGGTGAGGGAGGGGACCTGAGTAGGACTGGAACAAAGAATGTTCCACATATCCCACAAAAAGGCAGGCACAGCAAGGACCCATGCGGGTTCCCATAGCAACACCTTTAATTTGGAGGATGTGAGTGGAGTCAAAGGAGAAGTTGTTCAATGTGAGAACAAGTTCAGCCAGGCGGAGGAGGGTGGTGGTGGATGGGGACTGGTTGGGCCTCTGTTCAAGGAAGAATCGGAGAACCCTCAAGCCATCCTGGTGGGGGATAGAGGTGTAAAGGGATTGGACGTCCACAGTGAAAAGGAGACGGTTGGGGCCAAGAAACTGGAAACTGTTAAAGTGGCGGAGGGCGTCGGAAGAGTCGCAGATGTAGGTGGGAAGAGACTGGAAAAGGGGAGAAAAAGTAGAGTCGAGATAGGAAGAGATAAGTTCCGTGGGGCAAGAACAGGCTGAAACGATGGGTCTACCAAGGCAGTCCTGTTTGTGGATCTTGGGAAGGAGGTAGAAGCGGGCTGTGCGGGGTTGGGGAACTATGAGGTTGGCGGCCGTGGAGGGAAGATCTCCATAGGAGATGAGGTCAGTGACAGTCTTGGAAACAGTGGCTTGATGTTCGGTAGTGGGGTCATGGTCCAAGGGGAGGTAGGAGGAGGTGTCGGAGAGTTGGCGTTCAGCCTCCGCTAGGTAGAGGTCGGTGCACCAAACAACAACAGTACCACCCTTGTCAGCAGGTTTAATGACAATGTTGGGGTTGGATCTGAGAGAATGGAGTGCTGCAAGTTCAGAGGGAGGTAGGTTGGAGTGGGTAAGGAGAACAGAGAAATTGAGATGGCCGATGTAACGCCAGTAGTTTGCAATAAAAAGATCTAGAGAGGTTAAGAGGCCAGAGGGAGGGGTCCAGGTAGAACGGGAATTCTGAAAATGGGAGAAATGGTCCGCTGTGCGGGGTGAAGACTCCTGGCCAAAGAAGTGGGCATGGAGATGACGGCGATGGAAAAAGAGCTCAGCATCATGCCGAGCTCGAAATTCATTGAGGTGGGGGCGTAAGGGGATGAATCTCAGGCCTTTGCTGAGGACTGATCGTTCAGGGTCAGAGAGGGGAAGGCCAGAGGGGATAGTGAAAACACGGCAGGGGGTGAGATTGGAAGGAGGGATGAGGTCAGAGGAAAGTGAAGGGGAAGAAGGTTTCGGAGGGGCGTTGGTGTTCAAGAGTTGTTGAAGCTTACAATCCTTGACACCTGAAAGGAAGAAAATCTTTTTTTGTTAAAGCGCCGGATGAGGTGAAGGATGAAATGGAACTGCGGACCAGGACGGCTTTCAGATAGAGTGAGTCGATGCTGCTGAAGAGAGAGGTCGAGAGTGTTTATGTGGCGGCGCATGGCCTTCAGCGTGGATCTCAGGATACGACGAGAGCAGTGGTTCGAGGAATGCTGAATATCTGAGATATCTGTAATCCTGGGTGGATCCAAAACATGAAGGGTGGAATTTCAGTTGGAATCCACATGGAGTAAGTTGGAGCCGGAGACAGTTGCTGAGGAAAGATATGTGGCTGTGAAAGCGGCTGTGAAATAATGAACATACTTCATTTCCTCAAATCAGCGAGATATCTGACTTGACCTAAAACAAAATGATTTCTGACTACTCCATCCTAAATTCCCATCTCCTTACAGCCTTTGCTGCTTGATTGGCTTACAACATTCTGTTTCAAAAACTTGACTGCCTGTTTCTTTCTGTGTCTCTAGGTTTTATTTTTCACTGTTCACAGCCAGAAAAGGAATCAAAAACAATGGGCATGAGGTGTTTTTCGATTACCAAGGCTGTTTAATGAATTGTTTATTATTTACAGTATATAGGAGTAGAAGTAGGCCTTGCTTTTTGTGGTAGATATCAATGATCTAGACTTGAATATAGTGGGTATGATTAAGAAGTTTGCAGATGATACTAAAATCGACTGTGTGGTTGATACTGAAGAAGGAAGCTGTGGACTGCAGGAAGATATCAATAAATTGGTCAGGTGGGCAGAACAGTGGCAAATGGAATTCAATCTGGAGAAGTGTGAGTTAATGCATTTGGGGAGGGCTAACAAGGAAAGGGAATACACATTAAATGGTAGGACACTGAGTAGTGTAAAGGAACAAAGGGACCTTGGAGTGCATGTCCACAGATCCCTGAAGGTAGCAAGCCAGGTAGATAAGGTAATTAAGAAGGCATACGAATGCTTGCCTTTATTAGCCGTGGCATAGAATACAAGAGCAGGGGGGTGCAAAGTTAAAGCACATGGGATTGGGGGTAAGGTACTGATTTGGATAGAGAACTGGTTGGCAGACAGGAAGCAAAGAGTTGGAATAAACGGGTCTTTTTCCAAGTGGCAGGCAGTGACTAGTGGGGTACCGCAGGGATCGGTGCTAGGACCCCAGCTATTCACAATATATATTAATGATCTAGACGAGGGAACTAGATGTAATATCTCTAAGTTTGCAGACGACACAAAGCTGGGTGGGCGTGTGTGCTTTGAGGAGGATGCAGAGAAACTCCAGTATGATTTGGACAGGTTGGGTGATTGGGCAGATGCATGGCAGATGCAGTATAATGTGGATAAATGCGAGGTTATCCACTTTGGTGGCAAAAACAGGAAGACAGATTATTATCTGAACGGCAATAGATTGGGAAAAGGGGAAGTGCAACGAGATCTGGGAGTCCTTGTGCACCAGTCGCTGAAGGTAAGCATGCAGGTGCAGCAGGCGGTTAAGAAGGCAATTGGTATGTTGGCCTTCATAGCGAGAGGATTCGAGTACAGGAGCAAGGATGTCTTGCTGCAGTTGTACAAGGCCTTGGTGAGACCACACCTTGAGTATTGTGTGCAGTTTTGGTCGCCTTATCTGAGGAAGGATGTTCTTGCCAAGGAGGGAGTGCAGCGAAGATTCACCAGGCTGATACCTGGGATGGCAGGAATGACGTATGAAGATAGATTGGGTCAATTAGGCTTATATTCGCTAGAGTTTAGAAGAATGAGAGGGGATCTCATTGAAACTTATAAAATTCTAACAGGACTAGACAGACTAGATGCAGGAAGGATGTTCCCGATGGTGGGGGGTCCAGAACTAGAGGTCACAGTCGAAGGATAAGGGGTAAGCCATTTAGGACTGAGATGAGGAGGAATTTCTTCACCCAGAGAGTGGTGAACCTGTGGAATTCTCTACCACAGAAGGCAGTTGAGGCCAATTCATTAAATATATTCAAGAAGGAGATAGATATATTTCTTAAGGCTAAAGGGATCAAGGGATATGGGGAGAAAGCAGGGACAGGGTACTGAATTTGGATGATCAGCCATGATCTCATTAAATGGCGGAGCAGGCTCGAGGGGCCAAATGGACCTACTCCTGCTCCTATCTTCTATGCTTTCTATGCTTCTATGCTTCAACTGTATAAAACTCTAGTTAGGTCTCAGCTAGAGTACTGCGTGCAGTTCTGGTCACCACATTATAGGAAAGATGTGATTGCACTAGAGAGGGTACAGAGGAGATTTACAAGGATGTTGCCGGGAGTAGAGAATCTTAGCTATGAGGAAAGACTGGATAGGCTGGGTTTGTTTTCCTTGGAACAGAGGAGGCTGAGGGGAGACCTTACTGAGGTGTATAAAATTATGAGGGGCCTAGATAAAGTGGATAGAAAGGACCTATTTCCCTCAGCAGAGGGGTCAAAAACTAGGGGGCACAGATTTAAAGTCATTGGTGGAAGGTTTAGAGGGGAATTGAGGGGAAATTTCTGCACCCAGAGGGTTGTGGGGGTCTAGAACTCACTGCCTGAAAGGGTGGTAGAGGCAGAAACCCTAACCACATTTAAAAAGTACTTGGATGTGCACTTGGGATGCTGTAACCTGCAGGGCTACTGACCAGGAGCTGGGAAGTGGGATGAGGCTGGATAGCTCTTTGTTGGCCGGCACAGACACGATGGGCCTGAAATGGCCTCCTTCCGTGCTGTAACTTTCTATGATTCTATGATTCTGCCCCTCGAGCCTGTTCTGCCATTCAATGAGATCATGGCTGATCTGTATCTTAACTCCATCCACCTGCCTTGGGTCCATATCCTTTTATACTCTTGTCCAGCAAAAATCTATCGATCTCAGATTTAAAATTATTAATTGAGCTAGCATCTACTGCTTTTTGTGGGAGAGAGTTCCACACTCTACCACCTTAAGAAGTGTTTTTTAACTTCTCTCCTGAATGGCCTGGCTCTGATTTTATGGTTATATCCCCTTGTCCAAGACACCCCCACCAGCAGAAAAAGTTTCTCGCTATCCTATCAATTCCTTTCAAAATCCTAAAAACCTCAATCAAATCACCTCTTAACTTTCTATATTCCAGGGAATACAATCCTAATTTATGTAATCTCTCCCCATAATCTAACACTTGGAGCCCTGGTAACATTCTGGTGAATCTGCGTTGCACTCCTTCCAAGGCCAATATATCCTTTCTAAGGTGCGGTGCCCAGAACTGTACACAGTACTCCAGATGTGGTTTAACCAGGTCTTTGTGTAGCTGCAGCAAAACTTCCTCCCCTTTATATTCTAGGCCTCTAGTTATAAAGGCTAACATTCCATGAGCCTTTTTGATATGGGGTGACAAAATCAATGCCAGTTCATTAGCATCTGATATACTTTCAGAGCCTTTTTTTTAACCTGCATGATTATTCAATGCTTTAAAACACAATGGGGGGAAAATTCGTTAGTGACCATTTTGGGTCACTAACATCGCCTGGGCGCTAAATTTAGCGCCTGGCAAAAAATAGCACCGGCGATCGCTAACTTCAGTTTTAGCGCCCCAAGAGGGAGGTGGAGAGCTAATTCAAGCACTCCATTTCCTTCTTAGAGTGCTAACCCCGAGTATCGGGGCGGTCCGTTCTGCAGTGCTACGCACTGGGCCATGTAGCACTGCTGCATGGAAGGGCTCCTCCCCTCATTAAGGGGGAGGGCCCAAGCCTTCAACTCTGCGGGGCCCTACCTGGACCACTGGGGAGCGGGGTGCCGTGCCAGCAACCCGGCACTCAAGAGGAGTGCCGGGCTGGCAGATCGTGGCACGGACCCCGCGTTGAAAGACACAATGGGCCGCGACAAGTAAGTCGGCCAATTTTTTTCCCCCCGCCCGCCACCTCCCCTTTACTTACCACCCCACGAGCCTCCTGCGGCTCCATTCCCGCCCCCTGAATCGGTCGCGGTCATCGCCCGGTGCAGATTCAGGGGGCGCGGGCCAATTTTGCAGGCGGGGCGAAAACGGGGCGCTGCACACGGTGATGATGTCGTCATCGCCTGCACAGCAGAGCGGGGCGCTACCAGTTACTGCCGCTGCTAAACTCCCGCTGAATTTAGCGGGAGTCGTTAGCGGCGCCGCGCCTGGGCGAAAAGTCGTTTGTGCCCCATGAGCGCTCCCCGGAGGTGCTAATGGGAGGCGTAAATGCACCGAATTTCTAGCCCATTAATATTTAAAAGAAACTTTTTTGAAAATCCTTTATGAGAAAAAATAGTTTCAAAAATGCCAAAAGGTGACAACAGGCAACCTATTTCAAGGCCTATGCCAATGTCAGTCAATGACTAACTATTAGTAGGAGTCTGAGGTGAGCCCAAGGATAGGTTCAGTGATGCCATGCTCTCAGCAGGAAACTGTGCTCAATGAATACAAATTTGTTTTTTCTTTATATTGTTCCATCGAAGGTCTTTTTCAAATTATAATTCCAGTTCCTGGTCCTAAAATAATTGTTTTCCACCTTTTCTATGCCTCCTTCGCTTCTTAATGACGCTAACGGTTATATATGGAAACTGTACCAATTCAAAAGGTATTGTGCTAAATTTTATTTAATTGACTTAATAAAACTGTTTCAAAATCCAAATGAAGTTCCTAGTGAGTTTTCTGGAAAGTTCCAAGTTTCATAAGACATGGTGGAATATTTTTCATAATGCTATTTTTCCGTTGTATAATAATTACCCGTTTCCTATGCATATGGTGAATTCATTCTTGTAAAATAATATTGAACAACAGAAGAAACAATATGACTGATGGAGAAGGAGTAAACAGATCATTCTGCTCTGACAGAAGTGCACTTCCTATTGGCCGATCACAAAGGATCACTGACATAAGTCCAGAGGAGTACTACATACCTGCTAACCATCTGTATTTTGATTCTCAAGTTAAGAAAATCTGGAAATAAAAAGCTTGTATCAGTACAGAAGTGACTATGAAGCTATCAGATTGTCATAAAAACCCAGCTGGTTCATTAATGCCTTTTAGGGAAGGAAAGGTGCTCTCCTTAGCCAGTCTGACCTATATGTGTCTCCAGTTCTACACCAATGTGTTGACTCTTAACTGCTCTCATGAAGTGACCTAGCAAACCACTCAGTTTTATCAAACTGCTATAGAAGTAAACCCATTTTCACCTTTGCAGGGTAAATAGGGATGGGCAACAAATGTCAGCCTTGCCAGCGATGCCTACAGCCCAGGAATGAAAAGTAGAATCACCTCCATAATAGTGCCTCTGAGATGATATTATTGGCTTTGCTGCTATTGTAAAGAATTTCACTCCACAAGTCAACATGGTGTAACTGGATTAAATTGCCACTGGAAGGAAGTGGATGATGTAAAATTGTATTGACACAATTCTTCTCATAGTCACTGTCAGTGATGGAGAAAAAAAGCATGTTGCACAGTGCACTGTTACAGAATTGGGTAAATCCAGGCCAGGTAATAATAAAGGTCAGAAGCAATGCTATCTCCTCCGACACACATCATAAAAGCAGCCCATTATATGCTACAACATTTCATATCCTAATCTCTTCAAAATAACAACCTCCCACAGTGAGACTGCTGAATTTGTTAAAAATAGTCCTTTCTTTGGGGGCAGATTTTAACATGCTGAATCAGGTGCCAAGGAACTGGATTGAGATGAAATTTATTCCATTTAGGATTTATAATTTTTAAAATTTATTTATTCATTCACGAGATGTGGGCATTGCGGGCAAGGCCAGCATTTATTGCCCAACCCTAAATGCCCTTGAGAAGGTGGTGGTGAGCCACCTTTTTGAACAGCTGCAGTCCGTGTGGTGAAGGTACTCCCACAGTGCTGTTATTAGGGAGCTCCAGGATTTCGACACAGCGACAATGAAGAAATAGTGATATATTTCCAAATCAGGATGGTGTGTGACTTAGAGGTGGTGGTGTTTCCATGTGCCTGTTGCCCCTGTCCTTCTAGGTGGAAGACGGTCGCGGGTTTGGGAGGGGCTGTCGAAGATGCCTAGGCGAGTTGCTGCAGTGCATCTTGTAGATAGTACGCACTGCAGCCACAGTACGCCGGTGGTGGAGGGAGTGAATGTTTAAGGTGGTGGAAGGGGTGCCGATCAAGTGGGACTGCTTTGTCCTGGATGGTGTCGAGCTTCTTGAGTGTTGTTAGAGCTGCACTCGCCCAGGCAAGTGGAGAGTAGTCCATCACACTCCTGACTTATGCCTTGTAGGTGGTGGAAAGGCATTGTGAATCAGAAGTTAGAATCATAGAAACATAGAAATTTACAGCACAGAAGGAGGCCATTCGGCCCATTGTGTCTGTGCCGGCCAAAAAAGAGCTATCCAGCCTAATTGCACTTCCAGCTCTTGGTCCGTAGCCTTGTAGGTTAGCCTTGTATGGACTTCAAGTGCATATCCAAGTACTTTTTAAATGTGATGAGGGACTCTGCTTCTACCACCCTTTCAGACAGCGAGTTCCAGAACCCCACCACGCTCTGGGTGAAAAATCTTTCAACCATTATCAGAAGAGTCTTGCTCAATTTCCTCATTTATGCAGTTATACCTGAAGTCCACTGAGGATTATTCTTCGAGAAGACAGAAGAATAAAAAAGGTGCAGATCACCTCCCCTCTTCCATCAACGTCAGCACCAAATGTCAAAGCTTGTCAGTTAGAATTTTTATTGTCAAAAAGACAAACCATCCAAACTAATTTTAAAGCACACTCCCCAAATTTCACAATGTGATCTAACAATTACACAATGCTCTCCATGGAATAAAACTGCTTGACAAGAGAAAGAAAATCACTGAGCATTGACAGCCCAACGTAATGATATGAGCCAGTCATTTATCTATCCATTTGGAAGAATTGATTATTCATTACTTGTTTTTATTGATTATGAAAACTATTAATATTCATAATGATTAGAGGACAGATTCCCAGGGTTTTAAATTTCAGGTCATTATTGTACCATGGATATGGTGTCTTCATATCTGTACCTGTAGGTGAAACTGGGCCAGCTTTACCACTTGATGAACTGTATTAAATGCAGATGAAAAGACAACTGCCAGTACATTTTAAATTCACTGTTTGTCTTTAATGATTTTTGTTTTTACAAACAGTCTTCACCACATATTGTGCAAATTATAATGGACATTACAGAAATAAAGAAAATGTAAAATGGATGCCTCATTTATTTGAATAGCCTAATGCCTTTGGGCAACATTTAGAGGAGTACAGCTGTTCTTTTTTTCCCAGTTTCAGGAAAAGAGAAAAGCAAAATTAGACTCCCTCATCCTGATCTCTTCCCTCCACAAAAAGATGGTACCAGTATATACAGGAGACTTCATCCTTGTGATGTCAAATATCACACTGTTGCAGCTCAATTTTCATTGTCAAAGGGAGCAGAAACAAAAGAAATGAACTATTTTTCCTTCTTCCGGTTTTTCTCTCCTGAAGGCACAGATTTACACTCAGATACAATTCCATGGGTGCCAGCAGCTCTTGTACCTCTCCCAAGTGGCTATTCTTCAAGTGCAAACCTTGACGTTGAGTATCAGCAGGCTACTTGTTCATGAGGAACAGCTGAACCTGCTGTCCTCATGTGACACACACACACACACACACACACACTGTAGTGACTTCAATTGGTGAGCCATAAGGCGAGCTTGGAAAATCTTTTCAAGATTCCAAATGTTCCCCATTTTACGAGAATGGTTCAGATTTGTTCTGGAAATTGCAACCTTTACCTGAGTGGTTTAGTTGATGGTCTACTATCAGATGAAAGAGGCGCTAACCGCAGAATATTTAGCTTCTGACCTACTCTTGTAGATACAGTATTTATGTGGCTGGTCCAGTTAAGTTTCTGGTCAATGGTAAACCCCAGGATGTTGATGGTGGGAAATTCGATGATGCTAATGCCATTAAATGTCTTGCTGCATGCGGGTATGGACTGCTTCATCATCTGAGGAGTTGCAAATGGAACTGAACACCCCGCTTCTGACCTTATGATGGAGGGAAAGTCATTAATGAAGCAGCTGAAGTTAGTTGGGCCTAGAACACTGCCCTGAAGAACTCCTGCAGCGATGTCCTGGGACTGAGATGATTAACCTCTAACACCCACAACCATCTTCCTTTTTTTATTTATTCGCTTATGGGATCTGGGCGTCGCTGGCAAGGCCAGCATTTATTGTCCATCCCTAGTTGCCCTTGAGAAGGTGGTGGTTAGCCACCTTCTTGAACCGCTGCAGTCCGTGTGGTGAAGGTTCTCCACAGTGCTGTTAGGTAGAGAATTCCAGGATTTTGACCCAGCGATGATGAAGGATCGGCGATATACTTCTAAGTCAGGATGGTGTGTGACTTGGAGGGGAACTTGGAGGTGGTGGAGGTCCCATGCGCCTTCTGCCCTTGTCCTTCTAGGTGGAAGAGGTCGCAGGTTTGGGAGGTGCTGCCGAAGAAGCCTTGGCGAGTTGCTGCAGTGCATCTTTTAGATGGTACACACTGCAGCCACAGTACGCCGGTGGTGGAGGGAGTGAATGTTTAAGGTGGTGGATGAGGTGCCAATCAAACGGGTTGCGTTGTCCTGGATGGTGTCGAGCTTCTTGAGTGTTGTTGCAGCTGCACTCATCCAGGCAAGTGGAGAGTATTCCATCACACTCCTTACTTGTGCCTTGTAGATGGTGGAAAGGCTTTGGGGAGTCAGGAGGTGAGACACTCGCTGCAGAATACCTAGCCTCTGACCTGCTCTTGTTGCCACATTATTTATGTGCCTGGTCCAGTTAAGTTTCTGGTCAATGGTGACCCCCAGGATGTTGATGGTGGGGGATTCGGCGATGATAATGCCATTGAATGTCAAGGAGAGGTGGTTAGACTCTCGATTGTTGGAGATAGTCATTGCCTGGCACTTCTGTGGCGCGAATGTTACCTGCCACTTATCAGCCCAAGCCTGAACGTCATCCAGGTCTTGTTGCATGCAGGGCATGGGTTGCTTCATTATCTGAGGAGTTGTGAATGGCACTGAACACTGTGCAGTCATCAGCGAACATCCCCATTTCTGACCTTATGTTTGAGCGAAGGTCATTGATGAAGCAGCTGAAGATGGTTGGGCCCAGGACACTGCCCTGAGGAACTCCTGCAGCGATGTCCTGGGGCTGTGATGATTGACCTTCAATCACCACAACCATCTTCCTTTGTGCTAGGTATGACTCCAGCCAGTGGAGCATTTTCCCCCTGACTTCAGTTTTACTAGGGCTCCTTAATGCCACACTCGGTCAAATGTTGCCTTGATGTCAAGGGCAGTAACTCTCATCTCACCTCTGGAATTCAGCTCCTTTGTCCATGTTTGGACCAAGGCTGTAATGAGGTCGGGAGCCGAGTGGTCTTGGCGGAACCCAAACTGGGCATCAGTGAGCAGGTTATTGGTGAGTAAGTGCTGTTTGATAGCACTGTCGATGACACCTTCCATCACTTTGCTGATGATTGAGAGTAGACTGATGGGGCGGTAATTGTCCAGATTGGATTTGTCCTGCTTTTTGTGGACAGGACATACCTGGGCAGGTTTCCACATTGTCGGATAGATGCCAGTGTTGTAGCTGTACTGGAACAGCTTGGCTAGAGGCTTTGCTAGTTCTTGAGCACAATCTTCAGCATGATAGCCGGGATGTTGTCAGGGCTCATAGCCTTTGCTGTATCCAGTGTGCTCAGCCGTTTCTTGATATCACGTGGAGTGAATCGAATTGGCTGAAGACTGACTTCTGTGATGGTGGGGGACCTCAGGAGGAGGCCAAGATGGATCATCCACTTGGCACTTCTGGCTGAAGATGGTTGTGAATGCCTTGTCTTTTGCACTCACGTGCTGGGCCCCACCATCGTTGAGGATGGAGATGTTCATGTAGCCTCCTCCTCCCATTAGGTGTTTAATTGTCCACCATCATTCACACTGGATGTGGCAGGACTGCAGAGCTTTGGTCTGATCCGTTGATTGTGAGATGGTGCTGCTTCTGTTGTTTAGCATGCATGTTTTGTAGCTTCACCAGGTTGGCACCTCATTTTCAGATATGCTTGGTGCTGCTCCTGGCATGCACTTCTATACTCCTCATTGAACCAGGCCTGGCTTGATGGTAATGGTAGAGTGAGGGATATTCCAGACCATGAGGTTACAGATTGTGGTGGAATACAATTCTGCTGCTGCTGATGGCCCACAGTGCCTCATGGATGCCCAGTTTTGAGCTGCCAGATCTGTTTTGAATCTATCCTATTTAGCATGGTGGTAGTGCCACACAACACAATGGAGGGTGTACTCAGTGTGAAGACAGGACTTCGTCTCCACAAGGACTGTGCGGTGGTCACTCATACTAATACTGTCATAGACAGATGCATTTGCGACAGGTAGATTGGTGAGGACGAGGTCAAGTAGGTTTTCCCTTCGTGTTGGTTTTCTCATCACCTGCCGTAAGCCCATTCTGGCAGCTATGTCCTTCAGGACTCGGCCAGCTCGATCATTAGTGGTGCTACCGAGCCACTCTTGGTGATGGACATTGAAACCCCCAGCCAGAGTACATTCTGTGCCCTTGCTGCCCTCAGTGCCTCTTCCAAGTGGCGTTCAACATGGAGGATTCATCAGCTGAGGGAGGGCGGTAGGTGGTAGTCAGCAGACGGTTTCCTTGCCCATATTTGATCTGATGCCATGAGACTTCATGAGGTCCGGAGTCAATGTTGAGAACTCCCAGGGCCACTCCCTCCCGACTGTATATCACTGTGTCACCACCTCTGGTGGGTCTGTCCTGCTGGTGGGAAAGGACATCCCCAGGGATGGTGATGGAGGAGTCTGGGACATTGGCTGAGAGGTATGATTCTGTGAGAATGACTACGTCATTCCTAACTAGTCTGTGTGACAGCTCTCCCAATTTTGGCACAAGTCCCCAGATTTTAGTGAGGAGGACTTTGCAGTGTCGACTGGGCTGGATGTGTCTTTGTCATGTCTGAATCTAATGCCTAGGTCAAAGCCGAGTGGTTTGTCCGGTTTTATTCTTATTGTACTTTTTTGCTTGCAGTTTGATACAACTGAGTGGCTTGCTAGACCATTTCAGAGGGGCAGTTAGGAGTCAACCACATTGCTGTAGGTCTGGAGTCACATATAGGACAGACCGGGTAAGGACGGCAGGTTTCCTTCCCTAAAGGACATTAGTGAACCAATTGGGTTTTTATGACAATCGATAGTTACAATGGTTACCATTACTGATACGAGCTTGTTAATTCAGATTTATTTAATTAACTGAATTAAAATTCACAAATGGGTGGGATTTGAACTCACGTCTCACATTTATTAGTCCAGGCCTCTGGATTACTAGCCTAGTAACATAACCACTATGCTACTGGACCTGTAATCCATTTAACTGGACAGAAAAGAAACAAACGAGAAGGAAATAGAGACCCTCTCATTCACACACACTTTAACATGTCTCCTGAGCTTTTCGGAGGTTAGAGAAAGCCATTTCATCCTCTATCTGATACTTCATTTATATCGATATGATAATTCAGTTGATTCTGTACCAAATTTGCTCCATTTATCCTGTCGAGCAGACTTGGAGGTTGACAGTAACACCAGAACACACAAGATTAGCACAGTTACAATTCTAGGGGAGAATCCATAGAAACCCGCAATGCAAATAATTTGCGTGAGATTTTAGCACATCCCAGGACAGAAAAATATGGCACTTCCAATGACAAGCATTTCCCTTTCCCCACTAGCAGCGTTTTGCACATTGCCTCATTTATATCATAGCGCTGCCTTCAGAGGCATCGCTGTAGTATAACTGTGGTATGAAAAGGATTCTGCCCCAGCTCCTAAGCATGAAATGATTTCCTTTGCCTGCAATAATAAGTATATTAATCAGGATAGTTAACTAAAATTTACTTAACCTGATGTGCTCCACGATTAGATGGTGCCATCTTCAAATAACTTAGCTGGCATTGCTATGGAAACAGAATCAATAAATATTCCATGTTATGTGATACATTTTACTGAAATGCCAGCACAGAAATTCTTATAGATATATACAGTAGTTGTGGTATCGGTTGAACCCCTCCAGGCTCTTGAAAGGGAGTTTTTGTTTAAAATTATGCATGGTATGCAGCTTCAACTGTTAAAGGCTACCACAGCATCTTTGCAAATACAGCGGTAACTTGATATTCTGATCACACATGCTCAAGGCAAATTCTGATGTATTGGTTTGGCTCCAGAACAAACACCTCAGGTTTGCGCAGAGAACACTAGAAACGTGTGACCTGTGCTAGATTATAATTACTTCTGAACGGAATTGAACTCAGGCCTTTGGGTGGTCAAGGATGAATTGTGTCAGGTTTAAGGTTAGATAGGTATTCTGCAATTTTGTTTGATTTGCTTTCAGGGACAGAGAGAAGCTTTTCAGAAACTTTCCTCAGGAACCATCTATTTGGTAACTATGCTGCTGATGGCAACCAACGGGAAAGTAAATGGGGTGGCACTCGTGTCTCTGGAGCTGCTGTGGATCACCAAACTAGAACTGGCTGACGATAACTGTGAATCCAGTGGACACGGGAGGGCCCTGACAGCAAGGGCGACCACAATGCTGAGCCACTCAAACTTCATGCAGCTCTGATTTATCTTTTCAAACTTGCTTAATTACTAAGTGCGCACTGATCAGTTATTCAGGGGTCTGAGTACGGAGGAACAGGAGTGTCTTATGCAGTATGCTCACTGTTAAACAATATTGCTGGAACAAATGGTAGCAGTTGAGAATACTGGAGCTCTTTGAACTAGTTATCGTCTCCCAAACCCATGCCCGTCTTTTACAGCAACTCCAAGTTTGACTCTCTCCAATAAGGTTTCCACTCCTGCCACAGCACTGAAATGACCCTAATCGAATTCACAATTAACATTCTCTGCGACAGAGACTGCGATGCATTTTTCTTCCTCGTCCTCCTCAAACTCTCTGCAGTTTTTGTAACAATCAACCACACCATCCTCCTCCTAATGCCTCTTTTCCGTTGTCCAGCTCAGTGAGAGTACCCTTGCTTGGATCCTCTCTTACATTGGAAAATATCCCAGTAGCTAGATCCAGCAATGGCTTCTCTTCCCACCCCTGCACCATTATCTCTGGAGTCCCCCAAGGTTTATCCTTGACCACTACCACCCCCCCCCCCCCGCCTCTTTCTCATTGCATACTATATCTTGGCAACATCATCTGAAGACATGAGGTCAGGTTCCATATGTATGCTGATGACACCCAGCTCCACCTGTCCACCAGGTCTCTTAACCCTCCCATTGCCTCTGTGCTGTCACACTGCCTGACCAACATCAGTTAAACATTGGAAAGACCAAAGCCATCATCTTCAGCTGCTTCACAAACCACTGCCACTGATTTGATCCCCCTCCCTGGCCGTTGTCTCAGCTTAAACCAGACTGTTTGCATCCTCAGCAGTCTATTCAATTCCGAGCTGAACTTCTGACCGCATATCGCCTCCATTAAAATGACCACCTACTTCTACCTCCATAACATGGCCCATCTCTGCTGCCTTTATCGCTTCTAGACCCATCGTGGTCCTGGTTAGCCTATCAACCTCCACGTTCTGTCAACTTCAACTCATCAAAAACTTTGTTGCCCACATCCTATCCCGCACAAAGTTGCTCACTCATCTCTCTGTCCTTGCTGACTCTAATGCCTCCAATTTAAAATTCTCACCCTCGTGTTTAAATCCTTTCATGGCCTTGCCTTTCCCTATCTCAGTAACCTCCTCCAGCCCTACAACCCCTCCCAGAACTGTCTGTCCCTCCGATTCTGGCCTCTTGCGCACCCTCCCAACTCCCATCCCTTGCCACACCATTAACACCGCGCCTGCAGCCATCTAGGCTGCGCACTTTGGAATTCCCTCCCTAAACCCCTCTGTCTCTCCACCTCCCTCTCTTCTTTAAAGACCTTCCTTTAAACCCATCTCTTTGACCAAGCTTTTGATCACCCTTCTTTGGCTCACTATTCATTTTTGTCTGATTATGCCTCTCTGAAGCACCTTGGGACATTTTTCTACATTGAAGGTACTATATACAGGGGGGATGTGAGGAAAAACTTTTTACACAGCGAGTGGTGAGGACCTGGAACTCGCTGCCGATGGAAGTGGTGGAAGCGGAGACACTCAATGTTTTCAAGGGGAGACTGGATAGGCACTTGAGGGAAATAAACTTGCAGGGCTACGGGGATAGAGCGGGGGAATGGGACTGACTAGATTGCTCTACAGAGAGCCGGCACAGACTTGATGGGCCGAATGGCCTCTTTCTGTGCTGTTATGACTCTATGGGCTGGATTTTGCCAATGGGGAGCTTCTGGAGGCGGGACTCCCATTTGTCATGTTTCAGTCCCGCCTCCATCAACCTCTGGCCAACCCATGCTATTTTCCCTTCATTGACCTTGTGAAGCCCGCCCAGCAGGCTTAGCAGGCCAGTTAAGGGAAAGCCAGTTACAGAGAACGTCAACGTATGACATTTCGGGGGAAAAATTAGGTCGCGCCCCATTTGGGGCGCAAATATCGTCTGGACGCAAATATTAGCGCCTGGCGCTAATTATCGGCACTGACTGGAAACTTCACTTTTACCGCCCCGGGAGGTGAGTGGAGCGCTAAATCAGGCGCTGCACACCTGTCTTAAGGCGCAAAGGCCAAGGAGTGAGGCGCTATCTCAGAGCGCTGGCGAAGCTCATGTAATGTCAGTCAGCAATGGAACACACACACAATGGCACGGGCCAGTTCTTAAAGGGGATGGTTAATCTTGCTTTCCATCCACATCCTGTTCATTGCAGCCTTGAATCTCGGCCTGGAGAGACTTGCACATCAAATGTGCTGGAAAGAACAATAGAGAGTACCAGGCAAAGAGCTCAGAGTGCAGCTCCCACAGTCTCTGCTAAATCGATACAAGGAATGGCAAATCAAAATGAACCTGCAAAGTGCTGCTCAGTACCCAAAACTCCTTCACACAACGTTGAATCTCTCCAGAAGTCTCTCCCTCTCTCTCTCAGAATGCGTAGTTCAAAAATGCCACCAACAATAAAAGACAGGAAGAGGCCCCCTTTAAATAGCGCCCCCCCCCCAGCCCCACAGCGATTGATAGCGTTCCAGTCTTCTGGTCGTTGGATGCGCCAGGCGGTAAGGCAGGGGGCGCCACTCAATTTCCGCTCCGGGGCGCCACAAGGGCGTTGCACCATGGAATGACGTCACAATCTGCGCGCGCAGGTGGTCGCAGCGGTAAAGTTTAGCGCCGCCGCACAATGTCAAGTTAAGTTCCCGAGCGGCGCAAACATCGCTGCGCCCGGGCGTTAGCGGCTTTGCGCCCCATTAGTGCCCTCTTAAGGCGCTAACAGGAGGCGCAACCAACTGAATTTTTACCCCTTCATCTGTTAAATTTTTTTTAGATGAATTGTCATCGTTTGACAGCTCTGTGAAGCTGTCAAACAGTGACATTCTGTGTAGTTTGATGAGTTCATGAATTCAAGACCTCATCAAACCTCTTTCTTTTGCAGAAATGAGATGGTTGTTGCATCTGAGAATGCAACGGCCATCTGTCTTCTCTGCGCGGAGGTGCGAGACTCTCCGCATACACACCGATTGAAGCCTGCAGGAAGAAACAAAGGTAAGTACACTTTTTCTAACACTTTTCACTTACCTCACATGCTCACCTCTCCACACTTGCACCCATCACTTACCTTCTCAGCCCACTTTTGCACCCCTCCGACCCCCGCAGACCCAGTACTCGCCTCGGTGACCCTGGCGGGTTTCGGAGCCTTCGGGAAGCCCGCACTTGTGTGGGCAAAATGGGGATAATCCTCTTATCTGCCTGTTAACTACCTGTAATTCCTTCCCGCCTCCAAGGAGACGGGACCCAGCGCGGGATGGCTACCCGCCTCCTGACAAGATGGCACGGAGGCGGGTTATCACCCGCCCCCAAATTCTGCCATTTTCCCAGCAGTCCCGCCTCCAAACCCGCCTCCCCAGGGCTGGCAAAATCCAGCCCAAAGACTCTATAAATGGAAGTTGTTGTCATTAATACAAAAGCAAAATACTGCGGATGCTGGAAATCTGAAATAAAACAGAAAATGCTGGAAATACTCAGTAGGTCAGGCAGCATCTGTGGAGAGAGAAACAGAGTTAACGTTTCAGGTCGATGACCCTTCGTCGGAACCCTTCGTCTGACCTGCTGACCATTTCCAGCATTTTCTGTTTTTATTTCATAGCTGTTGTCATTGTTGATTATGCACTCTTTATAATACTGTCCTGGGATCATATTATGGCGTACACTCCCTTTATAATAGATCATATTATGGAGTACACCTCTTAATAACACTGTACAGAGGATTCTTTTATGGAGTTCATTCCCTTTGTAAAGCTGTATTGATGATTATAGTTTGGAATATACTGTTATTATAGTGTACTGGACATTATATTATGGAGTACACTCTCTTTATAATCCTCTACAGAGGGATATGTTGTGGAGTACACTCCCTTGATAATGCTGTATGGCGACTATACTATATAAACGCAAGTTGTTGTTGTTTTAGAATTCTCTGTTGGGGATTATATCACAGACTATCTTCTGTTTATAATGGCTTGTTTTTGGAGTCACACAGAAAGAATCTGTATTGTCCAAAGTACTTTCAGGATGATACATATGTGTCAATTGGTGAGGCTCTTCTCTCATCATGGAACCTCGCAAGATGGAATGTGCATCACAGAAATGGACCTTTTGTGTATTTGGACTATCTCTGACTCACGCTTATGCCGTACAAGGTTCAGCTTTAGAGTGGAGCCTCCCACATTCCCCTTATAGTGTAAGTATGTGCTGTATCACATATTCTCATATGTTAAACACCCTTATAAAGATAGTCACAAAGAGTGTACTGTAACCTAGTTTTTGTGGTTATTGATAATGTGAATAGACCAGTTTGAGTTTTGCTATTGTAATCAATACTATCTGAACCTCTGGACGAGGTTACAGGCCTGTGATTCTGGCCCAAGTTTCCATCACTTTGAGCTCAGAGGCCATGAAGTGCAAGAGTGTGTTGCAAAGTCCCAAGAAATTCAGTACTCAAATGGTTAACTGATTTATTCCAGCACTCTGGCTGTCTGCTGCAGATCTGGTGATGGTGGTATCAGGACTGTTGAAGGACATTTTCTGTTCAGTAGGAAAGTATTAGGGACTTTCCATAACTCTTCAGGCAAAGTGCCTGTGTATGTATTTGTGTGGGAGGGTAAGTGTTTTGTTCAAAATTCAAAGTGCCCTTAAAAACACACAAGAGAGAAGAAAGTTGGAGACAAATCCATAGATCCGTAGAGGTCTCTAGTTGGCATAATGCACCAGTATTTTCAAATCATCATTACTTAGCCTGTAAAAACATTTTTGTGCAGATTTTGTGATAATGAAGGTCAGAGATGTTAACATTACAGAATAGAATGCTTTTTCATCCCTGGCACCCAGTGCCAACAATATATTTTCAGGTCAGGTAAGGTAAAGGTTGAATGGCCTCCTTCTGTGCCATAAATTTCTGTGATTCTATGATAAAAGATCCATCTACAGTGCCCCAACAATGTGCACAGCTCTAACTTTAGAAGAGTACCCCAAATGTTCCTATGTGACATTTCTTTCCCATTTCATCCTGTAGCTTCTATGATTGACTAAGTAGGATCGATTTTAACTTGGGACAGAAATCTGGCAAGGCAGGCGGGAGGGCCCATGACATTGTTGGCTTGAGGCCCAGGCCTTGTAACATTTGAAGGCTGGGCTGCCCGTCCCGATTGCCTGCAGAATCGGGCAGCTCTCTCTCACAACCCATGCAATTTTTGGCACATTTCCCAACTATACTTAAAGCGGGTATGCACCTCTTAAAGTGAGGTTGCATCTCTTGTTTTAATTTTTGTTGGAAGAAAGCTGGAAAAGATTATGGTAGCAAAAATGCATCAAAAGGCTGCGCCCCACTCTCCCCCTCCCCATTTTTCCAATGCCTCCATTGAGGTCCAATTGGAAGAAGAGAGGGCCAGGAGGGAAGTACCCTTCCCCAGCAACTGAAGGTGTATCCCCAAAGCCACTGTCAAGCAGGCCCGGACAGAGATGACTGATAGAGTGAGTGGCAACTTGCACCCCTTCATGCAACTCAGCACAGATGCAGCAAGCGTAGAAACTTCAACCATCAAGACTGTCACCTGATCATGTAGAACCTCTCATTCCCATCCTAACTCTTCTTCCTTTTCCCTTTATCATAGGTCCTTCTCAACATCAAGAGGTTCTTGCAGAAGAACAGACCGTGGAGGTAAATGAACTATTGTGTGCCACAAATACGTATAAACGAGGAAGATTTTTGGTTGTAATCACTGATCTGTGCTGAGATAGTGCACTGCAATTAGCTGTAGTGTCTCCAGCTTCCATAGAGGGGAAAAGTCCACCAGAGCTCCCACTCTTGAACAGTAACCAATGAATATTTTATGACCCAGATTGGATGCCCATGCCCCCCTGTGGTTCAATAGCCTGACATTTGGCCATGGATTTTACTTCACTATCTAGCCCCAAGTTGGTCAGAATAGCAGCAGAAACAACAGGAAGATGGGGTGGTAAGTCTTACTCACCAGGGTATCAGCCTGGGCTCAGTGGGTATCACTCTCACCCCTGAGTCAAAGGTTGTGGGTTCAAATCTCACTCCAGAGAATTGAGCACATAATCTAGAGTGGCATTCCAGTGCAGTACTGAGGGAATGCTGCACTGTCGAAGGTGCCTTTTTCTGATGAGACTTAAAACCTAGGTCCCGTTTGCCCTCTCAGGTGGATGTAAAAGCTCCTATTATTAGAAGAAGAGCAAGGGAGTTCTCCCAGTGTCCTGGCCAATATTTATGCCTCAACCTACACCTAAAGCCAGATGATCTGGTCATTTATTTCATTGCTGTTTGTTGTGCGCAAAGTGACTGCAGAATTTCTTACATTATAACAGTGACTACACTTCAAAAGTACTTCATTGGCTGTAAAGTGCTTTGGGAGGCTCTGAGGCCATGAAAAGCGTTATATAAATGCAAGTTCTTTCTTTCTCTTTCTTACTGCTTCCTCCCCACCCCAACTTTGAATTTCCTCATCCCTGCTCCTGCCAGGATGGCCACCGGGTGCTCCTATCCCCGCCCACTCCATATAAATTACACCAAGCTGCCCCACTTCCTTGCCATCTGCCTGTGCACCGCCCCTTCAGGGACCGCTGGGGGTGGTGATAATCCCTGAGGCAGCGGTGGAAGGATTCGTAATGCCCCTTTTGGAGGACGAGGGCACCATAGTGGGCACCTCTCATTCCAATTGGGTCACGGACTTGTACCTTTGTTGAGCTTTAGCCCAGTCCCTCCAATCGATGAGGGTCTATGCCTCCATTATGTGGGACTCTGCATCTTCGGGTGCTGCAGTGCTGGCTCCACTAGAATTTCTATTGTTGGTGGCGATAATCTCTTGCTTGTTGGAGGGAATTCTGCCAGGAGCCTGAATTACATGCATTATGGCCTCTGTCCCAGGAAAATGAGCAGGGGTCATGTCAGGGTTGTGAAAATGCGGAATTCCTGTCCCAGCCCTTCTGGGGGAG
This sequence comes from Squalus acanthias, assembly GCA_030390025.1. NCBI lineage: Eukaryota > Metazoa > Chordata > Chondrichthyes > Squaliformes > Squalidae > Squalus > Squalus acanthias. The sequence continues at coordinate 47,206,123 of CM059439.1, read as the reverse complement.
GAAGAGGAAAATCTGAGCCCTACTGTCAAGGCTCACATCTGTAGTATTGACTACATGATAAGGTGGTGGAGGGTGGCTGGCACCTGTGGAACCAGAGCTTGAGACAGTGTCTGCAGCAAAACTGCGGAGAGAAATGAGAAATTTTAAACAAAAATGTCGTTGAAATTAAACATGTTTGTGTTATAGGCAGAGCATATTGTGAAGATCAGTGTGATCTGGATTGCATAACTCATGTGGAAATGTTTAAATTTCAGCCACACTAATCCATTCAATATTTATTGAGCTTTCCACTCTTGTGTAACACAGTAATCTGTACCTAATCAATCACCAGCAAATATTTATCTGTACTGATGTGTATTTTGCTGTGTACTAAGGCTGTACACTTACTCTCTCATCTTTTCTTAATGTTTCCCTTTCTGTTTCCCCTGCTTCTTCTCACCCCCCACTCCTGAGGTAACAGTTCCACAGGCTCCAGCAGCCCCAGTGGTCATGTATGGGTACAGACAGTGAGTTTCCCGGTCCTCACCCTACAGTTAAACATTGAAGCACTTTCCAGGAGAAGTCATTGGATAGTGATCACGAGTGGAAACCCTGGCTGAAATTTCCCCTCTTCTGCCTTGGGCCATTGAGGTCAATTGTAGCATAGCTAATCAGCATTCCCGCTGAGATCAGCTGATCAGGATGGCAGCTGATACTATGCTGGTTTATATGGCTCAGTGCTACTTGCGCAGCATATTTACAACTGAGCCAACAGGGAGCTACAACAATTGTTTTCCAGTCACAATTTTGCAGACCTTAGCAAAACGGCCAAAGTGTATCTGAAATTGACATAAAATTGTGCAGAAGGACAGATTCTTTAGTGCATTCCACCACAGGCCAAGAGCTGCGTACAAGTCCGCCCGTCTTTCTTGTCTCCCCTGATATTTAAGATTAAGCTTCTCTCAAATTTCAAGTCATGAACTGTGGCCCTGTCACCAGCCCTTGCAGATGCGAAACTAAGGTTCCAATGTAAATGTAAGGTTTCCTCCAATAGCTGACTATTATTGTCCACCTAATGAAAAAGGAGAAGGAGGGCGGAAATCGGCAGAGCCGTGACCTTGGGTTGTATTTCGGCCCTGAATGAGGATTCAAAGGGGTGAAAATAAAAAAAAAAGCAACAAAATAGATCAAAATGCTGCAAAATGGGGAAATTTTAAAAACAGGCCCTTTGTAACATAATATTCAGAGGAGAAACAATGGTCCTTGGAACAAATATAAAAATATCCAATTTCATTTTTGTGACAAACAAAGCATCTCTGCCAATTTGTGACTAAGCTCACATGAAGTTTATACTTTTTACAACACAACAACAACTGGCATTTATATAGCACCTTAACGTAGTAAAACTTCAGAGGAGTGTAATCAGACAAAAATTGACACCAAACCAAAGAAGGAGACATTAGGACAGGTGAGCAAAAGCTTGGTAAGGAGGTAGGTTTTAAGGAGGGTCTTAAAGGAGGAGAGAGAGGTAGAGAGGTAGAGAGGTTTAGGGAGGAATTCCAGAGCTTAGGGCCTAGACGGCTGAAAGCACAGCCGACAAACAGGGCTAATTGCGTGATCAGGCGCTCCCGGGAAAGAGCGTTGTTCACAGGAAGTGCGCAGGCCCATGGTTTCCTTACCAGCACTCTCTGTGAGCACCCCTACTCTTTGAGAGAATCTGATCATGAAATCAGCCCAAATATCTCATGGGATTTAAAGATTTTTAAAATATCCTTGAAAATGATTGGCTGGGAATTTGCTCGTAATCGCTCTTGCTCTGTTGCCGTAACTTCGCGGGATGTGTGGTGAAAATGACAGCAGCTCCAAGGCCATTGCTATAAGCTGCAGCCAAATGATTTAAAGGGTTTACAGAACTTCATTATAACAATGAATTCTCGCCACAATAAACTTTTTTCAACAGTCACAGATGCAAAACTGAGGTTCAAATGTAAATTTAAGATCCTACATTACAACAGTGACTACACTTCAAAGGTACTTCATTGGCTGTAAAGCACTTTGGGGCGTCCTGAGGTCATGAAAGGCGCTATATAAATGCAAGTCTTTCTTTCTTTCTTCCAATAGCTAACTATTAGTGAATAGAAAGTACCTGGGTCAATTCTCGGTCCTTGCTGAGTGAGTTAATCTGTGCCAGGAAGGCAAGCAGTTAGTGCTTTCAGAATAGGGGGCAATAGGGAAAATTACCAAAGTAAAACATGTTTTTGTTAATGTTTCTATCCAACTCTCTTGAAGGCATCTTCTTTTCCATGGAAAAGAATATCGGGCAGGGTGTAAAAACGGGTTGCCGATTCGCTATTGCCCGTTTTGCGCTATCACCTGTCGAATTTAACCCCCATTGACTCTTGGGTACTAACAACGGCCCTCTGGTATCTCACTCAAATGGCCATTCTTCATGTCTGGGCTGTAACAGTGAATATCAACAGGCTATTCCAGCACTGGGGCTTTCCAGCTGAGCTGAATCTCTCCTCACCTGATGTCTTTGTCTGCCCTTCCCAGCAGGAAGTTTTAGGTGGTGGTAAGAGTCAGAATTTGTTGATTTTTCACTGAGTGCTGAGGAACTATGCAACTTTTAAAGAAACTTCTATGGATCCACTAGAATTTTGAAAGGCTATCCCACTGAAAATTGTACAAGAGCCTCACTGAGAAGCTGAGCTGGAAAGCTGATGAAATGAACCTCCTCCTGCAGGCTGATGCCGATTTCTGGGGGACAGATTACTGACCATATGGTACCTCAAGGAGATGCCCCACTTCCTTTACAGGAGTGCGACAGGGAACAGGGAAGTCACAGAAAACATTCTGAGGAACTTGGTCCAAATCCATGAACTTATCTCCCTTCAAAGGGGCAATTAAGAGAAAATTGTTTCCCACAACAGTCGGGAACCTTTAAGAATATCTGCTCTAACAGTTAAGGACAGGATCAGGCTCAGCAATCATTAGGGGTGCCAACTCAGTTTGGGAATATTCCTGGAGGTGTCGTCACATGACCTCCTGCCGCCAACCGCCCCTACACTCCTGCCATTGGTCACCCAACATGTCCATCCTCGCAGTACACTGCCTTCCTAGCCAATTGGAAAGTGAATAGATTCTTTATTACCCAATTGGGTGATACTTGACTATCAGTCAAACAGCCTTTTTCTCATGTCCAAATTTTTTTTTAAACGAATAAACAAAAGTGGTCAAAGAAAATAAAAAATAAACACAATTTCTTTAATGCCCCTGTGATTATTTTCCTGGGTTGCTCGCAGCAGTGCCCCGGAGATTAATCTTTAATTCCTGGAGACTCCAGGGCGAGCCTGGAGGGTGGACAACCCTAGCTATGATGCCCTCCATGGTAAAATAGCTTGTTGACACTTGCCATGCAGGCTTATACATGAAGAATCGTTACTTGGGGTGAGGTACAAGAAGGCTGCTGATGCCTATGGAACTGTATCCTAGTAACATCCAGTGCCTTAAGGAGGGGATTGGGGTAAGTAACACGCTCCTGGTTCTCTAACGACCATGGGTGAGCTGTGAGTGTGAAGGAATGAGCGAACTAGCTTATCTCTACACCAATAAACCGCTCACTCGGAAATGCTACTGGAGGCTTCAAAAAGGTTACATAAAGAGGCGTCATCAAAAACAGTACTGTATCAGTGTAAGGAGGGTAGCCAGGCATAAAGAGCTGTGTTAAGCAGTTCTGAGAAATACCAACAGATAAGGCTTGTGCCAGGTGTCAACTGGCTCCACAAATATGTCAAGGTTTGTTTTCATTTGATTCTCTTCTGTTCCAAGTGACCCTGATTTACATGTTTATACAGAAAAGAGCCTCAAACATTGTGTGAATACTAACAGTGTAGCCATTAATGGTTGATTATTTGAATTTGGCATCTGGCCACCTTGATAAGGCCTAACCGATTGCACAGAGCCACGTTGCCATGGCTGCTATAAAAGAAAATGTTATGGTGACATTCTGACACTGTACCCATTTCCATGAGCACTTCAATCAATAATCCTCAGTCCAGCCGTCCGTTGATGGTGGTTCTAGAAGACAAGGTGACACCTGGCTCCTTCAAGAAAATCACATCACCACTCCGCTATAATGAGATGCTTCTTTCAAAATAAGTGAGAGAAACAAGAGATTTAATCATTCTATTTACTTGAAAGAAAAACTGAAAGATAACATCATTTGTTAACCAAGGCTCAAAAGTTATTACAAAAGCAAAATACTGCAGATTCTGTAAATCTGAAATAAACACAGAAAATGCTGGAAATACTCAGCAGGTCAGGCAGCATCTGTGGAGAGAGAGAAACAGAGTTAATGGGCCAGAAATTCGGCTCCCTGGCTTCCCGCGGGTGCAAGGATCGCGCGCGCACCTACCTACCGCGCCTGCCGTTGACCTCTGGGCCCACGGGGACTTCGGCTCCTGGGCCTCCTGCAGCTGCCGGCGTGCAGTGCTTGTGTATCCCAGGGGCGTAGTTAGTGCGATGCGTCCCCTGGGATCACGTGGGACATGGAGAGCCAATGGCAGCAGACCATCTTTCATTCATAGATTTGACAGGAAGACCTGTCAAATCTATGAATACAGATCGGACCCAAAACATCCCTAAAACTACAAATAAATTTTAAAAAACATCACATTTTTAAAATAACTATAAATTACATTAATTAACTATTTTAAACAAAAATTTAAAGTTTTGAAAAAATTAATTACATTTTTTAACGGGGCTAAAACGAAACTTACCTTTCTTTAAAGTAATTAAAAAAGATAAATCTGTGAAAAAAATGTTAAAATTTTAATAAAATCAACAGTTACCTTGTTAAAAGAAGGCCTTGCACATCCTTTTTAAAAGTGTATCTTCTCCGTGCTTACCTTCACGGAGGAACCTGTAAAAAAATCCGAAGTGCAAGGCGAACACGCTGGCCCTCCGGCATGCGCGTTCGACCTCTGAACCCCTCTCCTCAGGGGAACGGAAGTGCCGGTTTCCCGCGCATGCGCAGTGCATGCAAGAAAGCGGCACTTTCGTTCCGTCCACGGGTGAGTACACAGTGCGTACTCACCCGACAACAGCCGAATTTCTGCCCCAATGTTTCAGGCCAGTGACCTTGCGTCAGAGCTGAGATGTGGCTGTGAAAGCGAGTTTTGGTAGATAACCTAATCAAACACGAGAAGGGAAACAGAAAGCAATGAAGGTGAACAAGGTAAAAAAAACACAAACGGAAATACCATCGGAGGGAAGAGCAGAACTACTTCAAAGTGGGCATTCCTGGAAGAGAAGTGGCAGTGAATTAAACACCTATGCAAAAGCAAAATACAACAGATGCTGAAAATCTGAAATAAACACAGAAAATGCTGGAAATACTCAGCAAGTCAGGCAGCATCTGTGGAGAGAGAAACAGAGTTAACGTTTCAGGCCGATGATCTTTCTGGTCAATGGTGACCCCCAGGATGTTGATGGTGGGGGATTCGACGATGGCATCTCAGTTGTTAAGTGCGATAGCCAATGTAGACTTGAGCTATGCAGACCCGAAGGTCCTGGGTTCAATCCCTGACTGCAGCACTCCTGAATTAAGGAGGGGAAATGTTAGCCAGAGTACCTGCTTATATCTGGGAAAAGTACACGTGTGTGAACGTTAGGTGAGGAGAGGATCAGGCTCGGTTGTGATTCCACTCACAGTTGAATAGTCTGTCAATGCTCAGTGACTAGGCTCACACGTGACGAAAGGTTGTTTGGGATGAGGTAACAGAGATCTGAGGTGCTTGTGGAATTGCACCTCAGCATGAGTCAGTACAATCAAACGAGGAGGAGAGAAAATTGGAAAAATAGAACTATATTTGTAACTGAAAGATGATTTTGCCAATTAAGCAGTACGGTAGACTTAATTTACAACATTATATTTTTATGTTGCAATTTCAGTTAAATCGACTGTAAAACAGATTGAAAGCTAAAATCGGAAAGCATTAGTCATAATTATTTTGGGTTAGCTATTTGGTTCAGTTTTAATGCCTATAAGCATGGCTAAATTATGTATGAAATACATGCATTTTTAAATTGGCATGTTCTTTCAACCAATTGTATATAAAGAAGTGGAGGGAACCCTTGTGATGTGTGAGGAGTGCGATATATGTGCCATGTTGGATCCCCTTGCACCCAGAGGTAGCACACTTGCACTAAGTGTTGGAAAATTGAGTTTCTGAAGTAGAAGATCGCTATGTTCGAGCAGTCAGTGGCCACATTTTGCAGCATCTGATAGAATGAAGCTTTTTTGGATTGTATTCTCCAAAATGCGGTCGGCTGAGAGACAGGTTTGGATTTTAACTTCCGCAGCCTGGCGGAAACCAGACAGGGAGGCAGTTAAAATGGAGCAGGGAACTTACCACTCCTTTCCTGCCCTGATCTGGCTGACTGGAATTTTAAATTGCAGTCGGCAAAGGCACCCACCCCAAGCCGGCGGGGTCCTCTTTAAATAAGCAGATCGAGCTTCGATGATGTCATCGGGCCCTGATCTGCCATTTTAACCTGAAGCCTGAGCGGGGAAGCAGGGGTTGCTTCTCCACCAGACTAAACCTGAGGGGAACAACATCCAGGGTCAGAAGAGGCCCAGCAAAGTAAGTATCCTTGAGGGCCGAGAGGAACAGGAGTGCTCCACGGAGTCCCACAAAAACACCTTGGGCCTCCCCTGCCCCAGGCTTCCTACCTCCTCCCCCCGACTGGGATTTCCCTCCTCACTTACCTTGTGTCGGGGAACGTACCCTTGGGTCTCTAGTAGCGGCCTCCTGCTGCATGATTTTAAAGGCCGGGCAGCCAGTTCCCGCCGATAAACCGTCCATTTTGGTTGGCTCAGAGCAAGGGGCTAACCAAGGGGTGAGGAGGGGCAGGTAGACTATAAGATTAGGAAAATGCTAGTAGTGGGTGTGTCCATAATCAGGGGTGCAGACAGACGTTTTTTGTAGTCATGAGCGGGAGTTCTGACTAAAAAGAAAGAATGACTTGCATTTATATAGCGTCTTTCATGACCTCAGGACGTCCCAAAGCGCTTTACAGCCAATGAAGTACCGCAACACCCTGGTCCACTCCTCAATCACCCCCAACAGCCCCTCCCCTCCCCATGGTACCTTCCCGTGCAAGCGCAGGAGATGCAACACCTGCCCTCTTATCTCCTCCCTTCCCACTGTCCAGGGCCCCAAACACCCCTTCCAGGTGAAACAGCGATTTACTTGTACTTCTTGCAATTTAATATACTGTATTCGCTGCTCACGATGCAGTCTCCTCTACATTGGGGAGACCAAACGCAGATTGGGTGACCGCTTTGCGGAACACCTCTGTGTAGTCCGTAAGGGCGGCCCCGAGCTTCCGGTCGCTTGTCACTTTAATTCTCCGCTCCACTCCCACTCTGTCCTCGGCCTCTTACACTGTTCCAATGAAGCTCAACGTAAGCTTCAGAAACAGCACCTCATCTTTCGACTAGGCACTTTACAGCCTTTTGGACTCAACATTGAGTTCAACAATTTCAGACCATAACCTCTGCCCGCATTTTTTCAGGCGGCAGCTGTTGATGATTTTGCCATCCCCATTTATAACATTTAATCTCTCCTGCCTTCAATCCTAGCACAGACTATCCCTTTAATTCTTTCCTCCCCTCCCCCGCCTCTGCACCTGCACCAAACCTGTTACACCCCTAACTTTTTCCAGTTCTGACAAAGGGTCACAGACCTGAAACATTAACTCTGCTTCTCTCTCCACAGATGCTGCCTGGCCTGCTGAGTGTTTCCAGCATTTTCTGTTGTTGTTTCAGATTTCCAGCATCCGCAGTATTTTTGTAAATACTTTTGAAGTGTAGTAACTGTTGTAATGTAGGAAATGCAGCAACCAATTGCGCACAGCAAGCTCTCACAAACAGCAAAGTAACAATGACCAGATAAATCTGTTTTTGTTATGTTGACTGAGGGATAAATATTGGCCGGGACACCAGGAATAACTCCGCTGCTCTTTATCGAAATAGTGCCATGGGATCTTTTACATCCATCTGAGAGAGCAAACGGGGCCTCGGTTTAATGTCTCATTTGAAAGACGGCACCTCTGACAGTGCAGCACTCCCTCAGTACTGCACTGGAGTGTCAGCCCAGATTTTTGTGCTCAAGTCTCTGGAGTGGACTTTGAACCCACAACCTTCTGACTCCGAGGCAAGGGTGCTACCAACACTGAGCCACGGCTGATACTGCAGGCTGAAGGACATCATGGAGCAGATGGAAAACCTCTGGAAAGAAAGGATGAACAGCCAAAAGTTGGGGTCCATAGAATCATAGGCCAGAATTTTGCCTACCTGGGCAGGTCGCCATCCCGCTGTTGAAAATGAACTTACCTTAAGGGGGCCTATTAAGCCTGCCCAGCGCGTTACCCGGCCCAATTAGATGGCGCGGGTCTGGTGACGAATTCATGACATGTTTTCAGCCGGGATCTTTAAAGGAACCATGGCCACATTAGACTTGACGTTTAATCTAACATAGTGCTGTCAGTGTTCTACAGCATTGGAGTGCTGCAAACACTGACAATGACTGCACAGAGGCAGAGGGCTGCACCCAGGTTCTCCGATGACTCACTCCATATGCTTATGGAGGGAGTCAGAGCACGCAGGGAGGTCCTCTTCCCTTCCAATGGGCAGAAGAGACTTCCCCAGGACACCAAGACAGCCTGATTGCAGATTGCAGAGGAGGTCACAAGCAGGGATGTGGTCGGGAGGACCTGGGTGCAGCGCCGCAAACGTTTCAATGATCGCATTAGAGCAGGAAACGTTAGTATAAAGCCACATTCAACTGCATCCTGCTGTGCCTCTCATCACATCCCCATCACTCTGCCTTCCCTACCCTACTCCTGCACATCCTTACTCACACCAACATACCTTGCACCTCCACCCATCCCTCTCTCTCTATCTACATTATCACTTCCCCATCTCACTAGCCACCCCTCACACTCACCCTCATCCTAGTGCAATCATACCAACTAACAACACACAAGGGTAGCCACTTGGGTGTTTTATCCAATGTTTATGTAAAGTTTCTGTTAATGTGCTGTCAAACATAAAAATCTTTATTTTCAACACTTTGTGTTCTTGGACAGATTTGTGTGCACCTTTGGAAGTGGCTTAGTGAGTTGCAGTGAATGATGAGACATAACTGTACCTCCCTCAATGGTGATGAGTGTGAAAGGAATAGCTTGGTCATTGTAAGGATGCTTTATGGTGTTGGTGTGGGGTGGTGCTAACCTGGCGCATCATGTGGCAGCCATATTGGTGTACAGCGTAAAGTTAACTAAATCTGGCCAGGATGAGACCATCCCTGGCCTCCCGGGCAGCAATGTGCTCGGGTGCTAATGCCCTCTGTCCTGTGCAGCATCAGGTGATTGCGGAGAAGGTTGGTGTTGTTGGTGCTGCTGGTGTTGGGGCTGATCGTGGTCCGATTCTGAGGACCAAGGTAAGACAGTATAAACGGCACCCATGTTGATGGAATAGATGGCAGGTGAAGTACAGATGACAGAAGCATTCTGTCAATGGTGAGAGAATTCTTCCAATGAGATGACACTGGATGGAGACTTTGGTGGAAACACTTGCAGCCTGCAGAATCTGTGCTGGAAATGGACTGAGCAACAGCTTCTGCCTGAGGAAGGTGAACATCTATCAGGTGGGAGCTTTTATTGTACATTTGATGCAGTCAAGTAATCAGCTGGAGCAATGGCCACGGAACTCCCGCCTCAGGTTGACAGACGTGGTTCCCGAGCTGCGTGAACCCCGTGGCCATGCAGGGAAATTTAAAAAGTAAATGAAAAAAGGCTCCTAAGTGCCTGTAAACTACCTGATAATTATTTCAATTGGGTCGCCCGCCGCTGCTGGGCAGGTTGGCTCGGCGATGACAGGTGCGCCTGGATGAAAGGTGTGTGGGGGCGGGATGACAGCTTTCCCACCCAACCCACCACCAATCGCACTCGCTTCCACCCCGGAAAATTCCGGCCACAGAATCACAGAAATTTACAACACTGAAGTAGGCCATTCGGCCCATCATGTCTGTGCCAACTGAAAAAGAGCTATCCCGCCTAATTCCACTTTACAGCTCTTGATCCATAGCTTTGTAGGTTACGGCACTTCAAGCGCCTATCCAAGTACTTTTTAAATGTGATGAGGATTTCTGCCTCTAGCACCCTTTCAGGCAGTGAGGTCCAGACCTCAACCACCCTCTGGGTGATAAAAGTTCTCCTCAACTCCCCTCTAATCCTTCTACCAATTACTTTAAATCCATGTCCTGGTTATTGACCTCTCTGCCAAGGGAAATAGGTCCTTCCTATCCACTCTATCTAGGCCCTTCATAATTTTATATTCCTCAATTAAGTCTCTCCGCAACCTCCTCTGTTCCAAAGAAAACAACCCCAGCCTATCCAGTCTTTCCTCATAGCTAAAATTCTCCAGCCCTGGTAACATCCTCATAAATCTCCTTTGTACCTTCTCTAGTGCAATCACATCTTTCCTGTAATGTGGTGACCAGAACTGCACGCAGTACTCCAGCTGTAGCCTAACTAGTGTTTTATACAGTTCAAGCATAACCTCTCTGCTCTTATATTCTATGCCTCGGCTAATAAAGGCAAGTATCCCATTTGCCTTCTTAACCACCTTATCTACTTGTCCGACTACCTTCAGGGATCTGTGGACATGCAGTCCAAGGTCCCTCTGTTCCTCTACACTTCTCAGTGTCCTACCATTTAATGTGTATTCCCTTGCCTTGTTAGCCCTCCCCAAATGCATTACCTCACACTTCTCAGGATTGAATTCCAATTGTCAATTTTCTGCCCACCTGACCACTTCATTGATATCTTCCTGCAGTCTACAGCATTCTTCCTCACTATCAACCAAACGGCCAATTTTTGTATCATCTGAAATCTTTTTAATCATGCCCCCTACATTGAATTCGGAATCATTGATATATTCCACAAAAAGCAAGGGACCTAGTACTGAGCCCTGCAGAACCCCACTGGAAACAGCCTTCCAGTCACAAAAACACCCTTTGCTTCCTGCCACTGAGCCAATTTTGGATCCAACTTGCCACTTTCTCTTGGATCCCATGGGTTTTACTTTTCTAACCAGTCTGCCATGTGGGACCTTGTCAAAAGCCTTGCTAAAATCCATGTAGACTACATCAAACGCACTACCCTCAACGACCCTCCTTGTTACCTCCTCAAAAATTCAATCAAGTTAGTCAGACACGACCTTCCCTTAACAAATCCATGCTGACTGTCCTTGATTAATCCATGCCTTTCTAAATGATGATTACTACTGTTCCTCAGAATTCTTTCCAATCATTTGCCCACCACCGAGGTTAGGCTAACTGGCCTGTAATTACTCGGCCTATCCCTTTCTCCCTTTTTAAACAACAGTACAACTTCAGCAATCCTCCAGTCTTCTGGGTTGGATCGGGTGGATGCGGGGAGGATGTTCCCGATGATGGGTGAAACTAGAACTAGGGGGCATAGTCTTAGAATAAGGGGCTGCTCTTTCAAAACTGAGATGAGAAGGAACTATTTCACTCAGAGGGTGGTAGGTCCATGGAATATGCTGCCCCAAAAAGCTGTCGAAGCTACATCATTACATAAATTTAAAACAGAAATAGACAGTTTCCTAGAAGTAAAGGGAATTAAGGGTTAAGGGGAGCAGGCAGGAAGTTGGACATGAGTCTAGGTTCGGATCGGTCATGGCCCTGTGGGTAGCGTAGTGGGCCCAGGGGCCGTGTAGCCTGATTCTGCTCCTATTTCGTGTGTCCAATTCTGTTAGGTTCAGGAGATGGTTCTGTGATAGTAGATTGGCGGTTAGGATCAGATCAGCCATGATCTTATTGAATGGCGGAGCAGGCTCGAGGGACCAATTGGCCTACTCCTGCTCCTATTTCTTATGTTCTTATGTTCTTACACCTGTAGCCAGAGAGGATTGGAAAATGATGGTCAGAGCCTCCGCTATTTCCTCCCTTGTTTCTCTTAACAGCCTGGGATACATTTCATCCGGGCCTGGCGATTTATCTACTTTCAAAGATGTTAAACCCTTTAATATTTCCTCCCTCACTATGTTTATCTCATCTAATATTTCACACTCCTCCTCCTTAACTACAATGTCTGCATCATCCCTCTCTTTTATGAAGATAGACGCAAAGTATTCATTAAGAATCATATCCACGTCTTCTGCCTCCACACACAAGCTTCCTTTTTGGTCTCTAATAGGCCCTACTCTTTCTTTAGTTATCCTTTTGCTCTTTATATATTTATAAAACATCTTTGGGTGTTCCTTGATTTTACTTGCCAATATTTTTTCATGCCCTCTCTTTGCTTTCCTAATTTCCTCTTTAATTTCACCCCTGCACTTTCTATACTCCTCTAGGCTTTCTGTAGTATTTAACTCTTGGTATCTGACAGAAGCTTCCCTTTTTTTGCCTTATCTTACTCTGTATGCTCCTTGACATCCAGGGGCTCTAGGTTTGGGAGTCCCACCCTTTTTCTTTGTGGGAACACATTTGCTCTGAACCCTCACTCTCTCCTCCTTGAATGCCTCCCACTGCCCTGACACTGATTTACCTTCAAGTAGCTGTTTCCAGTCCGCTTTTGCTAACTCACATCTCATCTTAGTAAAATTGACCTTTCCCCAATTGAGCACTTTAACTCCTGGTCTATCTTTGTCCTTTTTCATAACTACGCTAAATCTAACTGAATTATGATCACTACCACCAAACTGCTCTCCCACTAATACCCCTTCCACCTGCCCAGCTTCATTCCCTAAACTAAGTCCAGAATCGCCCCCTCTCTTGTTGGGCTTGTTACGTACTGGCTAAAAAAGTTCTCCTGAATGCATTTTAAGAATTCTGCACCCTCTATACCTTTTACACTGATTCTATCCCAGTTAATATTAGGGTACTGTAGTTGTAATCCCCTACTATTACTGCCCTATTGTTTTTGCACTTCTCAGAAATTTGCCTACATAATATGCTCTTCTATCTCCCTCTGACTGTTTGGGGGTTTATAGTACACGCCCAGCAGTGTGATTGCCTCTTTTTGGAACCAATGACATTGATAAAAGTATGTTTGAGGTCTTGCAGAGGAAGTATAAGGAGTTCAGGCACTGGATTCGAAAACTCGCTCCAATGCCCCAAGAATGTGATCTCATCTCTCCTGCACCAACCCTGTAGCCACGTGTTGACCTTCCTAATCTTCCTCTCTTTAACCTGCCTGATGCATGGCACAAAAAGCAATCAATCAGAGATTAGGGAATTAAATATATACTTTGCATCAGTTTTTACATGTGATAGTGAAAGGGAGAACATAGGTGCACTAGACAAGAATATGGAAATAATGGATAGAGCAAACTGTAGAAAAAGATTTGGTTCTGAGATAGATTATCAAGCCGAAGGTGGTTAAGTCCCTGGGTTCTGACAACATGCACCCTAGGCTGTTGCCAGAAGTCAGAGAGGAGATAGCAGAACCTATGGACACAATTTTTCAGCCTCCTTAAATATGCAAATTGTGCCATGGACTTGGAGAGTAATCAACATAATATCTTTGTTCAAGAAGGGAGAAAAGGATAAACTACATAACTATAGACCAGTTAGTCTGACATCAATTATGAGCAAACCCTTAAAAATCCACAATTTGAGATAAAATTAGTAAGCATTTGAAAATACATCAGTTAATCAAGGACAGCCAGCATGAATTCCTTCATGTTTAACAAATTTAATTGAGTTTTTTTTAAAGAAGTGGTGATAGGAAAGACAAAGATAATCCAGTAGATTTTCAGAAGATGTTCAATAAGATGTGTTACAAGAAGCTTGTTAGAAAACTTCAGGCATGTGATATAAAAGGAAATGCAACAGCATGGATAGAAATGAACAGTTGGGGTAAATGGGTATTGCTCAGACTGGAGAAGGGCTGGAAGTGGGGTATCCCAGGGGTCAGTGCTGGGTCTACTTTTGTTCTCCGTATATAAAGATGATTTGTGAATGTAGTTAGAGGGAACACAATCTCGACATTTGCTGATGACACAAAAGTATGAAGTTTTGCAAATAGTTAGGAGGACTGTAAAAATGTCTTCAAGAAGACATAACAACAACAACAACTTATATTTATATAGCACCTTTAACGTAGTAAAACATCCCAAGGCGCTGCACAGGAGTATTTTAAGACAACAAATTTGACATAGCTGAATGGGCAGACAGGTGACACATGCAGTTTAATGTGGATAAGTGTGAGGTAATACATTTTGGAAGAAACAGCAAGGAATGAGTGCATTAAGCTTTCCAATTAATTTCTATCAGCAGCAAAGCAAATACAAGAATTGAAGCAAATTTCCCACTCCCCGCCCTCCGTATCCCACTCCCCGCCCTCCCTATCCCACTCCCCGCCCTCCCTATCCCACTCCCCGCCCTCCCTATCCCACTCCCCGCCCTCTCTATCCCACTCCCCGCCCTCCCTATCCCACTTCCAGGTACGGTAGCATAGTGGTTATGTTACTGGACTAGTAATCCAGAGTCTTGGACTAATGATCCAGAGACATGAGTTTAAATCCCACCACGGCAGCTGGGGAATTTAAATTCAGTTAATAAATAAATCTGGAATAAAGAAAGCTAGTATCAGTAATGGTGACCATGAAACTACTGGATTGTTGTAAAAACCCATCTGGTTCACTAATGTCCTTTAGGAAAGGAAATCTGCCATCCTTACCTGGTCTGGCCTATATGTGACTCCAGACCCACAGCAATGTGGTTGACTCTTAACTGCCCACTGAAATGGCCGAGCAAGCCACTCAGTTGTATAAGGTGTCTCACCACTTCCTCCTCTAGGGCAATTAAGGATGGGCAATAAATCTGCCCTCCTGATCCCACTCCCTGCATTATTTGGAATTTGGCAAAAGGTGACAGCCTACATAATGGTAGCATCTTTCAATGTCACCTGAGTGAACTCTGATCATATCTTTCATAGAGAAGTAGGAAATTCCTCATTTGGCTGCTGCACCCTGATTATCTGCACATGTGAGAGAGATCAAGGCTTTCTTCCTAAAAGCCGTGTTTCTATTAGGCACTAGGGCAACTGGTTATTGTTCCAAAACTTTGTTTTTTTATGTGAGTTGCTGCTGATGCTTTAAATGTCCAAACAGTGCCATTCAGGCTGGAAAATAAAGAAAATGAAACCCTCAGGTCAATCCCTCAGTCTGGGCTAGGTTAGCTGATCTTAGCCAGGATACCAATAGCGGTGCCACAGCTGTTTTCAATGCCCCTGGGCAAGGAAGAGGGAAATCCCGCCTGGGTTCCCATTCCTATCAGTATCCAATCAGTCCTGGCGGGAAGTGGTTGTGAGGTGAGGAGAGGTTTAGGCTCGGTTGTGATGCTCTCCATGATTAAACTGTTTGCCAACACTCGCTGTTTAGATTCACTCATGAACAGAGACTTAGAAAGAGTGCTGGATGACTACTGGGGCGGAGGGGGGGGGGGGGGGGGGGGCGGGTGGGGCGGTTTGGCCAAAGGGTGTTATGCTAATAAGAAATGCCTGTTTGAAAGTCTGGATTTAGCATGCAATTTTCAGGCTACTTGATGATTATCATGATTTGAACGTGCCTGCAGGCGCTAACCAGAAACCTGCAGGTTTAGCACTCAAGCGCTGATCAGACGCAATTTTTGTCGAGCAGTATATGCGGGCTCCTCACACCCACTTGCGCTGAAGGTGTGGAGTGCGATGGCTGGGAGTGGAAGGATGTCGCAAGGAGCAAGAGAGAGGGAATCCAGGGTCTCCGATGTGGCACTGGAGGTCACTGAAGACCCTGGTCTTCTCTGGCAGTAGGGAATGATATGTAGTCATTCCTCAGAGCGTATAGAGCCACAGAGACCTCCCTTATGCAGAAGTGCACAGAGGATTGTGAGATGTGACTTGTATCACCTGTGGCAGCCTGGAAGGTTCCAGTAGCATAAAAGTTAAGTGCTACTGTGATCTTGACTGCCACAGGCAATGCAGTCCTGGCTGTGCTGCGAGGTCTGAGTCTTCCTTCCACGAGGCCACAGGTCTCTGTAATGACCTCCTTAGTAAAGCGCAGCCTCCTCATGCACTGGTCTTGGGTCATGTGAGTGGAGTGAGTATTGCTCTCTGAATAGCTTGGATGGGCCTGCTGCTGAGAGTCCTCTTCGCCCTCCTGTCCCTCTCTCCTGCAGCAGCTGGTGTTCCTCTGCCTAGCCTCATCTCCCTCTCCAAATCATCATGCAGTGCAAGACGGATCCCTATCAAGATGCTCATGCCCAGCCACTCCCTCTCTCCTGCTGACTCCTGTACGTTGTCCAATAAGGTAGAGTAGCACAGTACTCACTCTTTTTAGGTGAAGTCCTGAGAGAATATCCGGGAAAAACGTTGAAGTCTTGACAAAGTGTCCCAGCAAGTCTCCCGCTGTGTCTCAAAATCCTCTTCAAACGCAGCATAGTCAGTCGATCTCAATCAGCAAGTGAACAGTGAAAGCTGACTATGGCTGTAAGTAGCACTCGAAATACTCAGCAAGGACTTGTTTACTCCTGTTCAGCTGGTTGGTGTTAGGAGAGGTCGTTAAATGAAGTGTTATCCACAAAATGGAGTGCAGCCTCTTTAATGAGCGCTACCAGGCAATTTAATTTGTCAATCAGCCACTTAACGATCCTCCAGGCAGCCATTGCTAGCGCTGGCTTCAACCCCTTTATACCAAGCTGGCGTCTTGCGCTAAACGCGGGCTAAACCGGCGTTGCAGCTTAAGACTCCATCTTGGCCACCTCTTTACCTCTTTAGCGCCTAAAGTATTCAGCCAGAATAGTCCCCTGGTGTTTTAGAACCATCACCCTGCAAGGGTGAGTACCTTCAGGGGAGGAGGGGGAATTTTGAAAACAAACAAAAAAGGAAAAGATAAATGAAAGGAAGTATGAAGAGAGACAGACTCAGCAAGACTGGCAGTTATCCACTTGCATATTGCGGTGCTCTGTCTGTTCTTGGGCTCAAATGCAAATGATTCCCATCTGAACAAAGTCTCCAGTTCACAAATAAAGCCAACTTGGATTTGGTCCCAGAATAGATCAGGTCCAAGTGGGCAGTGTGAGCACAGGATGAACTGAGAGCAGTGTTTTAAGTGCTCTTGCTTGGAACTGTCACCAATATATGATAATGATTTATTGGTCTGTAATATGATGATAGGCTGTTCCTATCACTCCTGCTGGCTAATAGCATTAACCCGTGAGGAGTATGGTAACATATGCGCTACAGAATCCAAGATTAGTGCCCAACTAACACACTGTATAATAGGCTAGGAGAGTGTGACTGTCCCCTTGCTGGAGACCGATTTTAACTTGGTTAAACTGGTGCTCACGAGGCAGTAATGGCCTCAAAATGGGGTCGTAATCTTACCAGTCCGTTAACATCGAGGCTTCAGCTGCTGCCATTTTTAAAGAGGCCGACCTGCCCCACTTCGGGCAATTGAGCCTTTTAATATGCAAATGAGGGTCCTACAATGTATTTAACACCAGGCTTGCCATTTTAGGACAGAACTGAGCAGAGTCTGGGCTGTGCACATCCCGACCGGTTTTACAGGCAGTACAGCAAAAAAAGGCCCCAAGGAGTTAAGTTTTAATTATTTTTGTGGGACCAGGAGGAGTAGGAGTGCTTCTCCATTACACAACCCGGTTACAGACTCTACCCGTTACACCCCCCATTACACCCCCGTTACACACCCGCCCGTTACACACCCGCACATTACACACCCGCCCGTTACACACCCGCACATTACACACCCGCCCGTTACACACCCGCACATTACACACCCGCCCGTTACACACCCGCCCGTTACACACCTGACCCATTACACACCTGACCCATTACACACCCGCCCGTTACACACCCGCACATTACACACCCGCCCGTTACACACCCGCACATTACACACCCGCCCGTTACACACCCGCACATTACACACCCGCCCGTTACACACCCGCCCGTTACACACCTGACCCATTACACACCTGACCCATTACACACCCGCCCGTTACACACCCGCACATTACACACCCGCCCGTTACACACCCGCACATTACACACCCGCCCGTTACACACCTGCCCGTTACACACCTGACCCGTTACACACCTGCCCGTTACACACCCGCCCGTTACACACCTGACCCATTACACACCTGCCCGTTACACACCTGACCCATTACACACCCGCCCATTACACACCCGCCCATTACACACCTGACCCATTACACACCCGCCCATTACACAGCTGACCCATTACACACCCGCCCGTTACACACCCACCTGTTACACCCCCCATTACACCCCTGATACACACCCACCCGTTACACACCTGACCCATTACACACCTGACCCATTACACACCTGACCCATTACACACCTGACCCATTACACGCCCGCCCGTTACACACCTGACCCATTACACACCCGCCCATTACACACCCGCCCATTACACACCCGCCCATTACACACCTGACCCATTACACACCCGCCCGTTACACACCCGCCCATTACACACCTGACCCATTACACACCCGCCCGTTACACACCTGACCCATTACACACCCGCCCGTTACACACCCGCCCGTTACACACCTGACCCATTACACTCCCGCCCGTTACACACCCGCCCATTACACACCCGCCCGTTACACACCCACCTGTTACACCCCCCACCCGTTACACACCCCCATTACACCCCTGATACACACCCCCCCGTTACACCCCCCGTTACACAGCCCACCCATTATACACCCCGTTTGTTACACACCCCGCCCGTTACACACCCGCCCGTTACACACCCCGCCCGTTACACACCCCGCCCGTTACACACCCGCCTGTTACACACCCCGCCCATTACACACCCGCCTGTTACACACCCCGCCCGTTACACACCCCGCCTGTTACACACCCCGCCGTTACACACCTGCCTGTTACACACCCGACCCATTACACACCCGCCTGTTACACACCCCGCCCGTTACACACCCGCCCGTTACACACCCCGCCCGTTACACACCCCGCCCGTTACACACCCGCCCGTTACACACCCCGCCCGTTACACACCTGCCTGTTACACACCCGACCCATTACACACCCGCCTGTTACAAACCCGCCCGTTACACACCCGCCCGTTACACACCCCGCCCGTTACACACCCGCCCGTTACACACCCGCCCGTTACACACCCCGCCCATTACACACCCACCTGTTACACACCCCGCCCATTACACACCCGCCTGTTACAAACCCGCCCGTTACACACCCGCCCGTTACACACCCCGCCCGTTACACACCCGCCCGTTACACACCCGCCCGTTACACACCCCGCCCATTACACGCCCGCCCATTACACACCCACCCGTTACACACCCACCCGTTACACACCCCGCCCATTACACACCCGCCCGTTACACACCCGCCCGTTACACACCCCACCCGTTACACACCCGCCTGTTACACCCCCCGCCCATGACACACCCGCCCGTTACACACCCCGCCAATTACACACCCGCCTGTTACACCCCCCACCTGTTACACACCCCGCCTGCTACAAACCCGCCCGTTACACACACTGTCCATTACACACCCGCCTGTTACACACCCCGCCTGTTACAAACCTGCCCGTTACACACACTGCCCATTACACACCCGCTTGTTACACACCCGCCCGTTACACACCCGACCTGTTACACACCCCGCCTGGTACACACCCCGCCTGTTACAAACCCGCCCGTTACACACACTGCCCATTACACACCCGCCCGTTACACACCCGCCTGTTACACCCCCCGTCCATTACACACCCGCCCGTTACACACCCTGCCCATTACACACCCGCCTGTTACACCCCCCGCCCGTTACACACCCTGCCCATTACACACCCGCCTGTTACACCCCCCGCCCATTACACACCCGCCATTACACACCCTGCCCGTT
Source organism: Squalus acanthias (assembly GCA_030390025.1). Lineage (NCBI taxonomy): Eukaryota > Metazoa > Chordata > Chondrichthyes > Squaliformes > Squalidae > Squalus > Squalus acanthias. The sequence goes on along the minus strand of CM059439.1, from coordinate 47,186,122 downwards.
ACACACCCGCCCGTTACACACCCCGCCCGTTACACACCCGCCTGTTACACCCCCCGCCCATTACACACCCACCATTACACACCCCGCCCATTACACACCCGCCCATTACACACCCCGCCCGTTACACACCCCGCCTGTTACACACCCTGCCCGTTACACACCCTGACCGTTACACACCCGCTCGTTACACACCTGCCCTTTACACACCCGCCCGTTACACACCCGCCCGTTACACACCCGCCCGTTACACACCCACCCGTTACATGCCCCGCGTTAAACACCCTGCCAGTTACACACCTGTCCGTTACACACCCGCCCGTTACACACCCGCCCGTTACACACCCGCCCGTTACATGCCCCGCGTTAAACACCCTGCCAGTTACACACCTGTCCGTTACACACCCGCCCGTTACACACCCGCCCGTTACACACCCGCCCGTTACATGCCCCGCGTTAAACACCCTGCCAGTTACACACCTGTCCGTTACACACCCGCCCGTTACACACCCGCCCGTTACACACATGCCCGTTACACACCCACCCGTTACATGCCCCGCGTTAAACACCCTGCCAGTTACACACCCGCCTGTTACACACCCATCTGTTACACACATGCTGCCTGTTACACACCCATTTGTTACACACCTGTCTGTTACACACCCGCCTGTTACACACCCGCCCGTTACACACCCGCCCGTTACACACCCGTCCGTTACATGCCCCGCGTTAAACACCCTGCCAGTTACACACCCGCCCGTTACACATCCGTCTGTTACACACATGCTGCCAGTTACACACCCGCCTGTTACACACCCGCCCGTTACATGCCACACGTTAAACACCCTGCCAGTTACACACCCGCCTGTTACACACCCATCCATTACACACCCGTCCATTACACACCCGCCCTTTACACACCCGCCAGTCACACACCCGCCCGTTACACACCCGTCCGTTACATGCCCCGCGTTAAACACCCTGCCAGTTACACATCCGCCTGTTACACATCCGTCTGTTACACACAAGCCGCCTGTTACATACCCATTTGTTACACACCCGTCTGTTACACACCCGCCCATTACATGCCCCGCGTTAAACACCCGTCCATTACACACCCGTCCGTTACACACCCACCTGTTACACACTGCCTGTTACACACCTGCCTGTTACACACCCGCCCATTACATGCCCCGCGTTAAACACCCTGCCAGTTACACACTCGTCCGTCACACACCCGCCCATTACACACCCCGTTACACACCCGCCCGTTACACACCCCGTTACACATCCGCCCGTTACACATCCGCCCGTTGTACACCTGCCCGTTATACACCCCGCCCGTTACACACCCCGCCTGTTACACACCCGCCTGTTACACACCCGCCTGTTACACACCCGCCAGTTACACACCCTGTTACACATCCCCATTACGCCCCCGTTACACACCTGCCCGCTACACACCCCATTACACACACCCATTACACACCCGCCCATTGCACATCCCCGTTACACACCCCGCCTGTTATACACCTCTCGTTAAACAACCGCTTGTTACACACAGCGCCCGTTACACACCCACCTGTTACACACCCCACTACTCACCCCCTTTACACTCCCCACCCATTACTCATCGCGTTACACACCCCGTTAACTTCATATTGGAAAGGAAAATCGGGCGGGATGTATAACGAGCGACCGAAACGATACGTCAAAGTGTTCTACCTGACCATTTCAATTAAGATGTGGCGCAGGTCATGAGAACATCACACAGTATCAAAAAGAGAAGCCTCAGAAAGAAAAAGAGGCCAAATAAATAAATCAAATACACAATGGCCGGAATTTTGTGGAGGTTGGCGGGTTGGGGGGTGGGGGGGCTCCGAGGCGGACGGGAATCCCAGGAGGCCAGGTTTCCCGCAGGCCCTGCCGACTTTAACGGCAGGGCCTGATTTACATGTGAGGCCTCGGTATCCTGCCCGCTGCCAGAAAGATTGAGAGGCTGGCTGGCTGCAGGCGGGTAGGCCTTCGGCTGAACAGAGGAGAGAGGGAGGGTTCACGTGAGGCCTGGGCCGTTAAGTGGATCGGGGGGGGAGAGAGGATCGGGGGTCGGGCAGATGAGCGGGGGAAGGGTGGAGAGAGGATCGGGGCCGGATGATGGGGTGTTGAAGATTAGATCGTGGCCGGCCTCAGCATCATCGCTGGGTGGGGGGGAAATGCCCTGGGGCGGGGGTGGGCTGATCGGAGGCCTTGTGAAGGGGTCTCCGATCGTGCGGGATGGGTTAGGCAGGGACCCTGGATCCAGGAGGTAGGTGTAAAGGCACTTACCTCCTGGATCTAGCAGTCTCTGTCTTGCTGTAACTGCCGGGTTTCATGAATTGTGTGAAACCTGTCCATAGGCTGTTAAAAACATAATGGAGGTTAAAAAAGAGGCTTCCAGTCTCATTATAATATTTAAATTGATGTTCCGGCCCCTGGGAGCGGGTTGGTCGCCCGCCTCTGTCCCACTTACCCCGTCCCGCCTCCGTTAAAAGCAGAAGTGGGCAGTTTGGCGGTGGGATCAGGTCGGGAATCCCAATTTTAACAATTTAACTAACCCCACGCTCCAAACCCACCCGTTTTTTAAGGTTAAAATTCCCCCCAATAATCCAACAATGCTTTATTTTATTCCAAAAGGACTCTTCACTTAAAAATGCTCCATGCAAATTTCTCTCGTTGCACTTTATAACACTCTTCATTAAAAATCTCATTCGCAGATTTTCTATGAAAAAGCAGTCCCAGGCAACACCCACTCTGCACAGCTGCAATAATGGCCAATGACCTGGCATCTTCCAGGAGCAAGCTTGCTGCGGAATCCAAGCCAAAAGTCACCCTGTAATAGTGGGCCAGTGGAAGTACACCCAGCGAGTGTAGATCCAGAAGGTAGCTCTCCTTGAGGTGTCATGTGTCAGTCTGAAAGAGGCACCAGAGCCACTGAAAGCTTTGCAGTGGTGTTTCTGTGCATGAGGCATGAATGGGATCATTCAAATCACCAAGCATATTCCTGAAAACATTAAAAAAATATTTTAAGAAATTAATACCCTGCAGCAAAAGTACATTAGAACAGCTCACGTTTCAGGCGATGGCACATCTGCTACAATGTGAAATTTCATGGCAGCCACTGAGACAGCTTCAAACTGTGAGGGGGATGGGAGGCCATGCTGAGGGGGGGGGGGGGCTGCTCGAGCCCAGGCCAACAGTGGTCCATTGCTGTTTTGTGGAGCCAGGAGGAACATTCCTGCTCCTTCCGACTCTCAACATTTTTGGGCCTTTGTTCAGTGGCCTCCAGTGGTCCTTTTAAGGACCGCTGGTTAAACCAGTCTAACTCTGGAAGAATTAACCAGAGCTTGACAGCACAAATTCCGCCTTGTTGCTGTCCAATTTCACATTGGGGTCCACAATTCGGGACCTCAATTTTAGAATTAGACTTTTCCAGGCGTTGCCCTGGGTGACTAAAGGTCGGCAGTTTCAATTTTGTGTGAGCTGCTCTTCCGAGGTCAGTCAGGCGAGGGAGATCGCAGCCTGAATTTGGATCCTGTTTTTCCTAGTTCAAGCTGGAAAAACAGGAGCATTGATGTCCAATTTCTCCCCCAGGATGTTCAAGGCTATTCCAGGGACTGAAAACGATGCTAAAGAGTGACAATGAAGGATTGGTGATATATTTCCAAGTCAGGATGGTGTGTGACTTGGAGGGGAACTTGGAGGTGGTGGTGTTCCCATGTGCCTGCTGCCCTTGTCCTTCTAGGTGGAAGAGGTCGCAAGTTTGGGAGGTGCTGTTGATGAAGCCTTGACGAGTTGCTGCAGTGCATCTTGTAGATGGTACACACTGCAGCCACGGTACAACGGTGGTGGAGGAAGTGAATGTTTAAGGTGGTGGATGGGGTGCTGATCAAGCGGGCTGCTTTGTCCTGCATGGTGTCGAGTTTCTTGAGTGTTGTTGCAGCTGCACTCATCCAGGCAAGTAGAGAGTATTCCATCACACTCCTTACTTGTGCCTTGTAGATGGTGGAAAGGCTTTGGGGAGTCAGGAGGTGAGACACTCGCTGCAGAATACCCAGCCTCTGACCTGCTCTTGTTGCCACAGTATTTATGTGGCTGGTCCAGTTAAGTTTCTGGTCAATGTTGACCCCCAGAATGTTGATGTTGGGGGATTTGGCAATGGTAATGCCGTTGAATGTCAAGGGGCGGTGGTTAGACGCTCTGTTGTTGGAGATAGTCATTGCCTGGCACTTGTGTGGCGCGAATGTTACTTGCCACTTATCAGCCCAAGCCTGAATGTCGTCCAGATCTTGCTGCATGCAGGCAGCAATGTCCTGGGGCTGAGATGATTGGCCTCCAACAACCACAACCATCTTCCTTTGTGATAGGTATGACTCCAGCCAGTGGAGAGTTTTCCCCCCCCCGATTCCCATTGACTTCAATTTTACTCGGGCTGCCACACTCGGTCAAATGCTGCCTTGATGTCAAGGGTAGTCACTCTTGCCTCACCTCTAGAATTAATCTCTTTTGTCCATGTTTGGACCAAGGCTGTAACTAGGTCTTGAGCCAAGTGGTCCCGGCGGAACCCAAACTGACCATCAGTGAGCAGGTTATTGGTGAGTAAGTGCTGCTTGATAGCACTGTCGACAACACTTTCCATCACCTTGCTGATGATTGAGAGTAGACTGATGGGGCGGTAATTGGCCGGATTGGATTTGTCCTTTTTTTGTGGACTGGTCATACCTGGGTTGATGCTAGTATTGTAGCTGTACTGGAACAGCTTGGCTAGAGGCACGACTAGTTTAGGAGCACAAGTCTTCAGCACGACAGCTGGGATATTGGGATGTTTCACTACATTAAAGGCTCTATATAAATGCAAATTGTTGTTGGTGTTGATTGGTATTAAGTGTAAGAAGAAAGAGACAGAAAGAAAAAGTAAAACAACTTTTAATATTTAAAATTTTACATTTTTTAAATCTTTAACAACAATTAATGCCTGAAGGAATGAGACCCCACACTTGTAATGGTTAATTTTCAGTACCAGAGAGGTTAATTGGCAGTAATTAACACTCATCACATCGTTAAAAGACCATGTACAGCAGGCACCTCAAAGCACTGGAGAGGTACCGCCAACGCTGCCTCCGCAAGATCCTGCAAATCCATTGGCAGGATAGGCGCACCAACGTCAGTGTTCTCGCTCAGGCCAACATCCCCAGCATCGAAGCTTTGACCACGCTCGATCAGCTCCGATGGACGGGCCAAATCGTCCGCATGCCCGATATGAGACTCTCAAAGCAAGCGCTCTACTTGGAGCTCCGACATGGCAAGAGAGCCCCAGGTGGGTAGAGAAAACGCTTTAAGAACACCCTCAAAGCCTCCTTGAAAAAATGCAACATCCCCACCAACACCTGGGAATCCCTGGCCCATGACCGCACAAAGTGAAGGAGAAGCATCCGGGAAGGTGCCAAACACCTCGAGTCTCTTCGCCGGGAGCAAGCGGAAGCCAAGCGCAAACAGCGCAAGGAGCACACGCCAACCCAAGCACCCACCCACCCGCCCCTTCAACCACCGTCTGTCCCACCTGTGACAGAGACTGTAGGTCCCGCATTGGACTCATCAGTCACCTGAGAACTCATTTTTAGTGTGGAAGCAAGTCATCCTCGGTTCTGAGGGACTGCCTAAGAAGAGAAGAAAAGGGTACTTGCACTTGAAATGACAAGACTTAACTTTCTGTGGCAAGTTTAGTTTGTATCTACTGCGCAAATACAGCAAATTCATGCCATTCAATGCATTTGAATGGTGAGGCAGACAGCGAAACGCCGTTTTCGTGACGCTAACGGTGGAGTTGCACAACTCGGACAGCAACTATTGGATATTGACATTTAACCGCACATCTGCTCCTCGCCTGAAGTTGCCGTACCATTACGCTTTAATAATGGTGAGCGCCATTAGCCTCACCATTATTCTGACAGCAAAATCTGGCCCCTGGAATGTAAAGCCTTCTTGTCTCTGTACAGTTTAAATCATTGCTTTGTTACAATTAACCGACCAAAGTCTGAAACTCATTTACTGTAATCAGGAAGGTTCTTTTTGAGCCTTACTTTATTGATTATTGGGGTTAGACCAGCAAAGGTCAGATCGTTTGCTTCTATTAAGACCACAGAGCCAAAGGACATTTCTCCAGAGTGAAGTCACAACACAAATGGTTATTGTTATTCACTGTAATTATAATTGAGGATCAAACAACCATTGCAGAATCTCCCGCCGGTTTGTTTATAGTCTATAAAAGAGCCATGGTCCATCCAGAATTAGATTAAAAATTTAAAAGTAAACAACTAACAATAGAGATCCTAATCTTAACCCCAATCCCTATTCGGTCTGGTTGATCCAGTGCATATCTCCACACAGAGCAGAGGACTTTGGAATGTACCGGCTTAATAAATCACGTGGAGAAAGGTAGAACACTTAGTGCCCCCATGGAACTAATTCCAAAGAATTCAGTGAGGACAATTCTCTGGTAATAAAATGCATATAAACTGCAGCCGTAGTATGGAAAGTAGTAACAAGGCACACTATTTTTCAAACACTTAGATTAATGAACCTTTTCTAATGATTCACTGCTGTTAGCACTTTACTGTTGTGAATGAGAAGCCCCAATTCTGCTGAATAGGGTATTACTCTCGTAAAGAAAACCACCTCCAAGACCACTGTCTTTTATTTCTTTTCCAGTGCTCACCATTTTATTCCTTCCAGCTGTCCCTCCTATACTTTAAAACATTTGTTTTTAATAACTTATGGTTTTAGTCTTGTTGGTACATTTTTATACTCATCAAGGCGAAGAATGTCAGTGTGGAGAATAGAACATTCTCCTACTTTTGGCTCCCACTGCCAGCATCAAACCATCGCGGGTCAGATTTTGTATGGGTTAGACATGGAGTAAAGTTCCCTTCATCCTGCATCAACAATTGTTCTTTAACTCCAACCTCAGAGCTGCTCCAGTGTGGATTTTTCCACTCTCCGCACCAGCTATCCCAATGGCCTCACTGAGCGAGATTGCAAATTTAGTGCCAATTTGTGCAGAGTTAACAGTTTTGTGGTGTTGATTCACACCCATTAAAAACTGGATGGACACCAATAGACTGAAGCTATAAAATTAATACTAGTCTATCAGTAGGTTTACATATATATATAACTATATGGTAACAGTTTCCGTTTTGCCACGATGAGCTTGTTCACTCACCACTGACTCATTTCAGTGGACCTTGATGGACCTGGTTCACAGTTCTAGTTTTGTTCTTTCATAATTCCAAACCAATTGGTTACATTGCAAAATCTAACACCTATTTTGATGCTGGTATTTTTTTCTTTCGAATTGCAAGTATTTTCTGCAGTATCACAAAAGATTAATTGGAAGAGTTATTAACAAGGAGGACCGTTTTTCAATCAGTGAACTCAGTCAACTCTGCTTGAAGTCTTGGTGCAGTTTAGCATTCCAATATACATGATGTGTATTTGAGAGCTGGGTCAATCCTCAGTGTGGGCTTATTAGAGATTAAGAGGCTGAACTTAGCAGCAGAAACAGCCATTTCTGCTCTAGTTAGGCCTGGTTTTGACTGATTTATGAATAGTCGCACTACATTCTGGACAAGTGAATGAGCCAGCATTTCAGAGGTACCCAGCAATAAGCCAGCTCTCTGGAGGAACACGCGGAAATACATAGATACATACATAGATGATAGGAGCAGGAGTAGGCCATCCGGCCCTTCGAGCCTGCTCCGCCATTTAATGAGATCATGGCTGATCCTCCAATTCAGTATCCCGTCCCCGCCTTCTCTCCGTAACCCTTAACCCCTTTTGCCTGTAGAAATATATCTAATTCCCTCTTAAATATATTTAATGAGCTGGCGTACACTGCCCTCTGTGGCAATGAGTTCCACAGGTTCACCACCCTCTGAGTGAAGAAATTCCCCCTCATTTCTGTCCTAAATGGTTTAGCCCTTATCCTTAAATTATGTCCTCTAGTTCTGTTCTCACCCGCCAAGGGAAACATTCCTTCTGCATCTAGCCTGTCTAGACCTGTCAGAATTTTATACACTTCTATGAGGTCCCCTCTCAATCTTCTAAACTCCAGTGTGTACATCCCTAAACTACATAGTCTCTCCTCATAGGTCAATCCCACCATTCCTGGTATCAGCCTGGTGAATCGCCGCTGCACCCCCTCCATGGCAAGAACATCTTTCCTCAGATGAGGCGACCAAAACTGTACACAGTACTCGAGGTGTGGTCTCACCAGTGCCCTGTACAGCTGCAGCAAGGTATCCCTGTTCCTGTATTCCAACCCTTTTGCTATGAAGGCCAGCATACCGTTTGCCTTCTTGACCGCCTGTTGCACCTGCATGCTCGCCTTCAGTGACTGGTGTACAAGAACACCCAGGTCTCTCTGTACTTCCCCCTCTCCCAATTTATTGCCATTTAAATAATAATTTGCCCTCCCGTTCCTGCACCCAAGGTGGATAACTTCGCACTTGTCCACATTATAGTGCATCTGCCATTTATCCGCCCAATCACCCAGTCTGTCCAAATCGCTCTGGAGCTTCCTGGTCTCCTCCTCTGAGCCCACCCCCCCTCCTAGTTTAGTGTCGTCTGCAAATTTGGAAATGCTGCATCCGACTCCCTGATCCAGGTCATTAATGTAAATTGTGAACAGCTGGGGACCCAGGACAGATCCCTGTGGTACCCCACTTGTTACTGCCTGCCATTCAGAAAATGAGCCGTTTATTCCAACTCTCTGTTTTCTATCTGACAGCCAGTTCTCTATCCACGTCAATACTTTCCCCTTTATCCCATGAGCTTCAATTTTCTCTGCTAATCTTTTATGTGGGACCTTATCGAAGGCCTTTTGGAAGTCCAGGTACACCACATCTACTGGCTCTCCCCCATCTATTTTACCAGTTACTCCCTCAAAAAATTCCAATAGATTAGTCAAGCACGATTTACCCTTTGTAAATCCATGTTGACTCTGTCCTATCCTGTCCCCATTTGCTAAGTGCTCCGCTATTTCATCCTTAATGATGGACTCCAGCATTTTGCCCACAACTGATGTAAGGCTTACAGGTCTGTAATTACCTGCTTTTTCCCTACCCCCCTTTTTGAATAGTGGGGTAACGTTAGCTACCCTCCAATCCATGGGCACTGTTCCCGAGTCTAATGAATTCTGAAAAATCATACTTAGTGCATCCGCTATCTCTAGGGCCACCTCCTTCAGCACCCTAGGATGCATGTTATCAGGCCCTGGGGATTTGTCCGCCTTCAATCCCTTTAGCTTCCTTAACACCATATCCTTAGAGATATTGACTTGCGTCAGTTCCTCCTTTGCAAATGTCCCTATTTTTCCCGATATCCCAGGGAGGTTTTTTGTGTCTTCCTTCGTAAAGACTGACCCAAAGTATGCATTTAGTTGGTCTTCCATTTCCTTATTTCCCGTTATATATTCCCCCGTATCTGACTGCAATGGGCCAACTTTGGTTTTCACCAGTCTTTTCCTCTTGATATACTTATAAAAGCTTTTGGAGTTAGTTTTTATATTTTCCGCCAGCTTGCTTTCGTAAGCTATTTTGCCCCTCTTGATTAAGCCCTTTGTCCTCCTTTGCTCTATCTTAAACTGTTCCCAATCTTCCGCTCTGGCGCTTTTTTTGGCTATTTTATACGCCCTATCTTTGGATTTTATGCTGTCTCTAATTTCCCCTGTTATCCACGGTTGAGTCACCTTTTTAGATTTCCTTTTATGCCAGATTGGTATAAACAATTTTTGCAATTTTGTCATTCTATCTTTAAATGCTTGCCATTGTTTATCTACCTCCAGTCCTCCCAGGAACGTTGTCCAATCAGACCTACTCAGTTCCCGTCTAATGGCATCATAATTCCCCTTGTTTAAATTCAGGACCTTAGTATCTGAGTCAATTTCTTCGCTCTCCATTTCGAGTGAGAAATCGATCATGTTATGATCGCTCTGACCCAAGGATCCCCGTACAACAAGATTACTAATTAGTCCCTTCTCATTGCACAGTACCCAGTCCAATATAGCCTGTTCCCGAGTTGGTTCCTCGACATATTGATCCAGATAACCATCCCTTAAACACTCAAGGAATTCCTCCTCCTCATTATTTTTACTGATTAGGCTATTCCAATCTATATGTAAGTTAAAGTCACCTATGATGACAGCTGTGCTCTTATTGCACGCTTCTCTAATTTCCCTCGTGATGCCCTCCCCAACCTCTATTTTACTATTTGGAGGCCTATATACCACTCCTATTAATGTTTTTCGCCCCTCGCTATTTCTTAGCTCCACCCATATAGATTCTGTATTAACTGAGTTAATATCCTTCCTTTCAATTGCATTTATCCCTTCTTTTACCAGCAATGCTACCCCTCCTCCCTTTCTTTTTTGTCGATCCTTCCTAAATACTGAATACCCCTGTATGTTAAGCTCCCAGCCCTGCTCACCCTGCAACCATGTTTCCGTAATCCCAATTAGATCATAATTATTAACCTCTATTTCCACAGCTAATTCATCTACCTTGTTCCTGATGCTTCTCGCATTAAGGTATAAAACCCTCAGGCTTTTTTTATGCTCACATTTTTTATGAATTAGTTTGGCCCTTTGTTTTTTGTTCCTCACCCTTTTACCATTTATTTCTGTCTGCCTTTCACTTTCCTCTATTTCACTACATAGGTTTCTAGCCCCCTGCCATACTAGTTTAAATGCTCCCGAACTGCTTTATCAAAAATTACCCCGAGAACATCAGTTCCATCTTTGCACAGGTGTAGACCGTCCCTTTTGTATAGGTCACACCTACCACAAAACTGGTTCCAATGCCTCAAAAATTTAAAACCCTCCCTCTTACACCAATGCTCAAGCCACGTATTTAGCCTAACTATCCTGTTCTCTGTACTCTTACTAGCACGTGGCACTGGTAGTAATCCAGAGATTACTACCTTCGAGGTCCTACTTTTTAGCTTGGCTCCTAACTCCCTAAATTCTACTTGTAGGACCTCTTCCCTTTTTTTAGCTACGTCGTTGGTACCAACATGTATCACGACAACTGGCTGTTCCCCCTCCCCCTCCAGAATGTTCTGCACCCGCGCCGAGACATCCTTGACCCTTGCACCAGGGAGGCAACATACCATCCTGGAGTCTCGGTCGCGACCACAGAAACCCCTATCTATTCCCCTTACAATCGAATCCCCTATTACTATAGCCCTGCCACTCTTTTTCCCTCCCTTCTTTGCAACAGAGCCAGTCATGGTGCCATGAGCCTGGCTGCTGGTGCCTTCCCCCGATGAGTCATCCCCCCCGACAACAGCACCTAAGGCGGTGAACCTGTTGCTAAGGGAGACAACCCCAGGGGATTTCTGCACTACCTTCCTGCCCTTGCTCTGCCTTTTGGTCACCCATGTACTATCTACGCTGGCCTTAACCTGATTCACTCAAATGGGAATTGGAGGAGAAATGATTAAAAAACCCTTTTACCTATCCACCAGCAAGATGAATTGAGCCTTAACCTTTGCTACTCGAGGAATAGGGCTTTTTTTGCAAGTTTTTTTTAAAGTACCAGGCATCTTGTTATTGTCATTGTTTATTAGCAGGAGTGCAAACAGGACAGATAAACCACAAACTGAGCATCATAAGGAAATTCAATTTTTGGAGCAAGAACAAATAAAAGCAAAGGAGCTGGCTTTGCCAATACAATTATAGTATTATCAAGGCCAAATCATTGACAGCAGTGAGTGATTTTATAAAAACAATGACTGATTGTAAAAAGCATTGAGATGAATGGTGCTCTTTTTCAGTGAGGTGTGCAGAATGAGGTTACATTTGTTTTCACAAGAAAAAAAATGACTGTCACGAGAAATAAGTGAGATTTGATGTATGTATTTATTGATACACTTTGATCGCAGTTGGACCTGTTGAATGTGTGGAGAAATGTACATAACTACACATCCCTCTCCAACATCATCACTGTACAGATTCTGGCTGCCATCTCTTGACACCAGACACCTTTTCATCTGGCTCTTTCCTCATGCTAATTGTGAGGGCAGATTTGCACCAAGGAGTCTTAAACGGAGTGCAAAATTGGAAACTGTGTGAATCAAGTTTGCTTTATGCCCCTCTATCAAAATTTCACTAAGAGTGTCCAGACAAGAAATAGAAAACAAAAACTGTTGGCATCACTCAGCAGGTCAGGCAGCATCTGTGGAGAGCGAAACAGAGTTAACGTTTCAGGTCGATGACCTTTCGTCAGAACTGGAAAAGGTTTGAGATGTGACAGGTTTTAAGCAAGTACAAAGGCAGGGAAAGTGGGGCGGGCGGGGGCGGCGGGGGGGAAGGAAAGAACAAAAAGGGAAGGTCTGTGTTAGGGTGGAAGGCGGGAGTGATTAAATAGTAAAAGGGATGATGGTGCAAGGCAGAAGGGGATGGTAATGGGACAAGTAAAGAAACAAAAGGTGGGTCTAGAGGAGGTGTAAATGGCAGCAGCAGAATCATTACCAACACCTGCTGTCTGAGAAAATGGGAGTAGTGGTTATGATCTGAAATTGTTGAACTCGATGTTGAGTCTGGAAGGCTCTAAAGATGAGGTGCTGTTCCTTGAACTTACGTTGAGCTTCATTGGAATAGTGTAGGAGGCCGAGGTCAGAGTGGGAATGGGATGGAGAATTAAAATGGCAGTCGACCGGAAGCTCAGGGTCACGCTTACGAACTGAATGAAGGTGTTTAGGAAAATCATCTCCCAATCTGCGTTTGATCTCCCCAATGTCGAGGAGACCACATCGTAAGCAGCGAATACAGTATAGTAAGTTTAAAGAAGTACAAGTAAATCACTGTTACACCTGGAAGAATGCGGTTCATATTTTGCATTTTGTTGAATTAAAAAAGTATATAACTATTTAAAAATAATATTCAAATCCCCAAAGCCAAATTGTTACTAAAAGAAGGGTTTTTAACACCATCACTCGATCGTATGCACTATTGTATTCACCTTGCCTTATTGAAGACGCCACAGAGAGTGAAGAACTCTCTAAAGGCCATGGAGACTGGCAGCTCTCTCTGGGCTGGATTTAATGTATCGCCTTTTCAATTGAATGAGAAATCTCAAGCCGTCACCTGCCAGCCTGCAATTAAACTCGCATGAACTGACAAAAAAAGGAGAGAGTATTTGCGTTGAGAAAAAGCCCTCTCCAAAGCATGCATGCAATTAGAATTGCAGATCTGTCTTTTTACAGGCATTACAATATATGTTTTATACATAATCGTGAAATTAAGTCTGTAGGACTTCAGGGCACAGATAAAGTTCCTCAGCTGAGACAGATTCCATTTTCCTCTCCTGTCATCTCCCAGCAATAGGGGAACTGCCCACAACGTTCATTGCAATGAATCAGGCAGCATATTCCCATCAATTAGTTATACTATTTTTGCATTGCAAACTACAAGGGATAGATTTACTAGAATGATTCCAGAACTGAGAGATTATACCTATCAGGAAAGATTGAACAGGCTGGGGTTCTTTTCCCTAGAATAGAGAAGGCTGAGGGGTGACCTGATAGAGGTCTTTAAAATTATGAAGGAGTTCGATAGGGTAGACGTAGAGACGATGTTTCCACTTGTGGGGGAGACTAGAACCAGGGGCCAAAAATATAGGATAGACACTAATAAATCCAATAGGGAATTCAGAAAAAACTCAAGCAGTGGTTGAGGCGAATAGCATTGATGCATTCAAGGGGAAGCTAGATAATTACGTGAGAGAGAAAGGAATAGAGGAAATGCTGATAGGGTGAGATGAAGAGGGGTGGGAGGAGCCTCGTGTGGAGCATAAACACCAGCATAGACCAGTTGGGCCGAATGGCCTGTTTCTGTGCTGTAAATCCTCTATAATACTCTATAAAAAGACACACTTAAAACAAGAAATTCCCAGGACATTTTGTGCTGAAAGATCCAGTGGAGTGTTTTTGACTCGAAGCTGACTTTATTAGCATTGTGGAACATATTGCTGCAAGTAATTGTTTTATGCTGTGAATTAGTATTTTTTGCTTTAAATACATTTTGCTATGAGTATTTGTCTCTGAGGTTTTATGCAGATGTTTGTTAAGTTGATTTTTTTTCTCAGTGTACTTTTTACTGAAGTGATTCACAAGGAACAAATCACAATTGAAACAGATCAGATTCCACGAAAAATGGGCTTCTCTTTGACTACATTAGAATCAGGCGACAAGAGATTTTTTAAATCTCTCATTTTTAATTTGTCTTAGGATCTCAGGCTTTTAAAACCCAAGCTTCACGCCACCAAATTCTTGATTATTTAATTTCAAGCTTGGCGATGCCCTGTTCTATGGGTCTTGGGGAGAGAATTTCCCTCCTTTGCACCTCCCGTGGGCGCAAAATTCTTTTCGCTGGCCGCAGCGTTAGCCGCCCCTCCCGCCAAATTCCGTGGGAGGTTAGCGGCGATGCTACTGGGTTGCGCCCCGATATCATGCGCCCGGAGATGACGCTAACTTTTCTAGCTTTTCTGATTTAACGCTCCAAACGGGACTCGAGGGGAATTTCTAACCCTTGATCTTTCATCTTGGTTTCTTAGCAACAACAACAAAATGGTCTTGATACTTGGGGCTAGAAATTCCCCTCGAGCCCTGTTTGGGGCGTTAAATCAGAAAAGCTGGAAAAGTTAGCGCCGGCGCTAAACCTCCACCAGCCTTTCTAAAATTCCCACTTTTTGCTCCAAGAGGGAAATGGGGCGCAAGAGGGGGGAAGTTCCCGACCCGGGGCGCACGGCTCAGCAGCGCCACGCACTGGGACGCGTGGCGCTGACGGATTGCAGGGGCTCTTCCCTGAATTAAAGGGAAAGGCCCCACGTTGTGAACTCTGCCGTACTTCTTTAACTTACCTGCAGCACCGGGGAGCGGGGGTGCCGCGCGATCAGCCCGACACTCAAGCCGAGTGACCCCGCTTCCGGAGCAAAAAAAAAATGTTTCAAAAAAGCCGACATATTTTTTCAGGGCGGCCGGCCATCTCACCTTTACCTTGCGCCCAGCTAGCGGCCGGCCGC
Source organism: Squalus acanthias (assembly GCA_030390025.1). NCBI lineage: Eukaryota > Metazoa > Chordata > Chondrichthyes > Squaliformes > Squalidae > Squalus > Squalus acanthias. Next base: position 47,171,012 of record CM059439.1, on the reverse strand, counting down.
CCTGCTCGTGTCCCCTGCAGTAGTCGCTGCCATCGCCTGGTGCTGCTGCAGTGGGCGAAGGGGAATTTTTCTGCTGGGGCGCTACCTGGAGCGACGCGTCCGGAGACGACGTCATGATCTCCGGGCGCATGAGATTGGAGCGCAACCCGGTAGCGCCGCCGCTTACCTCCCGCAGAATTGGGCTGGGGGGCGCGGTCAGCGCCGCGGCCAGGCGAAAAGGCCTTTGTGCCCCGTTACCTGCCCCCCACGGGAGGCGCTAAGGAGGGGAATTTCTCCCCCTTGATTTTTTTTTGCTGCAGAATGACTGATCATTACTACTGCTGGCTGATTGAGAGGTAACTTGCAGCTGATTACTGGAAGATTTATGTAGAGAATAATGGGTGGCAGCGATTACAAGAAAATCATTTCTTCCATCAATTCAGAAGACGTCATAAACACAAAAGCGAAACTGGAGCGATTCATTTTCATCTGAACCCTGAGATGAGATTACTTTGCATTGTAATCATTCCCATCTACCCGCCTTTATGTTGTAAAATATATGAGGGTGGATTTGATCTCAGAGCTGGTTTCCAGCGTTTTAATTTCCCATCCGCCAGAGACAGCAGGAGGTTACGGCGTTTTTAACCGCTAGGCCTCGTGTAGATACCACCGGGTGAGAATAGGGCACAGAGCGGCTGCCAGCAGGAGATAATCGGGCATCTGTTGGTCACCTGCCGGCTGAGGGGGTGGGGGTTTTGGGAGATCTCGCTCGAGGGTGGGGGGAGGATGGGAAGCCAGGGGCAGGGGAGGCCGTGACTTTCCCTTTGGGACCCGAAGGAGCTCTCCTGCCCCTCCTGGCCTCACAAAGGAAATTTTTGACTTATCTGCTCGGTCTCTTCATTGTTCCCACCAGTTGCTAACCTGCTTCAGTCTTGTGGGAAAACCGGGGCTGCTTCGCCACTCAGGTCCGGGGTGAAATGCCATTTGCGTCCTATTGGCATCGTGAGACCCTGATTTACATAAATTCATCTGGCACCTGCTTGCTTCAGGCAGCATCATCATCCACCTGCAGAATCCTGCTGGTTAATATTGGAGACAGTGGGGAAAGCTGGAGGTCTGAGCAGATAAGTAACCTGCTTTGCTTTAAATGCCCACACGCTCGGTTTCTGCCAGACGTATGGGGTTAAAATCGACCCCATATGTAGCAATTTTAGTGATAAGGGTAAAACATCAAGTCTGACTTGTAGTTGCTGTGTGCTGCTGTTTGCAGAAGCTCTCGGTTTTTTCACAGCCAAGTGTCAAGGCCAACCTTAGTTTGTGCCGGATGACTTCCTCACTGAAGGAATAAATTTGCACGGTTATAACTGCAAGAGCGCCATAATTTAATTAGCAGCGGGCTTCTGTACAATAGCTGCACATATTATAACTACTTTACTACAATCCTGAAGTTAAAAGTTTCACACAGTTACCATAAGAGGGAACTCGACTACAAAGATTTATTCCCTCCAATTTACAGGCCCCCCCCGCTACCCCCCCCCCCCCCCCCCCTCAATCAAAATCTCTGCTTTGTGCTGTGCCAGTCAATGAGGAGCACATTCGGGTCAGTAGCATTTTGAGTCAGAGTCACAAGCTCAATTTCTCCACTTCACCAGAGTCTCAATATCAATTTCATTATTGTGGGGAGGAAAATAGCAGGAAACCAAAAGCAGAAGAAAAGTTGTCCCTGGGCAACTATCATAAACATCCTTGTGACTGGTTAATTGGCTCAGATTGAAATTGTCCCACCCTCTTGGCCATAGAAGCTACAAGGCCAATAGAACAGATCCAAGTGAGATGAGAAAACTTCCAGAGAATGATGTTATTAATAAATAATGATAGGAATTTAGATGCAGGAAGCCAGATTGCAATAATAAAATGCCTCACTTGATCAGAAACTGCAAAAGCTTCAGACAGGTTCACCTTTGAGCTTTTTTCTGTTAAAAATGTGGAACTTTTAGTGATTGTTTCCATTGATGTGTGACATTCTGAGATTTCAAAAAATTAATGCACCAAATTTTTACCGCTACACTACCATTAGTCCCTAGAAAGAGGTCTGTGCCATATTTATGTTATGAAACTGCGGCTGTGTTGAACTTCAATGGATGTTATGCTTGAATAGAAACAATTACTTAAAACTGCGCACTTTAGCAGAAATAAATGATCAGCCTGATTGGCCCATAAATCTCCAGCTAACAGGCAAACAGCTTAACTTTCTTTAAAAGCTTGAAACAAACTACATACTGAAATAGGTCTTGGCTGAAAAATCAATATGCAAATTATTTGGCACAACCATTCATACCTCTGATGCAAAATAAGTTTGGTTTACAGCAAGTCTGTGCATGTGATGTGTGCTGCTCGACACGATCTGATACCATCTTTATAATGCAGAACCGTTGGAACCTGGAGTGCGTCAATGCCATACCAGCTGATTTTAGAAGCACTATAATTGCTCTCAGTGCCCCATGAGTATAAACCGACTGCCCAGTGATCCCCCCCCCACCCCCCACTCCCCATCACCCCCATCCCCTCTCCTCGAAAAGGCGTGTGGGGATTTTGTCTGAGCAAAGGATTGCAGTTGGCCATGTTGTCACCCCTGGTGGAAGAGACACCCAACTCTCACTGTCTGGGCTCATACATGAAGAATAGAATACCTGAGAGCACTTGGTACCTGTATCAGTGCCCTCGAGTGAGCAAGGAAGAACATTGGAGGAGAGGCGAAGTAGTGCTGGCCGAACACATTGTGAACACATCCTGATGCTGTTGGTAAGCTTGTCCCTCATTTGGTTTTGTCCAGAAATCCAGTTTCTGGCTGGTTTGCCTAGAAGTGACTAAGAAGTGTACCAAATACGAGGGGATTCATTTTAGGAGTCCATGCTGCTGGTTTGCCACCTCGCCCTCTGGCAATGTGGACTCATAAAATGCTACTCAAGAGCCTGGTTGTTACCTAAAAGGCTTTTCCAATCACTTCTGTGACTCATAATGTGGAGGCATTGATTGCTGATGTTAATAAGGTTTTCAATTAATTTTCATCAGCAACAAAACAAGCATCACAACGCAAGCAATAATCCCACTCCCTGCCCTGTCTGGTTTTGGGTTTGGCAACAGATGGCACCTCCATTTGTGCAACTAATCCTGTTTATATTGTGGAGCACATTCTACAGACCCAGCAATGACAACTTTATTTTCTGGCTACCAATGACTGAGAAAGGTCTGTGCAGGACAACAGTCAGGAAACCACATCACTGGCTTATACAGGTGAGTTGACTGGTTGGCTAGGTATATTGACAGCTGGTGCCACTGAAGGCAGTATTTATATTGCTGCTGCAGCCCTGCTGCCTCTCCAGGTGGATCTTGGTACCTCCGGAATCAGCAGCACTGCCTCATTTACCTTTCAATGCTGCCAGAAGGAGTTGGGGCTGTCATAAGGAGCCATCATGTACACTGAGTGACTGACTGGCTTGTAGTTACTTACAAGCACCTTCTGTTATTCTTCAAACATACCCTCATCAGCAAACAATTCCTGCAGTATGATAGACATAGTGTGCAGCACTTAAGCACAAGTGAAGAGCACTCCCATTATTTAAAGAGGCACTGTTTTCATATCTGGCAAAGCTCTTGTTATTTATTTAAAAACACACAATGCAGTGATACACCATCGTATCACTTGCAAGTAATCACAATGTGACAAAAAGGTTCTATGACTTCTTTGGCTCTGCTCCAGCTTTGCAAGATATTTTTCTAGAAGATAGTCCTCTTGATAACAAGAAGAAGAATAACAACATAGGCTCTTCCTGTCATGTGCTGCAATACTGCTTGTGGCTGGTGGTGGTTAAAGAAGTCATGAACTTTAATAGTGAAACTCAACCAGTTTATGATACCTTTGTATTTCCTAAGAATTATATGATAGATTTTACAAACTTGCGCTCCCAGGGTGGAGATTTTAAAAATTAATTCTGTGGATATGGGCATCGCTACCAAGGCCAGAATTTATTGCCCATCCCTAGTTGCCCTTGAGAAGGTGATGGTGAGCCACCTTCTTTACCACTACAGTCCGTGTGATGAAAGTACTCCCACAGTGCTGTTAGGTAGGGAGTTCCAGGATTTTTACCCAGTGACGATGAAGGAATGGCGATGTATGTCTAAATCAGGATGGTGTGTGACTTAGAGGGGAACTTGGAGGGGACAGTGTTCCCATACACCTGCTGCCATTGCCCTTCTAGGTGGTGGAGTTTGCGGGTTTGGGAGGTTTGAGCGCCAGGAGTACAAATGATGAATTCGGGCATGAAGGTCAGTAGACAACACAGGATTCTCTATCTGAAGGAACATCTGGTGATGCCCGCTGGTGTCTGAGCCCCAATTCCCAATATGTGGTCCTGGGACTCAAAGTTCGCACTGGAAACACAAATTCCTTAAAAAAAAACTTATGTTTCTGAGAAGTGCACATTCTTTAGGTTACAAACTGTACATTATTTTCCTGAAATTTTATAGGATGCTTTACTTGGAGCTTATGAGGAACAAGAGAAGAAAATTCAGAGGAATAATGATTGTGATAGCGTTAATAAAAATAGAGAAATACAAATAAGGATAGGTAATCCTGCTATAACAGATAACCATTGTATCACCAGTTAACTAGTGTACTGTAACACACACTACTCCTGATACTGTACACACAATGATAATAGCAGCGCTAAATAATTTACCCATTATACTGTAGATGGACTGGTTATTATGCTGTTACATTCGCTGACCTCTGTATATAGGGGTGAACCACTGTAGTGTACACATAGATATTATTGTACTGTTGTACTGAACAAGATTATGCTAACCTGTCCTAATGTCTTCTTCTTTGGCTCAATGTCAATTTCTTTCTGATTACGCTCCTGTGAAACACCTTGGGACATTTTACTACCAAAAGGCGCTATATAAATGCAAGTTATTGTTATTGTTGACTAATGTAGTGTACGCAAACTGATTGTTGTACTGTTATATACACTATAAGGGCTCATTGGGGTTGGGGGTAATGTATTAGCATGGGCAGAGGATTGGTTAAAGGACAGAGAGTAGGGATAAACGGGTCATTTTCAGATTGGCAGACTGCAACTAGTGGGGTGCCGCAAAGATCAGTGCTTGGGCAACAGCTATTTACAATTTATATTAATGACTTAGAGGAAGGGACCAAGTGTAATGTATCCAAGTTTGCTGACGATGCAAAACTTGGTGAGAAAGTAAGCTGTGAGGAGAACACAAAGGGGGGAGAAATTCGGGATAACTTTTAAAAGTTGAAAAAATTAGCGCCAGGCGCTAATGTTTTTCAACTTTTAAAAAATTCAGGGTTTGCGCTCCAGGAAGGAAGTGCTGCGCTAAATCAAGCGCTCCACTTCCTTCCTGGCGTGCAACAGGCAGCAGGCGGGGCGGTCGGTGAGCAGCGCTGCATAATGGGCCGTGCAGCACTGCCGCGTTGGAAGGCTCCTTCCCTCCCTTAAAGGGAAGTGTCATCGCTGCAGGCTCTGCATGAGGGAAACTTACCTGGTCCCTGACGGCAGCCGCAATCGGCAGCAGAGTGCTGGGCTGATCGATCGCTGGCGAAGACAAATGAAAAAAAACACAAAGACCGATTGAGAATTTTTTCCACCTACCTCGGCCACCTCGCCTTTAAGTATCGCCCCCGAAGCGCCCAGCCTCCCGATGAACGCCTCCTGCAGCTGCCGGTGTTTTTGCCTGGCGATGCTGCAGGCGGCGGGACCGAAGTTCGGGTCCGGGGCGATGCGCACACAGCGATGACGTCACGATCTCCGGGCAAAGGAGATCGGGGCGCAACGCCATACTGCCGCCGCAAACCTCCCGCTGAATATAGCGGGAGTCGATCTTCTCGCCGCGCCCGGTTGGTAAGTGATTAGTGCCCCGTTATCGCCCCCCAGAGGCGATAACGGGAGCCGCTAAGGTGTCCAGTCGAGCCTGCAAAGGGATATATAGACAGGTTAAGTGAGTGGGCAATAAGGTGGCAGATGGGAATATAATGTGGGGAAATGTGAGGTTATTCACTTTGGTGGGAAGAATAGAAAAACAGAATATTTTTTAAATGGTGAGAAACTATTAAATGTTGGTGTTGAGAGATTTAGGTGTCCTCGTACAGGAAACACAGAGAGTTAGCATGCAGGTACAGCAAGCAATTAGGAAGGCGAATTGACCTTTATTGCAAGGGGGTTGGATTACAGGAGTTAGGAAGTCTTGCTACAATTGTATAGGGCTTTGGTGAGACCATACCTGGAGTACTGTGCACAGTTTTGTTCTCCTTATCTGAGGAAGGATATACTTGCCTTAGAGGCGGTGCAACAAAGGTTCACTAGATTGATTCCTGGGATGAGAGGATTGTCCTATGAGGAGAGATTGAGTAGATTGGTCCTATACTCTCTGGAGATTAGCAGAAGCAGAGACAATCTTATTGAAACATATAAGATTCTGAGGGGATTGACTGGGTAGATGCTGAGAGGTTGTTTCCCCTGGCTGGAGTGTCTAGAACTAGGGGGCATAGTCTCAGGATAAGGGGACGGCCATTTAAGACTGTGATGAGGAGGAATTTCTTCACTCAGAGGGTTGTGAAACTTTGGAATTCTCTACCCCAAAGGGCTGTGGATGCTGAATCATTGAGTATATTCAAGGCTAAGAAAGATAGATTTTTGGACTCTAGGGGAATTAAGGGATATGGAGATCGGGCAGGAAAGTGGAGTTGAGGTCAAAGATCAGTCATGAGTTTATTGAATGGCGGAGCAGGCTCAAAGGACTGTATGGCCTACTCCTGCTCCTAATTCTTATGTTCTTATGTTCTAATCACGATACTGAAAATATGCTATTGTATACCTTTGCCAGTGTTTGAGATAATACACATTACACGTTGAGCCAATTAGTTAGGGATGGATTACAGATGTGTGTGTAAGATCCTTGTGAACAAGTTCACAATAGATTAGACAGTATTTCATTGTACAGAGGGTGGTTAGAATTTGGAAGTCTCTGCCACAATCAATTATTGAAGCAGAGTCCATGACTACTTTTTAAAATAAATTAGTAATTGTTTAAAAAAGAGGAATATTAAAGGGTATAGGGAGTGAGCAGGAGATTGGGATTAGACTAGTTGGCTCATGTGGAGAAAAACACCAGCACAGTCTTGATAGGCCAAATGGCCTCTTTCTGTGCTGTAACATTTTACGATTCTATGGCAAGGAAGAATTTCCATGGGCCACTCAAGCTGTCGCAAACCACACTCATGTTTAAAGGCAAAACTTGCACATAGCGAGGTGAATATGAAGAGAGTACATTTTGTCACATCCCTTTAATCTTCTCTGCTCCAGTGAATACAGCCCTAGTTTTTTCAAAGTCTCTCACCATAACTAAATCATCCCATCCCTACTAAATCTAAGTGCATTACATTGGATTTCCAAGGCTCCAATAACCTGAGGCATATTTTACTCATGTGGTGCAACTTCAGCACCTGTAGCTGCTCCAGGGCTGCACCCCTGACCATGGCCAATGTCTTGGGATAAGGCTCATTATCATCATACTTAGTGGTGTTTCCACTCTTGGCTGGTCACTCGGCTCATCGGGTGAGAGAAATGGCTGCAGCACATGCCACAGCATAGCATGGCCAGCAGACCCTGGCCCTGACGGGGCGGTAGGCCCTTTCTATAATGGTGTGCTCAAAACTGTGCACAGTACTCTAACTGTAGCCTAACTAATGCCTTATTATCACCTCCTTGCTTTTCCATTCAATGGTCCGACATATAAAATCCAGAATCTCATTTGCCCTTTATCTGGATTTTTCCACTTATAATAACGATTTGTGTATGGGTACCCCCAAATCTCTGTTTCTCCCCTCCATTGGAAATTTACATTTTGCCATGACTCTTAATTTATCATCATTGATATCATTTTCCCCAATGCCCATTTCTAAGTCGCGCATATGTAGATTCCTAGACAGACCTATGGGATGTCCAATATCTATGTTTTCCTAATTTGTGACCAATCCATTTACACTGAGGGGTAATTTGCCAACTTTAAACTCATGATTTTGTGTCCTTTAGCCTACAGTCTTAGATGAGCTGCAATTTCCTCCAACTAAGCATTGAGAAGATTAAAGCCATTGGCCTAAAAATTCAGTTGCTTTGCGCCACCCGTTAGCGCCCTAAGAGGGCGCTAACGGGGCGCAAAGCAAATAGTGCCCAGGCGCGGTGCCACCAACGCCTTCCGCGAAATTCAGCAGGAGGTTAGTGGCGGCCGTAACCGTTAGCGCCCCGCGGCGCTGCGGGCGATGACGTCATCACCGTGCACAGCGCCCCACTCGCGCCCCGGCCACGATCTTTGGTAGCACCCCCTGATTTACCGCCGGACGCTATGTCTGACGGGGTCAGGGGGGTCTACCTGCGGCCGGGGTGGCGCAAATTAAAGGGGAGGTGCCAGGTGGCCAATTTTGTTGCTGGCTGCCTGCCAGCACCTGCCCCCTATGCCGTCCCCGGCCTCCTGAGCAGCCCCCCCGCGGAGTGCCAGTTGCGCTCCGTGAGCCCGACATTTCTCTTGAGTGCCGGGCTCTTTTGCCGGCACTCTGATCCCTGGTGGCCCAGCTGGGCCCCGGGTCGCGCTGCGCTAGGCCCCTCCCCTTTACGAAGGGGAGGAAGGTCTGCAGTACCGCGGCACATAGCGCCGAGATATTCACTCGCAGCGCCCCAAGAGGGAGGCGGGGCGCTTCCAGTAACACCCCGCCTCCCTCTTGGAGCACTACTGGTGAATTTTGGCTGCGGGGGTGCTAATTTCTTCGGGGTGCTAAAAGTAGCGCCCCGGTGAAGTTAGCGCCCCAAAGGGGGCGTGACCCAATTTTTCCCCATTGTCTTCGGCCCTTGCTGCAAACTCCGTGCCCTTGCTATCAATTTCATCCTCCTCCCCAGCCACTGTCTCAGGCTGAACTAGACTGTTCCCACCTTTGGCATCCTATTCTACCTAGAGCTTAGTTTCCAATCCCATATCCTCTCCATCACAAAGCCTGCCTACTTCCATCTCTACAACATCACCTGTCTCCATGCCTCTCTCAGCCCATCTACTGCTGAAACCCTCATCCATACCTTTGTGACCTCCAGATTTGAATATTCCAATGTACTCCTGGCCTGTCTCCCATCTTCAAACCTCCATAAACCCAGCTTATCCAAACCTCTGCTGCCTGTATCCTATCCTGCACCAAGTCCTGCTTGACCATCACCCTATCCTTGCTGACCTACATTGGCTCCTGGTCCCCCAACGCATCCAATTTAAAATTCTCATCCTTATGCTTAAATCCCTTCATGGCCTCACCCTTCCCTTTCTCTGTAACCTTCTCCAGCCCTACACCCCTCCTCAAACTCCCCATTCCTCTGAATCTAACTTCTGCTGTTTCCCCCTCTTTTTACCTCATCATTTGTCTAAGGCCTGTGCTTTGGAAATCCCTCTATAAACTTCTGCATCTCTCCGGTATCTCGCCTCCTTAAAGGCCCCCCTAAAATCCACCTCTGTCACCCCTCCTAATATCTCCTAATTGGCTCAGCATAATTTTTTAATTCGGCCTCTGTGAAGTGCCTTGGGACATTTTACTACGTTAAAGGTGCTGAATAAATGCAAATTGCTTTTGTTTTATCTATGTTGCCACTTTACCTTTAAGACCATGGTTCTTAATCTTCACAACAAGTCTCTTATGTGGCACTTCTTCAAACACTTTTTGTCAAGTATATACCAGGTCTGGTGTCTTTCCTCTGTCTATGCGCTATAAATGTAAGGTGTTGTAGTAATTTGGTTAAAGTAGTTGAGCACAACCATATTACCACTCTGTAATTAGCCCATATCTTTCTAAGCATTCACAAAAGGCTCTACCAGTTGACCAATGTGACGCTAACTGATCTATAACTATCTGGATTATACCTGTTTTTAAAAAGGATCATAACATTTGTCATCCTCCACCATTGGTACAATTCCTATTCTGGGAAAACATGGTTAGTAGCTCTACTATTTCATCACTAATATCTGTCAGAATTCTGGAGTTAAGGCCATCTGGGCCTAGTGACTTATCAATTTTAGCCCTATTGACCCTTTTTAATACCATTTCCTTCTATGATTTGCACAGTATGTTACAACACAAACTGTGCACAAGCATGTGGTAATAATGGGCCAAAAATTCATCTCGCGTATTCCCACTCCAATTGCCGGTTTTCTGCATGCCCTGCGCATGCGCTGAAAACCGGCAATTGGTCTTTTGAAAAGGGGGCATTTCCTCGGTGCATCGCGTGCGCGCTACAGGCTGCGCGCACGCTGTGCACTTCATGCTTTGGACGCGTAGGTAAGTACGGAAGATTTTAGAAATGGAAAAAGGAGGAGTAAGACCCACTTTTAACAAGGTAAGTAGTGAATTAAGTATTTTTTTGAATTTTTTTTAACAGGTATATCTTTTTTAGAGACTTTAAAGACAGGTAAGTTTATTTTTATAACTTTTTAAAAGATTTTAAATTTTTTCAAAAATTTAATTTTTTATTTAAAATGGTTAATTTATTTAACTATACTTATTTTATTAATGTGATGGTTTTTTTTAAAAATTTAATTGAGGTTTAGCTGTTATTTTGGGGGGGTGTAAGATTCATAGATTTCACAGCACGTATGTGAAACTTATGAATGGAAGATGGTGTGCTGCCATTGGCTCTAACTGAGTCACGTGATCCCACAGCTCGCACGAATTCACTACGCCGGTGGGATACGCAAGCACTGCCCAGCTGATGTCTGGAACATCAAGTTCGTGCGAGCTGGATCTGAAAAAGCACAAGCGGAGTGAGAGATCGCGGGGAAGCCTTACCCCCGCGGGAACAGAGCGAGATCAATTTCTGGGTCAATAATTCAGAACTGAAATATAACCACACTGGTACTCGTTTTGAATATTGAATCAGTAAAATATTGAACAAACCTTTGACTGGTTCTCTATTTATGCTTTAGTTCACCGATTTTTATGTTTTTTTCTTAAAGTATTATTGTCCTGATCCAAGTTAAATTAATATCCTTGGTAAATTTGTTCTGTATTTAGAAAGTTATGAAATCACTTATGTCCTATCCCTTTAATTACTGTTTTCATACTGCTTTAATTACTGCTTTATCTTCACAGCTTCCTAACTATCTTAGTTGCCTACAATGTTGTCTTTGGGAGCGATACAAAAAGCATGTTATCATGAATAGTGTGATAGAGAGAGGGGGCCCATTGCCCCGTTAACCAGACATAACTGCAACAAACAATACCATATTAGCAAGTAAGTGGAACAGATACATCCAGTCCAACCAAAGCAAACGCCAGTTCCTGCCTTGTAAACTGTTTTGTATGTTTGTGATTGTCAATGGGGATGGGGTGGGGGGTGGTGGGGGGTGGTGGGGGATTGAGATCAGTGAATGCAGCTTAGACCAGGGGTTGAACCTGACACCTCTTGGTCTATTTGTCTCAGTGTCCGGTTTCATAGCAACCACATTAAAACCAACCCCGAGCATTAATTTTAACTTGACTTCCCAACTACCACAGAACCCCACAGCTTGCATCTAGTTGACTTGTCACTCGCTGAACTCCCAGGAAAGCCTGTAATGCAAGAATTGCTATTTCGTGTCCCCTTTTCCAGTTTTTCCTGTTATATTGATAGCTTGTAAATGCTTTCTTATGAATCAGCAGTCAACGTTCAGTTATCTTAGGTTCTGCATAAATATTACCTGCTGTTATGGCAAAAACAAATTCTGTAAAAAATATTTAAAATGTGCAATAATTTTTTTTCATAAAAGTGCCACATGTAATAAACAAAGAACAGCACTGAGAACGTACTGTAAAACTGGAAATGGTCCAACTTTCCAGTCATGAATTGCTTGTTCTGATCTGGCCATTGATAATTCAAAAACATCACCCCCTGATGTTTTATTTCAGCACAAAGAACTGAGCCTTGGATATTAAAGAGTTAAATTATGTTGTTCTAAACTACACGGAACATTTCACAAACAGTGGAAGATCTTGACATGCAGATTGTATTGAAGTGGGTTTGAAGCTCAACCTCAGGAGGTCTACAGTGTAGGATTATCACTGCTTCAATTTTCTTTGTGTGTGGGCGTTGGTGTGTGATGTGTGCACAGACTGAAGAAAGGGTGAGACAGAAAGAAGGTAAGAGTAAATGTCAATAAAATACGCCCGGGGAACACGTGAGGCCCGCTTGTAATATGTCACCTCTGCTTATTAAAAGGCCACGGTAACAGCCCTGTGGGGTTTTCTGTGCTGGTTAGCTCATAGGGGACCCCAGCGTGGCTAACGTCACGATAGCACCCACGTTCCTGGGAAGCTGAGGTTGACCTCATAGGTCAACACTAATGTTGTGTTCTGCATTCAAAAAAGGGAAGCACGCGTTCAGTAAAATGGTTCCCACTGTCTCTCAAATTCAGTTATTGCCTATACATCTCGAGAGCATATTTATACCATATTAGGCTCACCTGGTTATTGTGGTCACTAGAAAGAAAAAACACAAAAATTCCCATGTTAAATTTTTTCTTTACTGTTATGATAATTGGTCAGATGGGTATTTTATTGCGCTCATAGCATGGTAGGTCTGATCTTTGCCTGTTTCTAGTGCTGATTCTTGTACTTTCTGTGGGGGAGGCGAGGTTTGAATGACCTTTTTTCCCCAACTTTTTTCTCCTTTTCTGAAGAATGACCTGTGCCGACTTATGGCTCCATGTGCAGTTTTGGTCGCCTTATCTGAGGAAGGATGTTCTTGCCATGGAGGGAGTGCAGCGAAGATTCACCAGACTGATACCTGGGATGGCAGGAATGACGTATGAAGAGAGATTGGGTCGATTAGGCTTATATTCGCTAGAGTTTTGAAGAATGAGAGGGGATCTCATTGAAACTTATAAAATTCTAACAGGACTAGACAGATTAGATGCAGGAAGGATGTTCCCGATGGCGGGGGAGTCCAGAACCAGAGGTCACAGCCTAAGGATAAGGGGTAAGCCATTTAGGACTGAGATGAGGAGGAATTTCTTCACCCAGAGAGTGGTGAACCTGTGGCATTCTCTACCACAGAAGGCAGTTGAGGCCAATTCATTAAATATATTCAAGAAGGAGTTGGATATATTTCTTAAGGCTAATGGGATCAAGGGATATGGGGAGAAAGCAGGGACAGGGTACTGAATTTGGATGATCAGCCATGATCTCATTAAATGACGGAGCAGGCTCGAGGGGCCGAATGGCCTACTCCTGCTCCCATCTTCTATGCTTCTATGCTCCACAGACTGGCAGAATCTCTGATACCTTGCCCAATTGCCATTTTTGATGACTGAGCCTAGACAATGAATATCATTTGACGGTGGAAAGGCACTATAGCTGATTCTGTGCTTGCTCAATGTACACAGACACACTGGCCGGAGTTTTCCGGTGGTCAGTGGGCGGGATCAATGGCGGGTCAGGTGGGAAATTTGATTTTTTTGACAGCGGGTCGGTGTCATCCCGCCGCAACGCGCCTTTCCCAATGGCACATCTGTGATCTCAGATCGGACCCGACCCGTGGAGGCAGGCAACCCAATTAAAGCAATTGTTGGCTTGTTGACAACCCTTAATAATGGTGTTAACCTTACCTTTTCACTTTACCTGCTCGCCCACGGGGTCCACGCTAGTCGTGGACCACATCTGTTAACCTGAGGCGGGAGTTGAATGGCCATTGAATAAGTTGATTAGTTGACAGCTTGAAATGTACTATAAAAGCTCCCACCTCACAACTGTTTACTTTCCAAGCACAGAAGCTGTTGCTTACTCCATTTGGAACACAGATTGAGCTTTATGCAGACTGCAAGTGTTTGGAGTAAACTTTCCATCCAGTGTCACCTCATTGGAACAACCTCTCTCACCATCGACAGCTTGCTTCTGTCATCTCAACTTCACCTGCCATCTATTCCATCAACATGGGTGCCCTTTATACTGTCTCACCTTGGTCCTCAGAATCTGACCACGATCAGCTCCAACACCAGCAGCACCAGGCACATCAGCAGCACCAACAACAACACTAACCTTCTCCGCAATCAACTGATGCTGCACAGGACAGAGGGCATCAGCACCCGACCACATTGCTGCCTGGGAGGCCAGGGATGGCCTCACCATGGCCAGATTTACTTCACTTGACGCTGTACACCCTGGTTGCCACATGATGCGCCAGGTTGGCACCACCCCACACCAACACCATAAAGCATCCCTACAATGTCCAAGCCATTACTTTCACACCCATCACCATTGCGGGGGGTACCGTTATGTCTCACCATTCACTGCAACTCACTAAGCCATTTCCAAAAGTGCACACAAATCTGTCTAAGAACGTAAAGTGTTGAAAATAAAGGTTTCAATGTTTGACAGCGCATTAACAGAAACTTTACATGAACATTGGATAAAACACCCAAGTGGCTGCCCTTTGTGTTGTTAGTTGGTATGATTGCACTAGGATGAGGGTGAGTGTGAGAGGTGGCTAGTGAGATGGGGATGTGATAATGTAGATAGAGAGAGAGGGATGGGTGGATGTGCAAGGTAAGTTGGTGTGAGTAAGGATGTGCAGGAGTAGGGTAGGGAAGGCAAAGTGATGGGGATGTGATGAGAGGCACAGCAGGATGAGGTTGAGTGTGGCTTTGTACTAATGTTTCCTGATCTACTGAGATCTTTGAAACGTTTGCACCACTGCACCCAGGTCCTCCTGATGACATCCCTGATTGTGACCTCCTCTGCAATGTGCAATCAGGCTGTCTTGGTCGCCTGGGAGGTCTCTTCCGCCCATGGGAAGGGAAGAGAACCTCCCTGCGTGCTCTGACTCCCTCCATAAGCATATGGAGGGAGTCATGGGAGAACCTTGGTACAGCCCTGCACCTCTGCAGTGCTTGTCAGTGTTTGCAGCACTTCAATGCTGTAGAACACTGACAGCACAAACATCAAAAGTAAGGTGGCCATGGTCCCTTTAAGGAAACCGGCTCAAGACGCGTCATGAATGACGTCACCAGACCTGCTCCATCTAAATGGGTCGGGAAACGCACTGGGTGGGCTTAATAGGACCCATTAAGGTAAACTCATTCTGTACAGCGGGATGGAGCCAGCAGCAGGGTCGGGACCTGCCACGGACACCGGCCGTACTGGACCCACCAAGGTAAGGAAAATTCCGGCCATAGAAACACACACAGAAACACACACACAGAAACACACACAGAAACACACACACAGAAACTCACACACAGAAACACACACACAGAAACACACACACAGAAACACACACAGAAACACACACACAGAAACACACACACAGAAACTCACACACAGAAACACACACACAGAAACTCACACACAGAAACACACACACAGAAACACACACAGAAACACACACACAGAAACTCACACACAGAAACACACACAGAAACTCACACACAGAAACACACACACAGAAACTCACACAGAAACACACACACAGAAACACACACAGAAACTCATACACAGAAACACACACACAGAAACTCACACACAGAAACTCACACACAGAAACACACACAGAAACTCACACACAGAAACACACACAGAAACTCACACACAGAAACACACACAGAAACTCACACACAGAAACACACACAGAAACTCACACACAGAAACTCACACACAAACTCACACACAGAAACACACACAGAAACTCACACACAGAAACACACAGCCACAAACGCATGCACGTACACACACACAGAAACAGACACAAACACACGCACAGAAACACACACAGGTACACACTCACAGACACGCACACACAGACATGCACACAGAAACACACACAGGTACACACTCACAGACACGCACACACAGACATGCACACAGAAACACACACAGGTACACACTCACAGACACGCACACACAGACATGCACACAGAAACACACACATATACAGACACACACACACGATCCACTTGTGGTTGGATCAGGAACCAAAAATCTAGTTGATCTGGAGACAAACTAACTCAATGCAGGTGCGGGATCAAATCGGGGAGCTTCCTGGTCTGCATGGCTCAATATTATAATGGATGGTGTCTTGGGGGAAGTTTAGGCGGAAAAATTGAGTCGCCCCCCCTTTGGGGGGCTAACTTCGCCGCGGCGCTACTTTTAGCGCCCCGGAAAAATTAGCACCCCCGCGACTGAAATTGAGTGGTAGCGCCCCAAGAGGGAAGTGGGGCGCTACTGGAAGCACCCCGTCTCCCTCTTGGGGCGCCGCGGTATTGCAGGCCTTCCTCCCCTTCAAAAGAGCCTGGCACTCAAGAGAGGTGCCAGGCTCATGGAGCGCAGCCGGCACACCGCGGGGAGGGGGGGGCGGGTCAGGAGGCCGGGGACGGGAGCTGAGGCAGGTGCTGGCAGGCGGCCAGCAACAAAAACGGCCGCCCGGCACGTCGCTTTTAAATAGCGCCGCCCCGCCCGCAGGTAGGCCCCCCTGACCCCGTTGGACATAGTGTCTGGCGGTAATTCAGGGGGCACTACCGAAGATTGTGGCCGGGGCGCGAGCGGGGCGCTGCGCACGGCGATGACGTCATCTCCGGCGGCGCAGCGCCGTGGGGCGCTAATGGTTACCGCTGCCGCTAACCTCCCGCTAAATTTTACGGGAGGCGTTGGCGGCACTGCGCCCGGGCGCTAGTTGCTTTGCGCCCCATTAGCGCCCTCTTAGGGCGCCAACGGGTGGCGTAAACCAACCGAATTTTTCCCCCTTAATCTCTACTGACAGCAACTCAAGAATTTAGTGTTTGTGGCATCATTAATCCTTCAAGACTGCTTTCAGAGAAAAGAGCAATTATATTCTCTATCTCATTTTTGATTTTCTGTATGTTTTCTTGTTTATTCTGTTCATTCCCCACCCTCATTTTCTCACTCAGGAGCTGCTAGCCTCTTACAGCCCCATTCAGACAGGAGTGCAGGGGGTTTCCTTGTGAGTAGTGTCACTGCAAACCGTGATCAGCTGACAGGAAGTACAGTAGTCTCAAGATTCTTTACCTTCTCCATTTCCCAAGGTCAAGCCCTTACTATCACACTCTCATACATGCCAACTGTTAGTATTTCATGTTGACACTCTGCAGTTTGGGGGCTTCCTTTTAAGAGTGCAGCAGTCCCTTTAAAGCTGCAAAGTGCAACAATACTCTGGCCCTAATATTTTAATTGCAGCTTAACCAATGGTTTGTAAAGTTTAGCATTACCTCTTTGCTTTTTTATTTAATGATCCTATTTATAAATCTAGGATTCCATACACTTTTTAACAGATTTATTAGCTTGCCTGTCCACTTTCTGTGTATCTGAATCCCTGTCTCTCTGCTCCTCTACACCATTTCAAGTAGTATCATTTAGTATATATTTCCTCTCCTAATTCCCCCTTCCAAAATGTATCACTTCACATTTCTCTGCATTAATTTTCATCTGATATCTATCTGTCCAATCTATTTAATCTATTTCCCCTGAAGTCACCTACAGTCCATTTCTCAATTAACCATTCTCCTTTTTGTGTTGTCTGCAAAAGTTGGTATTGTGCCCAAGAACAGATCGTTTATGTATATTGAGAAGAGGAAATGTCCTAACATCGTCCCTAGGGAACACCACTGTTTATGTCCCTCCAGTACAAAAAACATCTATTAACCACTATCTCTGATTTTTGCACATTACTCAAGTTGCTATCCATGCTGCCTCCTTTCCTTTAACATCGCATGCCTTAATTTTACCAACAAGTCACCTGTGTGGCACCATATCAAATACCTTTTCAAAATCCATATACAAAACTTCCACTGCATTTTGTTTATCAGTGCACTGCAAGTACTTTTATCTTTGTTTTCTCTCCTTTTCAAACTTCATATTAAACCTAATTATGTAATGGTCACTATTACCTAGATGTTCTCATGTCCTTGTATTACCTACATCCCTACTTCACCTCCTAGAAATAGATCCAGACTACAATCATGTTGATCTAAAAAGCAGTTCTGGACTCACTGCGGAAACCAAATCTGATCCTTATTACTTTACTTTTTTTTTTCTTTTTTATCTTTCCTACATCTCTTGTCCCATATGCTTTCCTGCACAAGACAGATGGGCTTCACTTTAACAGGACTGTGGCCAATGTACTCACTGGGAAAGTAACTAAGGCTGTTTCAACTTGTATTTCTCCTCCCCCTACCATATTAGTTTAAATCCTCCCCCACAGCACTAACCATTCTCTCGGGGAGGACATTAGTCCTGGCCCTATTCAAGTGAAGCTTGTCCGTCCTGTACTGACCACTCATGTCATATAACTGGTCCCAGTGTTTCATGAATCTGAACTCTTCCCTCCTACACAGCAGTGCCAAAATTGTGCGGCCGCTCTCATAGACTCCTGGCCTTAAATGGAAGTTTCCAGTATGCCCTCCATTCGGCCCTACAAGGCCATTGATGTACTAGAAGGGGGAGGCTTCCCAAAACCGGAAGTTCTAGATTCCAGGCCCTCAGTTAGGTCCTGGCATACCAACTGTGCAGGCTCACCAGGCATACCTAACCAATAGCAACAGAAGTGGGTCCCAACTGGGGATTCAGGTCAGGGTTGGTGCCTGGACCCCTGAAGATTGGGATGTAATTTTTATTTTACATTTTACAGTGACCACTGACGTAGGGAACAGTAGGGGCAGACAGAATCCTCTTCCTGAGTGAAGAACCCATCCGCCCCTCCGGCAAGCCAGCTTACGCCGGCATTTCTGGGGTCCTCGTGAAGGTCATTGGTAAAGTTGCATGGCCCTGCAGATTTCCATGCCCATCGCTCCAACCACGCACTTACCTCACTTATCTAATGGGCTCTCTTACCTAATGATTCATGATTCGTGCTTAGTAGGAGGTGTCCTCCTGAGATGAACTACTCTTGAAGTCTGCTCCTCAGTGTGTTACCTAATTTCTAAAGCTCTCTTTGAAGAACCTTACTGTGTTATTGGTTCTAACTTCTGACCATTCCCCTTCCTTCTCCAAATCTTTTTGCACCAGCTCCATTACATTCATCACCCTGGAGGAAACACATCATTTGTGACATATAAACAAAAAATGCTGGAAATACTCTGCAGGTCAGGCAGCACCTGTGGAGAGAGAAACAGAGTTATCGTTTCAGGCCCATGACCTAGCGTCATAAAATATTCCAGCATTTTCTGTTTTTATTTCAGATTTCCAGCGTCTGCAGTATTTTATTTTTGTGCATCATTTGTGACTCTGGACAGCTACAAAAGCACCTGTCTAAACCGCTGACTATGGAATCCCCTATTACTACAATCCCCTACGTACAATTTACCCACATGGGTAAAGCACAGCAAAGATCCATTTCACAATTCTCTTCAAAGAAATGCTTTGTCAATATTGGACAAAGTCTTGAATAATGGACCTCAGAATGGGGAACTTTGGTAGCTTCACACTGGAGGCTGGAAAGATCATCAATTCAAAAGATTCACAGGTTGAAATAATGAGTCATCTGCATGGGTTATGCTTATAAGAAATCAGCCACCAACTCATTGCATGAAATGCAGCAAAACTACATCAGAGCACACCTACATACAATTCTTGAACCTCAACCTTTCAAGTATAATTACACTCCTGCAAAAGGCAGTGGTTTGCATAATGTAACAGGTATTTTAACAAGCAAATGCCAACCCATTTTCAAAAATAATGAAGCTTACTTTTGGTTTAAAAAATCCAATCGCACCAATAGGAGTAACAGGGCTTTATTACTAACTATTCATTTTACTTACGTTTTATTGAGAAAGTTAATCCAGTTGATGAAGGACTTTAGGGCGATTCTGATTTCTAGAATTAACTGTGGTTAGGGTGGGAGGCTCATAGAAAGTACACCACTGACCACAAGGAAAGAACTGTTAAAAGAGTCAATACATTTCTCTAATTATGTTTTATAATATTCAAGTCTGTAAAAGTGACATAAAATAATGTTTGAACATGGATGTCTTATAATGTTTAAAAGGGATATGGCCTGGATTTCAATATTACTATATGCACCTTCATTGATGACAATTTTCTTTTGTAGTCATGTAGAATCTGTCTTAAGATGTACATCATCATCCACACCTACTTTCATTCTGCTTTGCATTGTTATCTGCCATTGAAATGCTGGAGTGGGCAATATAATTAGCCAGAAGGAGGGGAAAAGCTTCCTGCAGTAACCCCAATTTGAAAATGGTGTGTATGGATGTTGGATAAGGATAGGATTGGGTTTGGGTGTGATGACCCCCATGGTTGAATAGGCTGGCACCACTCACTGTCTTTGCTGATACATGAAAAATGGCCACTTGGGAGGTGCTGAAGGGCAGTCAATACCTCTGGAACCATACCTCAGCATGTCTCAGTGCTTTCAGAAGAGGAATGAAATGGAGAAAAATATGGGGAAAAAAAGTTGGAGGAGCAGGAAGGAACAGGCCTTCTATCCCCCACTCATGCAGTGATGAATGTAATAAAAGATAAGAACATTACGATGATATGTTAAAGTGCCTACTATCCTTCATTGGTTTAATTCCTCACGTTACCCACATTACTACAGAAAGGTGCCAAATGAAACTAAGGTGCTTCCCCCAAACAAGGGAGCAAGGAAAACACAAGTAATAGTCAACACCCAGAGCTGCTCTTGCTACACTTTCTGACAGCTGACTCTGGAGCAGCAGTTGCGGAGGCTTGGAAGCAGATTGGCCCTTCATCTCTCTCAGCTGGGAGTGCATAATGTGAGGAAAGCAGAAAATTGTAAAGGAAAAAATAACAAATAACTGAAGTGGGAGTCGCCCCCTTAATAGCAACAAAAAGTACTTAAAGCAGAGAAATCCATGAATGCTAATTTGGGAAAGGATTCCTTGCACTTTTTTTTCTTTTCTCACATCCATCTCTTTGTGAAAACTTTCATATTTACTGCATTACCCAATCTCCCACAACGTTGGATGGACTCCAGTTTTTGAGGCTTGGCAAATAATTGGCTGCACAGAGTGGAAGATTGTGAATCAAGAAAGAGTTTGCCACATTTCGCCAACTTGAAAGTAAATTTGAGTTGCTCACACTCAATACCTTTAATGCAGAATCAACATTTTTTCAAACTCATCCTACTTGAGAACTTCTCATGCACTATTTTGAAGACAGAAAGGAGCCAATTTAACTCTGAACAGGTTTTGGGCAGGTGAGTGATGGGGTGAGTTTTAACACCCCGGCCTCATTATAAACTCACCCGTGAGTTTAACACCTGACTTGCCGGGAAACCAGCCCCCATCTGGAGGGCAATTTGGGGGGGTGGGGAGGGTGGGGGGGGTGAGCCTGTGGCCTATTTAAAGTGGGAATGTACTTCTTAAAGCAAGGTTGCATTACCTTCAGGTTGATTTCACTGTTGGAGTGGTGGTGAAAGAAACTGATACAGCATGAATCGCAGGCAAGCCCTCAGGTTCTCTGAGGCCTCCTTGGAGGTCCTTCTGGAAGAGATCAGAGTGAAGAGGGAAGTTCTCTTTCCAGTCAGTGCCAGGAGGATCACAAACACCAAGTCCATGAGACATGGAGAGAGATTGTCGAGATTGTCAGTTCCAGAAACATCACCCCCAGGACCTTGATCCAATGCAGGAAGTGCTTCCATGACCTCTCGAGTAGAAAGGGCGCGTACAGCTCTTCATTTTTCAACAACACACTCAACAATTCCCTCCCCTCCATCATATCCATCACCACCCAACACAAGGCCACACTGAACCGCTTTTCATTTTCATTACAAACACACTCTCCTCTTCCTTGCTCCCTTCACAGCAACTCCAGCACTATTCTCTTCAAACTTCCTAACCTTTGCACAATCATGGCTCCTTCCTCACTTCACACTCCACAGACCCGAGTTCAATTCAACACCTCCCCATCCTGATTACCTCTTGCTTCTTCTCTCTCTCAGCATCCGCACATCAAGCAGAAGCCCCACACATCTGCACCCTCCTTTCAGGTGACACTCACTTCCTATTACCTATCACCTTCTCTCTCGGCAGGACAAGACAGTGTATAACACCAGGGATAGGAGTAAGACCAGGGGAACACCACCTGACCTTATTCTTCTTCTTAGGCAGTCCCTCGGAACCCAGGAAGACTTGCTTCCACTCTAAAAATGAGTTCTCAGGTGACTGATGAGTCCACTGCGGGACCTACAGCCTCTGTCACAGGTGGGGCAGACGGTGGTTGAAGGGGCGGGGGGGGGTGGGGTGCTTGGGTTGACATGCGCTCCTTGCGCTGCCTGTGCTTGGCTTCCGCTTGCTCCCGGCGAAGAGGCTCGAGGTGTTCGGCGCCTTCCCGGATGCTTCTCCTCCACTTTTTGCGGTCTTGGGCCAGGGATTCCCAGGTGTCGCTGGGGATGTTACACTTTTTCAAGGAGGCTTTGAGGGTGTCCTTGAAGCATTTCCTCTGCCCACCTGGGGCTCTCTTGCCGTGCCGGAGCTCCGAGTAGAGCGCTTGTTTTGGGAGTCTCGTATCGGGCATGCGGACAATGTGACCCGTCCATCGGAGCTGATCGAGCGTGGTCAAAGCTTTGATGATGGGGATGTTGGCCTGAGCGAGAACACTGACGTTGGTGCGCCTATCCTGCCAATAGATTTGCAGGATCTTGCGGAGGCAGCGTTGGTGGTACCTCTTCAGTGCTTTGAGGTGCCTTCTGTACATGGTCCATGTCTCTGAGGCATACAGCAGGACGGGTATCACTGCTGCTCTGTAGACCATGAGCTTAGTGCCGGGTTTGAGGTCCTGGTCTTCAAACACTCTCTTCCTCAGGCGACCGAAGGCTGAAGGCGGTGTTGGACTTCATCATCGACGTCTGCCCTTGTTGACAGTAGGCTCCAGAGGTATGGAAAGTGGTCCACGTTGTCCGAGGCCTTGTCGTGGATTTTGATAATCGGGGGGGCAGCACTGTGTGGCGGGGGCAGGTTGGTAGAGGACCTTTGTCTTATGGATGTTTAGTGTAAGGCCCATGCTCTCGTACGCTTCGGTGAAGGTGTTGACGATGGTTTGGAGTTCGACCTCCGAGTGAGCGCAGACGCAAGCGTCGTCTGCATACTGTAATTCACATCAGGATGGCTCCTGGGCTGGCAGCTCCCTAGGGAGCTCCTTTGCCATCCTTGGCCATCTGTTGCCATCCTTTGCTCTTTTTCCCCCAGTCTCCTCACTTCTGCTGTTTAAGTTCCCTTGGCTCTAATAGTGGGTGCATTTTATCCCTAACTGCAAGTTGAAGCTGCAAGGTTAAAGTTACCTGAGCCCACTGCCCATCCCCTGACCTGACCTTATAGTGCTGTTGGAGCTGGAGCAACAAGCACTGGCGATCAGTGTCCCCTCCAGAGCGTTCAGGAATTTCAGCGGGTGCCTTCCTGGGGATGTGAAGATCTGAACTAGGGAGGTCTGGCCAACAGATCAGTTTCTCTTCTTTGGATGAAGTCTCTCTAATTCAGCTACACTTTAGTGCTGGTTGTAGATTTAGCAGTGACTTGAACAATTTTTTTACTGTACTTCAAAACATCTGCATCTCTATGTCTACATGTTTGAGCGACGCCAAAGTACAGGGGAATTTTCTCTTAGTGTCTGAATGAAGTACAGATCTTGGACCTTTTCTTCAAAACATTGAAAATGTAATACACTGACTAAGCAAGCTATGGTCATTGTGTTTGTTCCTCGTATTTGATGAGTATATTAGCTTGGATTTGTAAAATATAGCTCTGTAATTTTCTTTCTCTCTCTCACTCAAAATGTTACAAGGGTTGATGTGCAGTTTCTTATTTGCTGCTCTCATTAGGTGTTAACCAGAGCCAAGGGACTATCCCAAGCAGCAATGGTGATAAAACTGCATCCTGGACTCCCCCACTGTCACAACAGTGGGTTGACAAACCAGGTGGTACATTGAAGCAGACAGATTACTGGATTTTAGAGCCCAGTTAAGGTCATTACTCAGAACCAAACTTAAAAGGACACTGTTTTCATGAAAAAAGTACAAGTAGCAAACTTTCTTTTTAATTTTGGGAGGTGCAAAAGTCAGAAGAATTGCCTGTTATTTTATTACAATGACATCTAATGACACAGTCAGAATAACAGAATCAGGGATGACACATTTTGATGGCTTATTGCATTGTGTGTTTGCACAGAAATAGTTATTAAAAATCTTCTGTTCGAAAGATTTTACATGAAGATGGTAATGAAAGTTCAGGACTTTTTCCCAACACAGTTTTCATATACAAGAGTAAGGGGGGCGATTTTGCCAATGGGGGCGCGATGGAGGTGGGACTGCGGCTTGTCGGGTCGTTGTCCCGCCTCCATCGACTTCTGGCCAACGCACGCTATTTTCCCTTGATTGACCTTGTTAAGCCCGCCCAGCGGGCTTAGCAGGCCAATTAAGGGGAAGCCGGTTACAGAGAACGTCAGCGTATGACCTTTCATCTGTCACAAATTTTTGACAGATGAATTGTCATCGTTCGACAGCTCTGTGAAGCTGTCAAACACTAACATTCTATGTTGCTTGATGAGTCCTTGTATTTAAGACTCATCAAACCTCTTTCAATGAGAGGGATCTCATTGAAACTTATAAAATTCTAACAGGAAATGGTGTTAGGGAAATTGATGGGGTTGAAGGCTGATAAATCCCCAGGGCCTGATAATCTACATCCTAGGGTACTTAAGGAAGTGGCCCTAGAAATAGTAGATGCATTGCTGGTCATCTTCCAAAATTCTATAGACTCTGGAACAGTTCCCATGGATTGGAGGGTAGCTAATGTAACCTCACTATTTAAAAAAGGTGGTAGAGAGAAAACGGGGAATTATAGACCGGTAAGCCTCACATCAGTAGTGGGGAAAATGCTAGAGTCCATTATAAAAGATGTAATAGCAGAGCACTTGGAAAACAGTGACAGGATCGGACAAAGTCAACTTGGATTTACAAAAGGTAAATCATGCTTGACTAATCTACTGGAATTTTTTGAGGATGTAACTGGTAGAATAGATAAGGGAGAACCAGTGGATGTGGTGTATTTGGACTTTCAGAAGGCATAAACATAGAAACATAGAAGATAGGCGCAGGAGTAGGCCATTCGGCCCCTCGAGCCTGCTCCGCCATTCAATGCGATCATGGCTGATCATCTAAATTCAGTACCCTGTCCCTGCTTTCTCCCCATATCCCTTGATCCCCTTAACCTTAAGAAATATATCTAACTCCTTCTTGAATATATTTAATGAATTGGCCTCAACTGTCTTCTGTGGTAGAGAATTCCACAGGTTCACCACTCTCTGGGTGATGAAATTACTCCTCATCTCAGTCCTAAATGGCTTACCCCTTATCCTTAGACTGTGACCCCTGGTTCTGGACTCTGGGGATAGAAAACTGGTTGGCAGACAGGAAGCAAAGAGTTGGAATAAACGAGTCTTTTTCCGAGTGGCAGGCAGTGACTAGTGGGGTACCGCAGGGATCGGTGCTAGGACCCCAGTTATTCACAATATATATTAATGATCTAGATGAGGGAACTAGATGTAATATCTCCAAGTTTGCAGATGACACAAAGCTGGGTGGGCATGTGTGCTGTGAGGAGGATGCAGAGAAACTCTAGTATGATTTGGACAGGTTGGGTGATTGGGCAGATGCATGGTAGATGCAGTATAATGTGGATAAATGCGAGGTTATCACTTTGGTGGCAAAAACAGGAAGGCAGATTATTATCTGAACGGCAATAGATTGGGAAAAGGGGAAGTGCAACGAGACCTGGGTGTCCTTGTGCACCAGTCGCTGAAGGTAAGCATGCAGGTGCAGCAGGCAGTTAAGAAGGCAAATGGTATGTTGGCCTTCATAGCGAGAGGATTCGAGTACAGGAGCAAGGATGTCTTGCTGCAGTTGTACAGGGCCTTGGTGAGACCACACCTTGAGTATTGTGTGCAGTTTTTGGTCGCCTTATCTGAGGAAGGATGTTCTTGCCATAGAGGGAGTGCAGCGAAGATTCACCAGACTGATACCTGGGATGGCAGGAATGACGTATGAAGAGAGATTGGGTCGATTGGGCTTGTATTCGCTAGAGTTTAGAAGAATGAGAGGGGATCTCATTGAAATTTATGAAATTCTAACAGGACTAGACAGACTAGATGCAGGAAGGATGTTCCTGATGGTAGGGGAGTCCAGAACCAGGGGTCACAGTCTAAGGATAAGGGGTAAGCCATTTAGGACTGAGATGAGGAGGAATTTCTTCACCCAGAGAGTGGTGAACCTGTGGAAATCTCTACCACAGAAAGCAGTTGAGGCCAATTCATTAAATATATTCAAGAAGGAGTTAGATATATTTCTTAAGGCTAAAGGGATCAAGGGATATGGGGAGAAAGCAAGGACAGGGTACTGAATTTGGATGACCAGCCATGATCTCATTAAATGACGGAGCAGGCTCGAGGGGCCGAGTGGCCTACTCCTGCTCCTATCTTCTATGTTTCTATGTTTTCGCAGAAATTAGATGGTTGTTGCATCGGAGAATGCAGCAGCCATCTGACATCTCTGCCGGTGAGATGTGAGACTCTCCGCATCCCCAACTGTTGAAGCCTGCAGGAAGAAACAAAGGTAAGTAAACATTTTCTATCACTTTCCACTCACCTCACATACTCACCTCTCCACACTTGCACCCATCACTTACCTCCACAGCGCACTTTTTGACCCCTCTGACTCCCGCAGACCCACTGCTCGCCTCAGTGACCCTGGCGGGGTTTCCCTACGTCGGGAAGCCCGCACCTCTGTTTGAAAAATGGGGATAATCCTCTTAACTGCCGGTTAACTACCTGTTAACAGGCAGTTAAGTGGCTGTAATCCCCTTCCCGCCTCCAGGAGACGGGACCCGGCGCGGGTCGGCTACCCGCCTCCTGGGAAGATGGCACGGAGGCGGGTTGGGGGCGGGATGGGCACCCTGCCCCTAGATTCTGCCATTTTCCCGGCAGTCCCGCCTCCATACCCGCCTCCCCAGGGCTGGCAGGATCGCGCCCTAATTGTATAATACAAAATCCCATTAAGATGACCAATTTTGTGTATAATGTATGGTTATTTAAAAGGGCACTACCTTCATCCAAAGGTGTTGAGTAATTTTTATGTTTATTAACAAATGCACAACATGATGATATAAATTTCATTGAAATGCATCATAGAAAGTTACAGCATAGAAACAGGTCATTTGGCCCATCGATTCGGTGCTGGTGTTTTTTCTCCACATGAGCCATCTAGTCTATTCCTACTCTCCCATTGCAACATCATCATTGTTTCTTGCACACAGTGTTGCTATGATAAAAATGACACATGGCTCTTCTGGCTGTTCTCTGTCCTCAAACATAAAAGGAATTGCAAATATTTCTACATGAAGTCAGCATGCATTGATCTGCTCTGCTTATTTTGCAATGACTTCTTAGTGTTTGAACATTAACAGTGGATGTTTGGCTGGGTGGGGGCTAACACAGAGAAAAATTGGATTCCAAACGATATCCAGAGCGAGTAGAATGGGGGCTAGAGATTGTGGGTAGGAAGGCAATTTGGGCAGATTTTGAGGGAGGGATCCACCTCGCCTTTTCTCCCAAATAAAGCAGCACCATAACACAAAAAACCGCTGGTGGTAGAAATGTTTCTTGGCCAGTAGAAATAACATGTCTAATCAGAAGTCAGGGTGATTATTAAATAAACCACTTGACCTGTACAAAATACTATTTGTCCTACTCTGGACCAGCAGTAGAGAGCAGAACATAGCATCTGCCGCAGACACATGAGAGGAACCTGTTGTCTCCACGCTGTCTTTGCACATGTTTGTAAATTATAAAGTGTATTCTCGGACACAAAAGGCAAAATGAATGCCACTGAGTGTCATCAATGTGGTTTAAATATCGCTGCCAATAATGTCAACAAAGTTTCCAAAGCAGCTCACTCACCTGAGGAGCAGTGAAAGCAGATCAACGAGTTGTGACCTACAAACCTACACAGCCATGTGCTGAAGGAGAAAATCCTCACGAGTGTAATGTGGCCCAACACGGAGGAATTGACTTTGGTGACAAACAAGAGCTGTTGCTTTTAAAAAGTTGCTGACACCCATACCTAATTGAGATTCATAGAATCATAGAAACTTACAGCACAGAAGGAGGCCATTTGGCCCGTTGTGCCTGTGCTGGCTCTTTGAAAGAGCAGTCGTGGTTAGTCCCACGCCCCCGCTTTTTGTCCGTAACCCTGTCAGTTCCTCATCCTCGAGTACCTGTCCAACTCCCTTTTAAAATTATTCATGGAATCAGCTTCCACCACCTTTTCAGGTAGAGCGTTCCAGAGCCCGACAACTCTCTGAGTGGAAACAATTCTCCTCATCTCCCCTCTAGATCTTTTATCAATGATTTTAAATCTATGATCTCTGGTTGTTGACCCACTCACCAGAGGGAGACTGAGAGAGAATGACGTGCCAGTGGACTTAAAGGAAAAGTAATAAACCAAGTGCAGAGACACAACATAGAGTACCCATTGGAAACATCCAATCGAAAGTCAAAGGGCTACAAATTCGGTATCGCTCCGGTTGGGGCGTTAAATTTTAAAAAGTTGGAGAATTAGCGCCAGGCACTAATCCTTCTGACCTCCCGCTAAATTGATTGTTAGCGCTCCAAGAAAGAACTGGAGCGCTAATCAAGCACTAATCACCTAACTTAGGGCGCTACACACAGAGAGCGGGGCGCTAGCCGCAGAGTGATAACCAGTTTCAGGTGCATTCCAATCGGGACTCATCATTTACACTGGCTCCCTCCAGTTCTTAAAGGGGAGGTTCAATCATTCTGCACAACCACAACGACCTCACTCAGGTGGTCCGGGTGAGTCAATGCTTCAACAAGTCTTACATAGCAGCATCTGAACCTCAGTCTGCACACACTGCACAAACCACCACACCCCCACCACTCACCCACCAAGCATCTCCACCTACTAAAACTCACATCCACATCTCACGCCTTGCCTACAATCACAGCTATTCAACTATGGCAGGCACATCTCCCAAACACATAGCTGCACAATCACTCACACACTTTCCTTTCTCTTGCAGGCCAAGCTGGTCCACAATAGGAGGGAGCAGGAACGAACAGGTGGGGGTGAAGTGGACATCCAACAGCTTACAGACCTGGAGAAGCGAGTGCTGAGAGTCATTGGGCGCCAGGTGGTGGGTGCCGTGGCCGTCAGCGACATCAACCCCCTTGGGGGCAACAACGGTATGTTCATCTACTCTCCTCTCATCCCACTTCCCCCTCAGACCACAAGCCTTTCCCACTTTCCAGCTCATTATACTGTCTGCATTCCTTGCTCCCTTCCTGCCCCCCCTGCCCTCACCTTAACGCGAGTCTTGTGCCTTTATGCTTTCAGGTAATCAGCAACCAGCTGACCAGTCTGTCCGTGAGCCTCCCAGTGAGAGTGAGGCGGGAGAAGAGGAGGAGGAGCAAAGCACCGCGTCACTGCATCTCTCACCCGCAGGCAGCAACTCAGATACTGGGACTACGCGATCTTTAGAGGCAAGTTTAGTAGAGGGGACTGCACTGGGTGATGCACCAGGGACGAGCGGTCTGCAGCAGGGCCAGAGGGAAAGGATAGTTCAGGAGCCAGTTCCCCAGAGCACGCATTCACACGCGAGTTCTGCTGCACAGGACTCAGATGAGGACCTCGATGGGAAGGCGTTTACAAGAAGGGTGATGGGCATGCACACCGAGATGATAGGTGCAGTGGCAAGGGTGCCCGAGAGCCTGTCGGCAATGGTAAGGAGCGTGGAGGAGTCCGCCCCCAACATTGCACAGAGCTCTGCGCACACCATGGAGCCCATCTTTGGGAGTCTGCAAAGGATGGTGGACTCCCTGAGAGACCGTGGGGACCCAGACCTTATGCAGCATGTCAAGGGCGATGTGGCAGCATCCATTGCAGCAAAGGAGGAAGCCACGCAATGTCTTAGTGCTGTAATGCAGTCAATGTTTTTTTTATTCGTTTATGGGATGTGGGCGTCGCTGTCAAGGCCAGCATTTATTGCCCATCCCTAATTGTCCTTGAGCAGGTGGTGGTGAGCCGCCTTCTTGAACCGCTGCAGTCCGTGTGGTGAAGGTACTCCCACAGTGCTGTTAGGTAGGTAGTTCCAGGATTTTGACCCAGCGACGATGAAGGATCATCGATATACTTGTAAATCAGGATGGTGTGTGACTTGGAGAGGAACTTGCAGGTGGTGGTGTTCCCATGCGCCTGCTGCCCTTGTCTTTCTAGGTGGAAGAGGTCGTGGGTTTGGGAGGTGCTGCCGAAGAAGCCTTGGCGAGTTGCTGCAGTGCATCTTGTAGATGGTACACACTGCAGCCATGGTACGCCGGTGGTGGAGGGAGTGAATGTTTAAGGTGGTAGATGGGGTGCCAATCAAGCGGGCTGCTTTGTCCTGATTGTGTCGAGCTTCTTGAGTGTTGTTGGAGCTGCACTCATCCAGGCAAGTGGAGAGTATTCCATCACACTCCTTACTTGTGCCTTGTTGATGGTGGAAAGGCTTTGGGGAGTAAGGAGATGAGACACTCTCCGCAGAATACCTAGCCTCTGATCTGCTCTTGTTGCCACAGTATTTATGTGCCTGGTCCAGTTAAGTTTCTGGTCAATGGTGACCCCCAGGATGTTGATGGTGGGGGATTCGGCGATGGTAATGCCGTTAAATACCAAGGGTCGGTGGTTAGACTCTCGCTTGTTGGAGATAGTCATTGCCTGGCATTTGTGTGGCGCGAATGTTACCTGCCACTTATCAGCCCAAGCCTGAACGTCGTCCAGGTCTTGTTGCATGCGGGCAGGGACTGCTTCATTATCTGAGGAGTTGTGAATGGCGCTGAACACTGTGCAGTCATCAGCGAACATCCCCATTTCTGACCTTATGTCGGAGGGAAGGTCATTGATGAAGCAGCTGAAGATGGTTGGGCCTAGGACACTGCCCTGAAGAACTCCTGCAGCGATGTCCTGGGGCTGTGATGATTGACCTTCCACCATAGCCATCTTCCTTTGTGCTAGGTATGACTCCAGCCAGTGGAGCGTTTTCCCCCCGATTCCCATTGACTTCAGTTTTACTAGGGCTCCTTGATGCCACACTCGGTCAAATGCTGCCTTGATGTCTAGCCAATCACTCTCACCTCACTTCTGGAATTCAGCTCATTTGTCCATGTTTGGACCAAGGCGGTAATGAGGTCGGGAGCCGAGTGTTCTTGGCGGAACCCAAACTGGGCATCAGTGAGCAGGTGCCGCTTGATAGCACTGTTGATGACACATTCCATCACTTTGCTGATGATTGAGAGTAGACTGATGGGGCAGTAATTGGCCAGATTAGATTTGTCCTGCTTTTTGTGGACAGGACATACCTGGGCAGTTTTCCACATTGTCGGATAGATGCCAGTGTTGTAACTGTACTGGACCAGCTTGGCTAGTTCTGGAGCACAAGTCTTCAGCACAACAACCGGGATGTTGTCAGGGCGCCCATAGCTTTTGCTGTATCCAGTGCGCTCAGCCATTTCTTGATCTCATGTGGAGTGAATCGAATTGGCTGAAGACTGGCTTCTGTGATGGTGGGGACCTCAGGAGTAGGCCGAAATGGATCATTCACTCAGCACTTCTGGCTGAAGATGGTTGCAAACGCTTCAGCCTTGTCTTTTGCACTCACATGCTGGGCTCCACCATCATTGAGGATGGGGATATTCATAGTTGTTTAATGGTCCACCACCATTCACGTCTGGATGTGGCAGGACTGCAGAGCTTTGATCTGATCCATTGATTCTGGGATCACTTAGCCCTGTCTATAGCATGCTCCTTCCACTTTTTAGCATGCTTGTAGTCTGTGTTGCAGCTTCCCCAGGTTAGCACCTCATTTTTAGGTACGCCTGGTGCTGCTCCTGGCATGCTCTTCTACACTCCTTATTGAGCCAGGGTTGGTCCCCTGGCTTGATGGTAATGGTAGATTGAGCGATATGCCTGGGCCATGAGGTTACAGATTGTGGTGGAATACAATTCTGCTGCTGCTGATGGCCCACAGCGCCTCATGGATGCCCAGTTTTAAGCTGCAAATCAGTTCTGAATCTATCCCATTTAGCACGGTGGTAGTGCCACGCAATATGATGGAGGGTGTCCTCAGTGTGAAGACGGGACTTCGTCTCCACAATGACTGTGCGGTGGTCCCTGCTGCCAATGCTGTCATGGGCAGATGCATCTGCGACAGGTAGATTGGTGAGGACGAGGTCAAGTAGGTTTTTCCCTCGTGTTGGTTCACTCACCACCTGTCGCAGGCCCAGACTGGCAGTTATGTCCTTCAGGACTCGGCCAGTAGTGGTGCTACCGAGCCACTCTTGGTGATGGACATTGAAGTCCCCCACCCAGAGTACATTCTGTGTCCTTGCTACTCTCAGTGCTGTGCAACATGGAGGAGTATTGATTCAGGGCGGTAGGTGGTAATCAGCAGGAGGTTTGCTTGCCCATGCTTGACCTGAAGCCATGAGACTTCATGGGGTCCAGAGTCAATGTTGAGGACTTCCCAGGGCCACTCCTTCCCAACTGTATCACCCCCCTGGTGGGTTTGTCCTGCCGGTGGGACAGGAACTACCCTGGGATGGTGATGGAGGAGTTTGGAACATTGGCTGTAAGGTATGATTCTGTGAGTATGACTATGTCAGGCTGTTGCTTGACTAGTCTGTGCGACAGCTCTCCAAATTTTGGCACACATCCCCAGATGTTGGTGAGGAGGACTTTACAGGGTCGACTGGGCTGGGTGTGCCGTTGCTGTGTCTGTAGCCGGTGCTGAGGTCGATGCCGTTTGGTCCATCCGGTTTCATTCTTATTATACATTTTTATTATGTATCATAGCAGTTTGTTACAACTGAGTGACTTGCTAGGCCATTTCAGAGGGCAGTTAAGAGTTAACCACATTGCTGTGGGTTTGGAGTCATATGTAGGCCAGACCAGGTAAGGACGGCAGATTCCTTCCCTAAAGGACATTAGTGAACCAGATGGGTTTTTAACGACAATTCGATAGTTACCATTACTGATACTAGCATTTCATTCCAGTTTTATTTAATTAACTGAATTTAAATTCCCCAGCTGCCATGGTGGGATTTGAACTCACATCTCTGAATCATTAATTTAGGCTTCTGGATTACTAGCCCAGTGACATTACCACAATGCTACCGTTCCTGAAGGTGTCTGCCCTCTAGTCTCAGACTGCTCTCAAGCAGTCTCAGCTTGATGACACGCAAGCTCTGACTGCTGCCATCGTCACTTGGTCCACCACAGTCGAACAGGGCATCTCACGGTGTCGCAGCAGGCCAGCAATCTGCACTCCAGCAGATTGATAGGAATGCTAAGGTGCTGCCCTGGGGGAGTGGCAGTGGGTCAGTCGAGCAGGAACCTGCTGTCCTCTCTCAGGATGACAGCATTCCTGCTCCCACCACTGCCACTCCGCCATTGCCCTTGTCGCTGCCTGTCATCCAGCCAGGCCAGACTGCCGCCGCCCAGCCTGAGGTGGTGCAGTGTACAGTCAGGCCTTCCAGGCTCAGAGCTGGTCGAGGCCATCTGTAGTCTCTGGCACCAACACTCAGCAGCCTTCCACCAGCCGTGCTGCAGCCACTGGGGACAGACTATGTAGGAGCAGTAGATTAGGAAAAGGCACTGTAAAGAGGGGAAGTAAGGGTTTGCGCAAGGGTGATTAGTTAATATTATTGTCGTTTGTATGTGTTTACTGATTGTCGATAAATTTATTAATTGAATTTTGCAGAATTTTGTGCTGTCTCTCATTTCAGCTTTGCGCTGTGATATGGCATGTGAAATGGATGGAATGATGGGGATGTGGGGTAGAACTTATTGGAACCGCAGTCTGATGAGGTGGTCACGGACCGCCCTTCCAGAAGGCCAATGGAGTGGCTGCCTCTTCCCTCGCTGCTATTCGTCCTCCTGTTCCTCCTCCTCCTCTCCCTCTCCCTCGTCCTCCACCTGAGGTGGTGCAGTTATGCCTGGTGGCAATGGCTGGGCCCTCATGATGGCCAGGTTGTGCAGCATGCAGCAGACGACGACGAAAAGGGACACCCGCTCAGCCAAGTACTGGAGGGCTCTTCCCGAGTGATCAAGGCAGCGGAACCATTGCTTGAGCACCCCGATGGTCTGCTCGATGATGTTCCTGGTGGCAGCATGGCTCTCATTATATGAGTGATGGGCAGGAGTGTTGGGGTTGCGGAGGGGAGTCATGAGCCAGGTGGAGAGTGAATAGCCCTAGTCTCCGACCAGCCAGCCGCGAGCTTGATGTGGTGGCTGGAAGAGTGCTGGCACACCAGTCTGGCACAGGATGAAGGCATCGTGGCTGCTGCCAAGATAGAGGGCATTGACGGTGAGGATTCGCTGTCTGTGGTCACACACCAACTGAACATTAAGTGAGTGGTAGCCTTTGCGGTTACAGAATACCTCAGGATTGTTATGGGGTGCCTGCAAAGCGACGTGGGTGCAGTCAATGGCGCCCTGCACCATGGGGGAATCCCGCTATCCTGGCAAAGCCACATGCACGCTCGTCCTGCTTCTGTCTGGTGATGGGAAGTGTGTGAGTGAGTGTGCAGCTATGTGTTTGGGAGATGTGCCTGCCATAGTTGAATAGCTGTGATTGTAGGCTAGGCTTGAGATGTGGATGTGAGTTTGAGTAGGTGGAGATGCTTGGTGGGTGAGTGGTGGGGGTGTGGTGGTTTGTGCAGTGTGTACAGGCTGAGGTTCAGATGCTGGTATGTAGGACTTGTTGAAGCATGTACTCACCCTGACCACCCGAGTGAGGTGGTTGAATTTTTTACGGCACTGTGTGAGGGTCCTGAGGACCACACTGCTGGCCGAGATGTCCTGGGCCACTTCCCTCCACATTACCCTGAAGACCTGGGGCAATGGCCTCCTGCCAGTGGCCGGGAACAGCACTGCCCTCCTTCTTTCGACTGCCGCGACCAATGCCTCCAATGCTTGGTGGCTGAAACGGCGAGCTCTCTCCCTGGGACTGGGATCAGCCATGAGGATAAGAGGTGTAGCTGTTGAGTTGCTCGGAGGTCGCCTTCAGAGCCAGCAATGTTGAGAATGAGGTTGTGCAGAATTATTGAACCTCCCCTTTAAGAACTGGAAGGAGCCAGTGTAAATGATGAGTCCCGATTGGAGTGCACCTGAAACTGGTTATCATTCTGCGGGTAGCGCCCCGCTCTCTGTGTGTGTAGCGCCCTAAGTTAGGTGATTAGCGCTTGATTTAGCGCTCCAGTTCTTTCGTGGAGCGCTAACAATCAATTTAGCGGGAAGTCAGAAGGATTAGCGCCTCCAACTTTTTTTAATTTAGCGCTACCAAATCTCTCGCCCTCGGTCTTTAGTCTGTTGGTTTTGGCTACAACACAGTCAGCTTTTAGATATTCAAAATGATTGCCAAGTGTTATTGTGATGCAATCTTTCTACTTATACATTTGCAGTGTCAGTTAAGCTAAACTTCAGTCCCTTTATCCCCACAAATGATTCTTCCATATCAGCTTATTCAAGGTTAACCATCGTGATCTCAAAGGAAAAGTACGTTTCTGCACAATTTGAAGTCACTGCTGTAGTTGAGAAAAGTATCGAAATCCAAAAGGTGCAACAAAGTTGAAGCGAGAACAGATCTCAGAGTACACAATTGGATGCCAATCATAGAATCATAGAACTTTATGGCACAGAAGGAGGCCATTCGGTCCGTCATGTCTGCTCCGGCCGAAAAAGAGCTTTCCAGCCTAATCCCACGTTCTAGCTCTTGGTCCATAGCCTTATAGGTTTCGGCACTTCAAGCGCATATCCAAGTACTTCTTAAATGTGATGAGGGTTTCTGCCTCTAACACTCTTTCAAGTAGTAAGTTAAAGACTCCCACCACCCTCTGGGTGAAAAAGTTCTCCTCAACTCCCCTCTAATCCTTCTACCAATTACTTTAAATCTATGCCCCCTGGTTATTGACCTCTCTGTTAAGGGAAATAGGTCCTTCCTATCCACTCTATCTAGGCCCCTCATAATTTATACTCTCAACTAAGTCTCCCCTCAGCCTCCTCTGTTCCAAAGAAAACAACCCCAGCCTATCCAATCTTTCCTCATAGCTAAAATTCTCCAGTCCTGGCAACATCCTCATAAATCTCCTCTGTACCCTCTCGAGTGCAATCACATCTTTCCTGTAATGTGGTGACCAGAACAGTATACAGAACTCTAGCTGTGGCCAATCTAGTGTTTTATACAGTTCTAGCATAATCTCCCTGCTCTTATATTCTATACCTCAGCTAATAAAGGAAAGCATCCCGTATGCCTTCTTAACCACCTTATCCAGCTGTCCTGCTACCTTCAGGGATCTGTGGACATGCACTTCAAGGTTCCTCTGTTCCTCTGCAGTTCTCAGTATCCTATCATTTATTGTGTATTGCCTTGCCTTGTTAGCCCTCCCCAAATGCATTACATTACACTTCTCCAGACTGAATTCCATTTGCCACTTTCCTGCCCAACTGACCAGTCCATCGATGTTTTCCTGCAGTCTACAGCTTTCTTCCTCACTATCAACCACGCGGCCAATTTTTGTAATCTGCAAACTTCTTAATCATGCCCGCTACATTGAAGTCTAAATCATTGATACATACCACGTACCTGGTACTGAGCCCTGCAGAACCCCACTGGAAACAGCCTTCCAGTCACAAAAACTGCCAAACCCCTTTGTTGTCTATTTTCTAGCCTTTGTTTCCTCTGCCTCCAAACTCACTTACTAATTTTCTGCCTTCCATTTCCAGCTTTGCTTCTCTCCCTTCTGAATCTAGGCTCAGGTTCCATCCCCCTGCCAAGCTAGTTTAAACCCTCCCCAACAGCACTAGCAAAAGACGACATCACATGGACATGCCCTTCACAGGACAACACAGGGAAAAGGAAGACAACAGCCAGAGTTCAAAGCCTTCTCTGTTCATCTTCCCCACCACAATTTCGGAACCTCTGACATGATATTAGAGAGCTCCACCCCAGTAACACCATCAATGGGAATGGGGAGCAGTGGTCACCAATCCTTTCTCAGTGGACTGTTACATCAGAGGTTTTGTACAAAATGTTTGCTTCCCAGCTACTTGAGACCAGCAGTTTTATTGTGCGAAATGCAACCACACAGTATGACTGGAAGGTGCACAGGGCGATCGTATTTAAGATTATGCAACAAGTTAATAGCATACACTTACCGTTTAAATCACAGCCACTGAAGCATTAGCCCCCAAATATTATTAAGTACTTACTGATCCTTTCCTGTGAGCATGCAGTGAAAACCTTCATCAGAAAATGAAATTCCAAGCTGTAACTAATTATAAAGAGTTTAGAAGCAGCGCAGTCCAGAAAATTTGTCATTTCTGTCTGACAATTTCATGTTTCCAATTATTTCAATGAAATGGTCTGCAGCTCATTTTACAAAATTGAAAGCAGGTATGGAACAAATGAGTTTGAAATCAAAAATCATTAAATTTGAGTTCACTTAACTTACCACTTTGTGTGAATACTTAATAAACCAAAACAATACCAGGACTTGAAAGAAGTTGTACTTCTTCAGTACTGTTTTAATATCCAATGGCCTCTTCCTTACATGTTGATCTTGTAATTGCTATTGACAGAAACTGGAGGAATTCTTTAATATTAATAAATTTTAATTATTGAGAGTTGTGTGCCCTCCCTTGGCTAGCCTCATTGTGCTCTATGTCGACGCAGTGACAGGAAAATT
Organism: Squalus acanthias; assembly: GCA_030390025.1. Classification (NCBI taxonomy): domain Eukaryota; kingdom Metazoa; phylum Chordata; class Chondrichthyes; order Squaliformes; family Squalidae; genus Squalus; species Squalus acanthias. The sequence goes on along the minus strand of CM059439.1, from coordinate 47,133,178 downwards.
AGGATAATACCAGCTCATTAACGGGAACTGGAGAATCCTCCTTAGCAGTTCTCTACACTGAGTCATCTCCAAAGTGACATCCTGAGACAGGGATAAATAACACTTCCAAACTTTTTAGAGGATTTGAAAGAAATCAGGTTCTAGTTTAATTTGACATCGTGTTAATGTTAATCAGTAGGACATGATCTCTGCAGCACACTTCAGTTAAACCCTTAACACATCTTTTCTAAAAAAGGTTGATGAAGTAGCCTTCTGCTAACACTGAGGCTAGATTTTCCTCCGCTATCCTGCCCAGAATTTGTGCGAATCACAACCACAAGGTGTGACTAGAAGATGCTCAGGGAGATCGTACAAACGGGGCAATATCAAGCAGGGAGGTCTACCACCACATTCCTGCCTCGACCTGAATTTTCCTTCCCACCACCCCTTCTGCCCTGCAGGGCTGACCACCTGTCCACTCCTTCCTGACCTGGCACATGTCAATTACGGCAGGGAGGCAAACCGCTCCACTTCCCTGCCTTTTGTCACTACCACCACCGACCCCAGGAACTGCCAGGAGAGGGGTGGCATTTTGTTGCTGTGCCGATAGTGGAAGCCCTGCTGATGCCTCTTTTGGAAGGAGAGCTTCCATTGCAGCACCCTCCGAATTTTCCAATTTGGCAGCAGCAACCTTTCACTTGGTGGCAGGGATCCTGCTGGGAGCCTGTCCTGCTTGGCAGTTGAGCCCAACCCAGGCAAATGCGTCAGGGTCATAGTAGAGACAAAGCAGTCCTTGTTTGCGAGTGAATGGACATTCTGGAGGGAAATGCATCCACTGGCATAATTCAACGGGCAGTGGTGGGTTGGGTGAGTGGGACAGGATGAAAGAGGTTAACCCCAGCAGCGTGCTGGGCAGCAATATCATGGAGTAGGAGAATGAGACAGTTGGTGTTGTTGCTTATAAAAAGGCAGTGGTAGATGTCTCAATGGGCCCTTCAGAGAATGTCAAGAGAGGCACAGACGGTAGCCGTGGGCTTGTGCAAGGTGGATTTAAGACAATTTTTTTGTCTTATAATACTCCTGTGATGCGCCTTGGGACGTTAAAGGCGCTATATAAATACAAGTTGTTGCTTTTGTTGTTGATGTTGGGATGGGGGCAGGAGAGCGCTGGGCGTGGTCGCGCAACAATTCCACATTAAGTGAGTGGTAGCCTTTGTGGTTACAGAAGATCGCAGGATTAGTATAAGGCACCCGCAAAGCCACGTGGGTGCAGTCGATGGCGCCCTGCATCATGGGGAAGTCCGCTATCCCGGCGAAGATGATGTTACCATTTCAATTCAAGCTGAAAGAGTCAGCTAAGGCCATAGCCCATTTCAGTGAAGAGCATGAATACCATATCTCGCTGATTAAATTCCCAGTACATTCCAGCATCATGTGAAATTGGACCAAAACTGACTTGGCTCAATGGTCTAAAAGGAGATGTTGATCTTTTCTAAAAAAAGAAAAGTAGACAACACATGAAACTGGGGAACTAAAACAAAGTTCACCTCAACATGTAATTTAAAGTCTCTTGTTAGCTGACTAAGACAGTACCAATTGAGTGATCTCCTTTGTTTTGAATAAGTATAGGTTACACAAATATGGAAGAATGTATTTTTTAAAAAAGTTAGATTAGGGATGATTATAATCTTTTATGTTTTTATTAAAAGTTAAGACGTTAGTCCTGTCAAAGAATATTGAGCAAGATTTTCCCTCTTATGTGGCAAATAGATTGGCATATGGCTCTGGATTTTTTCACTTACTGGTAGCTCAGCAATAGGAAGTGAATGGCTGGCATCAAGAGAGGGGATAAGTAAACTAATATCTAGATGGGTGTTTACAGTCTGTGCCCCACCCTGTCATTTTCTTTCACCCAGTGATCACAAAATGGCTTATGGATTTATGCATAATAAGACCTGCCTGCAGTGGCTCTTGATATCTTATGTATAAGAAATAAAGCTCCCTCGTAGATTGGTGGGAAAATGATGAGGGAAACTGAGTTTCTGCCTCACTATGCACTTTGGGAATGTTCTGAAAAAATTTTAACGTGAGGTTTATCTTTGAAAATGGCAGGTTGAGCGTTAAGAAAATAAATCTGCAAAAAAAAAATGCAGAATGCAGTGTGTAGCTGAGCCTCACAGATTAAGAATGTTAGTCCGCAGTTTGCCTGTAATTAGCTGATCTCAGCAGGGGTGGCAGTTGGCATTCTACAACTGGGTACAGCACTCTTAGACAAGGCAGGGGGGAAAAGCAGCTATGGTTTCAGCTTCTGACTGGCATTCAGTGACTTCTACTGGAAAGTGCGCACGTGTGGTCATCGGTTGAAGACCGGCTCAGTTGTGATGCCCTACACGGATGAACAGCCTGCTGACACTCACTACCTAGGCTCACACATGAAAAATGGAGATGAGCGAGGTATTGGGGGAGAGGAGGCTCAAAAATTGGAAGAAAAAAAATAAGAAATAGCCAAAGTGGAATTCTGCTCATTGTTCCCACAAAATATCATTAAATGACGAAGTAATTTTTTTCTCACAAAAATACTACTTGAATAACTTAACCCTCAACCTATTGATTTCAATTATGTATTGCAATGGGTTTTCAGCTTTTTATCAGATGAAATGTTAAGTGGTCGGAATGATGACTCACCTGATGAGGGCTTTGTGCACCAATTCTTCTTTTATGTAAATGATAAAATATCACAGAGAGCGCCCTGATTTTGATTAGTATATAATTTACATCTCACAGTTGTGCTCCCTGACATTAAAATTGAACAAGTGGATGGAGTTGTTTCCACCGTTTTTGAACTGAAGGGTGGAGGGAGAGACTGAAACGAGACCTCTTTTTATGAAGGGTAAGTTATGTTTGACTAATTTTTTGAGAGAATAACAGAAAGTATAGACAGAGGAATGGGAAGTAAAGACAGGGGACATGGTTTCTGTCATTTACATGGTCTTCAGAAAGCATTTGATAAAGTGCAAGATAAGAAATTAGTTAAGAAGATTAAGGTCACTGAAATAAAAAGAAAAATGGTGGTATGGATAGAGAAGGATGAAAGGCAAATGGTAAAGAGTTGGATAGTTCTAAGACTGACAGGCAGTGGTTTGAGAGTTTCTCCACATAACAATACCAAAGTTGGTTGATGATACTAAACTGGGCAAAGAATCAAACTGATAAGAAGAATGCTAGAGACTATTAGAAAATAAGTGGCAGAAGCAGTATAATACAGAAAAATGTGAAGTAATACATATTAGGAACAAGAATAAAGAACGGAAAAATACCTTAAAAGGTAAACTTTTTATGAAATGGAGGGGCAAAGGGATCTAGATGTGGAGTTCCATAAATCCTTAAACATGGATGGACGGGTTAAAAAAATGATTAAGAAAGCAGATGTGATTTTAGGGTTTGTATTTGGAGGAGTTGATGCAAAAGCAGAGGTCATGATGACACTGTATACAACAATGGTTAGACCACAACTGGAACACTCTGTGCAGACTTGGGATCCTCACCAAAAAAGGGATAGTCCTGGAGAAAAATTTATAAGGATGATACCAGGATGAGAGTTACGAGGAAAGACCAGAACAACTAGGGTTGTATTTTCTACAGCCGAGTAGATTTAGGAAGGAATCGATGGAGGTGTTCAAAATGATAAAAGGAATAGACATAAATAGATTAATTCTGTTGGTAGGTAAACCAGAGACAAGCATAAGATAAAATAGCATAAGATATATCGGGGAAAAATTGGGTATCGTCCATTTTGGAGCTAATTATCGCCTCCAATTGCAAAATTCGCCTCTATCGCCCCTGGAGGTGATTTGAGCGCTAAATCAAGCGCTACACACCTCTCTTAAGGTGCTAACGTCGGAGAGCGAGGCGCTACCTCAGAACGCTACTAAAGCTCAGGCGATGTCCGTTACCATGGAAGCCAGACAGACTGGCGCCGTCCACTTCTTAAAGGGGAGGGGCCATCTTGTGGCCAGCCACTCCCTGCTCATTGCAGCCTTGAATCTTGGCCTGGAGAGATCTCTAAAGCAATTGTGTTGGAAGCACTAATGGATAGGCCCAGGGAAAGAGCTCGGCGATTAGGAACCTCAAAAGTGGTGCTGAGGACCAAAACACCTTAGGACAGCGTTAAATCTCTCCAGACGGCTCTCTCCCTCTCAACCTGCGTGTACCAAAAATTTTGCCAACAAGAAAAAGCAGGAATCGCACCCCTTTAAATAGCGCTCCCCCAGCCCCTTCCCAACTTGAAAACGTTCCCCTCTACTTGTTGTTCCTAACGGCAGGTGCTAAGACAGGGGGCGTAACTCAATTTCCAGTCCGGGGCGCTAGCGGGGTGTTGCACGCTTGCATGACGTCACGATCTGCAGGCGCAGGAGATCGTGGCAGTAGTGTTTAGCGCCAGCGCAAAATGACAGGTCAATTTCGCGAGCAGCGCTAAAATCGCCGCACTCGGGCGCTAAGTTCCTAGCGCCCCATTAACGCCCCCCAGAGACGCTAACGGGAGGCGCTAACCGACCGAATTTTTCCCCTATAAAGGGGGAGCTTATAAGAAACTTTTTCATCTGAAGAGTTGTGGAATGCCTTACCACAGGTGTTGATCGATGCTAAGTTAATTACAGCATTCAAAAATGATGGTTAACTAGTTGTAGAGGAAGAATATAAATGAGTATGGGGATAAAACAGGAAAATGGGTTTTATTTGAGAAGAAAGCAGGCAAATTGAACTGGGTAAAATTGGCTCTCAAAAGAGCCTAAATTCAGTGCAGCAAGAGGCCTGACTGGCGACCTCCTGCCCTAACATTTTTATGTTTCTGTGTAGATTTCAAGGTCCAAAAGTTTTGGGGGAAATTCTGAAAGTTGAAAAAAATCTTTGTTCCAACCCTAATTTGTGGCTCAATTTTCCCCCTCTGCCACAATCATGAAATACAAGACCCCAGCAAGAAATCAACCGGAAGATATATAGTCCCCAGATGATTACATGTAATGTTTTCACTGTAGAGGATTCTGGCCGTCCAGTATTATCACCAGTACACTCTACAAGAACTAACTGCACTAAGCAGTTCTCCTTTTAGTTTTTTTGCATATGGGCTGTAAAAGCCAAAGATGAGAATGACTTCCGAACACGTTGTTCTCTCTACTTCCCTTTGATTCTTCTTTAAAACAAGTCCTATTTATATAAATGTCTTTTCCTGTGTTTCCACTTATTCCTCTTTTTTTTTAAACTGACTTCTGCTTTTTCCTGATTGGGGTTCTATTCTTCAAAATTTTTAGCAGAAGCAATTGTTTTTTAAAAGAATCTTTGTTTAAATCTAACATGTCAATAAGTTTAGGACACACCAATCCTAATATTCAAATACTGAAATAATAATTATGTCTATATATGCTTTTGAAACTGTTTTAGGGAATTCCCTCCCTAAACCTCTCCGCCTCTCTACCGCTCCCTCCTTCTTTAAGACGCTCCTTAAAATCTACCTCTTTGACCAAGCTTTTGGTCCTCTGCCCTAATATATCTTTATGTGGCTCAGTGTCAAACTTTGTTTGATAACGCTCCTGTGAAGCGCCTTGGGACGTTTTACTACATTAAAGGCACTATATAAATACAAGTTATTGTTGCTGTTGTTGTTTATAAAGTATTTTTTATTATACCAGCATATCATGTGCAATGTACATGGTGATTAGGAGGATGCGCTGTTTCATAACAATGGGAGTATTGTCAACAAGGTGTGATGGGAAAAGTGTTACAGGGAATGCGCTCTAGGCACAAGACATTTAGGGGGGAAAATTGAGTCGCGCCCCATTTGGGGCGCTAACCTCGCCGGTACGCGACTTTTAGCGCCCCGAAAAAATTAGCGGCCCCGCGCCGGAACTTCAGTGGTTGCGCCCCAAGAGGGAAGCGGGGCGCAACTGGAAGCAGCCCGCATCCCTCTTGGGGCGCTGCGAGTGAATATCCTGGCGCTACGTGCCGCAGCGCCACGCGCTGCGGCACGTCGCGCCGCGGTATTGCAGGCCTTCCTCCCCTTCTTAAAGGGGAGGGACCCTGCGCAGCGCGAACCGGGGCCCAGCTGGGCCCCCAGGAATCGGGAGTGCCGGCAAAAGAGCCCGGCACTCAAGAGAAGTGCCGGGCTCTTGGAGCGCAGCCGGCACTTCACGGTGGGGGGGCTTCACGGGGGCCGGGGGCAGGTGCTGGCAGGCGGCCAGCAACAAAAATGGCCGCCTGCCACCTCCGCTTTAAATATCGCCGCCCCGGCCGCACGTACGCCTCCCTGAACCCGTCGGACATAGCGTCTGGCGGTAAATCAGGGGGCGCGACTGAAGATCACGGCCGGGGCGCGAGCGGGGTGCTGCGCACGGCGATGACGTCATCGCCGGCGGCGCAGCGCCACAGGGCGCTACCGGCTGCCGCCGCCGCTAACCTCCCACTAAATTTTTCGGGAGGCGTGGGCGGCGCTGCGCCCGGGCGTTAGCTGCTTTACGCCCCATTAGCGCCCTCTTAAGGCGCTAACGGGAGGCGCAAGCAGCTGAATTTTTCCCCCTTAGTGCTGGATCTCCCTCCAATTTCCGGATGAGCAGTGGGCTGACAATTCCACTGCTTTTTCATGGAGTGCCTCTCATTATATACATGGAGCAGGTTTACAGTGGTAAATAAATCCACTGGCCATTGGGAGGGAGGGAGATCAAGATCAAGAGTCACAAAGTCATAACGGCACAGAAGGAGGCCATTCGGCCCATCGAGTCCGTGCTGGCTCTCTGTAGAGCAATCCAGTTAGTCCCATTCCCCGCTCTATCCCCATAGCCCTGCAAGTTTATTTCCCTCAAGTGCCTATCCAGTCTCCCCTTGAAAACATTGAGGGCGGAATCTTACCTTCCAGGCCAAGTTCAAGGCGGTTTTCGGGTCCCAGTCCCGCCCTCAGCGACGTCTGACGAACAGACGCTATTTTGCCCTGATTGGCCTTGTTAAGCCCGCCCTGCAGGCTTGCCGGCCAATTAAGGGAAAGCTGGTGTCAGATGACGTCAGTTGATGACGCTTCATCTACCGGTTTTCTTAAAGGCATATGCACCACACTTGTTTGACAGATGATTTGACAGTGTTTGACAGCATTGAGGTGCTGTCAAACACTGACAATCACTGTCCAAAGGTGAGCCCTTGTACCCAGACTCTCCAATGGTAAAATCCAGCCCTGAGTGTCTCCGCTTCCACCACTTCCGTCGGCAATGAGTTCCAGGTCCTCACCACTCGCTGCGTAAAAAAGTTTTTCCTCACATCCTCCCTGTATCTCTTGCTCAAAACCTTAAATCTGTGTCCCCTAGTCCTTGTACCATCAACTCGTGGGAACAGCCTTTCCCCATCTCGCCTATCCAAACCCGCCATAATCTTGTACACCTCTATCAAATCACCCCTCAACCTCCTTTGCTCTAATGAAAACAAATCCAGCTTCTCCAACCTGTCCTTGTAGCTAAGATCCCCCATCCCCGGAACCATTCTGGTAAATCTCCTCTGCACCCTCTCAAGTGCCTTCACATCCTTCCTAACACACTTTTCTGAATTCTGGAACCACACCAGAGGAAGTGAAAGATTGCAAGAAAGAAAGAAGGGTAACCTTGGCGGATGGGAGGCGGTGGGGTCGGCGGGGGGTGGGGGTTGGTGTTCAGCAACAGAAAAAGCCCCCATGCATATGCGGATGTTCTACCCACTGAGGTGATGGCTAAAAAAGAATTGGATCCTGGTGGCGGAGAACTGGAAGCCCATAACAGAGTGGTACAAACGTTATGCAGGGATGTGTTACAGATGAACATTTTATAAGGAGGATCAGAGCAAGGGAAAGGTGATAGGTAGAAAAAAAATTCTGTTTTTATTTCAGATTTCCAGCATGCGCAGTATTTCGCTTTTGTAGAAAAAAAAGAATGGTCTGTGATTAGGTGGAGGACTAGAGAGGATTAAATGACAGAAGTGATTATGGTGGTAGACAAAAGTAGACTGTAAAGAGAGAAATTAGTGAAATAAAAGTTGTATCTGAGACCCAGAGGATGTGTAAATGGTTGCAGCAGAGGGGGAGGGAAGCACGGAGAATCTGGCAAAGCGAAGAAGGCTCCAGCGGCCCAGGAGTCTGGTAGAAGAAAAAGGCTGGTGACACCAAGGGTGCAGAACACCCCATAGGGGATCCCCATCCCAGGCACCAGCCAACAACCTTCCCCGCAATAGCACTTTTGGGAATGGGAGAAGTTGTAGGAAGGTGCTTGGGATAGGGATGCCTTCGGAGGCACTGGAGACTAAGTAAGGTCTTTTAGCTTTGTAAACCCTATGTAGTGGATACTGACATGTCTGAAACAATCTCCTCCTGCAATACCTCAGTCTAAATTCCTTCAATCTTAGCCACTTTCATTTCCTACTCCTCCTTTCATAACTCAGCAAGAGAGAGATTCCTAATGTGAAGTCCATTTCTCCAGTGCATAATGTAAACATCTCCAGTATTCACTTTAAATGGCAGGAGAACTGTTCTGTGAAACTCTCCAGCCCAAAGTCAAAGGCAAATAATTGTTGTCCTGGGAAAGTATTACAAAGCCGCAGTCATTTCACCAAGTCATCTGCTCCATGTGGTATCAGCCTCAGGGTTACACTGTGCTGCTCGTACCACCACTTATATAATGGCAGTGGTTGGGTTAAGGGAGCTAGTTTGGGTTAATTGTGGGGATAGTTTGGGCACCCCCACTCATCCCCATTGATATGCAACGAGGCAGGTGGGTATGGGCCCTGGCAGGTCTTTCAAAACTAAATTTTGATGGCCATTTTTAGAGTAAAATTGCAGCAGTAAACTGGCCCATTTTACAGGCAATTTTGCAAATGAAAATCCAGACAATGTATTACAAGCATATGTCTCATGGCATTGCTGATGATGAGTCAGAGGATCCACTAAAGTTCAGAGTCTGAAGTAGGACATCTGAGGTGTGATAGCTAAAGTGTAACAGGAAGTCCATTTGTTGTTTACTGGATGTGCATGCTATATGAAAGATGTTTAATATATTATAATTTTTCTATAGCAGCCACAGTCAAATATCTTCCCCAAGTGGCCATTCTTCATGTATCAGTCTGGAGAGTACACGAGGTAATTTTCCAACCTTGCACTCCCAGCAGGGAGACCTTCCCCACCAGAAGCAGGTTTCAGACTTGGAGGTGTGCAATGCCTACGACTTTCCAACCATTTAAGTGAATAGTTTGAAAATTCTGCACAGCACGAGTCTGAATTTCCAGCGTGCACGCCCGGTGGGTGAGGCTCCACACTGAGAATGGCAAATCAGAAAATTAGCCCTTAAGTTCTGGCAGACTATTCAAGCCGAGAGACTGTAAGATAGTTGGCCATTTCTAGTTGACCATTTCCCCATCAGGCCCTACCTGTTTACGAAAAGTTAAAATGTCCTTGTGACATACCAGCTGGGAACAAGCTGAACTTGTAGCTGCAAGAACCAGACACTTACAGATAACAGATGGGGAACAACAGGACACTATCAGGGACAATGCCAGAGTGCACATAATTAGACCCTGGCATGTGGGGTATAATTATAGGGCTAGTGGTATGGGGTTTTTAGAGCTCTCGGTGTGTCCAGATCACCCACCTTACCACTGGAAGTTGGGGTCTGACCAGCTCGCGATCCAGGGTCGTCAGGTTGCATAATTGCTTACTGTTATCATACTAATACTGTTACTGTTACCTTTGGTAAAGTTACTACTTAGTTAATGTTAGCTTTAATAAACTTAATCTTTGCAGGGAACCTCGCCGCCTGGACTCTAGCTTTTGCACAGTAGTCACAAGTTTACAGAGACTTTCACAACCAAGCCTCATCCTGTCTTGATCCATTATCCACATATGCATATTCAGCAGGAGTCATTTGATAGCAGTCAAGAGCAGGACCCTGTCGGGTTCATCATGCATGAGCTTAGATAGTGAGTGTCATCAGGCTGTGCAGAACTTTCCAATTAATAATTTAAATGGTTGGAAAGTCATGGGCATTGCGCATCTAAATTTCCACATAAAGGGCATTATAACCAAGCCTGAACATGCCTGCACCTGCTGCAAGCACATGCACATTTCCCAGCAGAGATCACTGGATAGTGATGAGGACCTGGCTGATGTTCCCTCCTTATTCCAATTATAATGTTCCTACTCGCAACCCAGCTGAGATCAGCTAACTCAGCATCCATTACCACACAAGCACTTTCAGTAAGATTTACTGAATAGCAGTCAAGTGTAGGACCCAAGCTAATCGTTGTCTCCTCTATAGCCTAGACAGGCTGAGAACATCACTCCAGCTATGAGCTAGTTCAAGATAGATCAGGGATTGAGGATCGGATGCCTGTTATAAACACCGCCCTGATTTTCTTTCTATTGAAATCAATGGAAGGGAAAATTGGTCGGGGTGTATAGCGGTTGGCCTATCCACAAGGTTAAGTTTACCACCTGGTGGTGCAAGTTAGGATCTACCCCAATGCCTTATTTCCAAGTCCCGATTTTAATTTCAGGTGGATTCCCTGCTCAGGCCTGAGTTAAAATTACAGTCGGGTCTCAATCAACGTTCCCTCTATAAGCTTCCACACAACCCGGGCTTTTCCGATGTGAAATTTCACGCATGCACGAAACTTTGAATGGGCCATGCGGCCCATTAAAGGAGCCACACACCCAAAATACAATTAGGGGAGCATTGGTCTCAATGATGACATCGGGGCACAACATGCATATGGAAAGAAGGACCCTGTTGGCTCCTGACGTGAGCCGTTGCTGCCTGATCAGGAGAGCAGGTTAAAATTGCAGATGTTGCGATCATGAGCCTGGGCGAATTTAACTGCCCACCCGCCAGGTTTCTGCTGAGTGAGTAGGGTTAAAATCATCCTCTTCTCTGTGCTTCGTACACTGAAAATTTAATTAAAATATTAGCATCCCAAAATTTAGAGGATTCCTAATGAGGCAACTTTATACTGAATCATTCAATGTAAAAAAAAGTGGTAATTGTTTTACATGTTTAAAGTGATATAGAAAAGGACAGTTGAAAATAAAATTTGGTACTCAAAGAGTTAAAAAAATTGTGTTCAGGAACAGGTTCTAAACTTTACCAGTATTATTTGACATTTTAGCTTAGCATGCAGGGCTGTGCAGGAAGGTTGATAATTCAAAGAGCCATTCTATGTGTGGCTGAGCAGGTTTGAAACATGTGGGAACATGTGGGAGCATTCACCAGCTCTTCAGCGAGAGATGGCTTGTTATTAATTACAACCCACAGGTATTTAGAGGCAGTATTTAACATTGGTGGTCTGGGGCTGAATACAAATGAATTAGCTGTACTTTTTCCACTTTTAAAGAAATGGCATTGCACAACAACAATTCTGCTTCGTATGCAAATCCACAGATCTTAAAAAAAATTCTCTTCATAAGTAGATTTTAATAGAAACATAGAAACATAGAAGACAGGAGCAGGAGTAGGCCATTCGGCCCCTCGAGCGATGATCAGCCATTCGATGAGATCATGGCTGATCATCCAAACTCAGTACCCTGTACCTGCCTTCTCCCCATATCCCTTGATACCTTTAGCTTTAAGAAATATATCTAACTCATTCTTGAATATATTTAATGACTTGGCCTCAACTGCCTTCTGTGGTAGAGAATTCCACAGGTTCACCACTCTCTGGGTGAAGGAATTCTTCCTCATTTCTGTCCTAAATGGCTTACCCCTTACCCTTAGATTATGACCCCTGGTTCTGGACTCTCCGACCATCGGGAACATTCTTCCTGCATCTAGTTTGTCCAGACCTGTCAGAATTTTATATGTTTCGATGAGATCCCCTCTCATTCTTCTATACTCCAGCGAGTATAAGCCCAATCGACCCAATCTCTCCTCATATGTCATTCCTGCCATCCCAGGTATCAGCCTTGTGAATCTTCGCTGAACTCCTTCCATGGCAAGAACATCCTTCCTCAGATAAGGCGACCAAAACTGCACACAGTACTCAAGGTGTGGTCTCACCAAGGCCCTGTGCAACTGCAGCAGGACATCGCTGTTCCTATACTCAAACCCTTTCACTATGAAGGACAACATACCATTTGCCTTCCTCACCGCCTGCTGCACCTGCATGCTTACTTTCAGCGACTGGTGCACAAGGACACCCAGGTCTCGTTGCACTTCCCCTTCTCCCAATCTATTGCCATTCAGATAATAGTCTGCCTTTCTGTTTTTGACACCAAAGTGGATAACCTCGCATTTATCCACGTTATATTGCATCTGCCACGCTTCTGCCCACTCACCCAACCTGTCCAAATCATCCTGGAGTTTCTCGGTATCCTCCTCGCAGCACACACGCCCACCCAGCTTTGTGTCATCTGCAAACTTGGAGATATTACATTTAGTTCCCTTATCTAGATCATTAATGTATATTGTGAATAGCTGGGTTCCAAGGACCGATCCCTGCGGTACCCCACTAGTCACTGCCTGCCACTCGGAAAAAGACTCATTAATTCCTATTCTCTGCTTTCTGTCCGCCAACCAGTTCTCTATCCAAGTCAATACCTTGCCCCCAATCCCATGTGCCTTAACTTTACACGCTAATATTCAAAATAACATCTCATTTACCTTTTACACTTCAGAATATAAATCATAACTAAAACAGAAAATGTTGGAAACACCCAGCAAATCAGGCACAGCATAGGCCTGAAATTTGGCATCTTATCGCCGGCTGTTAAGGCTGGTTTTGTGGGAAAAATGGCGTCCGCCTCGCTTCCATGCTCGACGTCATATTGGTGAGGGCAAAAAAACACGTTTAGCTTCGTCTGAAGCACGCATTAGGCCATAACATATTCAAATAAGGGGCCTAATACCTGCTTCTGCTCCCTCTTGCAAATTTGGCTTGCGTCTGAGGCAGCCAGCGCCATCGATGTTTACTTCCGGGAAAACCACGTTAAACAACACCGAATGAAAAATGGTAAGTACTTACCATTATCATCTCCGACCTCACTTCCGACTCCGACCTCCAGGTCCTCTCTGATCTCCACCTGATGCTGGCCCCGATTTCCAGGTCTCCCTGATGCTGGCTCCAACCACCCGCCCAATCCTGGCCCCAAACTCCTGCCAATCCTGGCCACGACCTCCCCAACCGAACCTGGACACGACCTCCCCCACCGATCCTGGCCACGAGTCCCGATGGCCTTGACCTTCCAGCCTGATCCTGGACATGACTTTCCACCCCCGATCCTGGCCATGACCTTCCACCCCTGATCCTGGCCCTGACCTTCCACCCCCAATCCTGGCCGTGACCTCCCCCCGCAGTCCGGGCCCTGACCTTCCACCCCCGATCGTGGCCATGACCTTCCACCCGCGATCCTGGCCATGAACTTCCACCCCTGATCCTGGCCCTGACCTTCCACCCCTATCCTGGCCCTGACCTTCCACCCCCGATCCTGGCCCTGACCTTCCACCCCTGATCCTGGCCCTGACCTTCCACCCCTGATCCTGGCCATGACCTTCCACCCCCGATCCTGGCCCTGACCTTCCACCCCCAATCCTGGCCCAAACCTTCCACCCCCGATCCTGGCCCTGACCTCCACCCCTGTGACTTTCCACCCCCAATCCTGGCCGTGACCTCCCCCCCCAGTCCGGGCCCTGACCTTCCACCCCTTTTTCCTGCCCTGACCTTCCACCCCCGATCCTGGCCCTGACCTTCCACCCCTGATCCTGGACATGACCTTCCACCCCCGATCCTGGCCATGACCTTCCACCCCTGATCCTGGCCCTGACCTCCACCCCTGATCCTGGCCCTGACCTTCCACCCCCAATCCTGGCCGTGACCTCCCCCCGCAGTCCGGGCCCTGATCTTCCAACCCCGATCGTGGCCATGACCTTCCACCCCCGATCCTGGCCATGACTTCCACCCCCGATCCTGGCCCTGACCTTCCACCCCCGATCCTGGCCCTGACCTTCCACCCACGAGCCTGGCCATGACCTTCCACCCCCGATCCTGGCCCTGACCTTCCACCCACGATCCTGGCATTGACCTTCCACCCCCAATCCTGGCCATGACCTTCCACCCCTATCCTGGCCCTGGCCTTCCACCCCCAATCCTGGCCCTGACCTTCCACCCCTGATCCTGGCCCTGACCTCCACCCCCGTGACTTTCCACCCCCAATCCTGGCCGTGACCTCCCCCCCCAGTCCGGGCCCTGACCTTCCACCCCTTTTTCCTTGCCCTGACCTTCCACCCCCGATCCTGGCCCTGACCTTCCACCCCTCATCCTGGCCTTGACCTCCACACCTGTGACCTTCCCCCCCTAATCCTGGCCGTTATCTCCCCCCCAGTCCAGGCCCTGACCTTCCACCCACGATCCTGGCCCTGACATTCCACCCCCGATCCTGGCCATGACCTTCCACAGCCCCCAATCCTGGCCCTGACCTTCCACCCCCGATCCTGGCCCTGACCTTCCACCCCCGATCCTGGCCCTGACCTTCCACCCCCGATCCTGGCACTGACCTTCCACCCCCGATCCTGGCCATGACATTCCACCCCCCCCAATCCGGACCATGACCTCCCCCCCCGATCCTGGCCATGACCTTCCACCCCCCCCAATCCTGGCCCTGACCTTCCACCCCCAATCCTGGCCCTGACCTTCCACCCCCGATCCTGGCCCTGACCTTACACCACCGATTCTGGCCATGACCTTCCACCGCCCCCAAATCCTGGTCATGACCTCCCCCCCGATTCTGGCCATGACCTTCCACCCGCGATCCTGGCCATGACCTTCCACCCGCGATCCTGGCCCTGACCTTCCACCCCCCAATCCTGGCCATGAACCTCCACCCCCGAACCTGGCCATAACCTCCACCATCGATCCTGGCCCTGAACTTTCACCCCCGATCCTGGCCATTACCTTCCACCCCTGATCCTGGCCATGACCTTCCACCCCCGAACCTGGCCCGTCCCTTCCACCCCTTTTTCCTTGGCCCTGACCTTCCACCCCCGATCCTGGCCCTGACCTTCCACCCCCGATCCTGGCCATGACCTTCCACCCCCAATCCTGGCCTTGACCTCCCCCCCAATCCTGGTCATGACCTTCCACCACTGATCCTGGCCATGACTTTCCACCCTCGATCCTGGTCATGACCACACCCCCCAATCCTGGTCCTGACCTTCCACCCCCATTCCTGGCCCTGACCTTCCACCCCCGATCCTGGCCCTGACCTTACACCACCGATTCTGGCCATGACCTTCCACCGCCCCCAAATCCTGGTCATGACCTCCCCCCCGATTCTGGCCATGACCTTCCACCCGCTATCCTGGCCATGACCTTCCACCCGCGATCCTGGCCCTGACCTTCCACCCCCAATCCTGGCCATGAACCTCCACCCCTGAACCTGGCCATAACCTCCACCATCGATCCTGGCCCTGACCTTTCACCCCCGATCCTGGCCATTACCTTCCACCCCTGATCCTGGCCATGACCTTCCACCCCCGAACCTGGCCCGTCCCTTCCACCCCTTTTTCCTTGGCCCTGACCTTCCACCCCCGATCCTGGCCCTGACCTTCCACCCCCGATCCTGGCCATGACCTTCCACCCCCAATCCTGGCCTTGACCTCCCCCCCTATCCTGGTCATGACCTTCCACCACTGATCCTGGCCATGACTTTCCACCCTCGATCCTGGTCATGACCACACCCCCCAATCCTGGTCCTGACCTTCCACCCCCATTCCTGGCCCTGACCTTCCACCCCTATCCTGGCCATGACCTCCACCCACGATCCTGGCCCTGACCTTCCACCCCCGATCCTGGACATTACCTTCCACCCATGATCCTGGCCATGACCTTCCACCCCCGAACCTGGCCCTGACCTTCCACCCCTTTTTCCTGGCGCTGACCTTCCACCCCCGATCCTGGCCATGTCCTTCCACCCCCAATCCTGGCCTTGACCTCCCCCCTGATCCTGGCCAGGACCTTCCACCCCCGATCCTGGCCCTGACCTTCCACCCCTCATCCTGGCCATGACCTCCACCCCTGTGACTTTCCACCCCCAATCCTGGCCGTGACCTCCCCCCCCAGTCTGGGCCCTGACCTTCCACCCCTTTTTCCTGGCCCTTACCTTCCACCCCGACCCTGGCCCTGACCTTCCACCCCCGATCCTGGACATGACCTTCCACCCCCGATCCTGGCCCTGACCTTCCACCCACGATCCTGGCATTGACATTCCACCCCTGATCCTGGCCATGACCTTCCACCCCTGATCCTGGCCCTGACCTTCCACCCCTGATCCTGGCCCTGACCTCCACCCCTGATCCTGGCCATGACCTTCCACCCCCGATCCTGGCCATGACCTTCCACCCCCGATCCTGGACATGACCTTCCACCCCCGATCCTGGCCATGACCTTCCACCCCTGATCCTGGCCCTGACCTCCACCCCTGATCCTGGCCCTGACCTGCCACCCCCAATCCTGGCCGTGACCTCCCCCCGCAGTCCGGGCCCTGACCTTCCACCCGTGATCGTGGCCATGACCTTCCACCCGCGATCCTGACCATGACCTTCCATCCCCGATCCTGGCCATGACCTCCACCCCCGATCGTGGCCCTGACCTTCCACCCACGATCCTGGCCATGACCTTCCACCCCCGATCCTGGCACTGACCTTCCACCCACGATCCTGGCATTGACCTTCCACCCCCGATCCTGGCCATGACCTTCCACCCCCGATCCTGGCCATGACCTTCCACCCCCGATCCTGGCCATGACCTCCACCCCCGATCCTGGCCCTGACCTTCCACTCCCGATCCTGGCGCTGACCTTCCACCCCTGATCCTGGCCCTGACCTTCCACCCCTATCCTGGCCATGACCTCCACCCACGATCCTGGCCCTGACATTCCACCCCGATCCTGGACATTACCTTCCACCCCTGATCCTGGCCATGACCTTCCACCCCTGAACCTGGCCCTGACCTCCACCCCTGTGACTTTCCACCCCCAATCCTGGCCGTGACCTCCCCCCCCAGTCTGGGCCCTGACCTTCCACCCCTTTTTCCTGGCCCTTACCTTCCACCCCGACCCTGACCTTCCACCCCCGATCCTGGACATGACCTTCCACCCCCGATCCTGGCCCTGACCTTCCACACACGATCCTGGCATTGACATTCCACCCCTGATCCTGGCCATGACCTTCCACCCCCGATCCTGGCCATGACCTTCCACCCCCGATCCTGGACATGACCTTCCACCCCCGATCCTGGCCATGACCTTTCACCCCTGATCCTGGCCCTGACCTCCACCCCTGATCCTGGCCATGACCTTCCACCCCCGATCCTGGCCATGACCTTCCACCCCCGATCCTGGACATGACCTTCCACCCCCGATCCTGGCCATGACCTTCCACCCCTGATCCTGGCCCTGACCTCCACCCCTGATCCTGGCCCTGACCTACCACCCCCAATCCTGGCCGTGACCTCCCCCCGCAGTCCGGGCCCTGACCTTCCACCCGTGATCGTGGCCATGACCTTCCACCCGCGATCCTGACCATGACCTTCCATCCCCGATCCTGGCCCTGACCTCCACCCCCGATCGTGGCCCTGACCTTCCACCCACGATCCTGGCCATGACCTTCCACCCCCGATCCTGGCACTGACCTTCCACCCACGATCCTGGCATTGACCTTCCACCCCCGATCCTGGCCATGACCTTCCACCCCCGATCCTGGCCATGACCTTCCACCCCCGATCCTAGCCATGACCTTCCACCCCCGATCCTGGCCATGACCTTCCACCCCCGATCCTGGCCATGACCTCCACCCCCGATCCTGGCCCTGACCTTCCACTCCCGATCCTGGCGCTGACCTTCCACCCCTGATCCTGGCCCTGACCTTCCACCCCTATCCTGGCCATGACCTCCACCCACGATCCTGGCCCTGACATTCCACCCCGATCCTGGACATTACCTTCCACCCCTGATCCTGGCCATGACCTTCCACCCCTGAACCTGGCCCTGACCTTCCACCCCTTTTTCCTTGGCCCTGACCTTCTACCCCCGATCCTGCCCATGACCTTCCACCCCCAATCCTGGCCTTGACCTCCCCCGTGATCCTGGCCACGACCTTCCACCCCCGATCCTGGCCCTGACCTTCCACCCCTCATCCTGGCCCTGACCTCCACAACTGTGACCTTCCACCCCTAATCCTGGCTGTGCCCTCCCCCCAAGTCCGGAACCCTGACCTTCCACCCCTGATCCTGGCCCTGACCTTCCACCCCCGATCCTGGCCCGACCTTCCACCCCCGATCCTGGCGCTGACCTTCCACCCCCGATCCTGGCCATGACCTTCCACCCCCCCCAATCCTGGCCCTGACCACCCCCCCGATCCTGGCCATGAGCTTCCAACCCCCACAATCCTGGCCCTGACCTTCCACCCCCGATCCTGGCCCTGAACTTCCACCCCCGATCCTGGCCCTGACCTTACACCACCAATTCTGGCCATGACCTTCCACCCCCGCAAATCCTGGTCATGACCTCCCCCCCGATCCTGGCCATGACCTTCCACCCGCGATCCTGGCCCTGACCTTCCACCCCCGATCCTGGCCATGACCTTCCACCCGCGATCCTGGCTATGACCTCACCCCCGATCCTGGCCATGACCTTCCACCCGCGATCCTGGCCCTGACCTTCCACCCCCGATCCTGGCCATGACCTTCCACCCCGAATCCTGGCCTTGACCTCCCCCGTGATCCTGGCCACGACCTTCCACCCCCGATCCTGGCCCTGACCTTCCACCCCTCATCCTGGCCCTGACCTCCACACCTGTGACCTTCCACCCCTAATCCTGGCCGTGCCCTCCCCCCCAGTCCGGGCCCTGACCTTCCACCCCTGATCCTGGCCATGACCTTGCACCTACGATCCTGGCCCTGACATTCCACCCCCGATCCTGGCCATGACCTTCCACCCCCCCCCCAATCCTGGCCCTGACCTTCCACCCCCGATCCTGGCCCTGACCTTCCGCCCCCGATCCTGGCCTGACCTTCCACCCCCGATCCTGGCGCTGACCTTCCACCCCCGATCCTGGCCATGACCTTCCACCCCCCACAATCCTGGCCCTGACCTTCCACCCGCGATCCTGGCCCTGACCTTCCACCCCCAATCCTGGCCATGACCTTCCACCCCCGATCCTGGCCATGACCTTCCACCCCCCACAATCCTGGCCCTGACCTTCCACCCGCGATCCTGGCCCTGACCTTCCACCCCCGATCCTGGCCATGACCTTCCACCCCCGATCCTGGCCCTGACCTTCCACCCCCGATCCTCGTCATGTCCGTCCACCCCCGATCCTGGCCCTGACCTCCACCCCCGATCCTGGCCATGACCTTCCACCCCCTATCCTGGCCATGACCTTCCACCCCCGATCCTGGCCCTGACCTCCACCCCCAATCCTGGCCATGACCTTCCACCCCCGATCCTAGCCATGACCTCACCCCCGATCCTGGCCATGACATTCCACCCCCGATCCTGGCCGTGACCTTCCACTACCCTATCCTGGCCCTGACCTTCCACCCCCGATTCTCGCCCTGACCTTCCACCCCCGATCCTGGCCCTGACCTTCCACACCTGATCCTGGCCCTGACCTTCCACCCCTGATCCTGGCCCTGACCTTCCACCCCTATCCTGGCCATTACCTTCCACCCCTTTTTCCTGGCCCTGACCTTCCACCCCCAATTCTGGCCCTGACCTTCCACCCCCAATCCTGGCCCTGACCTTCCACCCCCAATCCTGGCCCTGACCTTCCACCCCCAATCCTGGCCCTGACCTTCCACCCCTGATCCTGGCCCTGACCTCCACCCCTGTGACTTTCCACCCCCAATCCTGGCCGTGACCTCCCCCCCCAGTCCGTGCCCTGACCTTCCACCCCTGATCCTGGCCCTGACATTCCACCCCCGATCCTGGCCCTGACCTCCCCCCCCAGTCCGGGCCCTGACCTTTCACCCCCGATCGTGGCCATGACCTTCCACCCCCGATCCTGGACATGACCTTCCACCCCCGATCGTGGCCATGACCTACCACCCGCGATCCTGGCCATGACCTTCCACCCCTGATCCTGGCCCTGACCTTCCACCCCTATCCTGGCCATTACCTTCCACCCATTTTTCCTGGCCCTGACCTTCCACCCCCAATCCTGGCCCTGACAATCCACCCCCAATTCTGGCCCTGACCTTCCACCCCCAATCCTGGCCCTGACCTTCCACCCCCAATCCTGGTCCTGACCTTCCACCCCTGATCCTGGCCCTGACCTCCACCCCTGTGACTTTCCACCCCCAATCCTGGCCGTGACCTCACCCCCCAGTCCGGGCCCTGACCTTCCACCCCTTTTTCCTGGCCCTTACCTTCCACCCCCGACCCTGGCCCTGACCTTCCACCCCTCATCCTGGCCCTGACCTCCACAACTGTGACCTTCCACCCCTAATCCTGGCCGTGCCCTCCTCCCCAGTCCGGGCCCCGACCTTCCACCCCCGATCCTAGCCATGACCTTCCACCCACGATCCTGGCCCTGACCTTCCACTCCTTTTTCCTGGCCCTGACCTTCCACCCCCAATCCTGGCCGTGACCTCCCCCCGCAGTCCGGGCCCTGACATTCCACCCCCGATTGTGGCCATGACCTTCCACCCGCGATCCTGACCATGAACTTCCACCCCGATCCTGGCCATGACCTCCATCCCCGATCCTGGCCCTGACCTTCCACCCACGATCCTGGCATTGACCTTCCACCCCCGATCCTGGCCATGACCTTCCACCCCCGATCCTGGCCATGACCTTCCACCCCCGATCCTGGCCATGACCTCCACCCCCGATCCTGGCCCTGACCTTCCACTCCCGATCATGGCGCTGACCTTCCACCCCTGATCCTGGCCCTGACCTTCCACCCCTATCCTGGCCATGACCTCCACCCATGATCCTGGCCCTGACCTTCCACCCCCGATCCTAGCCATGACCTTCCACCCACGATCCTGGCCCTGACATTCCACCCCCGATCCTGGCCCTGACCTCCACCCCCGATCCTGGCCATGACCTTCCACCCCCGATCCTAGCCATGACCTCACCCCTGATCCTGGCCCTGACCTTCCACCCCTATCCTGGCCATTACCTTCCACCCCTTTTTCCTGGCCCTGACCTTCCACCCCCAATCCTGGCCGTGACCTTCCAGTACCCTATCCTGGCCCTGACCTTCCACCCCCGATCCTGGCCTTGACCTTCCACCCCCGATCCTGGCCCTGACATTCCACACCTGATCCTGGCCCTGACCTTCCACCCCTGATCCTGGCCCTGACCTTCCACCCCTATCCTGGCCATTACCTTCCACCCCTTTTTCCTGGCCCTGACCTTCCACCCCCAATCCTGGCCCTGACCTTCCACCCCCAATCCTGGCCCTGGCCTTCCACCCCCGATCCTGGCCTTGACCTTCCACCCCTATCCTGGCCATTACCTTCCACCCCTTTTTCCTGGCCCTGACCTTCCACCCCCAATCCTGGCCTTGACCTTCCACCCCCGATCCTGGCCCTGGCCTCCCACCCCCAATCCTGGCCCTGACCTTCCACCCCTGATCCTGGCCCGGACCTCCACCCCTGTGACTTTCCACCCCCAATCCTGGCCGTGACCTCCCCCCACCAGTCCGGGCCCTGACCTTCCACCCCTTTTTCCTGGCCCTGACCTTCCACCCCCGATCCTGGCACTGACCTTCCACCCCTGATCCTGGCCATGACCTTCCACCCCCGATCCTGGCCCTGACCTTCCACCCCCGATCCTGACCATGACCTTCCACCCCTGATCGTGGCCATGACCTTCCACCCCCGATCCTGGCCCTGACCTTCCACCCCCGATCCTAGCCCTGACCTTCCACCCCCAATCCTGGCCCTGACCTTCCACCCCTGATCCTGGCCCTGACCTCCACCCCTGTGACTTTCCACCCCCAATCCTGGCCGTGACCTCCCCCCCCAGTCCGGGCCCTGACCTTCCACCCCTTTTTCCTGGCCCTGACCTTCCACCCCCGATCCTGGCCATGACCTTCCACCCCCGATCCTGGCCCTGACCTTCCACCCCTGAACCTGGCCATGACCTTCCACCCCCGATCCTGGCCCTGACCTTCCACCCCCAATCCTGGCCCTGATCTTCCACCCCTGATCCTGGCCATGACCTTCCACCCCCGATCCTGGCCCTGACCTTCCACCCTCGATCCTGGCCCTGACCTTCCACCCCCGATCCTGGCCCTGACCTTCCACCCCCAATCCTGGCCCTGACCTTCCACCCCTGATCCTGGCCCTGACCTCCATCCCTGTGACTTTCCACCCCCAATCCTGGCCGTGACCTCCCCCCCCAGTCCGGGCCCTGACCTTCCACCCCTTTTTCCTGGCCCTGACCTTCCACCCCCGATTCTGGCCCTGACCTTCCACCCCCGATCCTGGACATGACCTTCCACCTCCGATCCTGCCCATGACCTTCCACCCCTGATCCTGGCCCTGACCTCCACCCCTGATCCTGGCCCTGACCTTCCACCCCCAATCCTGGCCGTGACCTCCCCCCGCAGTCCGGGCCCTGACCTTCCACCCCCGATCGTGGCCATGACCTTCCACCCACGATCCTGTCCATGACATTCCAGCCACGATCCTGGCCATGACCTCCACCCCCGATCCTGGCCCTGACCTTCCACCCACGATCCTGGCCCTGACCTTCCACCCACGATCCTGGCCATGAACTTCCACCCCCGATCCTGGCCCTGACCTTCCACCCACAATCCTGGCATTGACATTCCACCCCTGATCCTGGCCATGACCTTCCACCCCTCATCCTGGCCCTGACCTCCACACCTGTGACCTTCCCCCACTAATCCTGGCCGTGCCCTCCCCCCCAGTCCGGGCCCTGTCCTTCCACCCCCGATCCTGGCCATGACCTTCCACCCATGATCCTGGCCCTGACATTCCACCCCCGATCCTGGCCATGACCTTCCACAGCCCCCAATCCTGGCCCTGACCTTCCACCCCCGATCCCGGCCCTGACCTTCCACCCCCGATCCTGGCCCTGACCTTCCACCCCCGATCCTGGCGCTGACCTTCCACCCCCGATCCTGGCCATGACATTCCACTCCCCCCAATCCGGGCCATGACCTCCCCCCCCGATCCTGGCCATGACCTTCCACCCACCCCAATCCTGGCCCTGACCTTCCACCCCCGATCCTGGCCCTGACCTTACACCACCGATTCTGGCCATGACATTCCACCCCCCCCAATCCGGGCCATGACCTCCCCCCCCCGATCCTGGCCATGACCTTCCACCCCCCACAATCCTGGCCCTGACCTTCCACCCCCGATCCTGGCCCTGACCTTCCACCCCCGATTCTGGCCATGACCTTCCAACGCGATTCTGGCCATGACCTTCCACCCGCGATCCTGGCCCTGACCTTCCACCCCCAATCCTGGCCATGACCTTCCACCCGCGATCCTGGCCATGAACCTCCACCCCCGATCCTGGCCATAACCTCCACCACCGATCCTGGCCCTGACCTTCCACCCCCGATCCTGGCCATTACCTTCCACCCCTGATCCTGGCCATGACCTTCCACCCCCGAACCTGGCCCGTCCCTTCCACCCCTTTTTCCTTGGCCCTGACCTTCCACCCCCGATCCTGGCCCTGACCTTCCACCCCCGATCCTGGCCATGACCTTCCACCCCCAATCCTGGCCTTGACCTCCCCCCCGATCCTGGTCATGACCTTCCACCACTGATCCTGGCCATGACTTTCCACCCTCGATTCTGGTCATGACCTCACCCCCCAATCCTGGTCCTGACCTTCCACCCCCATTCCTGGCCCTGACCTTCCACCCCTATCCTGGCCATGACCTCCACCACGATCCTGGCCCTGACCTTCCACCCCCGATCCTGGACATTACCTTCCACCCCTGATCCTGGCCATGACCTTCCACCCCCGAACCTGACCCTGACCTCCACCCCTTTTTCCTGGCCCTGACCTTCCACACCGATCCTGGCCATGGCCTTCCACCCCCAATCCTGGCCTTGACCTCCCCCCTGATCCTCGCCAGGACCTTCCACGCCCGATCCTGGCCCTGACCTTCCACCCCCGATCCTGGCCCTGACCTCCACCCCTGTGACTTTCCACCTCCAATCCTGGCCGTGACCTCACCCCCCAGTCCGGGCCCTGACCTTCCATCCCTTTTTCCTGGCCCTGACCTTCCACCCCCGATCCTGGCCCTGACCTTCCACCCCTGATCCTGGCCATGACCTTCCACCCCCGATCCTGGCCCTGACCTTCCACCCCCAATCCTGGCCCTGACCTTCCACCCCTGATCCTGGCCATGACCTTCCACCCCCGATCCTGGCCCTGAGCTTCCACCCCCAATCCTGGCCCTGACCTTCCACCCCTGATCCTGGCCCTGACCTCCACCCCTGTGACTTTCCACCACCAATCCTGGCCGTGACCTCCCCCCCCAGTCCGGGCCCTGACCTTCCACCCCTTTTTCCTGGCCCTGACCTTCCACCCGCGATCCTGACCATGACCTTCCACCCCCGATCCTGGCCATGACCTCCACCCACGATCCTGGCCCTGACCTTCCACCCACGATCCTGGCCATGACCTTCCACCCCCGATCCTGGCCCTGACCTTCCACCCCTTTTTCCTTGGCCCTGACCTTCCACCCCCTATCCTGCCCATGACCTTCCACCCCCGATCCTGGCCCTGACCTTCCACCCCTCATCCTGGCCCTGACCTCCACACCTGTGACCATCCACCCCTAATCCTGGCCGTGCCCTCCCCCCCAGTCCGGGCCCTGACCTTCCACCCCCGATCCTGGCCATGACCTTCCACCTACGATCCTGGCCCTGACATTCCACCCCCGATCCTGGTCATGACCTTCCACCCCCCCCAATCCTAGCCCTGACCTTCCACCCCCGATCCTGGCCCTGACCTTCCACCCCCGATCCTGGCCCTGACCTTCCACCCCCGATACTGGCGCTGACCTTCCACCCGCGATCCTGGCCATGACCTTCCACCCCCGATCCTGGCCATGACCTTCCACCCCCGATCCTGGCCTTGACCTTCCACCCCCGATCCTGGCCATGACCTTCCACCCCCGATCCTGGCCATGACCTTCCACCCCCGATCCTGGCCATGACCTTCCACCCCCGATCCTGGCCATGACCTTCCACCCCCGATCCTGGCCATGACCTTCCACCCCCGATCCTGGCCCTGACCTTCCACCCCCGATCCTGGCCCTGACCTTCCACCCCCGATACTGGCGCTGACCTTCCACCCGCGATCCTGGCCATGACCTTCCACCCCCGATCCTGGCCATGACCTTCCACCCCCGATCCTGGCCTTGACCTTCCACCCCGATCCTGGCCATGACCTTCCACCCCCGATCCTGGCCATGACCTTCCACCCCCGATCCTGGCCATGACCTTCCACCCCCGATCCTGGCCATGACCTTCCACCCCCCGATCCTGGCCCTGACCTTCCACCCGCGATCCTGGCCCTGACCTTCCACCCCCGATCCTGGCCCTGACCTTCCACCCCCGCTCCTGGCCATGACCCCCCCCCCCCCATTCCTGGCCATGATCTTCCACCCCCGCTCCTGGCCATGACCTCCCCCCCGATCCTGGCCATGACCTTCCACTCCCGATCCTGGCCCTAACCTTCCACCCCCGCTCCTGGCCATGACCTCCCCCCCCAGTCCTGGCCATGACCTTCCACCCCCGCTCCTGGCCATGACCTCCCCCCCCAGTCCTGGCCATGACCTCCCCCCCGATCCTTGCCATGACCTTCCACTCCCGATCCTGGCCCTGACCTTCTACCCGCGATCATGGCCATGACCTTCCACCCCCGATCCTGGCCATGACCTTCCACCCCCGATCCTGGCCTTGACCTTCCACCCGCGATCCTGGCCATGACCTTCCACCCCCGCTCCTGGCCATGACCTCCCCCCCCATTCCTGGCCATGATCTTCCACCCCGCTCCTGGCCATGACCTCCCCCCCGATCCTGGCCCTGACCTTCCACCCCCGATCCTGGCCCTGACCTTCCACCCCCGCTCCTGGCCATGACCTCCCCCCCCATTCCTGGCCATGATCTTCCACCCCCGCTCCTGGCCATGACCTCTCCCCCGATCCTGGCCATGACCTTCCACCCCCGATCCCGATCACGAGTCCCGACCTACCTCAGAGTCCTTGCTGGGCGTTCAGTGCGTTCAGCACTGGGCTGAACGCCAGAATAATGATAATCAACAGGTAGCACCAAGTTCCGGTGCTGCCCATGACTTTTTACAGCTGCAAACAAGCCTCGCCCCGCAGTGGCACCGCCCATTTACGTGCCTTATCGGATATCTGGGCCCATCTGTGGAGCGAAGTGACAAGTCACCGTTTCAGGCATTGGCCTTCATCAAAATTGGTCCTGATGAAAGGTTAGGTCTGAAATGTTGACTTGTTCCTTCTCTCCGCGGATATTATGTCTGACTTGCTGGGTGTTTCCAGCATTTTCTGTTTTTATTTCAGACTTGCTGCATCTGCGATATTTTGTTTTTTATAAATCTTAACTACTTCAGGCGTGAATTGCTGGGAAAGTGTTTTAACCACAAAGCTACTGTATTATGTGTAATTGGTCTCTAACCAGCACATAATCCCAAAGCATGTATCCACTGCTGTGCAAGGAAACGTACCTGTGTAACTGCTGGATGTCATTGAGTTGTACGCTACAATGCTGAAAGCCTTGGTGCCTCTCAGTGGTACTTCTTAATCTATTTCAGTTCTTATATATGCAGTGCATTTTTATAATACCACTTTGCATCAACCAACATCTACAGTAATTATTGATCCTGAGCCACTTGCTGTTTCTGCCTATCAGTCTGTCAGCGTGCAGCCCTTGAGAACTCTTTAGTTGGTAGCTGCCGGTGATACATCACATTGGTGTTCCACAATGCTGTGTCACTGAGTGGGAGAATCTTGATTTGAAGCCCATGATTAGCACTCAGTGGGCCCTGGCTTTAACAATTTATGATGTGGAGATGCCGGTGTTGGACTGGGGTGGACAAATGTGAGAAGTCGCACAACACCAGGTTATAGTCCAACAGCTTTATTTGAAATCACAAGCTTTCGGAGCGCTGTTCCTTCGTCAGGTGAAGTCACTTCACCTGACGAAGGAGCAGCGCTCCGAAAGCTTGTGATTTCAAATAAAGCTGTTGGACTATAACCTGGTGTTGTGCGACTTCTCACATTTAACAATTTAGGCAGGAGGATGAGCACAACAGAGACCAGGGATATATCCATAGGAAAGTGAGGGAGATCGGAAAGAGAGCCACTTTAGCGTGTCCTGGTGCACCTCTTAGTAGCTGGTTAGAGAGTGGCATTACAGGTGAGTAATAGCTTGTACCACAGTGGAACTTGTGGGCATGGCTGGAGATAGTGGAGGAGGTGAGCAGCAGGAGTGTGGTGACATGCTGCTGGACACAATGCAGGGAAGAGATTTCATGGCCTCAGGAAAGGTGAGTAGAATGCCACATTCAACTACATCCTGATGTGCGTGTCACCCCAAACCACTCACTCTGCCTTCCCTAGACTAGTCCTGCACATCATTCCTCATACCAACGTACCTTGCAGATGCACCCATTCTTCTCTGTCTATGCACTTCCTCACATCCCCACCTGACCATCCACCACTGACACTCACCCTCATCTTAATGCAATGTCACGCCTCTCCCTCATAGTCACCCTCTACAGATGTTATCCATCCATCCGTTCCACTCATTCCATGACTCTCACTTAAAGGTCTCTTGTTTCCCTCCTTGCAGGAGAAGAGAGCACAGAGCACCCGGGAGAACCAGAGATGGCCCTCCAGCCATTAGCAACGCTCACAGCTGCAGAGGAGGATGTACTTGAAATAAGTGGAGTGTCGGCGTACATGGCAGTAGGAGATTGA
Source organism: Squalus acanthias (assembly GCA_030390025.1). Classification (NCBI taxonomy): domain Eukaryota; kingdom Metazoa; phylum Chordata; class Chondrichthyes; order Squaliformes; family Squalidae; genus Squalus; species Squalus acanthias. The sequence goes on along the minus strand of CM059439.1, from coordinate 47,105,204 downwards.
GAGACGGGGAGCTCCAGCTACCTGGTGACAAAATTAAATATCACACAGTCACATGGCATACAACAGTCACTCACGTTGACTTGATGTCTGCAGCCAGTGAAATATGATCATGTGCATAATGTTCACTTAAAACATTCTCACCATGACAGTTCTAATTCATGTCTTTACTCTCCCACAGGCCCATCAAGTGTCCAACAGCCAGTGGAGCCAGAGGAGAAAGAAGACTCCTCAGAGGAGGTCTCTAACTCTGAGGGTGCACCGTCACAGGACACATGCACACCAAGCACCAGCGCAGATACACATATATCGGTGGGACCATTAAGACAGATAGTTGTGTTGTCACTTGGTGTCTCACAGATCACATGTGAGCAAGAGCAGATGGTGCAGACAGGGACAGTAGTGGAGAGTCCTCGTTGGAGGGCGCAGGACGCTCCCAGCTCTGCTCAGCTGGACGCAGATGCTGAACCTCGGGGGCCGTCGACAAAGAGATTGATTCTGGAGGAGCAGCAGAAAATGCGGGAGGCTCTGGTAGGATTTCCAGCCGCGATGTGTTCGCTTGCAGAGAGAATGGAGGAGTCCACCTGAAGCATGACTGGCATGATGTTTCAGGCCTTAGCTATGATGTGTTCGTCCATGGAAAGGGTGGCCGCCTGCATGGAGCATCAAACACGGCAGTCAGCCGAGTGCATGTTTGCCCTCAGCAACAGCTTGCACACTCTGAATGCCACCTTAACTAGGATGGATCAAAACCTAGACTTGGCCGTTCACCACCCCACTGATGTGCAGCAAGGTGCTCTCCAGCTCATTGCTAGCAGGGAAGTGTGGGTGAGCCTTGAGAGGGAAGACGGCAAAAGGGAATATAGAAGTGGGGACTCTGCTCAAAGCACTTCCACTTTTCACCCATTGCGCCCCCCCTCCCCCGCCTCATCTGTGCCCCACATGCTGCCTCCTGTCCCAATGGCCGAGTCTGCCCCTGCACAGGTGCAGGTGGAGCAGTCTTTGGTGGGGCCCTCACGGGCTCCAAAACCCAGAGGATGTCAGCCAAGAGCATCTGAGCAATCAGAGCAGGGAAGTGAGCATCCTGCCTCTACCTTTGCTGAAGCCACAAATGTTGCACATTGTAGGAGTTATAGGAAAAGGAAGATGAAAGATTAATAGTTGCACAAGGGTATACACACGAGTGTTTCAGACATGTCACAATAATAAGTTACTGTAAGTTTTGATGCACATATAAAATTATTTCTTTGCACCACTTTCCAGTCTTGACCTGCAGCCTGTCAACTAGCCTTCTCCGTTCTGATGAATGGTAGGACAAGACTTAAATCTGAGCAATGGGTGTCTGTGAAAGGGATGCTTAGTTGATTGCAGGACTGCTTTGTGCTGGGAGTGGGGGGGCAAGTGTGTTCAGCATGTGGCTGCCAGATGGGTACTGTGGTGCAACCTAACTAAATGTTGCCATGATGAGTCCATCCCGGGCAGCAATGTGCGCCGCTGCTGGTGCTGTTGATGCTGGTGCTCATCTTGGTCCTCATCACCAACACCAAGGTGAAACAGCATAAGCTGATCTGATATATGACAGATTTAATGTGGAGATCAGATGCACAAACCTCCAAAATAGTGAGAGTGGCCTTCATTGTCGTGAAAATCACCTCCAATGTTGTAAAAACCACTTGCGAAGTACTGAAAGCAAACTCTCAGAACATGTGCTGTGAGCAAAAGCCTTTCACTTCGGCAACGAAGCAGGTGTGAGGCCTCCCTTTGCCTGTCATTTGTTCAGCCCCCTCAATTGCCGCTGTGCTCTTACCTTCTTTTCACTGGCGAGTTCCAGGAAACTCGGGAAATCCGTGGACCCACCGTGAAAGTTGAAAACCCCAGTTAAAACCTGTTAACTACCTCTTAACTACCTCTTAATTGCTTTCAATTGCTAACCCGCCTCTCCCGAGGGGGTTTCTCGCTCGCTGCCGAACGGGCTCCAGTGAAATGTGGAAATCGGCGAGTTGGAGCCGGCTTCCCGGCGTGCTGTCAATTTCAGCGCTTTTTACTAGTCCCCCGCTCCCAAACCCACTCGCTGCTGCTAGTAAAAATTCCGGCCATGGATTCATGAAGTGGGCAGGTTTGGTAAGTGAACTGATCAAATCATGTAATCACATCATGCAATAGTGTTTTTATAATATTAATTGGCAGATATTTATTACTGCTGTAACTTTAAAATGCCACTAGATTTTATAGGTCGCCTGAGGAAGAGAGTGTTTGAAGACCAGGACCTCAAACCCGGCACCAAGCTCATGGTCTACAGAGCAGTAGTGATACCCGCCCTCCTGTATGCCTCAGAGACATGGACCATGTACAGCAGGCACCTCAAAGCACTGGAGAGGTACCGCCAACGCTGCCTCCACAAGATCCTGCAAATCCATTGGCAGGATAGGTGTACCAACGTCAGTGTTCTCGCTCAGGCCAACATCCCCAGCATCGAAGCTTTGACCACGCTCGATCAGCTCTGATGGACGGGCCACGCTCGATCAGCCCCGATGCACGGGTCACATCATCCACATGCCCTATACGAGACTCCCAAAACAAGCGCTCTACTCGGAGCTCCAACACGGCAAGAGAGCCCCAGGTGGGCAGAGGAAACGCTTCAAGGACACCCTCAAAGCCGCCTTGAAAAAGTGCAACATCCCCACCGACACCTGGGAATCCCTGGCCCAAGACCGCACAAAGTGGAGGAGAAGCATCCGGGAAGGCGCCGAATACCTCGAGTCTCTTCGCCGGGAGCAAGCGGAAGCCAAGCGCAAACAGCGGAAGGAGCGCACGTCAACTCAAGCACCCCACCCACCCGCCCCTTTAACCACCGTCTGCCCCACCTGTGACAGAGACTGTAGGTCCCGCATTGGACTCCTCAGTCACCTGAGAACTCATTTTTAATGTGGAAGCAAGTCATCCGCGGTTCCGAGGGACTGCCTAAGAAGAAGAGATTTTATAACCAAATTTGATGTGGTGCCTTGTTCCATGAGCACAGATTGCTTGTCTGTGTGGAGACTTCCATTGTCAGAATGGAAATGGAGAATACAGATTATTATCTAGCAGGAAACTAACACAAAGAAATAGTATTCCAGAGCACTATAACAGAATGGCAATCCTTATTCAAGCCATGATAGGACAACTTTCTGTGCTTAATATTATAGACTCACTCTAAATATAAAGGTCTTAGATATCAATTGGTGCTATTTCAGTCTGCCAATTAAGAGGAAACTCCATTGGTCACATTTTGGGGTTTTATGCTAGATTTTTCTTCGGTGGAACTACCACTGGCCATCCCATAAGTGGATCTTCCATTTCCAACAATCCGGAGTGTACCCTTTTTTGCCCAATATCTAGGTAAACAATAGCATGACCCAGGGATCACAACAGAGAGCCGTTACTCTGTATGCTGGCTACTACCATATATTACAAACCACCATGTGATTATCCCCTTTTCAAAAGGCAGATTGAATATACACTCGATCAGACCAAGACTCAGGCTTTGATCCAACAGATGCTGTGAAACATGTTGCACTTTAAAAACTGGCCTCGCTTCTCTGCTATCTGGCACAAACTCAAAACACAGAAATTTGCTACTGGCCCAAAAGCAGATACCCAAGAGACTAATTCTCAAGGCAAAACAGCCTTCCCACAGAAATACAAGTCACACTCCTTTGAAGCTTTACTGAAACGAAAGACTGCATTTCCCTTATCAATATTAAATGTATAACCAGTCTTTGGCTTTGGAAGGCCATGCAATATGAAACCTGTGGCCATATAACACAATTAACACCTTAGATTTCTTATTGTGTCTTCCTTAACAATTCAACAGCTTGCATTTATAGCATAACGTTTATAACATAGGAAAACACCCCAAGGGACTTCATAGGAACGTAATTAGTCGTTTAACTGCAAGCGAATGTCCGGTGGGAAACAGTTAGATTCAGCTGGATTCCCGCCTGCCCACGGCATAATGAGAGCAGAGCGATTTTAACCGGCAGACCTCGTTAACGTGCTACTAGCCGACCTCCCGCCCTATCAGAGTAAAATAGCGGTAATTGGACCCCGATCTGCATATCTAAAGAAGGACCCCGTCGGCTTTAGATGGGTGCATTTGCCACCTACTCAGAAGAGCAGGTTAGAATTGAAGACGGCAGCAACCAGGTGTGAAAGAAGATCATCCTACAGAAATCCAGAAGTATTTATGGCCACAGCAGAGCCTGATTCCGCCAGGACCACTTGGCTCCAGACCTCAGTACAGCCTTGGTCCAAACTTAGATAAGACGGTGGAATTCCACAGGTGAAGTGAGAGAGACTGTCATTGACATCAAGGCAGCATTTGACCGAGTGTGGCCTCTGGCCTCCCCCACGGCCTCCTCTCAAACCTCCCGATCGGCCCCCAGCCTTCTCTCCTGACCATCGATCGGCCCCCAGCCTCCTCTCCCGACCCCCGATCAGCCCCCGGCCTCCTCTCCCGACCCCCGATCAGCCCCCAGCCTCCTCTCCCGACCATCGATCGGCCCCCAGCCTCCTCTCCCAACCCCTGATCAGCCCCCGGCCTCCTCTCCCAACCCCCGATCAGCCTCCGGCCTCCTCTCCCAATCCCTGATCAGCCCCCGGCCTCCTCTCCCGACCCCCGATCAGCCCCCAGCCTCCTCTCCCGACCATCGATCGGCCCCCAGCCTCCTCTCCCAACCCCCGATCAGCCCCCAGCCTTCTCTCCCGACCATCGATCGGCCCCCAGCCTCCTCTCCCGACCCCCGATCAGCCCCCGGCCTCCTCTCCCGACCCCCGATCAGCCCCCAGCCTTCTCTCCCGACCCCTGATCAGCCCCCAGCCTCCTCTCCCAACCCCCGATCAGCCCCCGGCCTCCTCTCCCAACCCCCGATCAGCCCCCAGCCTCCTCTCCCAACCCCCGATCAGCCCCCAGCCTCCTCTCCCAACCCCGATCAGTCCCCAGCCTCCTCTCCCGACCCCCGATCAGCCCCCAGCCTCCTCTCCCGACCCCCGATCAGCCCCCGGCCTCCTCTCCCAACCCCTGATCAGCCCCCGGCCTCCTCTCCCAACCCCGATCAGCCCCCAGCCTCCTCTCCCAACCCCCGATCAGCCCCCGGCCTCCTCTCCCAACCCCGATCAGTCCCCAGCCTCCTCTCCCGACCCCCGATCAGCCCCCAGCCTCCTCTCCCGACCCCCGATCAGCCCCCGGCCTCCTCTCCCAATCCCTGATCAGCCCCCGGCCTCCTCTCCCAACCCCGATCAGCCCCCAGCCTCCTCTCCCAACCCCCGATCAGCCCCCGGCCTCCTCTCCCAACCCCGATCAGCCCCCAGCCTCCTCTCCCAATCCCTGATCAGCCCCCGGCCTCCTCTCCCGACCCCCGATCAGCCCCCAGCCTCCTCTCCCAACCCCCGATCAGCCCCCAGCCTCCTCTCCCAACCCCGATCAGTCCCCAGCCTCCTCTCCCGACCCCCGATCAGCCCCCAGCCTCCTCTCCCGACCCCCGATCAGCCCCCGGCCTCCTCTCCCAATCCCTGATCAGCCCCCGGCCTCCTCTCCCAACCCCGATCAGCCCCCAGCCTCCTCTCCCAACCCCCGATCAGCCCCCGGCCTCCTCTCCCAACCCCGATCAGCCCCCAGCCTCCTCTCCCAACCCCCGATCAGCCTCCGGCCTCCTCTCCCAACCCCGATCAGCCCCCAGCCTCCTCTCCCGACCCCCGATCAGCCCCCAGCCTCCTCTCCCAACCCCTGATCAGCCCCCAGCCTCCTCTCCCGACCCCGATCAGCCCCCAGCCTCCTCTCCTGAACCCCGATCAGCCCCCAGCCTCCTCTCCTGAACCCCGATCGGCCCCCAGCCTCCTCTCCCAACCCCTGATCAGCCCCCGGCCTCCTCTCCCGACCCCCAATCAGCCCCCAGTCTCCTCTCCCAACCCCGATCAGCCCCCGGCCTCCTCTCCCGACCCCGATCAGCCCCCAGCCTCCTCTCCTGAACCCCGATCAGCCCCAAGCCTCCTCTCCCGACCCCTGATCAGCCCCCAGCCTCCTCTCCTGAACCCCGATCAACCCCCAGCCTCCTCTCCCAACCCCCGATCAGTCCCCAGCCTCCTCTCCTGAACCCCGATCAGCCCCCAGCCTCCTCTCCTGAACCCCGATCAGCCCCCAGCCTCCTCTCCCAACCCCCGATCATCCTCTGTCCTCCTCTCAAACCCCATGATCGCCCCGCCATGGCTTCCTCTTCCTACTGCCGATTCTCTCACCCCCCTCAACCTCCGCCGGCCTGCTCTCCAGAACCTTTTGATTTCGTATCAACTTGGTCTTCCAACTTAGTATCAATAACACCTGAAGACAAAGTTGGGTGCCTCTTTGTTGAAGACTCTTTGACCTTTGCCCCTCTAAAACCAGACTACTTATAAAAGGACCTTAGGTGCATAATGAAAATAATGTTTACACTCTATTTGGAATTTCCCAATTCAGGAAGTGAGATTACCAATGTAAATAACTTTACTGTAAATAATGGTGTGATTATAAAGTGGGAAATCCCGTTTTGCACTTCATTGAATTTTTTGCTAAAACTATCAACAGAAGAAATTTCAACCCGTCCCCACCCATGCCCAGTGGAGGCAATTTTATTATTTGGACTAAGGTGCCTAACAATTTGGTTTGGACTCTCACATTGCTTGGGGTTTACAGAACTACAACTCATACAAAGCCATCTTTTTAAACTTTATTCCAGGATATCAATTGAATCTCACAATCTGTATCTATCAACCCTGCCCAATTGCATTAGACAGATGACATTTCCATGGTCCCAGCAGGACTGGGCTAGGTGTTACACGGTGCAATACTAGATGCTACGCAAATGCCACTTTTCTTTTCCTTTCTGCCAGTTCAAGTATAAAAACATATTTTTTTAAAATCATTTTGCCTACACCCAGGTGCACTGCATCTGGACCGTACACCCATCATCTAATGTGCGCTTGTGCGGAGCATGTGCATGCATGTGTGTAGTCCCATGGTTAAAAAACAAAAATACTGTAATAATGTACAGACACGGCAGTGCCATACTGAGAGTCAGCAATATAAATAGGACAGCTCCACACAGTGATTCATCCTCTGAGCCTGGATTACAGCACCAGATCTCAGCATAAAGAGGAGTCTCAGAGAGACTCTATCCACAATATACACTGAACAATGTTTCATCTACTTACTGCCACTTGATCTGAATTGGTATTGAGTTCCCAATGAGTCACACCAACTAATAAAGCTTTTAAAGCAGGTTTTCAAACAAATTATTCAGTTTTTGTCTTTAGATTTGGTATTCCCTTAAAAAAATTCAGATACAGATAAGAATTGGTATTACTCAGATAATTAAATCATTTTCACTTGCTGAATTTAGTTGAAAAAGTGGGCTATTGTTGTTTATTTTGAAACTAGTAATTCTTTCCCTCTCCTCCATCTGACGCCAGCTGTCCCCACCAGGAAAGTTTTTGATGTGGAGTGGGCTATGATTAAAATTTCCCTCAAGCTGATCTTGATGCCTGAATGCACTTCAGCTTTCTGTTTCTGTTTAGTACTATAACTGCTTGGCTGGGTTTTACAAAAGGGAAGCAGGAAGTCTGACATTAAAGCCCAGAGTTATAGTGTTCTGTGGGGATTTTGTGCACTAGTACAAATTCTACCTAGTGTTTTACGCATGAAATAAGTTCTTGTAATCTAAATATTTATTATGTTAAAATGGTAATTATTCCCCTTTCAATAAATTGATGAACAGCACACTGGTATTTTCAGTACTGTCTCCTGCCTGGAATGAAATGTTCTTTTTTTGGAATTTGTTTTATTTCCTCCTAACCCTCTCTTTAAGTCTTCCCTGCGTGAGACTCGTAATTCCCCAGCTGAAAGGGAGAGGATGTCCTGGCCACTGCAGACAACAAGGCTGAGATCAGGAACTGTCTATGCAGGAAATCATAGCTTGACACTACAACGTACAAGACCGCTGCAAAGCCCCGTTACTGCTATCATGTGTGTTCTCTATTACAGTGTATACATGGGTTTTGTTGATCACCTCTTTGCTAAAAACACCCTGCTTTTAGCCCTATTGAAATGACACTCACTTTACCATAAGTGATAGTTGGTCACCTCATTAGTTACTGCTGGGGTTATAGCAGGCCTGGAAAGTGATAAAGAATTGTGCACTTATGACTTATACTTTGATCACTCTTGGCTGGATGCATTCTAAAGCCTTCTGGTAATACAAGACTAAAAGTTATAAATGTCTGCAGTCTGGAGTAGAATTTGGGGAATTATTGGAGGAGTAGTACGAAAGTCTGCAAAACATCTAGAAAAGTAAGTGGAAAGGTTCAGTAATTGGGCATTGGCTGTGCACACACGCTCTCTCTATCGTTCTCTTTGTTTCCCTTATGCATATATATTGGACAGTGTTGAGTCACGCTGCAGTCACAAATCTGGCAAATATTGTCAGTTCCCCTTTTGCCAAGTTAAATTTTTCACATAAATGGAGCAACTTATCATTAATTGAAAACATGGTAGCACAAGAAGGAAATATACAGCGGACATTTAACAGATTGGGGTACATAGCTTCTTGTCAGCCAGATATCTGACAGGAGCAGAAAGCCATTACCATGATTAAGCCTGCTGAGAAATCTATATGCACAGAATTTCTGATTGCATGTAATGGAGTGTAAACTCTCTGCCTACAGGGATACACCCCACTTGCCTAACAGAGAAAACATTGAATGTTGGCAAGATTCAAGATTTAGGGATTCAAAGGTGTATACAGGGCTAATGCTGGAGAGTACAGACCACTAACACATTTCCCACTGCTGTAAAGCTAGGATCACCATCCCCTTTATGACTTTGAGTTGCATTGTTATCTGGAGCCAAGTGGGAAGAGTCCCAGTTCCTAGTGACAGTTATACTCTACTAGCTCTTACCATTAACCAAGGCTCGCTGGTTATTCATCAACAGCAATCTAGAGTACTGAGGACTGGCCTGGCTCAGGTAATAGATTACTAAGTTACAAGAGAGAAGAGCAACACATCATAACATTTATGAGTGCATGGCAAACATTCCTGACCACAACAACAACAACCTGCATTTATATAGCACCTTTAATGTAGTAAACTAAAACAAGGTGATTCACAGGAGCGATTATCAAACAAAATTTGACACCGAGCCACATAAGGAGATATTAGGACAGGCGACCTAAAGCTTGGTCAAAGAGGTAGCTTTTAGGCAGCGTCTTAAAGGAGGAAAGAGAGGTAGCGAGGCGGAGAGGTTTAGGGCCTAGGCAGCTGAAAGCAGGGCCGCCAATGGTGGACCGATTAAAATAGGGGATGTGCAAGAAGCCAGAATTGGAGGAGCACAGAGATCTCGGAGGGTTGTAGGGCTGGAGGAGGTTACAGAGATAGCGAGGGGCGAGTTCATGGAGTGATTGGAAAACAAGGATGAGAATTTTAAAATTGAGGTGTTGCCGGACCAGGAGTCAATGTAGGTTGGCAAGCACAGGGGTGATGGGTGAACGGGACTTGGTGCGAGTTAGGATAGGGTCAGCAGAGTTTTGGATGAGCTCAGGTTTATGGAGGGTGGAAGCTGGGAGGCCGGCCAGGTGAGCATTGGAATAGTCAAGTCTAGAGCAATGTTCCCTTTAATTTTTATTTGGGTGCGCTGCCTCTTTAAGGGGCTGCGCGGCCCATTCAAAAGACCGCGCATGCACGGTTTTTCCTATTTAAAAGCCGGTGAGATGGCTGCGCGGGAACTGCAGAGCACTGCACGGTTGCGCAGCTTAAAGGGAACATTGGTCTAGAGGTAATAATGGGTTGGATGAGGGTTTCAGCAGCAGATTAACTGAGGCAGGGGCGGAGTTACAGAGGTGGAAGTAGGTGTTCTTGGTGATGGAGCAAATATGTGGTCGGAAGCTCATCTCGGGGTCAAATACGACACCAAGGTTACGAATGGTCTGGTTCAGCCTCAGACAGTTGCCAGGGAGAGGAATGGAGTCAATGGATCAAAGCTCTGCAGGCCTGCCACATCCAGTCGTGAATGGTGGTGGACCATTAAACAATTAACGGTAGGAGGAGGCTCCATGAATATCCCCATCCTCATTAATGGTGGAGCCCAGCACATGAGTGCAAAAGACAAGGCTGAAGTGTTTGCAACCATCTTCAGCCAGAAGTGCCGAGTGGATAATTCATATCGGCCACCTCCTGAGGTCCCCATCATCACAGAAGCCAGTCTTCAGCCAATTCGATTCACTCCACGTGATATAAAGAAACGGCTGAGCGCACTGGATACAGCAAAGGCTATGGGAACCAACAACATCCTGGCTGTCGTGCTGAAGACTTGTGCTCTAGAACTAGCCGCGCCTCTAGCCAAGCTGTTTCAGTACAGCTACAATACTGGCATCTATCCGACAATGTGGAAAACTGCCCAGGTATGTCCTGTCCACAAAAAGCAGGACAAATCCAATCCGGCCAATTACTGCCCCATCAGTCTACTCTCAATCATCAGCAAATTGATGGAAGGTGTCATCGACAGTGCTATCAAGCGGCACATACTCACCAATAACCTGCTCAATGATGCCGAGTTTGGGTTCCACCAAGATCACTCGGCTCCCGACCTCATTATGACCTTGGTCCTGACATGGACAAAGGAGCTGAATTCCAGAGGTGAGGTGAGGTGAGAGTGACTGCCCTTGACATCATGGCAGTATTTGACCGAGTGTGGCATCAAGGAGCCCTAGTAAAACTGAAGTCAATGGGAATCAGGGGGTAAACTCTCCACTGGCTGGAGTCATACCTAGCACAAAGGAAGATGGTTGTGGTGGTTGAAGGTCAATCATCACAGCCCCAGGACATCGCTGCAGGGGTTCCTCAGGGCAGTGTCCTAGGCCCAACCATCTTTAGCTGCTTCATCAATGCCCTTCCCTCCAACATAAGGTCAGAAATGGGGATGTTCACTGATGATTGCACAGTGTTCAGTGCCATTCACAACTCCTCAGATAATGAAGCAGTCCATGGCCACCTGCAACAAGACCTGGACGAAGTTCAGGCTTGGGCTGATAAGTGCAGGTAACATTTGCACCACAGAAGTGCCGGGCAATGACTATCTCCAACAAGCGAGAGTCTAACCACCTCCCCTTGACATTCAACGGCATTACCACTGCTGAAGCCCAACCCTCAACATGCTGGGGGTCACCATTGACCAGAAACTTAACTGGACCAGCCACATAAATACTGTGGCAACAAGAGCAGGTCAGAGGCTAGGTATTCTGCAGTGAGTGTCTCACCTCCTGACTCCCCAGAGCCTTTCCACCATCTACAAGGAACAAGTAAGGAGTGTGATGGAATACTCTCCACTTGCCTGGATGAGTGCAGCTCCAACAACGCTCAAGAAGCTCGACACCATCCAGGACAAAGCAGCCCGCTTGATTGGCATGCCATCCACCACCTTAAACATTCACTCCCTCCACCACCGGCGTACCGTGGCTGCAGTGTGTACCATCTACAAGATGCACTGGAGCAACTCGCCAAGGCTTCTTCAGCAGCACCTCCCAAATCCACGACATCTTCCACCTACAAGGACAAAGGCAGCAGGTGCATGGGAACACCACCACCTCCAAGTTCCCCTCCAAGTCACACACCATCCTGAATTGGAAGTATATCACCGATCCTTCATCGTCGCTGATTCAAGATCCTGGAACTCCCTCCCTAACAGCACTGTGGGAGTACCTTCACCACACGGACTGCAGCGGTTCAAGAAGGCGGCTCACCACCACCTTCTCAAGGGCAATTAGGAATGGGCAATAAATGCTGGCCTTGCCAGTGAAGCCCACATCCCATAAACGAATTTAAAAAAAGTGGCTAGGTAATGGAGTTTGAGGCAGGGACCAAAGACAATGGGCATCTGTCAGCAAATTACAGCTCTAAGGATCCTGCTGATAAACTACCAGAGTTTTCTTCCCTATGGTTACAACATCACTATAACCCCTCAGTTGGCTTAGTCACTTGTACTTAAACATCTAGAAAATCTAGAAGGCTAGGAAGCTGTCATACGAAGGTACTTACAGACTGAAGGCAGATGAAGCCTATTATATAATATATAGCATGGGACCAGTAATGTCATGGTTGGTGCCCATTGCACTGAAACGTGTCAGGTACCAGTTCTAGGCCTAAGGTTCTATTCCATGCCAAATACATCCATCACATCCCAATAAGGACATCCAGAGTGCTCTAGGAGCCTTTGTAAGAAGATACGAACATAAGAAATAGGAGCAGGAGTAGGTCATACGGCCCCTCGAGCCTGCTCCACCATTCAGTAAGATTGTGGCCGATCATCGACCTCAACTCCACTTTCCCGCCTGATCTCCATATCCCTTGATTCCCCTAGAGTCCAAAAATCTGTCTATCTCAGCCTTGAATATACTCAAAGACTCAGCATCCACAGCCCTCTGGGGCAGAGAATTCCAAAGATTCTCAACCCTCTGAGTGAAGAAATTCCTCCTCATCATGGTCTTAAATGGCCTACCCATTATCCTGAGACTATGGCCCCTAGTTCTAGACACTCCAGCCAGGGGAAACAACCTCTCAGCATCTACCCTATCAATCCTCTTCAGAATCTTGTATGTTTCAATGAGATCACCTCTCATTCTTCTAAACTCCAGAGAGTATAGGCCTATTCTACACAATCTCTCATCATAGGACAGCCCTCTCATCCCAGGAATCAATCTAGTGAACCTTTGTTGCACTGCCTCCAAGGCAAGTATATCCTTCCTTAGATAAGGAGACCAAAACTGTGCACAGTACTCCAGGTGTGGTCTCACCAAGGCCCTGTACAATTGTAGCAAGACTTCCTTACTCTTATACTCCAACCCCCTTGCAATAAAGGCCAATATGCCATTTGCCTTCCTTATTGCTTGCATGCTAGCTTTCTGTGTTTCTTGCACAAGGACACCCAAATCTCTCTGAACATCAACATTTAAAAGTTTCTCACCATTTAAAAAATATTCTGGTTTTCTATTCTTCCTACCAAAGTGAATAACCTCACATTTCCCTACATTATACTCCACCCGCCACCTTACTGCCCCCTCACTTAGTCTATCTATAACCCTTTGCAGACTCTTTGTGTTCTCCTCACAGCTTACTGTCCCACCTAGCTTTGTATCATCATCAAACTTGGATACATTACTCTCGGTCCCTTCATCTAGGTCATTAATATAGATTGTAAATATCTGAGGCCCCAGCACTGAACCTTGCAGCACTCCACTAGTTACAGTCTGCCAACCTGAAAAAGACCCGTTTACCCCTACTCTCTGTTTTCTGTCCATTAACCAATCCTCTATCCATGCTGCTATATTATCCCCAACCCCATGAGCCCTTATCTTGTGTAATAACCTTTTATGTGGCACCTTATTGAATGCCTTTTGGAAATCCAAATATACTACATCCACTGGTTCCCCTTCATCTACCCTACTAGTTACATCCTCAAAAACTCTAATAAATTTGTTAAACACGATTTCCCTTTCATAAAACCATGTTGACTCTGCCTAATCATGTTATGGTTTCCTAAGTGCCCTGATACCACTTCCTTAACAATGGATTCCAGCATTTTCCCGATGACTGATGTCAGGCTAACTGGCCTGTAGTTCCCTGTTTTCTCTTTCCCTCCTTTCTTGAAAAGCGGTGTTACATTTGCTACCTTTCCAATCCGCTGGGACCATTCTAGAATCTAGGGAATTTTGGAAGATCAGAACCAATGCATTCACTATCTCTGCAGCCATCTCTTTTAGAACCCTAGGATGTAGGCTGTCAGGCCCAGGGGATTTGTCGGCTTTTAGTCCCATTGGTTTCTCGACAACTTTTTCTCTACTTATTTTAATAATGTTAACTTCCTCACCCTCATTAGACCCTTGGTTCCCCACCATTTTTGGTTTGCTTTTTGTGTCTTCTACTGTGAAGACAGATACAAAATATTTGTTTAACGTTTCTGCCATTTCCTTATTCCCCATAATAATTTCTCCTGTCGCAGCCTCTAAGGGACCAACGTTTACTTTTGCTACTCTCTTCCTTTTTATATACTTGTAGAAGCTTTACAATCTGTTTTATATTTCTTGCTAGTTTTCTCTCATTCTATTTTTTCCCTTTTAATCAATTTTTTGGTCATCCTTTGCTGGTTTCTGAAACTCTCCCAATCCTTAGGCTTACTACTATTCTTCACAACATTATAAGCTTCCTCTTTCAATCTAATGCTATCCTTAACTTCTTTAGTTAACCACAGATGGATCACTTTTCCCATGGAGTTTTTGTTTCTCAATGGAATGTATTTTTGTGGAGAATTATGAAATATTTCTTTAAATGCTAGCCACTGCTTATCTTCCACCATACCTTTTAATCTATTTTTCCAATCTACCTTAGCCAACTCGCCCCTCATACTTATGTAATTGGCTTTATTTAAGTTTAAGACTCTAGTTTCGGACTTAGGCAAGTCACTCTCAAACTTAATGTAAAATTCTATCATATCATGATCACTCTGCCCCAAAGGATCCTTTACTATGAGATTGCTAATTAACCCTATCTCATTACACAATACAAGATCTAAAATAGCCTGTTCCCTGGTTCGTTCCATGACGTATTGTTCTAGGAAACTGTCCCGAATGCATTCCATGAATTCATCCTCCAGATTACCTTTGCCAATTTGATTTGTCCAGTCCATATGAAGATTAAAGTGCCCCACGATTATTGCATTACCTTTGTTACAAGCTCCTATTATTTCTTGATTAATATTCTGTCCAACGGTATAGCTACTGTTAGGGGGCCTGTATACTACTCCCACCAGTGTTTTCTGCCCCTTGTTATTCCTTATCTCCACCCATACTGATTCTACTTCCTGATCTTCCAAGCCAAGATCCTTTCTCTCTACTGTTCTTATGTCATCCTTTATTATCAGGGCTACCTACCCCCCCACCTCCTTTTCCATTCTGCCTGTCTTTTCAAAATGTCAAGTACCCTGGAACATTTAGTTCCCAACCTTGGTCACCTTGCAACCACTTCTCTGTAATGGCTATTAGATCAAACCCATTTATCTCTATTTGTGCCATTAGTTTGTCTATCTTATTATGAATGCTTCATGCATTCAGATAAAGAGCCTTTAATTTAAATCTTTTACCATTATTCCCTGGTTTGACCTTATTCTCTGCTGTACTGCTACCATTAAACTCTGTCCATTCCTGTCCCACTCTGCTTATTTTTACCCAAATGGCTACACTGCTCTATTGCCTTGACCTTTCTCTTTAGATTTCTAAATTTCCCCTCACCTGACCCCTCTCCCACCCACCCCCCCCCCCACTTTTTTAGTTTAAAGCCCTATCTACAGCCCTAGTTATTCGATTCGCCAGTCCCGACGGAACAGCTCCCTCTTTCCCCAGTACTGGTGCCAGTGCCCCATGAATTGAAACCCCTTTTTCCCACACCACTCTTTGAGCCACACATTTAACTCTCTGATCTGCTTGACCCTATGCCAATTTGCATGTGGCTCAGGTAACAATCCAGAGATCATTACCCTTGAGGTTCTGCTTATTAATTTAGACCCTAGCTCCTCAAACTCTGTCAGCAGAACATCATTCCTAGTACTACCTATGTCATTGGTTCCTACGTGGACCATGACAACTGGATCCTCCCCCTCCCACTCCAAGTCCTTCTCCAGCCATGAAGAGATATCCTTAACCCTGGCACTGGGCAGGCAACACAGATTTCGGGACTCTCTTTCGCGGCTGCAGAGAACAGCATCTATCCCCCTGACTATACTGTCCCCTACTACTACCACATTCCTTCCTTCTCCCCCCACTTGGATGGCCCCCTGTACCATGGTGCCGTGGTCAGTTTGCCCATCCTCACTGCCGTCCTTTTCCTCATCCAGACAGGTAGCAAGTACCTCATACCTGTTGGACAAGGTCAAGGGCTGAGGTTCCCCCATCTCTACATCCTGGTTCCCCATACCTTCCTGACTCGCAGTCACACCCTCCTGTCCCTGACCACTGACCAACTCTAAAGTACTACTTAACCTAAAGGGTGTGACTGCCTCCTGGAACAAAGTGTCCAGGTAACTCTCCCCCTCCCTGATGCATCACAATGTCTGCATCTCGTACTCCAGCTCAACAACTCTGAGCCGAAGTTCCTCGGGTTGCAGACACTTACTGCAGATGTGGTTGCTCGGGATCGCGATGCTCTCCCCAAACTCCCACATGCTGCAGTTACGACACACCACCTGCCCTGCCAGCTCTAACCTTGTTTTATTTATTAATTAATTAGTTAAAGCTTTTATTCAATCGATATTTTAGTTTTATTGTTTGATTATTTGATCTAGTTTATGTTATTAATTTAATAAGTACAAGCAGGTTACAGTTTCTCAGCTCTTAATTTAACCCCCTTCCCTAACTTTAGAGAAAAAAAAAGCTGGAATACTCACCAACCAATCATCTACCTGCTCTCCTGTGACATCGCTCTTTGATTTTTTTGTTGTTGTTTTTGATTCGGAGCCGCTGCCGCTGCTTTAATTCAGGTCCGCTCTCGGGCCGCTCTTTATCCTCTCGCCGCTGCCATTGCTTTAATTCAGGTCTGCTCTCGGGCCGCTCTTTATCCTCTCGCCGCTGCCGCTGCTTTAATTCAGGTCCGCTCTCGGGCCACTCTTTATCCTCTCGCTGCTGCCGCTGCTTTAATTCAGGTCCGCTCTCGGGCCACTCTTTATCCTCTCGCCGCTGCCATTGCTTTAATTCAGGTCCGCTCTCGGGCCACTCTTTATCCTCTCGCTGCTGCCGCTGCTTTAATTCAGGTCCGCTCTCGGGCCGTAAATGAGGGCTGCCTCCAATCATGCTCCAGTCACTCAGCACTGGAGGGGTGGCCCAATTTATAAAATATTATTTATCTTGAGTTGACTTGACCTTGCATTAAGGTCACTCAGCTTAGCTTTATGTGGAGCAATGGACCTGAAAAGGCCAATTTTGCTTGGGTGTTGATCTTGTTCCCATCCTTTCCCAGAAGCTCCGCCAAAGATGAAGGTGTTAGCCACTTACATTGTGTTAGTGCCTGAAATCCTACCTCCGACAGACTCAGCACACCCCCAGTGCTGGGGGCTGGGAGGAGCATTTTCATTTTATAATGAGGTGACACTGCATTCAATGATCCCTGTAATTATTTTGGCGCCGCGCAACATGCGCGGTTTTTGCATTGAAAAACCGCCAAGCCGATTGCATGGGCTTCCTGAAGCGCTACGCGGATGCGCAGCTTAAAGGGAACATTGACTGAGTTATTCGGTAAGGTCAGCTCATTCAGGCACAGGTACAACCCAATCAAAGTAGTCATAAAAATAATATTTTTAAATTGGGCCACTCCTTCAGTGCCGAGTGACTGGAGCATGATTGGAGGCAGCCCTCATTTACAAAGGCTCCTAGTGCACTGCACTCTGGATGTCCTTATTTTTTTAATTCGTTCCTGGGATGTGGGCATCGCTGGCAAAGCCAGCATTTATTGCCCATCCCTAATTGCCCTTGAGAAGGTGGTGGTGAGATGCTTTCTTGAACCACTGCAGTCCGTGTGGTGAAGGTACTCCCACAGTGCTGTTAGGGAGGGAGTTCCAGGATTTTGACCCAGCGACGATGAAGGATCAGCGATATATTTCCAAGTCAGGATGGTGTGGAACTTGGAGGTGGTGATGTTCCCATGCGCCTGCTGCCCTTGTCCTTCTAGTTGGTAGAGGTCGCAGCTTTGGGAGGTGCTGTCGAAGAAGCCTTGGCGAGTTGCTGCAGTGTATCTTGTAGATGGTACACACTGCAGCCACAGTGCACCGGTGGTGGAGGGAGTGAATGTTTAAGGTGGTGGATGGGGTGCCAATCAAGCTTGATGGTAATGGTAGAGTGAGGGATATGCTGGGCCATGAGGTTACAGATTGTGGTGGAATACAATTCTGCTGCTGCTGATGGCCCACAGCGTCTCATAGATGCCCAACTTTGAGCTGCTAGATCTGTTCTGAATCTATTATTGGGATTTAATAGATGCATTTGGCATGGAATAGAACCTTAGGCCGAGAAATGGCACCTGACACATTTCAGTGCAATGGACACCAGCCATGGCATTACTGGTCCCATGCTATGTATTATATAACAGGCTTCATCTGCCTTCAGTCTGGAGGTACCTTCTTATGACAACTTCTTAGCTATCTAGATTTTCTAGATGTTTAAGTACAAGCTATTAAGCCAACTGAGGTGTTATAGTGATGTTGTAACCATAAGGAAGAAAACTCTGGTAGTTTGTCAGCAGGATCCTTAGAGCTATAATCTGCTGACAGATGTCAATTATCTTTGGTTCCTGCCACAAACTCCGTTCCCTAGCCATCAACTCCATCCCTCTCCCTGGTAACTGTCTGAGGCTGAACCAGACCATTCGCAACCTTGGTGTCGTATTTGACCCCGAGATGATCTTCTGACCACATATCTGCTCCATCACTAAGACTGCCTACTTCCACCTCCGTAATATTGCCCGACTCCGCCCCTGCCTCAGTTCATCTGCTGCTGAAACCCTCATCCATCCCATTATTACCTCTAGACCAATGTTCCCTTTAAGCTGCGCAGCCGCGCAGTGCTCTGCAGCTCCCGCGCAGCCGGCTCACCGGCTTTTAAATAGGAAAAACCGTGCATGCGCGGTCTTTTGAATGAGCCGCGCAGCCCCTTAAAGAGGCAGCGCACCCAAATAAAAATTAAAGGGAACATTGCTCTAGATTTGATTATTCCAATGCTCACCTGGCTGGCCCCCCAGCTTCCACCCTCCATAAACCTGAGCTCATCCAAAACTCTGCTGACCCTATCCTAACTCGCACCAAGTCCCGTTCACCCATCACCCCTGTGCTTGCCAACCTACATTGACTCCTGGTCCAGCAACATCTCAATTTTAAAATTCTCATCCTTGTTTTTAAATCCCTCCATGAACTCGCCCCTCCCTATCTCTGTAGCATCCTCCAGCCCTACAACTATTCAAGATCTCTATATTCCTCCGATTCTGGCTTCTTGCACAACCCCTATTTTAATCGCTCCACCATTGGTGGCTGTGCCTTCAGCTGCCTAGGCCCTAAGCTCTGGAATTCCCTCTTTAAACCTCTCTGCCTCTCCTTCTTTAAGATGCTCCTTGAGACCTACCTCTTTAACCAAGCTTCTGGTCATCTATCCTAATATCTTCTAACGTGGTTCGGTGTCAAATTTTGTTCGATAACGCTCCCGTGAAGCACCTTGGGACGTTTTACTACGTTAACGGCACTGCAAGTTGTTGTTTTTTATATATTATACTAGTAGATCTACATGGAATTACCCACAATGAGTTAGATGCTGTATTGTTGTAAGCACAACTCTATCCCTTTCTCTCTTGCAATTAAGTACAGGATTCAGCCAAATGTGGTTAAAGTAATTACTTTTATTCAACAACAGAGGTTTCATTGATTGAGACTGGCTTATCATTGCCAGGTAGAACACAGCTTTAAAATGTCTTCTGCTTCCTTCATGATTAGAGGTATAAAATACAATGTTTTGAGTAAAAATAATGCAAATTATCAGTCCTATCAAAAACAATCTATACCTACAATATTAAATAGGGTTGTGTTTAGTGTGAGGTACCAAGAAATACAGGACTGATTAAACTAATTTTCACCTTTCCTTCTTTTACCAAATATCTTTGACACAGAACATAGTATTGCTAAACGGTTCAACTTCATATTTAAAATTTTGGGCTTTCATTCACAATGTCCCTTGAATAATGATACAGTCCTTCCAAAAGTTCCCATTCTTTCTGCTCTGTTTGAGTTGTCTCTCTGAAAAAAAATACATAAAAGAAATGAGGGTATTCTAAATTACAAAATATATAAAATTTAAGCAATGCTTAAATATTCAAGTACAAATTCTCACTTACCACACATGTAAAATGTTGCATTTGCTAAATAAATAACCACTTGAATATTGTAACTTACATTGGGGCAGAAATTAGGCTCGCCACGGGTGAGTATGCACTATGTACTCACCTGTGGACGGAACGAAAGTGCCGGTTTCTTGCATGCACTGCGCATGCGCAGGAAACCGGCACTTCCGTTCCCCTGAAGGAAGGGGTTCAGAGGTCGAACGCGCAGAGCGTTCGCCTCGCACTTCGGGTTTTTTTACAGGTTCCTCCATGAGGGTAAGCACGGAGAAGATACACAATGAAAAAGGAGGCGCAAGGCCTTCTTTTAACAAGGTAAGTGTTGATTTTATTCAAATTTAAACATTTTTTTCACAGATTTATCTTTTTTAATTACTTTAAAGAAAGGTAAGTTTAGTTTTAACCCCGTTAAAAAGTGTAATTAATTTTTTCAAAAATTAAATTTTTTGTTTAGAATAGTTAATTAATGTAATTTATAGTTATTTTAAAAATGTGATTTTTAAAAAAAAATTATTTGTAGTTTTCGGGATGTTTTGGGGCCGATCTGTATTCATAGATTTGACAGGTCCTGTCAAATCTATGAATGAAAGATGGTCTGCTGCCATTGGCTCTTCATGGCCCATGTGATCCCAGGGGACGCATCGCACTAACTACGCCCCTGGGATACACAAGCACTGCGCGCCGGCAGTTGGAGGAGGCCCAGGACCGGAATTCCCTCGCGGGCCCAGGGATCAACGGCAGGCGCGGTAGGTAGGTGCGCGCGCGATCCTTGCACCCGCGGGAAGCCAGGGAGCTGAATTTCTGGCCCAATGTGAAAGTTACCTCAAATAAAATCCACAGTTCATGCTTTATGTTGTTTTAATTATATTATATAAAATAGCACATTACCCCTAGCTGCTCCTGCTAATCATATCTCTGGGGTTTTTTAATGATCAATTTTTTTTCCATCAATGTAGAGCAAGGAGGAAGGGTTGGGTCTTAAAAACAGCAAATTCTGGCATTTTCTGTGAATTGTGGGTCTTGCTGTTAATCATAAAAACATTCTGGGAGCTGTAGGCACAGATGCCTGCTAGGAGTTGTAACCTGGTATCTTGTTGAGTATCTTTCATTAATAGCGATGTCTCTAGGACTAATGTGTTAATGCCACTTCAAAGGATGTTGGCTGAACCTGATAACATGAGTCGATTAACAAATATCACAGATGACCGCCATTATCAGTCTGGCCAGCAGAGCAGGCAAGAAGCATATCACCCACTGTATCAGAAATGCTAATATATAAGTGTAAACATTTGATGAAGAAAACAGCTCATGTGTTTTTGAACACTGCTTTAATTCACGGAGTTATATAATTAGGTTATCTTTGTGTTATCTTCCTTTGTCCCAGTTTGGACTTCAAAGGAAAAAGAGGCTATAACTGTTGCTCCGTATCAAGGTTGTTTCAGTGAATTTCTGCTTCACAAAGCATCCAGCAAGCTGAGGATAACAGAACACTTGCATGAATATTTTATTTCCCATATAAACTCTACATCACAGATGCCTGGTCTAAACCACCAAGTGTGTTATTTCAGAGATCCACTAGAATTTTGAGATGTTTGTTATTTTGAAACAGGAACTGTGAGTTAGGTAAAGTTCTGTAATCTAGTAAAATGTGCTGTGTTTCCTCTTGCTTCTGTTTATATTTTGACTTCTGAATAAAGTAGGTTTGTAGTTGTAGCCTGAGATATACGGTCTATTAGAGTGTTATTAATTCATCAATCAGGATGATTAAGAGCGTATGCTATAAAACCTCTCCGAATATTTGGCTGTGAGCCAGGAGCTCAAAGATATTAATTTTAATATGAGACCTCAGAAGATAACAGGCTATGATGGAAGACCTCACAGGAGATCAGGTGTGACTTGGAACCACACAGGATATCCAGCTAGGAATCATGGGTTATTTTGGATGGTAAAATACAGAGGAGCTTGCATCCTCCATAGTATTTTTGGTTCCATACTGTCTGTATTTTTGCTCTCAATATTTTTATGGAATATATAAACGTGGCATCAGATTCCCTTCACAGCTGTTTAATGTTAGTGAAAAATACTCCACATTAAAAATAACTAAAGTCATACCAAATATATGTCTTAAACATAAGAAACATTCAAATCAATTAAAAATCTTTTTCAAAGAGTTACTGTACAGTGGACCCTCATTTATCGCTTCATTTAGTCCCAGGTCTAGATTCTACACATACTCTCAGACTGACTTACAAAGCAGCAACCCTAACATTTTCTGCCTCATTCTACTGCCAGCAAGTATTCCGTCCACTGAATGTGAATTGGCACCAGTTCAGTCACTGTGACATCTGTATATCGCTTTGCTAAAAATCTACAATTAATTACAATGGGATTAAACAAAACCTTTTGCAGTTTAGTCAAAATGAATAGCTCGGTGTAAAATCCCAGGCTGGCAAAAGGAAGTTTGAATGATGACACTAACAACACATGCAAGTGAATTTTTATCAAGGTTTGATTCCACGTATCTTTATTGTGTCACGTACATACACTCTTGGTATATGACATAATCTGGCGCAAATATGTGGATTTTAAAAATCCAAACCATTAACTGTTAACTAAACCTTCTCCACTCGCAATTGATTGCATTGGGATGTTAATTAAGTGTATCTTATTCTATTTATTAAATATGAACATTTTAGGCTATTTGTTACAAGTTCTGTAACTAATTCCGAATACTGTTAATTGCAGTTTGTTAGAAATAACCTCAAATACTGGGTGAAGTATTATTGAGATTTTTTATGTTTGCACTTGTTTCTCTTTTCTCCCGTCCCTTTCATGCTCAAGGTTGCTCTGTCCGATGTATCTCCCCGTGGGCAGGTCCAGCCTCACACCTCATACTTAAGATTCTTGAGCCACTCACCTGGGAAGAATAGCTGAGGTGGATTCCTGTTGCCTACCTCATGGTTTTCAGCTTTGGAGTACCTTCTCCTAGGTGGGCTACAACCAAGGTTAAAGGGCCCCCACCTACCCTTTATGAAGGCAAGTCCCCCCACTGGATGTCAATCCAGTGCTCAGAGCCAGTGCTCTGGTTTCTGCTCACCAGGGTTGTCTGCTTTTAGGGCAACCTACACTTTATTTGGTGGAGTTAACCTCCTGTGTCCCTGGGCCAACCAGTATGGTTTGTTTTAAGCTGATACACACTATAATACTAATGTAATATTTACCTCAAACTAGCAAACTGCCCAAACCCAACCGTCCTGGCTCAGTGGCGGGAATACTACCACTGAGCCAGTGTCTCTCCATTCAGATGCACGTACCTCGCTGGATCTCTAAATACTCTCGTGTGGGAGCTGGCCAATTCCTCATCCTTCCACAACTGGCAAGCTGAAGCAGGGCACCCGTTTGGCACCCGCAGCTCGCCAACAGCATTTAAATGAGGCATAAATCCAAATATGGTCCGGGTCGCCCGATGCTAGCTTTGGGCGGAGGCAGGGTCACTCTGTCAACCGTGCTTGTTTCGGGCGGAAGTCACATTTCTCGCCCTATATCTTCGCTATCACTGATATGCTTGGCTCTTATAATTAGAAAGTATGCCAGCTGCTACTGGGTGGCTACTCTCAGTATTATCATTCCTAATAATAGCTTCAGCCTGCCTGAGAACATAATAGTAAACACTCGACTGTCTGGCTGCAAGTAGATAAACATAATTGATTGGCGCATCCAAAATGCAGTAGCATTAGTGCCCATTGAGCATGGAATAGTTTTCTCAGAGTGTCTGTTGACACCACTGTGTCAGCCAAAAATTCTGCTTTTAGGGCAACCTACACTTTATTTGGTGGAGTTAACCTCCTGTGTCCCTGGGCCAACCAGTATGGTTTGTTTTAAGCTGATACACTATAATACTAATGTAATATTTACCTCAAACTAGCAAACCAAATATGTCAAAACAAAAAGTCAAAAACCAGTTTACCTGTGTTATCCTGTCACCCCTTTGTCCTCCAATTCTCTTGCTGTCCTTTTTAAAAATAATCTTGACTTTGATTTTGCTGCTCACTGTGCAACTGGGAAAAGCTTTGAAAAAAAGCTTTAATTTGCTGGAAATGGTTCAGGCTTCCCAACGGTGGCTTCAAGTGAGCCATGCGACTGCTCCACAGACCTCGTGCTTGTTTTGAGCGCCTGTCTAAAATCGCCCCCAGGTTTCCAGCATGTCCAGTGAAACCTGGGAGGTACAAGGCCTCAGGCAGACCTGCAGGCGGGACGGCCTTTAAAAGGCCCACACACTCTAAAGGTAAGTACTTTAGGCCTTTCAAGGCCCTAAGCTCCGGAATTCCCTCCCTAAACCTCTTCACCTCGCCACCTCTCTTTCCTCCTTTAAGACGCTCCTTAAAACCTACCCCTTTGACCAAGCTTTTGGTCCTCTGCCCTAATTTCTCCTTATGTGGCTCAGTGTCAAATTTTTGCCTTAAAATACTCCTGTGAAGCGCCTTGGGATGTTTTACAACGTTAAAGGCACTATATAAATACAAGTTGTTGCTGTTGTTCAAAAGGCCCATCTTCTAATTTTTTTTTGTTTTGTTATCTACAGCTGGCACTTAACCTTTCATGAGCCTTAGTGCCAGTTGCTGTTATGCATTTATTTTGCCCCGAGCACCCTTTATTGACATCAGAGGGTTTCCCACCAGGAATCCTTCGGGCTGACATGTCCGGAGGAAAAGTGAACCTGCAGAATGATGCCAGGCAGCTCAGGCTGCCTGAAAGGTGTTCTCTGCTCTCCCATCCGCACCCCAATATCTGCAGAGAACTGAAGCAAACGGCACTTTACCAGACGATGTTGGTGAAGGCTCCTCTTCCCAATGGCAGCTGTACCACCAGATCCCCAGTAGCTTCACAATGAAATGTGAATACCTGTCCAACCTTTATGCTGGAAGGTTTTTCTGAAGCATCCCACAATTTATATGGTATTATATGAAAAAAAGCACGCCACAGTGATCAGAAGCCAGTTTTGCCTGTTTGGCCAC
This sequence comes from Squalus acanthias, assembly GCA_030390025.1. Lineage (NCBI taxonomy): Eukaryota > Metazoa > Chordata > Chondrichthyes > Squaliformes > Squalidae > Squalus > Squalus acanthias. Next base: position 47,080,212 of record CM059439.1, on the reverse strand, counting down.
ACTCGCCAAGATGCCACCAAGTATTTCAAGGTAAACCCACCTGCGATTGACTGTGGTAATCTTCCTTCTCAGGGTCTGGATCAGCAGACGGAAAAGTACCATGGTTTGCCATCTGCTGCAAGGACACCAGTGGTGTAGTGAATAATTATGCAAATAAGGATAGGGCAGAAAATTGAGCACTGCTGGACCTGGGTTCAGGTGGGTCCTAAAGCAAATCAAATGTTTTACACCTGAAGGCAAAAATTGCTTTCACATGTCTTTTGATTCAAGGGGTGTTGGGTGAGTTGAGGAGGTAATTGTTGATCCCTGAGAATTGACCTGTTTTTCATGCTTTTACATACTATGAAGACAGCCCCATCTTTTTACAAGCTGACCCTATGGAGGATCCTGCCTGTGATGTGATATTCTCAGAGTTATCCTTCTCATGGTATGTTGTGGCTATCAGATTTTAGAATTTAGTATTCACCCATCTCATTTCCATTCGTATTTCCATCCTCCTCATCAGACATAGAGGGCAAGAAATTCGGCTCCATAGCACCCGTTTTTTCGATGCTATAGGTGCCGTTTTGTGTCCAAAATGGCATCCGAGCAGCACGTGCACATTTCTGGTGCGGGCCACGCCGGACGCCCTTTTGGTGAGGGCGTTACGTCAGTGTTGGGAACGGCACCATCAGTATGCAGAGTAGGCAGACCGTGACCTCAATCAGTGCTACCATCTTCGACCTCAACACTGGAGCTAACGCCCTCTCTGTACCTCGCACAGCTGAGCATGCGTTCAGCAGCAGGAAGGACCCCCCACCAGCGCTATTTATAGGAATCATCACCCACTTACAGGTTAGTTGCTGACTGATTTTTACCATCTGGAAAGGATGGGCTCCAAGCTCTGCGCAAAGCCCTGTGCAAGGTTGAAGCTGAACTCCTCCATGCTCCTTGACATTGCATTCAGTCTTTCTGGCAGGCCTGCCAAACAGCAAACATTTTGCTGTGCATTCCCATCAGCTTTGTTCTGTAGGCTGCCCCATCGAAGTCCTCATCTGAGTCCTGTGCAGCAGAACCCAAGTGCGATCTCGCCCTCCGGGGAGCTGGCACCTGGGCTACCCTTTCCCTCTGCCCTGGCTGCAGACCACTCGTGCCCGATGTCTCACCAGGTGCAGATCCCACGTTTAACCTATCCTCTAAAGTACACAGAGTGTCAGTATTTGAACTGATGACTGGGAGTGTAAAATCGAGTGACGGTGCTGTGTCTTCTGCATCACTGCATTCTTCCTCTTGTATTTCCTGCTCTTCCACCAAGTTGCACTTCTTGGCTATCTGAAAGGGGAAAGGGTAGGGTTGTGGTGAGGGGAGGCGGGGGGAAAGCAAGAGGTGCATCGTTACACCATCTGCAGCTTGTAAATCAGAAGAGATTGTGAGATGAGAGGGAAGTGGGATGTGAGAAGGAGGATTAGGTATGAGGATGCCACCATTTTCAAATGATTCAGCCCCGCTACTGGCCATGGGCTCAGCAATGTCCCTCACAAGAATGGCCAGCACCGTCTCCTCCATCGGGGTAATGCCTGTGCCCCTTCGGATAGCCCCTGCTGCCTTCTGTTATGCACCACTTTCTCCTGTAAGAAAGAGGGAAATGTGTCAGTGAGTGTCATGCAATCTGTTTGGGTGATGTGGCTGTCATGGTGGAATAGCTGGTAGTGTGTGCAAGCTGTGTCATGTGGGTATGAGGCTTGCAGCAGTGCTAAGTGTGTGAGGGTTTGAGGGTGAGGTAAAGCTATGAATGTTTGGTATATGAGTCGTAATTGATAGAGATTGTTGGTAGGTGAGTGAAGTGGGGTGGTGAATTGAGCAGTGTGTGAGCCTAGTGTTTCATTTGTAAGGATATGGCATTTGAAGATGAATTCACTGACCTTGACCACTCGTGTGAGGTCATTAAACTTCTTGCGGCACTGCATCTAGGTCATCGGGGCTAAACTGCTTGCTTTGACTGCAGCAGCTACCTGGTCCCAATGCCTTCTCGCAGTTTGTCTGCCAGGCCTCCTTCTCCTGTCCATCTCTTGCACCAAGGCCTCCAGTGCTGTGATGTAAATCTGGGAGCTCTGTCTCTGCCATGTTGTGCCATCACTCAGTTTTCTTGCTACTTCCCAGCCACTTCCACCACCTGCTGAAGCCAGAATGCACCTCCACTTTACGTGCAGGCTAGCTTTAATTGGTGCTAGTCTCATAGGAACTTGGGCCCCCTGCTGAGGCGCTAAGCCACTGAACAGTGCGTTTAGTGCTTCCTTACCACTGCAATCATTTTAATTAGCAGGCAGTACATAGTTTGCGTGCTGCCTGCATCGGATTCAATGGGTACGGGCTAATCACGCATCGCAATACCCGTGCCCATTTTTGGGCCTTATCCAATTTCTAGCCCACTGTCATAGAATGATACAGAACAGGGGAATTAGGGAGAAAACTCTCCACTGGCTGGAGTCATACTTAGCACAAAGGAAGATGGTTGTGTTTCAAATTTCTGAGGTCATTAATCCACTTCCTGCAGTCGTCTACACCCTTCTACGATTTGAAATTGCATTTTGAGGGGAGGGCAAAGTGGTTGCCTAGACACTTTGACCATGTGCTTCAATTTAGATTTCCTCTAATTGCTTCTTTTTAAACTAAATTCTTACACTAAAATATGAAGCTTGTGCTTCCTGAAAAGCGGGTTGTACTGTACTGTTTTTTAGTTAGCTATTTTGTTTCACTTTCTTCCAGCACAAACTAGAGTCTGGAGTTCTCTTCTAGTTGTTAACTTGCTTAGTGTATTTCAGCCCTGCCTACAAAGGCAACACTGCAGCATTACAGAAGCAGTATATACGCCTCTGGAGGCACCAAGAGCCCCCTCAGGAGAGGTTTGCATTGTCTGCCTCTGGAGGCCCCATTGTAAGCAAAGGTACACAGCTGTCATCACTGGCACACGGTAACAGAAGAGTCGTATTTATATCGCACCTTATCACGTCCCTCAGAAACAGTTTAAAAACAATAAATTATTATGTAGACAAAATCAGCAGCCATCCTATGTACAGCAAGTTCCCACAAACACTAAAGGGAAAGAATGACTAGTTAGTCTGTTTTTGGTATTGGCGAAGGAAGAATGTTGGCTAACTAACTTTAATAAACGTGGGATCTTTAATGCCTACGGATCATCAATACAGGCAGACAGGGCCTCACTTGCTGCAGCAATTTCTCTTCCTCCACCTGATATGAGCATACCAGTGGTGTCACAATTGACCCCAGTGTTCCCGCTTATTACTTAAATTAACCTGACCCTGGGAAATCAACTGGGGTCAGGCCACAGGCAAAGGGTGAGGAGAAGTCCTGAAAGCTGAATATCCACGACCAATGCGGCAGATCTACTCTTTTTAAAAATTCATTCTGGGGATCTGGGCGTCGCTGGCAAGGCCAGCATTAATTGCCCCTACTATCCCTAGTTGCCCTTGAGAAGGTGGTGGTTAGCTGCCTTCTTGAACTGCTGCAGTCCGTGTGGTGAAGGTACTCCCACAGTGCTGTTAGGGAGGGAGTTCCAGGATTTTGACCCAGCGACGATGAAGGATCGCCGGTATATTTCCAAGTCAGGATGGTGTGTGACTTGGAGAGGAACTTGGAGGTGACGGTGTTCCCATGCGCCTGCTGCTCTTCTAGTTGGTGGAGGTTGCAGGTTTGGGAGGTGCTGTCGAAGAAGTGCAACTTGTAGATGTCAGAGTGAGTGCTTGCATTTGAGGAAGTAAGAAAATTGGAGAGATAGAGGCAAAAACAATTTAATTTTACTTTACTAATTAAAGTTGAATTGGGCCATATGTCCATTAATGGCACCTTAAAGATTCCGTGGCTATAACACATTTTTCCTTTGAATTGAGTTCAGATTAAGCAACCAACCTACAAAAACGCAAGCGACATTTGAACTATTTTAAATTCTCTTGATGTCAAATAAATCTTTACAAGCAGCTTTTAATTTGAGTGCAACTCTGCATGAGGGGCACAGACAACAGTCACGTAGTGCTTGCTTACCCATCGTACAACGCAAATATAAAAGGTGACACTCTCCATTCTTACCACTTTCTCACAATGACATTGGCACATGTACTCAGCGTAAACTTGGACACACCTGTGTGGTGAGACAGCACTGTCACAATGACCTTATCAATGTGCCCTTCAGTATATCTGACGCCATAAATGAATCCCTGTGACCCAATTCTTCATTCATCCTGGCAGCAAACACTTGGCTAGGGCTGCATCATCTGCTCAATTTGTGTATACTTTGCTCATGATAGAAATTGCGCCTGAAAAACAACTCTAAAACAGATAAACAGCACAAAGTATCATGCTAATCATAAACATTCTGTTGTATACAGCACATTCCACCTTTACCTATGGAATGCAATGAAAGCCACTCGATCGTCATATGTTGCTTATAGGCTACGGGGTCAAATCAGCAACGCAAAAGCAAAATACTGCGGATGTTGTATCTGAAATAAAAACAGAAAATGCCGGAAATGCTCAGCAGATCAGACAGCATCGGTGGAGAGAGAAACAGTTAATGGGGGAATTTTAGCCTAAACAAACAGGTGTGTTTGGAGCGTGTGGATAGTTAAATTGTTAAAAATCGGATTTCCGACCTGAACCCGCCTCCAACCCGCCCAGTTCCAGTTTTAACGGAGGCGGGATGGGGGAGGGGGGGTGGCGGGATGGAGGCGGGCAGCCAACCCGCTGCCAGGAGGAGGGCTGTCAATTTAAATATTTTAATGAGGCTGGAAGCCTCTTCTTTAACCTCCATTTTGTTTTTAACTGCAGCTGGTTGGGTTTTACACACCACATAAAACCCGGCTATTACAGCAAGGTGAGGACTGCTGCATCCAGGAGGTAAGATCATCCTGAGGCTGGCCACGATCCTCTGGTGGCCGGCCCCGATCTTCTCTTCCCTGCCCCCCCCCCCACCCTGGTCCCTCGACGGCCCCGATCTTCTTTCTCTCACCCCTCCCCTGATCCTCCGGAGGCCGGCACCAGCCCCCACCCGATCCCTCCCTCCTCTGTGCGGCCTAGTACCACAGGCCTATCTGCTCGCAGCCAGCCAGCCTCTCAATCCGGTGGGCTGCGGGTGGGAAACAGAGGCTTCAGATGCCAATCAGGCCCTGCCATTAAAGTCGGCAGGGCCTGCGGGAAACCCGTTCTCCCGGGTTTCCCGTCCGCATCGGAGCCCCCCCCCAGTCCCCAACCCTCCTTCCCCATGAAAATCCAGCCCAATGTTTCAGGTCGATGACCTTTCATCAGAACTGGAAAATATTAGAGATGTAAATTAGCAAAAAATATAAAAACAGATAGTAAGAGTTTTTATAGTTATATAAAAAGAAAAAGGGTGGCTAAAGTAAATGTTGGTCCCTTAGAGGATGAGACCGGGAAATTAATGGTGGGAAATATGGAGATGGCAAAAACACTGAATGAATATTTTGTATCAGTCTTTACAGTAGAGGACACTAAGAATATCCCAACACTGGACAAACAGGGGGCTATAGGGGGAGAGGAGCTAAACACGATCAAAATCACTAAGGAAGTGGTACTCGGTAAAATAATGGGACTCAAGGCGGATAAATCACCTGGACCTGATGGCTTACATCCTAGAGTCTTGAAGGAAGTGGCGGTAGGGATTGTAGATGCATTGGTAATAATTTTTCAAAACTCCCTGGATTCCGCTAAGGTCCCGGCAGACTGGAAAACTGCTAATGTAACACCCTTATTTAAAAAGGGCAGTAGACAGAAGGCTGGTAACTATAGACCGGTTAGCCTAACATCTGTGGTAGGTAAAATTTTGGAGTCCATTATTAAGGAAACAGTAACAGGACATTTGGATAATCATAATTTAATAGGACAAAGTCAGCATGGTTTTACGAAGGGGAAGTCATGTTTGACAAATTTGCTGGAGTTCTTTGAGGAAGTAACATATAGAGTGGATAAAGGGGAACCAGTGGACGTAGTGTATTTAGACTTCCAAAAGGCATTTGACAAGGTGCCACACAAAAGATTATTGCTTAAGGTAAAAAATCACGGGATTGGGGGTAATATTCTGGCATGGATAGAGGATTGGCTATCTAACAGAAAGCAAAGAGTTGGGATAAATGGTTCATTCTCAGACTGGCAATCAGTAACTAGTGGTGTTCCACAGGGGTCAGTGCTGGGTCCCCAACTCTTCACAATCTATATTAACGATTTGGAGGAAGGGACCAAGTGTAACATATCAAAATTTGCAGATGATACAAAGATGGGAGGGAAAGTAGTGAGTGAGGAGGACATAAAAAACCTGCAAGGGGACATAGACAGGCTAAGTAAGTGGGCAGAGATTTGGCAGATGGAATACAACACTGGAAAGTGTGAGGTGATGCACTTTGGCAGGAAAAATCCTAGAGCAATTTATTATCTTAATGGCAAGAAACTGGAGAGTACTGAAGTGCAAAGGGATCTGGGGGTCCTGGTGCACGAAACTCAAAAGGTTAGTATGCAGGTGCAGCAAGTGATTAAGAAGGCAAATGGAATGTTGGCTTTCATTGCTAGGGGGATAGAATATAAAAATAGGGAGGTATTGCTTCAGTTGTACAAGGTATTGGTGAGACCGCACCTGGAATACTGCATACAGTTTTGGTGTCCTTACTTAAGGAAAGACATCCTTGCTCTCGAGGCAGTGCAAAAAAGGTTCACTCGGTTAATCCCGGGGATGAGGGGGTGGTCATATGAGGAGAGGTTGGGCAGATTGGGACTCTACTCATTGGAGTTCAGAAGAATGAGAGGCGATCTTATTGAAACATATAAGATTGTGAAGGGGTTGGATCGGGTGGATGCGGGGAGGATGTTCCCGATGACGGGTGAGACGAGAACTAGGGGACATAGTCTTAGAATAAGGGGCTGCTCTTTCAAAACTGAGATGAGGAGGAACTACTTCACTCAGAGGGTGGTAGGTCCATGGAATATGCTGCCACAAAAAGCTGTAGAAGCTACAACATTAATTAAATTTAAAACAGAAATAGACAGTTTCCTAGAAGTAAAGGGCATTAAGGGTTACGGGGAGCGGGCAGGAATTTGGACATGAGTCTAGGTTCGGATCGGTCATGGCCCTGTGGGTAGTGGAGCGGGCCCAGGGACTGTGTAGCCTGATTCTGCTCCTATTTCGTGTGTGCAATTCTGTTAGATGCAGGAGATGGTTCTGTGATAGATAGTAGATTGGCGGTTAGGATCAGATCAGCCATGATCTTATTGAATGGCGGAGCAGGCTCGAGGGGCCGATTGGCCTACTCCTGCTCCTATTTCTTATGTTCTTATGTTCTTATGTAACAGGTTTTAAGCAAGCACAGTGGCAAGGAAAAGGGGGGGAGGGAAGGAAAGAACAAAAGGGAAGGTCTGTGATGGGGTGGAAGGCAGGAATGATTAAATGACTAAAGGTATAATGGTGCAAGGCAAAAGGGGGTGGTAATGGGGCAAGAAAAGAAACAAAAGATGGGTCTAGAGGAGCTGTAAATGGCAATAGCAGAATCATTAGGTCGCGTTCATTTCCAACACCAGATCTCTGATTGGTCATCTTGAAGGCAACACCTGATTTCTGATTGGTCCCTTTGGAGGACAAGACACACCCAGCAATTTATCTGGAATGTGTAATTAGATCCTGCCTGCCTAAGTAATCAATTAGTTTGCAAAGTGTAATTCAAGATATTCTGACTGCCAGGCTGCAGACAGAACAGAGCTCACAGAACAGACAGGCTCACACTCATGGGTTAAGACCTTCTCCCACCCCCCGAACAAGTTCCTGCACCACCCCCCACCACCCCCCGCAACAAGTTCCTAACCTTCCTCATACCTCCGAGTTTCTGACCTTTTCCCTCCCAACAGGTTCCTGACCTACCCCGCCAAGTGCCTGACCTTCCCCCCCCCCCCCCACCACCGGGTTCCTGCATCCCCCCCCCCCCTGCCCAAGTTCCTGACCTTCTTCCCCCCGGGTTCCTGACCTTCTCCCCCTGCCCAAGTTCCTCCCCCCACCCCCCCCCACCGAGTTCCTGACCTACTCCCCTGCCCAAGTTCCTGACCTCCCCACCCCCGCCCCTCCCCATAGATGGGGCATTGTGTGTGGGTCACAGATTGTTGACAGGTTTATTGGGTATGAAGTGAATAGTGACAGAGTCATGACTTCCGGATTTCGTCCAGTCCAATGATGTCACTTTCGACACACGCACCGAGCCTTCCGAGAAATCAAGCAGATCTAGGGGGAAGAGAGGGAGAACGTGGTGTGGGTGTAAAGGGGGAGGGGGTGGGGGTGGGGTTGGAAGAACGTGATCTGTCTTACCATCTGGACCACGTTCTTGCTCTCATCCCCTCCCTTCATTAGATCTGAATCACCTTCTTACCCCATCCCCACTGTGTTCTCCGTACTCTCTGCTCTCCATGCTCTTTACCACCACCGAGTTCCTGACCTCCTCTCCCCTCTGATCCTCTCTCCCCCTCCTCTTTCTCTCCCCCCTCTGATTCCCTCTCTCTCTCTCCCTCTCCCTCCCCTCCGATTTCCTCTCTATCTCTCCCCCTCTCCCTCTCTCTTCGCCTCCCTCTCTCTCTCTCCCTCCCTCTCTCTCCCCCCTTCGATACCCTCTCTCTCTCCCCCTCCCTCTCTCTCCCCCTCGCCCTCTCTCTCTCCCCCCTCCGATCTTTCTCTCTCCCCTTTCGATCCTCTCTCTCCCCCCAGCCAGCACGGAGCCAGTGACCTTCTCCCACGGAGCTGAAGAAAGTGTGGCCGCAACTGTTGGGTACTGCGCATGCGCAGAAGGGGATCAGGTGCACATGTGCGCGGCTCCGGGATACTGCACGCATGCGCAGAAACCGTGCAAAATGTTCATGCAGATAATCACTCCGGAATCATTACCAGCAACTGCTGTCCGAAAAAATGGGGGCAGAGGTTATGATCTGAAATTGTTGAACTCAATGTTGAGTCCGGAAGGTTGTAAAGTGCCTAATCGAAAGATGAGGTGCTGTTCCTCGAGCTTCCGTTGAGCTTCATTAGAATAGTGTAGGAGGGCGAGGACAGAGTGGGAGTGGAGCGGAGAATTAAAATGACAGGCGACCAGAAGCTGTCAGACACTTGCGACCAGGCAGGCGACCAGACACTTGCGGACTGAATGGAGGTGTTCCACAAAGCGATCACCCAATCTTTGTTTGGTCTCCCCAATGTAGAGGAGACCACACCGTGAGCAGTAAAAACAGTATACTAAATTGCAAGAAGTACAAGTAAATCACTGTTTCACCTGGAAGGAGTGTTTGGGGCCCTGGATGGTGGGAAGGGAGGAGGTAAAATGGCAGGTGTTGCAACTCCTGCACTTGCACGGGAAGGTGCCGTGGGAAGGGGAGGGGGTGTTGGGAGTGATTGAGGAGTGGAGCAGGGTGTCACGGAGGGAGCGGTCCCTTCAGAATACTGAAAGGGGAGGGGAAGATGTGTTTGGTGGAGGCATCACGCTGGAGGTATCATCACTGTATTTGAGCTGCACTGCTGTGTAAACAGGGTAGATCTTGATTTTGCCGTAATGGCGGAGGATGATCCGTTGAGTGTGGAGACTGATGGGGTGGAAGGTGAGGACACTCTCCATTCTTACCATTTTCTCACAATGACATTGGCACATGTACTCAGCGTAAACTTGGACACACCTGTGTGGTGAGACAGCATTGTCACAATGACCTTATCAATGTGCCCTTCAGTATATCTGACGCCATAAATGTATCCCTGTGACCCAATTCTTTATTCGAACTCTATGAATATAGGGTCAATTCAGCAGTTCGGGTTTTTGGATAATCAGTAGATGCTGGGTATCTTCTCTGTATTTGAGCTACACTGTTGTGTAAAGAGGGTAGATCTTGATTTTGACGTAATGTGAAATGGGATCAGAGTTGCAAAATATATCTTTGGAACTTGTTAGCCAACTCAAAAATGTAGGTATGCATGGAGATCAGGAGAAGACAGAATTAGGCTCAGTGCTTGTGACCCCTGTGGATGAATAAGCTGCTGATACTCACTGTCCAGGCTCACTTGTATTGAATGACTACTGGGGTGAGATATAGGAGGGCTGTCAGCATCTGTAGAACTGTACCCCAGCATGAGGCAATGCTTTTACAAGAGATGGGGAGAAAATTGAAGAAAAAAATCCTATTTACCCGAAGAAAATGTTTATGCATTTTTTTTACCCCAGGAAAAGCACTTTACTTCAATCTGAGATCAGCTCATTCATCTCTATATCTGAAAATTAAATGATTGGAACACAAAAAATGAAGTATATCATTCTTATTGAAACACATCCAAAACTGGGTATCCAGTTAACGAGAGAATCTGAAAGCAGAGTAGCACTAACACTGTGTGTTGTGTTTGTTCCAGTCTACATAGCCTGCGGCTTAAGGTTGAGCTGTGTTCAGACTGGATGATCTCCTAATAATAGGCTTTTAAAATAACCATTTACAAACCAAGGTCACATTACAACATCTTGCATCCAATGACAATACGCTGTACAACAGGCAGGCAGATCGCAGCTTTGACTATTGAAAGTCTTGTCGTTTCCCCATCATCGTCTCAGAGAACTTTTTTGGCAGCAGCACCTTCAGCTGCCTTGGCCCCATGTTCTCTGCATTTCCAGCACCCTCTCCTCAAGAGCCCCCCTCAAATCCACCTCTTTGTCCAAGCTTATGGTGACTCCTAATAGCTCTTTCTTTGGCTTGCTGTCCATTTTTAAATTACGCCTTTGTGAAGCTATTTGGCATGTTTTTGTACCTTTAACGTGCAAAATAAATGCAAGTTGTTGTTGTTGTTGTGTTTCAACATAACATACATCATTGCATTATGCGTTTGCTAAATGAGAAATGGTTTTACAAATACAGCTGTGTCCCTTTAATTTAACTGTTAAATTCAACCCAAATCCAGTGGTGTCTCGGAGAAATGTCAGTGGGCAGCCTTAAAGGTTACATCCAAAATGGGTCACTTGCTGCCTGGAATCCTTTCTAAGCCTGGGTGGAGTGGGAGATCAGAATGGAATGACGGCACTAAATGTTTGGCACAATATCACTTATTCTGTCTTTCCAGTTTATAACAACACAATCAACAAAAGAACAATTAAAACAAAACAATACAAATCCATCAGAATGCATCAATTGAGATTATTATATGCCCCCTGCTGAACTCAATAATTAGGCTCAGAGTTTTCTGATCTTGATCACAAACTCTTTATTTATTTGTACGATTCTAAATTACTTCAAAGACAGCTTGCATATGCTCTGACTTGGGAATACAATATCACACTTTGCAGACCAGGTCAAGAACAGTGGTCTGCCTCAAAAGGGAAAATTTAAAACAGATGTGTTACAAAGAGCATTCTATAATACACAGGGTTGTGAATGTCCCTGAGGGAGAAAAATAAGCAAAAACAGCACGATCTCTTAGCAACATGTGCTACAAAGTAAGCAACAGCTTGGTTGGCATCTGAAAATTGAGGGTTTTTTTTGCCTTCTGCACTGGAAAAAATAACATGACGTTTTTGGACAATTTAACGTTTTCTACTATTGATTATAAATCTACAAAACTTTCTTCACACATGTAACACTTTTAGTTCAGCGCAATTAATAATCAAGACTTTTTTAGGATCGAGAAATGAAAATAAAATAATTTCTTATGACAGAATAGCACAGCTGTAGGCTTGTGGGGTTCCCCTGTGGGTTTTCTGTGTGGTTAAAGAAATGTCACAAATTAACCCTTTAGTCTAAAAGTAACTGTGTGTGCATGGATCAGTGACCCACAATGATTTTGTGCTATTTTTCAAATGAAATGTGAGAAGAGTACCAGTAATACTCTCTCCCATTAGACCACAAGCTCCACAATCACTTTAGCAAATAATATAACAGACTGTATCTGATGTGAGTCAAGAATGCATGCACTGTATTGCCAATCTATGCAATTCACTGATCCTCATCCTTCAGTAAGTACTTCATCTGCTCACATACTGTTGAAACATGCCCGGAATTTAGCAGGGAAGAGAACTGAATCAAAATCAGGATCCAAGGTGTCCAAATTGGAAAGGGTAGAATGCTTGGTCTAATTCATACATCTACTGGTCTAGGGCACTTTGGATAGCAATACATGGAAGTTAAAAACTGGCTGCACTCATAGGCAATGGAAAAAAAGACCCACTCTGAACATGAAATGCCTTTTAATGTATTTCGCACACATTTCCTCCCATCATGGCAGTTATTGGATAAACGGCTGGCAGCTGTGGTTGGAACAATAGCATCAAATGGAAAGATTTAAAAACATATGAAACAACTATTTAATTTACCATCCACTATTCGGTCTCGCTTGAGAGAGAGTTGCAACTGCATTCCCTGGGAATCTAGTGGCTGAGTGTGTATTCCTTCTCTCTGGTGGTCTAATGAGGTTTGGGAGGTTGCTACCATGTTTCCTAGCAGTCAAGTGAGAGATTTTCCTGTGGTGTTCATGGGCTGATCAATCCAGTGTGAGCATCACCTAATCAACAGTAGTGTTGTCAGGAAATAATCCCCATCAAAGTAGAGCTGAGTATGTCTTTCAACTTTCAATTGGTATTTGGGGTAGGGTGGAACACAGATGGGTCAATATTCACTTCTATTGCCTGGCGTTCACAGGATGGTAACAGCCTCAAAAGAGGATCAATAGCCATACCGACCTGGTAACATCGAGGAAGAGGCCGGCGGCATTTTGAAAAGGGCCTATCGCTGGGCGCCCAAAGCATCCACCTGGTTCAGGTGGATGACCACTTTGAATATGCAAGTGGGAACTGGTTGGGCCGTTCCGACAAGTTCCATGGGCGATAGAGCCGAAGCGGCCCAGCCAAAGTAAGTTTGAAATGACTTTGATGAGTCCCAGAGGATAATAACCTGGGCCGCTGCCACACTGAGACTCCTACCCTCCTCGATCGCAACACCCCACCCACACTTAGCTTGCTGAGGGCGGCACGACCCAATGTTGTTAGGTCTCAATCCGGTGAGCTGCATTGCGATGCCCGCAGCTTGCCAGCCCAATGTTAATGAGGCTGGTGCCTGATAATCGTGGTTGCCTCTTCCCCAACTGGCTGGCTCAAACCAGTGGTCAGTCACCTAAAAAACAAATTTCGACCTCAGAATGTGCTATATTGTATGGCAGTCCAGAGAATCTTGCACACTCTTCTGCAGGTTTGGGATCAGAAGTTGAGCTCCCATTACATGTAGGGATGCTATCTTTTGTTGAGCCCAAAACTAGGCAGCAGCAGGATAGAAGGTGGACCAGAGAGTAGGATGATGACTTCAGTTATGATACTTGCTTTGCTCATGATGAAAAGTAATTGATAATCTTAATAATGAGTGTCTTCCCATCATAGCACACATTCTAAGCTGGCACTTCGATGTAGTATTGAGGAAGTGTTGCATTGTCGTAGGTGCCATCTTTTGGATGAGATGCTAAACTGAAATTCTGTCTGCCTGTTCAGGTTTGATATAAAAGATCTTATGGCACTATTTGAGGAAGAGCAGGGAAGTTCTCCCAGTATCCTAACCAACATTTATCCCTCAACCAAAACCGTAAACACTGTTTGTGGGACCTTGCTGTGCGCAGGTTGGCTGCTACATTTGCTTATGTAACAATAGTGACTAAGCTTCATCAAAATCAATTGGCTGTGAAGCACATTGGGACATCCTGAGGACATAATAAACCAATATATAATGCAAGTCACAGAAGTAAGTGGAAAGTGGATATGTATATTAAAAATTGAATATTTAGTATCTGCTTTGCATTTTTTCAATGTCTGGACAGTCCATTCAAACACGGGATATATAAGGAGCAAGCAGAACTACACAAATGTTTAAAGTCTAATAGCACTGAAATGAGAAGCCAAGTTCCAAAAACACAAGCATTAACTCCTATTAATCTTATTAAGCTTCGTACGTGGGCGCATGTTTCATTAAAAACTCATCAGAAGTACCTGCAGTACCTGTTACTCTTGTAGACAGTGCTATGATAGATTTTTTCAATATTAAAGGTGTCACACATGCAATAGTTTTTATTTTACAGTGAGATATATCACCCTGTGATTGCACAACCTGGCCACTGGGTTAATGCAGTTAATGTGCAATTTTAATTGAAAAAGAAAAAAAATCTACTTTTCACTCGAGTTTTTTTGGCATTTCTTCCCCATTTTGGGTCTCCCCACTCAATGCAGGGCCACTCAGCTTATCTTGGCTGAAGGACCAAGCGATAGGGTTCAAGAAAGGCTATTCAGAAAGTGCTCTCCTTATATTTGCCTTCCATATAGGCAACAAAAATGAAAACAACAACTAATGTTATTTTGGGAGTGTTCATGACAACACAAATTGTAAAAGTCTATTGGGAGGCACAGGCTTGATAATTTATGTAGCCTTTCCTCCTTCCATTTGTTATGATCTTTTGTGCCATTAATTATCACATAATGATCCACAGCACACTTCATGTCCAGGAATACATTTAAAAGTGAACATATAATTTTGCAACTTTATCCTCCCAGCGAGGAGACTGCCCACTGCCAGGAGCAGGAAGTCGGAAAATTATTCTTATTGAATAAATGGAATTTGAGACCATTAATCGCATGTTATGCCTGACCTTTCACTCAGAGTAAAAAAAAAAATCATATAGGCCTTCCACCATGGTGAAGGAATTCCCATAAAACAGTTTCCCGCATAGGGCAATAAATTTTTGGAAATTTTCCACCGATTCCCCATTTTCTGCTCTAATTTTAAAGAAAGTATAAACTATTTTGCAGAAGGTGACATCGTTATTTAATTCCATGTCACATTGTGTGCCATTTTCTACACTTGTTATGAACACTGTAAAGGTTTCAAGACTATGTACATATCTAGTGTAAAATATAATGAGAGATATTTTTTTTTATTTCATAAGTAAAATAAAACTAACAGGAATAACTGGTGTTTCATTTCTCTTGCTTGTCAAATATTTCTCCATTCAGGTACAGTGCCAGGGAGGGGGATTGCTACCAGTGCCACGTGCTAGTCAGAGTAGAAATAGAAGGATATTTCAGATGAATACGTGGCTAGAGGAATGATGCAAGGGGGAGGGATTCAAATTCCTGGGACATTGGAACTGGTTCTGGGGGAGGTGGGACCAGTACAAACTGGACGGTTTGCCCCTGGTCAGGACCGGGACTGATGCCCTAGGGGGAGTGTTTGCTAGTGCTGTTGGGGAGGGTTTAAACTAAAATGGCAGGGGGTTGGGAACCTGTGCAGGGAGACAGAGGAAAGGGAAGCAAGGATAGAAGCAAAAGACAGGAAGGAGAAAAGCAAAAGTGGCAGTTAGAGAAATCAAGGGTGTAAATCAAACATGGCCACAGTAAATAATAATTCTAAAAGGTCTAAGAGTGTTAAAAAAACAAGCCTGAAGGCTTTATGTCTTAATGCGAGGAGCATTCGTAATAAGGTGGATGAATTGGCTGCACAAATAGATGTAAACGGATATGATATAATTGGGATTACAGAGACGTGGCTCCAAGGTGACCAAGGCTGGGAATTCAACATCCAGGGGTATTCAATATTCAGGAGGGACAGGCAAAAAGGAAAAGGAGGTGGGGTAGCATTGCTGGTTAAAGAGGAGATTAACACAATAGTAAGGAAGGATATTAGCTCTGATGATGTGGAATCTGTATGGGTAGAGCTGAGAGATACCATGGGGCAGAAAACGTTAGTGGGAGTTGTATACAGACCCCCAAACAGTAATGCTGAGGTTGGGGATGGCATTAAATGGGAAATTAGAGACGCGTGCAATAAGGGCACAGCAGTTATCATGGGTGACTTTAATCTACATATAGATTGGGCTAACCAAATTAGTAACAATACTGTGGAGGAGGAATTCCTAGAGTGTATACGGGATGGTTTCCTGGACCAATATGTCGAGGAACCAACTAGAGATCAGGCCATCATAGACTGGGTATTATGTAATGAGAAAGGATTAATTAGCAATCTTGTTATGCGAGGCCCCTTGGGGAGGAGCGATCATAATATGGTAGAATTCTTCATTAAGATGGAGAGTGAAGTAGTTGGCTCAGAGACTAGGGTCCTGAATTTAAATAAAGGAAACTACGATGGTATGAGGCGCAAAATGGCTAGGATGGATTGGGGAACGTTACGTAAAGGGTTGACGGTGGATAGGTAATGGCAAACATTTAAAGATCGCATGGATGAACTACAGAATTTGTTCATCCCTGTTTGGCATAAAAATAAAACAAAAAAGGTGACTCAACCGTGGCTAACAAGGGAAATTAGGGATAGCATAAGATCCAAGGAGAGGACATGTAAATTGGTCAGAAAAAGCAGCAAACCTGAGGATTGGGAGCAGTTTAGGATTCAGCAAAGGAGGACAAAGGGATTAATTAAGAGGGGGGAAATAGAGTATGAGAGTAAGCTTGCAAGGAACATAAAAACTGACTAAACGCTTCTATAGATATGTGAAGAGAAAAAAATTGGTGAAGTCAAGCGTAGGTCCCTTGCAGTCAGAATCAGGGGAATTTATAATTGGGAACAAAGAAATGGCAGACTAATTAAATACATACTTTGGTTCTGTCTTCACAAAGGAGGACACAAATAACCTCCCAGAGATGTCGGGGAACATAGGGTCTAATGAGAGGGAAGAACTGAATGAAATCAGTATTTGTAGGGAAATGGTGTTTAGGAAATTGACGGGATTGAAGGCCGATAAATCCCCAGGGCCTGATAATCTACATCCTAGGGTACTTAAGGAAGTGGCCCTAGAAATAGTCGATGCATTGCTGGTCATCTTCCAAAATTCTATGGACTCTGGAACAGTTCCCATGGATTGGAGGGTAGCTAATGTATCCCCACTATTTAAAAAAGGTGGGAGAGAGAAAACGGGGAATTATAGACCGGTAAGCCTGACATCGGTAGTGGGGAAAATGCTAGAGTCCATTATAAAAGATGTAATAGCAGAGCACTTGGAAAACAGTGACAGGATCGGACAAAGTCAACATGGATTTACAAAAGGTAAATCATGCTTGGCTAATCCACTGGAATTTTTTGAGGATGTAACTGGTAGAATAGATAAGGGAGAACCAGTGGATGTGGTGTATTTGGACTTTCAGAAGGCTTTCGATAAGGTCCCGCATAAGAGATTGGCATGCAAAGTTAAAGCACATGGGATTGGGGGTAAGGTACTGACTTGGATAGAAAACTGGTTGGCAGACAGCAAGCAAAGAGTTGGAATAAACGGGTCTTTTTCCGAGTGGCAGGCAGTGACTAGTGGGGTACCGCAGCGATCGGTGCTAGGACCCCAGTTATTCACAATATATATTAATGATCTAGACGCGGGAACTAGATGCAATATCTCCAAGTTTGCAGACGACACAAAGCTGGGTGGGCGTGTGTGTTGTGAGGAGGATGCAGAGAAACTCCAGTATGATTTGGACAAGTTGGGTGATTGGGCAGATGCATGGCAGATGCAGTATAATGTGAATAAATGCGAGGTTATCCACTTTGGTGGCAAAAACAGGAAGGCAGATTATTATCTGAACGGCAATAGATTGGGAAAAGGGGAATTGCAACGAGACCTGGGTGTCCTTGTGCACCAGTCGTTGAAGGTAAGCATGCAGGTGCAGCAGGCGGTTAAGAAGGCAAATGGTATGTTGGCCTTCATAGCGAGAGGATTCGAGTACAGGAGCAAGGATGTCTTGCTGCAGTTGTATAAGGCCTTGGTGAGACCACACCTTGAGTATTGTGTGCAGTTTTGGTCACCTTATGTTCTTGCCATGGAGGGAGTGCAGCGAAGATTCACCAGACTGATACCTGGGATGGCAGGAATGACGTAAGAAGATAGATTGGGACGATTGGGCTTGTATTCGCTAGAGTTTAGAAGAATGAGAGGGGATCTCATTGAAACTTATAAAATTCTAACAGGACTAGACAGACTAGATACAGGAAGGATGTTCCTGATGGCGGGGGAGTCCAGAACCAGGGGTCACAGTCTAAGGATAAGGGGTAAGCCATTTAGGACTGAGATGAGGAGGAATTTCTTCACGCAGAGAGTGGTGAACCTGTGGAATTCTCTACCACAGAAGGCAGTTGAGGCCAATTCATTAAATATATTCAAGAAGGAGATAGATATATTTCTTAAGGCTAAAGGGATCAAGGGATATGGAGAGAAAGCAGGGACAGGGTACTGAATTTGGATGATCAGCCATGATCTCATTAAATGGCGGAGCAGGCTCGAGGGGCCGAATGGCCTACTGCTGCTCCTATCTTCTATGTTTCTATGTTTCTATAAGAATGCACCCATGTTCTGTGGCAGCTTCACAAAACTCATACAATGTTCAACAATATTCGGATCAAAACACCATTTGTAATTCTGTTTCCCCTTCCTACCTCATTTACTCCTTTACCCCTGCCCAAGTCAATCCCCTTCTCACATTCTCCTTGTTCATGTGGGCACAAAGAAATGTCTCCACAGTCTCAATGTCTCTCCTTGATAACCCACCAGCAGCCATAGGCTTGAGTAGAGTGAGTAATGTGGGAGTGGACCTTTATCCAGACATTTTACCTTCTTCTTTGAAGACAATGTGGAGCACATTCGGATCTTCAATAACTGCATTCTTCAATAATGCCTAATTGGACACACTCTTGCAATACAGTCAGAGGTTCCTTCAATAAAGAGTTGAATGAAGATTTGGCTTGGATACTTGGACTTCAAAGTCAATTAAATTTTCATTAGAGTGAGCTGAGGGGCACTGTCATTAGTTGCCAATCCAGACCAGTCTTTTCTTGTATTCCTGTAGTCAATTATCTAAAACGCTATACAAGAATTGCACCTGTGTTTGATACCATATACCACAGCTGGAACGGCTCATGATTACTGGTTTACCAGCATTTTGGGACCATTTAAGGAAATCAAATATTCATACAGAGCATTGCATGTAGTTCCTGTTAACCCTTAGAGCTCTGAATGGCCTTTGCAGCTTACATGTGTTTTATATCACAAAACATTAACAAGCATGATTGTCTGAAAACGTTGGATTTGATCAGCCAGGATCAGCAAAATCTATGGAACCATAGAACCATAGAGTATTCTCTGAATTAAATCAGAAATACCAAGCTTGTTTTTCTTTTGTTTTTCCCTCTCCTATTTTCTTTCCTTAAGACAACAACTTACAATGTGATACAATTTCACGGGTGTCAATCACCCTTCAGTATTTTACCCTGCAGCCATTTTTCATCTGTGAATTAAACACTGAGACTACAGAAGTCCTGGGTTGTGGAAGGACAGAAAAAGAGTTTTCCACCCAAAGGCCACGAATTTGGATTCTTCCCCATTTACACTGGCCAGGTAAATTCCGGTCAGGGGAGGATAAATCTTCCTCCCATTTCCCCTCCCACGCCAGAAGAGCGTATTGGGGGAGTTCCCAGGCTAACCTGGAAATTCCCAATACACCCTTGGCTGGTCTTGGGGAAACGCAGGCCAGCTGAGTGCTGGCATATAAGAACATAAGAAATAGGAGCTGGAGTAGACCACTTTGGCCCTTCGAGCCTGCTCCGCCATTCAATAAGATCATGGCTGATCTTCTACCCCAACTCCACCTTCCCACACTATGCCCATATTCCTTAATTCCCCCAAAATTATCGACCTCTGTCTTGAATATACTCAATGACTGAGCATCCACAGCTCTCTGGGGTAGAGAATTCCAAAGATTCACAACCCTTGAGTGAAGAAATTCCTCCTCATCTCAGTCCTAAATGGCTGACCCCTTATTCTGAGACTGTGACCCCATGTTCTAGATTCCCCAGCCAGGGGAAACATTTTCCCAGCATTAACCCTGTCAAGCCCCTTAAGAGTTTTATGTTTCAATTAGATCGCCTCTCATTCTTCTGAACTCTATGGAATATAGGCCTAGTCTACTCAATCTCTCCTCATAGGGCAATCCCTTCATCCCAGGAACCAGTCTGGTGAACCTTCGTTGCACTCCCTCTAAGGTAAGGAGAACAGAACTGTACACAGTAGTCTAGGTGGCCTCACCAATGCCCTGTATAATTGTAGTAAGACTTCTTTACTCTTATACACTAATCCCTTTGTAACAAAAGCTAATATATCATTTGCTTCTTAATTGCTTGTTGTACCTGCATGTTAACTTTCTGTGATTCATGTACAAGGACACCCAGGTCCTTCTGAATGCAAACATTTCCCAGTCACTCACCATTCAAAAAATATTCTGCATTTTTGTTTTTCCTACCAATGTGGATAACTTCACACTTTCCCACATTGTATTCCATTTGCTATGTTCTTGCCCACTCAGTCAACCTGTCTATATCTCTCTGCAGCCTCTTTGCGTCCTCCTCACAGCTTACTTTCCCACCTAACTTTGTATCATCAGCAAACTTGGATACGTTACACTCAGTCCCTTCATCTAAGTTATTAATATAGATTGTGAATAGCTGAGGCCCAAGCACTGATCCTTGCGGTACCCCATTAGTTACAGCCTGCCAACCTGAAAAAGTCCCGCATATTCCTACTCTTTCTTTTCTGTCCATTAACTAATCCTCAATCCATGCTAATATATTACCCCCAATCCCATGAGTCCCAATTTTGTGTAATAACTTCTTGTGTGGCACCTTATCGAATGCTTTTTGAAAATCCAAATACACTACATCCACTGGTTCCCCCTTATCCATCCTACTAGTTACATCTTTAAAAAACTCTAACAGATTTGTTAAACATGATTTCCCTTTCATAAAACTATGTTGACTCTGCCTAATCATATGAAGTACTTCTTGAAGTGTAGTCACTGTTGTAATGTAGGAAACACGGCAGCCAATTCTCGTACAGCAAGCTCCCACAAACAGCAACGTGATAATGACTAGATAATCTGTTTTTTTTTAATGATGTTGATTGAGGGATAAATATATTGGCCAGGACACCAGGGATAACTCCCCTGCTCTTCTTCGAAATAGTGCCATGGGATCTTTTACATCCACCCGAGGAGGCAGATGGGGCCTCAGTTTAACGTCTCATCCGAAAGACAGCACCTCCGACAATGCAGAACTCCTTCAGTACTGTACTGGAGTGTCAGCCTAGAATTTTTGCGCTCAAGTCTCTGGATTGGGACTTGAACCCACAACCTTCTGATGCAGAGGCGAGAGTGCTACCGACTGAGCCACGCATGACACAATTAAATTAATTAGAATTAAACGTAGTTAATTCTCTGCACTCACATGTATGTCCCAGTGAGGCCCGAATAGTCTAGAAGCCAAAGGTAATTGATCCTAAAGGTGATCGATTACCTACTAAAATTGTCCCGCTAGGTCCCTGAGGAGCCACTCTTACCTTTTCATTGGGCCATTCCCGGGCCTCCTTTATACAATCAGAGCGGCATTGCACCGCTGCAATATTGCTGCTGAGGCATCGGGGACAGCACCTCAGAAGTGCCATTGCGGGTAACGGAACCCGTCCTGACCACTTAAATGACCCTATCTCCGGAATTTGGGATGGGGTCAGCGTCTGTGGATTTGAGCAGATGGAGCTGGAGTTGTACCTCCGGAATTTCAGGCCCTGAGTGTCAGCAGGTTTCACTGGGTCTCTGACGTTCCAGGGAGTATCCGGCATGCCTTATGAGGGGCAGAACCTCCCTTATGCCAGGAGTTCCCATTCGTCTGGTGCAGCCAGGAACCAATGTATCTCTGGAAGCTGGTACACCGAGTGACTTGAGGCATTGTGGCCTTCAGATGGGTGAGCGTGGACCTGGACCAGAAATTCTTGATCAGGTCCTTTACCAAAGGGGTCGTGGAGGACATGGTCAGAGTCTGGGAGGGGGGTCTGGGCAACCCACCCAATGACGGGCAGGTGCTGATTCTCCAGCTGTATGAGGCAGCTGAGTGCTGGAGATACACCTGTAGTGGTGTTTACGGCCCCTGCTCCCTGTTAATTAGGTGCCCTCCCACTGACTCCAGTGGGATTAGTGCCAGAGGGCATCGACAGGTGTGATCCCAGTATAATTACCAAGATTGCACCACAAGGAACTTTGGGGCCATTATCTTCAAGTAAGCTTCTTGGGTATCAAATGCATACACGGCAACTAGACTCCTGAAAATCACTACTCCATGTTAACATTGTGAACAATTAATTGGAAAAAATATACAATTGTTTGTTGCTCTAATTCCAGCTGTAGACACATGTCTGACAACCACCATGATGGAAAACAGATGGTGCCGTATGCAAACCGCTGCTGCAAATGTGCAGATTGTAGCAGTTATTTTTAAAGAAATAGGCATCCCTAATGTAAAATGATGCTAATATAGTGAGATTTTTAAATTAATCGCCAGAAATGTCCTCACGGGTTCTCCATAACTCTGGCTGAAGATCGGTGTTTTACGCGTCTATCTGTGATTTCCGCTGATTTTCCATCAAAGTTATAGCGGCTGATCGGGTGAGCCCCCGAGGAAATTCCCAGCAAACGAATGAACCTGGAATGGACAAAGTCTCAATACCTCAAAGAATAGAAGCACCGCACAGTGTGGCATTGCGTCACATCGATCTTACAGGTCCCAGTTTCAATCCATGATCTGTGCTGAGTTAGTTTAGTTTAGCCACAACAGCTGTGAGGTTACTACTGGCCTCTGTGTCCCTTAGGCTGGGGAAAGGAAATCATTAACTAAGTTTCCTGCTCCTGATCTCCAGCCCGTAACCCAGGCTGGAAATGGTGCGAAAACTGTGATGCCCCCGTCCCCGTCCCCGTCTCCAAGTTGAATAACCTGTTGAAACTCTTGTCTAGTTTCATGTATAAAAGATAGCAAATTGGATGAGGCTCTGGAGGACCAACAGTGCCTGTAACCACAACAAGTTTTACTGCCATCGATGGAGGGGGAGGAGAAAGAACTGCAGGATATAAAGGCATGAAATTACAAATCTTAACCAAGTTCAATTTGATGCACATCACTGGACGCAGTTGCAGAGTTGTGTGACAAAAAATGCCATAGTAACTATAAGAGCCCTGTAAGGCACTATATAATTGGCAATACAATTATATTACCCCATTTATTTACAGCACAACAAATCTCATTTCAGTAACTGAAAGAAATCAAATTCTCTATTAGTGCTATTATCAACTCAGTGTTGATGCCATGGAGTGCGTTCAATTCTGAACACCAACTATATTTATAAAACACTAGTCAATCTCTTGTGTTGCTGCACACAAGAAATCAAAAGCAAGTGAAGACATGGATTTTTAATATATAATTATAGATATAAATGACCAGCTATTCTAACCCTAAACCTAACCCAAGTCCTTTTAGTAACAGATGACACAAATTTATTTCAAGCATATGAAAGAGCAAGACTACATTATCATAATCTAAACTGTGCAGGGTTCAATTGAAATATAGTACAATTAGCAAACACACAATTATCTGTGTTCTATTAACTGCAGGCTTCTGTGTTATATTAACTATATCCAAACCACTGAATTGAGTACATCCCATGTTACATCACTTTAATGGCATTGCATGTTGTCTTTAACTTTAATGCTGGACTTGTGATTCATTCACACACAGTGTTTATTATTAAAAGTAATTGCAGCACCCTGCATATGTGTAGTATCAGTTTGCATATGGCACCATCTGCTTTTCATCATGGTGATTGTCAGGTATGTATCGATGGCTGAGACTACAGCAGCAAACCTGGATGTATTGTTTTCCCCATTAACTTCAAAATATCAATATGGGAATGTATGATTTCCTGGAGTCTCGTCACCTGCTTGATGGGGCCAGCTTCCACCTCACCACCACCTCTATCAACCGCCCCACTACCTCTATGTTTCTGACTGCTTTTTAAAATTAATTCTCGCAATGTGGGAGTCACTGGCAAGGCCAGCATTTATTGCCCATCACTAAGCCTTCTTCTTGAACTGCTGCAGTCTGTGAAGGTATTCCCACAATAGGGAGTTCCAGGATATTGACCCAGCAGCTAGGAAGGAACGGCGATATATATTCAAGTTGAGATGGTGTGTGATTTGGAGGGGAACTTGCAGGTGATGGTGTTTCCATGCACATGCTGCCCTTGTCCTTCTAGGTGGTGGAGGTTGAGGGTTGACATCCAGCCTTGAATGAGTTGTCATTTCCTCCAGCTAACTATTGGGAAGATCAAAGCCATCACAAACAAAAGCAAAATACTGCAGATGCTGGAAATCTGAAATAAAAACAGAAAATGCTAGAAATACTCAGCAGGTCAGGCAGCATCTGTGGAGAGAGAAACGGAGTTAACGTTTCAGGTCGATGAACTTTCGTCAGAATACTTGGCATCAATTCTATCCCCCTACCTGGCCACCAGGGCCGAGACAACTGAAGGCACGGCTGACAATGGTGGGGCAAAGGAAATTGGGGATGTACAAGATGCCAGAATTGGAGGAACGCAGAGTTCTTGGAGGGCTTATAGGGCTGGAAGAGGTTACAGAGATAGGAAGGGGCGAGGCTATGGAGTGATTTGAACATGAGGATGGGAATTTTAAACTCGAGGCATTGCTGGACCGGCAGCTAATGTAGGTCAGCGAGCACAGGGGTGATGGGTGAATGGGACTTGGTGCGAGTTAGAATATGGGCAGCAGAGTTTTAGATGAACTGAAGTTTACAGAAGGTGGAAGATAGAAGGCCAAGCAATCACCTAATAATATTGTCAACTGTTGTTGTATTTACACTGCTCTGATTTCTTGATTCAATTGGAAACAAAACTGCTGAGACTTGACTTAATGGGGAACATGTATTTCAGGTGAATTTTAAAGTTGTAACTCTCTTTTCTATTCTCAGCAGATAATGGCCCAGAAATTGGACTTCGATGGTTGCCGCGGGGGTAAGGATCCCCCGCGATATCGCACTCCGCGCCTACCTTTATGGTTTTGGCCCACACGAACTTCAGTTCCTGGGCCTCTCCCTGGTGCCGGCGCGCAGTGTGTGCGTGTCCCAGAGGCGCAGTTAGTTCGATGCTACCTCTGGGCCAGTTAGAGCCAATGGCAGCACACCATCTTTCATTCATAGTTTTGACAGCAAGAGCTGTCAAAACTATGAATACAACAAGCCCCCAAAAGAACAGCTAAACCTCAATTAAATTTAAAAAAAAAGCCATCACATTAATAAAATAACTATAGTTAAATAAATTAACCACTTTAAACAAAAATTTAAATTTTTGAAAAAATTTAAATTCTTTTTAAAAGTTATAAAAATAAACTTACCTTTCTTTAAAGTCTCTAAAAAAGATAAACCTGTTGAAAAAAATGTAAAATAATACTTAATTAACTACTTACCTTGTTAAAAGGGGGTCTTACGCCTGCTTTCTTTATGTGTAAAATCTTCAACACTTACCTGCGCGTTCAAACCTGAAAAAAAAACTAAGTGTGCTGCGTGCACGCAACCTGTAGCGCGGACGCGGTTCACTTAGGAACCGCCCCCTTCGCAATACCCGAAGTGCCGGTTTCCCGCGCATGCGCAATGCATGCAGGAAACCGGCACTTTGGGACCTAATACGCGAGAGTACACAGTGCGTAATCTCCCGTATTAGGTCTAATTTTCGGGCCAATAGTTTAGTTTCACAATGACTGACATACATAATAGTCAAACTGTCACTTATGATAAGCATATTGGCCATTCATGCCATTAAGATCTCACCATCAAACTTTCCCCTCTACGACCTCTTCTAGCTGTCTGCCTATTATCACTTTTCCATTCATGTTTTGCCATACACGGTCCCACCAACCCAACTTTTCACAACCACTGCAGCGCCTAAGTGGGCTGCATAATTTTGATAAACTGTTAGTTTAGGTGGTGTGAGCATTCATGTGATTGATGCCTGAACAGCCCATTCCTCTCTCAAGGAGGTTCATTTTTGGTCATCCCTACTATAGTCCTAAGATGTATAAAATACACAAGAGTCAAATGTGTATATATTAGTCCACATAGTACTCTTGGATTCTAACCCTTCCCATGTCCAAATTTGAGATCCGATCTCAACTGGCAATTGTCTTCACACTTTCACTGCCATAGATGGTGTTTGTGTAGCAGTCAGCGCAGACTCCATGGATTTTTAGATTATGAACATATACCCTTATTAAAAACTGGACAGGCTGTTTGGGGGGTGGGGGGGGGGGGAGCTGTGGAAAAACACTCAAGCAGAAGGTGGCTGACGTAACCAGGTTGCATTCGTATGGTAACGGACTGTCCTTGGGAACAATGGCCCGAGAGGCCCACTCCCAAGTCATGAATAACAAGGCTGGCGACTCATTGTTTCTGAAGAAGATGAGCTCGTTAAGTTAAATCGGCTGGGAGATCAAAACGAGATCTAAACCATCCAAACCTGGGAGGAGGTCTGGAAACCATTTCCCTGAGGCCATATGTCCATTAAAACCACAGACAACGGTCTGTGTATTGGGGGGTATATCAGAGAGCCATTTTGGATAGCTCTCTCTCTCTCTCCTGCCCTCCCCACAATGGAACGTCAAGAGGAGCTGAGCCTTGCTCTTCCAACCGAGACGGACTTCGACTCAGACTGGGACTCGCATGCCGCAAGGCCGGTACGGAACCAGGTAGCCGAGACGTATGGGAGGAAGCTGCAAGCAAGATCAAGGGCAATCTAGGTGAGCATTGCCAAGCCTGCACACCCACAAGATCACTTAGCTGTGTGAGGGGGGTGCCTGTATGTTCCTACCAAACCAGAGGGGGTTTCGCGTTGGAAGGGTCCTGTGATAGTTTAGTTCACGGGAGGGTGTTTTTAGGCCATGATAAGTCAGCACGGCAGGGGCTTGTTGGACAAGTCAGGGTTGTACTGTTTTAAACTGTACTGTTGTGTTCACACCGCTCGTATTGTATGCGAGTGGAGTGGTTTTGTCAACCTTAATAAACACTGTACGGGTGAGCCCGAAAATGCTGTCTGTGTTCCAATCTGTCCTCAGTAATCCCTATCGTCCAGAACTTGTAGTAAGGGGGTTTGCGTGCTCGCTACGGGCGGGGCGAAACCACTTACAATAATTGGCGATTGAGGCAGGGCCTATAGGAAATTGGCCACCGCAGAAACCGGTTACATTTGTTACAATTCACGTCTAATGTAAAAAGTTCACTCCCATATAGGTCAACCGTGCTCCCCATGAACGTAACCTTATGCACAATATATGTTGCTTGTCCTGGGTGATCAATGAACCTACTTATTAGTGATATGTGCACTGGGAACAATAGGACTTATCACAACAAACTCCTGATCTCACTGACTGACAGACAAGTTACACTCTGACAGGTTTATGAATCAAGTTCATTAAGACCCAAGCTTAAAAGAAGCAAAATTTAGGAAAGTAGCAGTTTTAGGCAGTTTATAACACTTAACTTACAGTGACTCTTTCAAAACAATAAACATCTCATATCCCTAGCATTTCTTGCTAGCAACACTTATTTTTGACTAAGGTTCCATAATGAAGTTTTGTGTGAAACTGAACCCTTACAGAGACCTTTGTGAACCTCCACCCATATAGTGGTACAAAGAGTAGGGAAGTGAAAAATTGTGCTACCATTCTGAGTTATATTGTTCTCTTTCCAGTTGATGTTAAGCTGATAGAAATGAAGATCAAAAGGTATCCTACACAATTAAACAAAACTGTTAAACAAGGTAGGGGTCAAAGGAAGACGGACTGTCTGATAGGTTTCCTCATTCAATGTTTTATACCTGTAGAATAAAGCAACGCTGCCTCAATGAGTGAGAGTATTCCCATCCAGCGGTAATATCTACAATACTTGTTAAGCAATCTGCAAAATCAGAGACAACTCCCTTTGAAGCAGCATCACATAATAGTCAGGAATGTGTATTTGTTCAGTTACCCGCCCCCCCCACCCCCAACCCTTTTTCACTTCAACATCAAATCCAGAAGACCTGATTCTGCATACCAATCTACAGCAACCATAGGTTTCCCCTAGGAAACTATCAAAGAACAAGACATTAGCTAGTTAAAAATTCATTAAAAAATATGAATATGGAGAGCCTTATGATTGCAAACAAGATAGGTCTCCAATCTATCATAATAGAGAAAGACTCTTCAGTCATCCTATCACAGCATATAAATGTTTCTTAAATGATTTGCCTCCACTACCTTAACCAATGTCCATTAACCACTGTTAGCCTTGGCTCAGCGGTAGCACTCTCAGTTCGGTGTCAGCAGCCCATTCCAGGACTTGAGGACATAATCTAGACTAAGCAGTGCATTACTGAGGGAGTACTACATTGTCAGAGTTGCCATCTTTCATAAGAACATAAGAACATAAGAAATAGGAGCAGGAGTAGGCCAATCGGCCCCTCGAGCCTGCTCCGCCATTCAATAAGATCATGGCTGATCTGATCCTAACCTCAAATCTAAAGAACACAAGAAGTAGGAGCAGGACCTGGCCACTCAGCCCCTGGGCCCGCTCCGCCACCCACAGGGCCCTGACCGATCCGAACTCAGCCTCATGTCCAATTTCCTGCCCACTCACCGTAACCCCTAATTCCCTTTACCTCTAGGAAACTATCTATTTCTGTTTTAAATTTATTTAATGATGTAGCTTCCACAGCTTCCTGGGGCAGCAAATTCCACAGACCTACTACCCTCTGAGTGAAGAAGTTTCTCCTCATCTCAGTTTTGAAAGAGCAGCCCCTTATTCTAAGATTATGCCCCCTAGTTCTAGTTTCACCCATCCTTGGGAACATCCTTACCGCATCCACCCGATCAAGCCCCTTCACAATCTTATATGTTTCAATAAGATCGCCTCTCACTCTTCTGAACTCCAATGAGTAGAGTCCCAATCTATTTCAGATGGCATCTTAAACTAAGCCCCTGGTTGTCTGTTCAGGTGGATGTAAAAGATCCCATGATACCATTTGAAGAAGAGTAGGGAAGATGCCCTGGTCAATGTTTATCCCTCAACCAAAACCTATTAAATGGTCATTATCTCATTGCTGTTTGTAGGGCTTTTCTGTGTGCCAATTGGCTGCCACATTTGTCTACAGAACACTGGGGACTACACTTCAAAAATAACTCCTTGAATGTGAAGCACTTTGGGACATCCTGAGGATGTGAAAGATGCTATACAAATGCTAGTTTTTTTCTCTTAAATTTCTTTTGATCACTTTATATGTAAAGAAGAACTTCCTGACATCAATCCTAAAGTTGGCCTGATTTATCTTTTCTATGTTCATTCTCTCATATGCCTCTATAAGAGTCCCTTTTAGTTGCCATTTTCAAGGCTGGAAAGCCTAAATTTCTATAGTCTTTTCCTAATGATCAGTCCCTTAACCCAAGATATCAATTTTCTCTGTACTGCCTTTCAGGATTAAAAGGTAGAATTTCCATTCTGGCATTTCCAGTGTGTGACAGAAGCTAATATTGGGAAATTCTTTACCCACAGCCCTTGATTTCCTATTCTATTAACAAGGTCGGAGGTGTGCAGTTTAATGATATGTGCGCCCATCATTTGCTGGGAACGCCAAAGCAGAAAATTTCCTCCATGCTATCTAGCTTGTGTTTAGGTCAGTAAATCTGAATAAAGGACTTAAGATGAGGTCTGACCAGAGCACTTTACAGTTTTAGTACGACATCCTAGAATTATACAATACAGAGAGAGGCTATTCAGCCCATCATGCCTGTGCCGGCTCTTTGGTAGAACTATCTAATTAGTCCCACTCCCCTGCTGCTTCCCCATAGCCCTGCAATTTTTTCCTTTTGACTTGAACTTGATTGATTTAACAATGGGCCGAAAATTGATCCCGGGACGCGAGAGTACGCACTGCATACTCTCGCGTATTCCCACTCCAATTGCCGGTTTTCTGCATGCCCTGCGCATGCGCTGAAAACCGGCAATTGCTCTTCCGAAAAGGGGGCGGGGCCTGGGTGCATCGCGTGCGCGCTACAGGCTGCGCGCACGCTGTGCACTTCATGCTTTGGACGCGCAGGTAAGTAGGGAAGATTTTGGAAATGTAAAAAGGAGGAGTAAGACCCGCTTTTAAGAAGGTAAGTAGTGAATTAAGTATTTTTTTGAATTTTTTTTTACAGGTATATCTTTTTTATAGACTTTAAAGACAGGTAAGTTTATTTTTATAACTTTTTAAAAGATTTTAAATTTTTTCAAAAATTTAATTTTTTATTTAAAATGGTTAATTTAATTAACTATACTTATTTTATTAATGTGATGGTTTTTTTTTTAAATTTAATTGAGGTTTAGCTGTTATTTTGGGGGGGTGTAAGATTCATAAGTCTCACAGCCATGCTGTGAGACTTATGAATGGAAGATGGTGTGCTGCCATTGGCTCTAACTGAGTCACGTGATCCCACAGCTCGCACGAATTCACTACGCCGCTGGGATACGCAAGCCCAGCACTGCTGATGTCTGGAACATCAAGTTCGTGCGAGCTGGATCAGAAAAAGCATAAGCGAGGTGAGACATCGCGGGGAAGGCTTACCCCCGCGGGAACAGAGCGAGATCAATTTCTGGGCCTATATATAGCGTAACATTCTTTTTTTTGGGTTACTGCCCCGCAGCAATTGGAAATCTTGGGTGTCATGTCTACTAACAGCTGTAGATCTTTTTCAACCTCGCCAGTAACAATCTCAAGACCATTCATGGAATACTTACGTTGTTCATTTTTCTTCTTATGTGCACTACTTACCATGTAAAAATAAGATACATGGCAATGAGTTCAACTTTAAATTAAACAAAGTCATTCTCTAAGTCAAACATGATACAAAATTGGCAGTGCTCATGGAGACATCTAATGCTTAGAATGTGCTCAGCATTCTATCTGAGACAGGAAGCCTAGTAAGAAAGAATTTGTATTTATATAGTGTCTTTCATGCCCTAAATTGTCCTACTTTTGAATGAGAAGTCGCACAACACCAGGTTATAGTCCAACAGTTTTATTTGAAATCACAAGCTTTCGGAGCTTACGTGGCCCCTTCCTCAGGTGAGGAAGGGGCCACGTAAGCTCCGAAAGCTTGTGATTTCAAATAAAACTGTTGGACTATAACCTGGTGTTGTGCGACTTCTCATTTTTGTCCACCCCAGTCCAACACCGGCATCTCCGCATCATGACTACTTTTGAAGTGTAGTCACTGTTATAATGTTCAATATAAATGACCCAGTAGGGTGTTGGTTGAGGTCTAAATATTGGGAGACTCTCCTGCTCTTCTTCAAATAGTGTCACAGGATCTCTTAACATCTACTTGAGAGGGCAGATAACACCACCCCCCCCCACACCCCCTCCCAGTACTGCAGCACTTCCTCAGTACTGCATTGAAGTGTCAGCTTACATTATGTGCTTAAGTCTGTGGAGTGGGGTTTGAACCTACAACCTTCTGGCTCAAAGTAAGAGTGCTACCACTAAACCAAGATTAAAAGTGTGAGAGTAACAAACAGAAATTTAGAACCGTATAATAGAAGAGATATTTGGCCCGAATTTTCTGCAGGTAGGCGGGTTGGATTCCCGCAGGCCCTGCCGACTTTAATGGCAGGGCCTGATTTGCATAAGAGGCCTCGGTTTCCTGCCCGGTTGTGAAAATATCGTTCCAGGTCCCCCTTCTTTGTCTGCCTGCGCCCATGATGCACTCAGGGTGTAATCTGTACAGTTCTGCTTTGTCCACGCTGGCAAAGTTGAATTTATAGAATTTTCCAAACATTTCTTTTAGCAGGGCCTGGTATAGCTGTTCTGTCTCCTTAGGACACCATTTAGGTAAGTGTACCTCAGTAAGGTTTAAGATAACTGAAGCGACTGCATAGTGTACCCCCTGGTATAGTACCTTTTCGGTCGGCACTAAAACTAGCCCAATCTCTGGTCCCTTGGTGGTGGTAGGACACCTCTCTACTACTGTCCGTGATGTCGTGGTCGTGGGCAGGGGCTTTCAGGGGCGGGCTACTAGTTCGGTGGCGTTGACTGGGATCGGGGAGTGTGGGAGCGCGCACGCATGTAGGCTAGAATCCCACCCCATCCCCTCCCCGGTATCTTGCCATTGTCTGGAGAAGATGATGGATATGCCTGTGGGGCAGGCTCTCTCTGATCCCCACATACAAATGAAGACACCCTGTTCTGACTCCCACCACTTATCCCAACACACAATCACTCCCCCTTGGGTCCCTGTGATTGTCCGGTAGGTGTCGTTCCCTAGTCGTTCCCAGTCGGCTATATGGTCCCCTACGTCCCTGCTTAGCTTCCTGAGCCACCACCACCTGTTCAGGGGAATTCGTCCCTTGCAGGTAAGGCACACACGTTTCCCCTCGGTGACACTGACCTTTGTGGCAACGACCTGTACCCTGGGGCATGGGAGGGAGGTCTCCCCGTACGTGAACCCAGTCTGGCTGGAGTATCTTGTAGAGTTGGACCCCAGCCACCCTGGCCACCTTCCCTCGTGGAAGTAGATGGCGAGCTCCTCCACTCCCCGTTCGCCACCCCCTGCGGTGACGACCAGTGCTCTCTCTCCCGAGCACCCAAAAATGTGGGAGTCCTCAACGTCACCTCGGTCACTGATGCTCACCCCTACCAGGGCGAGCAGGAGTAGAACTCTTCTCATGCCGATTTCCTTTCTGTAGGGACACACAAAACAGACAGCCATGTCCCGAGAAGGTTCTCTGGCTTGACAGGTGATCGAGTCTTGAGAATTTAAACTTTACTTAAGTAAAAATAATTCAACAAATCTAAAACTACCAGACTGTAAAACACACCTAAAATACATTAAACTCTGTACATACGCCGCCCGTCTCCGGACGGCCAGCTCAATCCCTGTATGGCCTCTGCCTTGGGCAGCTTCTGAGCAGCCTGTACGCCTGGGCGTAAGGTGGTCTGTACCGCAGGACCCTAAGAGTCCTTCTTAGAACAACTGAGGGTTTCCCTGAATCCCTGATAATCCAGGGAGTGTCCACTACCCCCTTTAGTGTGGCTGCTGAGTCCCTGTCCTGTCCTGTGGGTTCCCCGTAGCCTGAGGCTGCAGGCTGGGGATCCCTAACTTTTGAACGCTGCCTGGCCTTGGGCCCTCCTTTTCGGGTTGCAGCCCCTTTTGGGCTGACCCACTGATGTACCGGTGATCACGGCAGTTTAGGACGTGCTGTGCGGGGAGACCTTCTTAGGACTCTGGCCACTGGGGGTGTGCCTGAGTCCCACATAATCGGTGGAGTGTACCCTCCTGTGATACAAGCCACTGTCCCCACCGCTGCAGCCTGTGATTCTGCCACAGCTGCTGGCTGGGGATTTCTAACTTTGGGGTGGTCCACCTTTGCTGACTGTTCCCTTTTCTCAGGTTTAAACAGCTTGCATTGGTTGATGTGGAACCACTTTGTATGGTGGGGCATCTTTATGGCATAGACCATGGGGCTTGCCTTGTCCACAATGTGGTAGGGGCCAATGTACAGTAGTTCGAAACTCCCCACCCGGGCAAAATTCCTAACCATGACCTGGTCTCCTACCTCCCACTCGTGGTGCCTGCGGGGTTCCAGCAGCAATCGGTTACTCCGATGCTGTTTTCCCATGTTGCTCGCAGCCTGCCAGTGGACCTGTTTAAGGTGGTCCAACAGATTCCTGACGAATCTGTCCCGGTTCACCTCCCTGAGCTGCCCTTCCGTGAGCACCGGGGCTAGCACATGGGTGGGGGTCCGCATAACCCTACCAGTCATGAGCTCGTGTGGAGAATACCCTGTGCTTTTTGACTGGCTGGCTCGGATCCCCATTAAGACCAACGGTAAGAGTTCTACCCACTTTTTGGGTGAGTCTCCCGTTTCCTTCTGTAGCCTTTCCTTAATGGTACGGTTTAAACGCTCCACAGGACCCGATGACTGCGGATTGTGGGCGACGTGCCATTTCCCCTCTGTGCCAAGCACCCTGAGGGTCTCTTGCATAACCTGCCCAGTAACATGACTCCCCTGGTCGGACTCCACAAACTGTGGTAGTCCCCACCGTGAGAACACTTCCCTGACTAGGATCCTAGCCGTACCCAATGCGGTAGCAGTACGGCATGGGAAGGCTTCTACCCACTTTGAGAACACATCCACCAGGACTAGGCAGTACTTAAAGCCTCCCTGGGCGGTGGGTAGGGGCCCGATGTAGTCGACCTGGATCGACTGCCATGGTCCCTCTACCCTCCTGATGTGTCCCATGGACACCTTCCTTTTCTGGGGGTCTAGGTTGTTAGCAGCACACACTAGGCAACCGGCACAAAACTCGCGGACATCATCCCTGAGTCCTGGCCACCATCCTGTCTGTTCCACCCGTTGCCAGGTGGTTTCAGGTCCGGGATGCCCCGCTCCTGGACCCTCATGGGCCAGTTGGAGGAATTCCCTTCGGTGCTGCTGCGGCACTACCCACTACTCCCCCCTGAACAGCATGCCTTCCTTTACGGTGATGGCTGCTGCGCCGTACGGGCCCTCTACTTTCTCCCCTTTTTCAAGCCTGTTCAGGACAGTCTTGAGGACTGTGTCTTGGGCTTGGGCCTGCTTTAAGTCCGGGGCCAAAGCTACACCCTGTGTGCTTCCCCTGGCTCGGACTGCTGCTACTGGACCTGCTTGGTACGGGTCCCAGAATACCCCTTCTCTGGCCCCCTGTTTGGCCAGCTCGTCTGCCTTGTGGTTATTTTCCCACTTGGGCTCCTTTTTAGAGTGGGCCTTTACCTTATGGATAAAGACCTTCCCTTCCTCCCCCACTGCTGCCATGATTTTCTCCAACAGGGGCTTTATGGTGAGGAGTCTCCCATCAGCGGAGCTGTATCCGCGACGGGACCAGATGGCCAGGTACTCCGTACACGAATTGCATGTGAACATGCTGTCCGAGCAAATCGTGTATGGGGTAGGGAACTTCTCGGGGTGTGTAACCACATACACCACTGCAGACAGTTCAGCCTGCTGGGCACTCATGGTGCTGGGGAGTTTAATGGCCAAGGCAATGTCCGCCTCTGGGTCGTAAACTCCACACCCTGTGAGTCGTTCTCCAGCAGATACTGTGCTCGAACCGTCCACATAGATTTCGCGGCCTGTGGGGTGTATCCCGGCCCGAAAACCTACATTGACTTCCCATACCCTTTCAATGGAACACCGGTGGGCGTTCCCTGGGTAAATCAGGTTGGCTGCGAGCCTTGGCTCGCAGAGACCTTTTACCCTTAGGTCCATCTGGGAGAGAAGTAGGGTCCAGCGGGCAATGCGGGCACTGCTCACTGTCCCATCTTTGATTCTCCCATCTAGGAGCATCTGGGTGGGCGTGTGATGGGTGAGCAGGGTGATGGGAGATGTGCCTGTGAAGATCAATGATCTTTTCACAGCCCAGTGAGTAGCGAGGAGGTGCCTCTCACAGTTGGAGTAGCCCTTCTCCACTTCAGTGAGTATCCTGGAGGAGTAGACCATTGGTCTCAGCCTGTCGTGCCTCTCTTGGAGCAGCACAGCACTCAGACTGTCCCCGCTGGCTGCCACCTCCAGGAAAAACTCTCTCTCCCCATCAATAGCCCCTAGAGCTGGTGCGGTCTGCAGATCCTTCTTGAGCTTTACAAATGCTGCCTCGCAACCCTCGTCCCAAGCCCACTCTACACCCTTGTGTAGGAGTCGGAGCAGAGGGGCTGCTGTGGCTGCATAATCCTCAATAAAATCTCTGCAGTACCCAGTCAGTCCTAGAAAAGATCTTACCCCTGTGACTGTGTTGGGGGCTGGTAACTCCTGCACTGCTTCCCTCCAGGCTCTGTCAATGGCCCTTTCCCCTGCGCGCACAGTTAGCCCTTGGAATTTTACTTCCTGTTGGCCAATCTGTACCTTCTTAGGGTTTACCTTAAAGCCTTCTTGTCTGAGCAGCTCCAGCAGTTCAGCCAGCAGTGGACCGTGTTCCTCTCCTTCATCGGTGAACAGGAGCAGGTCGTCCACATACTGTACCAACTGCCGGGGCCGGCTAAAACCCTTCAGACAATTTGCCATGCATTGGTGAAAAATGCTGGGGCTATTGTGGAAACCCTGGGGTAGGCAGTTCCAAGTGTACTGTTGGCCTTTAAACGTGAAGGCGAACTTGTACTGGTCCTCCCTTCTTAAAGGGATGGACCAAAACCCGTTGGAAATGTCCAGCACTGTGAAGGTGGTTGCAGATGCTGGGATACTTCCAATGAGGTCGGCAACGGCTGCCACCGTGGGTGCAGAGGCGGGGATGTTACGGTTGAGTACCCGATAGACCACTGTGGCGCTCCAGGAGTTGTCCGGTTTTCAAACCGGCCACAGTGGGGAGTTTACATGGGTGGCTATCGGTCTCAGCACCCCCTGCTTTACTAAGGAAGCCATGGCTGCTTCCATGTCTGCTTCCGCCTCCCTGGGGAAGTTATACTGCTTCTGTGGTCGGGTCATGAGGTCCCCACTGACACTAACCTCGACCCCGTTCACCTTCCCACAGTCGTGCTTGTGGGTGGCAAATGCTGCGAGGTGTGCTCGCACAAATGCCTGGTACTCCACCGGAGTGTTACTGACCATTTGCTCGAGGTCGTAACCTTCCTTAGGTTTTAGGGTACACAAGGTCCCCTTGCCCTGTTTCCCTGGGATGACTGCCACTTCACTCTCTCTACCCACACATGCTCCCCACAGACAGTGGTCCTCAGATCCACTAAAATCCTGTGGCCTGTGATAAAGTCGGCCCCCAGGATCCCCGTCCCCTCTTTCTCCCATTTCATCAGGACACAGGTCCACTTGGTGTGGAGTGTTCCTAAATGAATGGACAGCGGGATGGAGAACGAGCCAGCCTGCTCGTTACCTGTGAATCCCACTAAACTGTACGGGACCTCGTTAGACAGAGGTGAGGCTGTGGGATTCTCTGAATAGACTATGGTGCTGGAAGCTCCAGTATCCAACAGATAAGTCCCTTTCACCTTTTCCACCTCCATCTTAACAAGTGGCCTCTTCCAAGCATCGTACTCCAGGGGACACAGGTAGACAGGCTGCGCTGGCTCTAGTCATAAGTCTGTGTTTGGTGGGGCAGATGGGGTTACTGTCCCAGTGGCTGTGGCTACCTTTCCTGGGCCAGTTAACAAGGCTCGATTCGCTTCTACGACCAAGTCTAGAGTGTGGGGAGAGTTCGGGGTTTCTACCTTTGGGGCAGGGGCTGGGGAATTCTTTCCTAGGTTATCCTTCCACGGATTCCTACAGTCCTTCCTCCAATGCCCACTCTTCCCGCACCCGAAGCAGTTACGCTTCGTGTCGGAAGGGTTACTCCCTTCCTGGTGCCACTGTTTCTTACCCTGGCTGGGTTTTATCTCATGCACCTTCCCCTTGGGTGGATGCTCCTCTGTCCCTCTACTGTTCCGGTAAGCCAGGGTCAGTTGTCTGACCTTGTCTCTTTGGTGCCCCGGGGGTCCCTTGGGTCAAACCACAGCTCGGCCTTGGTTCTGATCCATGGCTAGCTGTTTGCCACTAGACTTCAGAGCCAGTGGGCCAGCTCATCCTGATTCAGGTGAGCCCTGTCGAGAGCCCCATTACAGGTACTCCTGTACACAGGCCACAGTCGGTCTGCGAAAGCCTGTGGGGTCTCCCCTACTAGCTGCGTAGTCTTCTCCACCCGGGAGAAAGGACTACCATCGTTCATACCCATGGCCTCCAGGACTTCCTCCCTGATAGCAGCATATCCACCCTGTCCCCTCTTACTCTCTGCGGAGATAGACTGGTAGATTTTGCTGTCCAGTGAGAACAGGAGCATTTTGGCCATCTCGGCATCATCACAGTCATTGATGTCCGCTGCCTGTCCCACTTCCATGAAGTGGACTGAGGAGTCCCCCTTTTGGGTGAGCTTGCCATGGTGACTTATCATAGCCCTAAGCTGTTGGGTACCGTGGGGAGCCACGAATTGGCTTTCAAGGGGTCCTTGACCCCCACCACCGCCAGGTGGGGCAAACTTTTGCTGCCGGACCGGGCACATCGGCCCCGGCTCCAACCTCTCCTGCATTGGTTCGCCCACCCCTGCCTGCTGCCAAACCGAGTTAAAACCCGGCGCCACAGGTGGTGGTGTTCACTCCCTGCCAGCCTCACAAATCGCCCTTCCCTCCTGCTGCCCAACCGGGTCGTTCCCCGGCGCCACAGGTGGCGTCCGAACAGTTTCCCCCTGCACTTCCAGGTCCACCCGGGCCGTACCCAGGCTTAACAGGCATACCATGCCTTTGGCTCTGGACAGAGCAAGGTTCAAACTTTCTATTTGTTTCTGGCAGGGGCCGTGCTCTCCCGCTTCATATCCCCTTGTGCTTGCTATCTTGTAAGCTGCCTGGACATCTCTTAACCTCTCCTCTAGTTCCTTTACTTGCTTGGCAAGGCAGGTGTTCTCTTCCCTCAACACTAGTTCACTGGTTTTTGCTTCGGTGACCTGACACTGAAAATACTCTTGACTGTTCCTGTGCGTTTCCACTAACTGCATCCTTTCCTGATCTCGGGCTGTTAGCTCATTCAGTAATGTTTCCCCTGCTAGGGCCCTTGCTTGAGACAGCTGAGCAGACTCCCGCAGCTCTGCCTTAAGTGCCTCAACACGTTTGTCTAACAGCTGGATCTGTCGTTGGGAGCAGATCAACCAGATGGCCTTTTCCACAGATTTCTTGTGGTCTTTGCTCTCAGTCAATTTAGCTGCAGTGTCTATTGGACGCTCAGCACGCAACAGACTGAGTACCCATTTCTTAGTTATGTTCACCTTTTCGAACACATAGGAGGAAATCCTTTCGTCCATCTTGGTTCTCTCTTCAAACACATTGTCCACCACATCACATCCCTTTTGCCAAGGTCCTGCCGCGGTCGCCATTATGTAGGGGTGGTGGTATGTGTCAGCTTCCTCTCTGACTTCTGAGCGGTTCGAATCGCTCCCACTCCCTTGGTTCTCAACCTTGGACTTATTTGGGGGTTGTGATAAAAGGTGCAGCAGACAACTGAGTTTGATGAAAGAACTTCAATCTTTATTAAAAGGTAAAACACAATAATAACACTCTTAACACTCTAAAGGTGGGGTACACTTCGGTACAAGCGAGGGAAATGACAGTAGAACAATACTTCACCCCTCCCAACCCCACTTTACTAGCTAAGTTAGGCTTTGAAGGACCAGGGATAATGCTCACCAATCCTTTGACAGTTGGACTAAATCGCAGTTTTGGGGTTCGTTGTTTATGTCGGTTAGTGTCTGCCGTACCCCGTACGCGGTAGAGGACTTCACCTGCATATCTGGTCAGTCTTCGCGAGTCCGCTGATGCAGTAGGATGTCAGTTTGGATTTATCTGGTGAGTTCCCAATTTCTTTTGGTTAGCAATAGGGTTTAGAGTCTTTGGGAAAATCTTACCCTGGGGTAAGTCAGGAGTAGATTGTAGAGTGAAAACTTTGCAGTTCTTCGGGTTTTCTTCCCTTGAGTTGGTCTTTGTTGGTCGCGGTGGTCTGCTATTACCTGGTCAGTTGGGGGTAATATGCGGTTGTTGGTTTCGTGAGGCCTTTGGTTTCTGCAATGGTTTTAGGCCTTGTCTAGTGTGTCGGTCGACCTCGTGGAGCCGTCGGTGGCTTTTCGGCTTGTTGCTCCGGGTGACTGGTTGGGACCGTTGTTGGAGGTCCGTTGAGGTGGTATCTTCACGAGCTGGACTCAGGTGTGTCTGAGTGGTGAGCGATGCCGACTCGCTTCCAGCTCGACTTGGGTCTGTGATGTTGCTCCTTGTCTCCACACTCGACTGTGTGTGTGATGCTGATGACCCGCTTGTCTCGACTGTCGAACCGCTTAACAGGCCTTCAATTATACCAAATTGAAGTGGCCTTATCTGCCCGCCAAATCTGCTCAGTTCATTGTCTGGTTTTGGCGGGCTCGTAAACGGTAACGACTTTACTAGCGTGTTAACTGGTTTTGAACAGGCCTTCAATCTCACCCATTGAACATGGCCTTATCTGCGCGCCAAATCTTGTCTTACTCTTTGTAAGGTTTTGGCGGGCTCGTCACTAGTAACTGCTCTGTAAGTGTGAAATGGTTTTTGGGATGACTTGCATCCTGATGATTTCCGTGGTTGATCCCTGGTGATTGGTTTCGTGTTTGGTTTTCTAGGCTGGACTCGGTCTTTCTATAGAATGGGTCTGAGTGGTTTTTATTATGCATGTTTCTGATGGGCCCTGTAATCGGTTTTGATGGGGCCTGTATTTTGGGTGGGACTGTCTTTTCCCTGGATCTATTGTTCAAATGTTAATGTCTGCTGGGCTTGAGTGAGGTCATCCCGGTTCCCCAGACAGTGTAATTAACTGCAATAGCCAAACTGCTTTTACAGAGGTCGAACCCACCTCCTTGTCCCTTTACAGATCCAGACATGTTTTTAAAATGCCAAAACTTGGTTTTTGGTCTTAAATTCCTTAGGTTAGGCCCAAATGCATTTTTATCACTCTGAGGTAGCTCCAAAGTCCTTTTCCTTAGGTTTTGGGGATCTGTAAATTTTGGAAACCTTACAGTCCCCCCGCGATACTTTGCTCACTATAGTATCGTCCTGGGTGGATAAATTCCTGATCCTCAAAAGCCAACCTTCCCTGTATTACCTAAACTAAAACCCAAAAACATACATTCCCCTTTTTGGTGTAGTGTTCCAATACATACAGGTAAGAATCAATGATACATACACATCCAAGCACGGAGGGGGTCCAACACCCCTGCACCACTTGGAAAAAAACCGAAATACATACATAGAAAGAAAATAACACACGATCACAAAACTTCTTTATTTTTAGAATCGATTCAGGCTTGTTTTATACTTGGTAAACTTTATTGTAATGTTTTTCCCAGGCTTTCTCATGCCAGGAATGGAGCATTCTGTCCTTCCCCTTGCACTTTGTACACAGTAAGTACAAGACTATCCCGAGCTGGCAAACCACTAAGATGTGGGAGGCCATCCTAATCCAGGAAGGAACCTCTATATTCTCAAAAATGTCCCACCAGGGTGGAACCGTGATGGCCGAAATCTCAGCCCCTATCTCGAGTGTCTTTTGTTCTAGGGTGTAGAAATGCTTTTGTGATACCTCTACAGCTTTAAGTAAGACGGTAAGGTGTTCAGGCAGAGGGGGAATTTTTATAGCCGAAGAAGGTGAAATAGTTTTGCAGGTTGGTAATGTTTTCCCTTACAGTGAGGTGAACAGTTGAGGGTTCAGGAATGGGGACAATCCGGAGAGAGAATCGGGGAGGATTGTGCCCGGCTTCAGCATCATCAGTGGGGTGGGGGGGGGAGGCCTCATGGTGGGATCGGAGGCGTGGGAAGGCGATTGGAGGCCTCGTGAGGGGGTCACCAATGGTGTGGTGGGGCGGTGGTTAGTTAGGGACCCTGGATCCAGGAGGTAGGTATAAAGCCACTTACCTCCTGGTTGCAGCAGTCCCCGCCTCGGTTTAACTGCCGGGTTTCATGAATTGTGTGAAACCCGTCCACAGGCAGTTAAATTCAAAATGGAGGTGAAGAAAGAAGCTTCCAGCCTCATTATAATATTTAAATTGATGTACCGCCCCCTGGGAGCGGGTTGGTCGCCCCCCCCCCACCCCCCCCCCCCCCCCCAATCCCGCCTCCGTTAAAACCAGAAGTGGGTGGGTTGGAGGCAGTATCAGGTCGGGAATCCCATTTTTAACAATTTAACTGCCCCCACACTCCAAACCCACCCGTTTTTTTCACGGAAAATTCTAGCCATTATTAGTAAAAGTAAACAGAGAAAAAAGTCAGAACCAATGCAAATAACTACAGAACCTTTCTCAATGAACAACGTTTTTAAAGTGTAGTCCCACTGACATAATTACATGAGACTCTAAAATCACAATATGGCTCACTATATTTTAGATAAACAACCAGCTCAATCTAATGTATTTAACCTGCTTGCTATTAGATGAGGTTTTACTTATGAGATATATTCTGCCCATTTATTTTCACAATCTATCATTCCCATTGTATCTTTGTATTGGACTTTAACCAATCAAATCATTTGTTAAAGAAAAAAAGGACAAACTTGTGCTTCTATAGCGCCCTTCATGACCTCAGGACATCCCAAAGCGATTTACAGCCAATGATGTACTGTTTGAAGTGTAGTCACTGTTGTAATGTAGGGAAACGCGGCAGCCAATTTGCGCACAGAAAGGTCCCACAAACAGCAATGTGATAATGACCAGATAATCTGTTTTAGTGATGTTGGTTGAGGGATACGTATTGTCCAGGACACCAGGAGAACTCCCCAGCTTTTCTTTGAATAGTGCTCTGGGAGCTTTTACGTCCACCTGAGAGGGTAGACGGGGCCTCAGTTAAACGTCCAAAAGACGGCATCTCAGACGTTATTGTCACGTATTCTAAATTGTACAATATAACAACTCACATGAGTTTACTTAAGCTTTCAGGATACGTGGCAATGATTTCAACTTTTAATTAAATGGCCATGTTTTTTAATACAGGACACAAAGGGGGCGATTTTCACCGAATACTTTAGGTGCTAAAGAACCTCCGAGGTGCCAAGATTGGGCCTTAAGCTGCAACGGTGGTTTAGCCCATGTTTAGCACAAGACACCATCTTGGTAAAGGAATTGAAGCCAGCGTTAGGAACAACCACCCGGAGGCTTGTTAAACAGTTGATTGCCACTTAAAATGCCTGCTAGCGTTCATTAAAGAGGCTGCATGGCATTTTGGTAGCTAGCGCTTCAACCAACGCCCTCTCCTAACAGCGACCAGCTGTTTGGGAGTAAACATGATGTTGATTTGTTGATTTCAAGCACTTCTTAAAGGGATACTCACCATTTCATGTTCCTTATGGCTGGAGCTGTGAAGAGGGCCTCTGAAACACATGGAGAGACTTTCTGGGACACTTTGTCAAGACTTCACCAACACTCGAGCAACATTTATTCCGCAAATTCTCTGAGGACCTCACGTAAAAAGAGTAAGTGCTGTGCTATTCCACCTTATTGGACACAACTGCCGTATCCGATAACCTGTGCGTCCTTTCCCTCGGTCCCTGAGCCAACCTGCAACATGCCGCTGTGTGTCAGCCAGCCAGAGCACTCCACACCTTCAGTGAAAGTGGGTGAGCGGAGCCCCATATACTGCTCCATGAAAATTGCATCTAATCAGCACTTGAGTGCTAAACCCGCAGCTTTCTGGTTTAGCAGCTCTCGGAAAATTCATATTATGGTAATCAGCAATTAAAACCAAAATTGTGTGCTAAACCCAGACTTTCAAATAGGCTAGTCTTATTAGTACAGCACCCATTTGGTGCCTGTTTTCACCCTTTGGCCACAATAACCCCACATTTTTCTGAAGAAACAATTTCTAAACCTTTTTCTGATGGTATTCTCTAAACCCTCACCACTCGAAAACATAAAATACTCAAAGAATCATCAACTTGCATTTTATAGAATTAATTAAGGGTTATTGCTCCTCCCTATACCTTCACCATTTTAAAATCATGACTTATCGCTTGGTGTTGCCAAATCACTATTTCTTGATTTATCCCACTCTTTTCAACCTTGCATTATGGGCCTTGGCCCTTCTGTTGGGTTCTGCACGAAG
Source organism: Squalus acanthias (assembly GCA_030390025.1). Classification (NCBI taxonomy): domain Eukaryota; kingdom Metazoa; phylum Chordata; class Chondrichthyes; order Squaliformes; family Squalidae; genus Squalus; species Squalus acanthias. Next base: position 47,036,635 of record CM059439.1, on the reverse strand, counting down.
AAACAAGCTGGAGGGAAAGTATAATCAAACAAATTATAAAACTGAAAACATTGGAATGGATGTAATGATAAAGCCTGAGTCTTCAGAAAAATCACAGAGAACTAAATATTTCAAACAGAATCTGTGTTTTCGGATAACTACTGAGTGACTTTTCAACATTGATTTTGTGTCTGGCTATTTTACCATTGGGCATTACAGCTGAATCCAATACTGCCCTCATTTGGCATTCACACTTTCTAATGGGAGTCACTAAACAATGATAAAGAGTGGGAAACTTTCTTGATAATTTCTGCCCACCCCCACCCCAGCCCAAGGATATTAAGAGCAATTGTGGTGAAGACCCTCCAAACCCCAGTGTGATGGGGTAGCCTAATGGTGATGATACTAGACTAGCAACCCTGAAATTATGGGGGCAATTTTTCGGAGGGTCAGTGGGCGTGTTTGGTGGTGGGTAGGGTGGGAAAAGAAATTTTTTGATGGCGAGTCAGGAAACCGCTGTCAACCTGCCACCACGCTACTTTCCCAGATGTCGGGTCTGTCAATGCTGAACAGACCTGACACGCAGCGGCGGCGGAGGCAATTTAGGTCATTATGACCTTGTTACAAGCCACTTAAAAAGTATTTTGAGCTCACCGTTAAATATTACGAGGTTGCCCACGGGGTCCACGCTGCTCGGGGATCACGTCAGGTAAAGATCGGGAGTTGTGTTACTATGAAATCATCTCTTTACTTGACAGCTACAAATATGCTATAAAAGCTCCCATCTCACAGCTGTTCACTTTCCAAGCTCAGAAGCTGTTGCTTACTGCATTTGAAGACAGATTGAGCTTTATACAGGTTGCAAGTGTTTGGAGCAAACTCTCTATCCAGTGTCACCTCATTGGAACAACCTCTCTCACCATTGACAGATTGCTTCTGTCATCTCAACTTCATCTGCCATCTATTACATCAGCATCAGTGCCCTTGAAACTATCTCACTTTGGTCCTCAGAATCCCACCACGATCAGCCCCAACACCAGCAGCACCAAGCACACCAGCAGCACCAACAACAACACCAACCTTCTACGCAATTAACTGATGCTGCACAGGACACAGAGCATCAGCACCTGACCACATTGCTGCCCGGGAGGCCAGGGATGGCCTCACCATAGCCAGATTTACTTCACTTGACGCTGCACACCCTGGCTGCCACATGATGCGCCAGGTTGGCACCACTCCACACCAACACCATAAAGCATCCCTACAATGCCCAAGCCATTCCTTTCACACTCATCACCATCTGGTTCACTAATGTCCTTTAGGGAAGGAAATCTGCCGTCCTTACCTGGCCTGGCCTATATGTGATTCCAGACCCTTATCAAAGTGGTTGACTCGTAACTGCCCTCTGAAATGGCCTAGCAAGCCACTCAGTTGTAACAAACCGCTACAAGAAACAATAATAAGAATAAAACTGGACGGACCACCCAGCAAAAACCTTGGCACCGGCTACGGCAACGAAAATGGCACACCTAGCCCAGTCGACCCAGCCCAGTCGACCCTGCAAAGTCCTCCTCACATCTAGGGAGTTGTGCCAAAATTGGGAGAGATGTCCCACAGACTAGTCAAGCAACAGCCTGACATAATCATACTCACAGAATCATACCTTTCAGCCAATGTCCAAACTCCTCCATCACCATCCCTGAGTATGTCTTGTCCCACTGGCACGACAGACCCACCAGGGGTGGCGGCACAGTGGTATACAGTCAGGAAGGAGTGGCCCTGGGAGTCCTCAACATTGACTCCGCACACCATGAAGCCTCATGGCTTCAGGTCAAGCATTGGCAAGGAAACATCCTGCTGATTACCACCTACTGCCCTCCCTCAGCTGATGAATCAGTACTCCTCCATGTTGAACACCACTTGGAATAAGCAATGAGAGTAGCAAGGGCGCAGAATGTACTCTGGGTGGGGGACTTCAATGTCCACCAACAAGAGTGGCTCAGTAGCACCACTACTGACTGAGCTGGCCGAGTCCTGAAGGACAGAGCTGCCAGTCTGGGCCTGCAGCAGGTGGTGAGAGTACCAACATGAGGGAAAAACCTACTTGACCTCGTCCTCACCAATCTACCTGTCGCAGATGCATCTGTCCATGACAGCATTGGTAGCAGTGACCACCGCACAGTCATTGTGGAGACAAAGTCCCGTCTTCCACACCTCCATCATGCTGTGTGGCACTACCACCGTGCTAAATGGGACAGATTTAGAACAGAGCTAGCAGCTCAAAACTGGCCATCCATGAGGCGCTGTGGGCCATCAGCAGCAGTGGAATTGTATCCCACCACAATCTGTAACCTCATGGTCAAGTATATCCCTCACTCTACCATTACCCTCAAGCCAGGGGACCAACCCTGGTTCAATGAGGAGTGTAGAAGAGCATACCAGGAGCAGCACCAGGCATACCTAAAAAATGGGGTGAAAACCTGGGGAAGCTGCAACACAGGACGACATGCATGCTAAAAAGTGGAAGCAGCATGCTATAGACAGGGCTAAGCGATCCCACAATCAACAGATCAGATCAAAGCTCTGCAGTCCTGTCACATCCAGTCATGAATGGTGGTGGACCATTAAACAACTAACGGGAGGAGGAGGCTCCATGAATATCCCCATCCTCAATGATGGTGGAGCCCAGCACATGAGTGCAAAAAACAAGGCTGAAGCGTTTGCAACCATCTTCAGCCAGAAGTGCCGAGTGGATGATCCACATCGGCCTCCTCCTTATCACCCCACCATAACAGAAGCCAGTCTTCAGCCAATTTGATTCACTCCACATGACATCAAGAAACGGCTGAGCGCACTGGATACAGCAAAGACTATGGGCCCCGACAACATCCCGGTGCTGAAGACTTGTGCTCCAGAACTAGCCGCGTTTCTAGCCAAGCTGGTCCAGTACAGCTACAACACTGGCATCCACCCGACAATGTGGAAAACTGCCCAGGTATGTCCTGTCCACAAAAAGCAGGACAAATCCAATCCAGCCAATTACCGCCCCATCAGTCTACTCTCAATCATCAGCAAAGTGATGGAAGCTGTCGTCGACAGTGCTATCAAGCGGCACTTACTCACCAGTAACCTGCTCACTGATGCTCAGTTTGGGTTCCGCCAAGACCACTCAGTTCCCGACCTCATTACAGCCTTGGTCCAAACATGGACAAAGGAGCTGAATTCCAGAGGTGAGGTGAGAGTGACTGCCCTTGACATCAAGGCAGCATTTGACCGAGTGTGGCATCAAGGAGCCCTAGTAAAACTGAAGTTAATGGGAATCGTGGGGGGAACTCGCCACTGGCTGGAGTCATACCTAGCACAAAGGAAGATGGTTGTGGTGGTTGAAGGTCAAAAATCTCAGCCCCAGGACATCGGTGCAGGAGTTCCTCAGGGCAGTGTCCTAGGCCCATCCATCTTCAGCTGCTTCATCAATGACCTTCCCTCCAATATAAGGTCAGAAATGGGGATGTTCGCTGATGACTGCACAGTGTTCAGTGCCATTTGCAACTCCTCAGACAATGATGCATTCTATGCCCGCATGCAACAAGACTTGGATGACATTCAGGCTTGGGCTGATAAGTGGCAGGTAACATTCGCGCCACACAAGTGCCAGGCAATGACTATCTCCAAAAAGCGAGAGTTTAACCACCGCCCCTTGACATTCAACAGCATTACCATTGCCAGATCCCCCACCATCAACAACCTGAGGGTCACCATTGACCAGAAACTTAACTGGTCAGCCACATAAATACTGTGGCAACAAGAGCAAGTCAGAGGCTAGGTGTTCTGCAGCGAGTGTCTCACCTCCTGACTCCCCAAAGCCTTTCCACCATCTACAAGGCACAAGTAAGGAGTGTGATGGAATATTCTCAACTTGTCTGGATGAGTGCAGCGCCAACAACACTCAAGAAGTTCGACACCATCCAGGACAAAGCAGCCCGCTTGATTGGCACCCCATCGACCATCATTCTCTCCCTCCACCACTGTGGCTGCAGTGTGTACCATCTACAAGATGCACTTCAGCAACTCGTCAAGCCAGCGACGCCCACATCCTATGAATGAATTTTTAAAAAAACATTGCAGGGGGGTACCGTTATGTCTCACCATTCACTGCAACTCATTAAGCCACTTCCAAAGGTGCACACAAATCTGTCCAAGAATGCAAAGTGTTGAAAATAAAGATTTCAATGTTTGACAGCACATTAACAGAAACTTCACATGAACATTGGCTAAAATGTACAAGTGGCTACCCTTGTGTGTTGTTAGTTGGTATGCTTGCAGTAGGATGAGGGTGAGTGTGAGGGGTGCCTAGTGAGATGGGGAAGTGATAATGTAGATAGAGAGGGTTGGGTGGAGGTGCAAGGTAAGTTGGTGTGAGTCAGAGTGATGGGGATGTGATGAGTGGCACAGCAGGATGAGGTTGAGTGTGGCTTTGCAGTAACGTTTTGTGATCTACTGAGATCATTGAAAAGTTTGCGCCACTGCAGCCTGATCCTCCTGACGACATCCCTGCTTGTGCCCTCCTGTGCAATGTGCAACCAGGCTGGGTTGATCTCTTGGGGAGGTATCTTCTGCCCATTGGAAGGGAAGAGACCCTCCCTGCGTGCTGTGACTCCCTCCATTTGCTTATGGAGGGAGTCATGGGAGAGCCTGGGTGCAGCCGTGCACCTCTGTGCAGTGCTTGTCATTGTTTGCAGCATCTCAATGCTGTAGAACACTGACAGCACAAATGTCAAAATCAATTTACGCATGGTCCCTATAAGGAAACCGGCTGATGACGCATCATCAAGTGACATCACCAGACCCGCTTCCTTTTAATTGGCCGGGAAACGCACTGGGCAGGCTTAACAAGCCCAAGCAACGTAAAATCATTCTACAGAGCGGGCAGCAAGGTCGGGACCCGCCACCAACCCCGGCCGCACCGGACCCACCGAGGTAGGGGAAATCGCGGCCATAGATTCTAAATCCCACCACGCCAAGGAGTGAATTTATATTCAATAACCATGACAGCTATTGCAATGTTGTAAAAACCCAAATGGTTTACTGGTCCATCAAGGAAGGGAAACTAGCCTACAGATAACTCCAACTCTACATTATTTGGTTGACTCGTAGCAAGCCACTCGGTTCACGGGTATCACCCACTTCCTAAGAACAAATAAACTGAGAGTAAAGAATACAGAACTGGACCCAAGCATTTCGTGGCCTGTGTGTCTCACATTGGGCAATGCATTTGCTAACTAAGCCTATGTGTCTTTTTAAACTGAATTTACACTATATACCAGTTATTTCTTTTACTGAAGGTACTGGAATGCCGTGATAAGAACTATTTGCACTCCACAGCCCAGTCTGTAGAATTTGTGCTATGTTGTATTTTGCATTTTTTTTAAAAGGCAGCAGAGACTGTGATGCTATTGTTTACACCAAAACCAGAACACTACTGACACACCCAGGGATTAACAGTTAAGTTCATACTGAGTTCAGACTGGTATTTATTTGTTTTAGGACTTATACTAAAACTTCTCTTTGATAGGATTTTTTCCTTGTCCCCCCACTGCCCTTTCTCTCCTGCTCAGTCCCACCTCAGGTACTGTCTCCTTCAGATCTGCCGTCATCACCACACTCCTCAAAAAAACAACCCTTGACCCCTCCGTCCTTGCAAACTTCCACCCCTTCTCCAACCTCCCTTTCCTCTTCAAAGTCCTTGAACGTGTTGTCTCCTACCAAATCCGTGCCCATCTTTCCCCGAGCTCCATGCTTGAATCCCTCAATCAGGTTTCCGCCCCGCCACAGAACCAAAATGGCGCTTATCAAAGTCACAAATGACATCCTATGTGACTGTGACAAAGGTAAACAATCCCTCCTTGTCCTTCTCAACCTGTCTGCAGCCTTTGACACGGTTGACCATTCCATCCTTCTCCAACGCCTCTCCACCGTCATCCAGCTGGGTGGGACTGCACTCGCCTGGCCCCATTCTTATCTACCTAATCGTAGCCAGAGAATCACCTGCAATGGGCACCGTCACCTCTGGTGTCCCCCAAGGATCTATCCTTGGCCCCCTCCTATTTCTCACCTACATGCTGCCCCTCGGCGACATCATCCGAAAACACAGCATCAGTTTCCACAGGTACGCTGATGACATCCAGCTCTACCTCACCACCACTCTCGACCCCTCCACTGTCTCTAAATTGTCAGACTGCTTGTCCAGCATCCAGCACTGGATGAGCAGAAATTTCCTCCAACAAAATATTGGGAAGACCGAAGCCATTGTCTTCGGTCCCCGCCACAAACTCCGTTCCCTAGACACCCACTCCATCCCTCTCCCTGGTAACTGTCTGAGGCTGAACCAGATTGCTCGCAACCTTGGTGTCATATTTGACCCCGAAATGAGCTACCGACCACATATCCGCGTCATCACTAAGACCGCCTATTTCCACCTCCGTAACATCATCTGATACCGTCCTTGCCTCAGCTCATCCGCTGCTGAAACCCTCATCCATGCCTTTGTTACCTCTAGACTTGACTATTCCAAAGCACTCCTGGCTGGCCTCCCATATTCTACCCTCCGTAAACTTGAGGTTTCCGAAACTCGGCTGCCCGTGTCATAACTCGCACCAACTCCCGTTCACCCATCATCTCTGCTCGCTGACCTACATTGGCTCCTGGGTAAGCAATTTTAAAATTCTTATCCTTGTGTTCAAATCCCTCCATGGCCTCACCCCTCCCTATCTCTGTAATCTCCTCCAGCCCCACAACCCTCTGAGATATCTGCGCTCCTCTAATTCTGCCCTCTTGAGCATCCCTGATTTTAATCAATGCCCTAAGCCCTGCAAGTTGCTCCCTAAACCGCTCCGCCTCCCTACCTCTCTTTCCTCCTTTAAGACGTTCCTTAAAACCAACCTCTTTGACCAAGCTTTTGGTCACCTGCCCTAATATCTCCTTATGTGGCTCGATGTCAAATGTTGTTTGATAACGATCCTGTGAAGCGCCATGGGAGGTTTTACTATGTTAAAGGCGCTATATAAATACAGGTTGTTGTTGTTCTTTTCTCTCTGCTTTGTAAGGTGCTCTGTAGCATTTTGTTTACAAGAGAAGCTATAAAAAATGAAAGCTGTTGTTATGCGTTTAATGGCCTCAATATCAAGTCTACTCCAGAAATAGAACATCTCCAATACCTGGGATACAGAGACATTGGGACGTATTTTCCGATCGGAGGCTTCCCGCGTGCGGAGGCCTCCGATCTGGAAAAAATCTACGCACTTACCTGAGGAATCCCGAGGTCCGGACACTTCCGCTCCTGGGCCTCTCCAACTCGAAATGTGCAGGACCCACGTATCCCAGAGGCGCATGCGGTTCGCAAGCGTCCCTGGGATCACGTGGGCCATGGGGAGCCAATCAAAGAAGGGAATCTCCCTTCATACACTTGACAGATAGACCTGTCAAATATATGAATGGAGATCACCCCAAAAACACTGTAAAACATTAAATAAAAATAATTTAAAAAATCACATTTTTAAAATTAGTTGAAATTACAATACATTAAATAATTTAAACAAAAATTTAATTTTTTGAAAAAAATAATTAAAGTTTTTTACGGGGCTAAAAATAAACTTACCTTTTTAAAAGTATTTTTAAATGATAAATGAGTGAAAAAAATTTTTTTTTTTTTTTACTTTTTTCAAATCTTATGCTGGTAAAAGCAAGCTTTATGCCTGCTTTTACCAGGCGTAAGATTTCTAAGGGTTTTCTGCGGGCGGAGGTTATCCAGAAAGCGTAACTCTCCGCCCACAGAGGCCTTCTCCAGGGCAGGCGTGCGATCTGTCAAGAGCATTCTTGACAGATCGGAAATGCCGGTTTTCAGCGCATGCGCTTGCCATGCCTGAAACTGGCATTTCCGATGACCCTACGGGTGTGTACACAGCTCGTACACACCCGTAGGGATCGGAATATCCGGCCCAATATTTGGAATTTAGCATTTAGGTTCAATAAGGAGTGTAGAAGAGCATGCCAGGAGCAGCACGAGGCGTACCTAAAAATGAGGTGCCAACCTGGAGAAGCTGCAACACAGGAGTACATGCATGCTAAAAAGTAGAAGCAGCATGTTATAGACAGGGCTAAGCGATCCCACAATCAACGGATCAGATCAAAGATCTGCAGTCCTGCCACATCCAGTCGTGAATGGTGGTGGACCATTAAACAACTAACGGGAGGAGGAGGCTCCATGTATAACTCCATCCTCAAAGATGGTGGAGCCCAGCACGTGAGTGCAAAAGACAAGGTGGAAGCGTTTGCAACCATCTTCAGCCAGAGGTGCCGAGTGGATGATTCATATCAGCCTACTCCTGAGGTCCCCATCATTACAGAAGCCAGTCTTCAGCCAATTCGATTCACTCCATGTGACATCAAGAAACGGCTGAACACACTGGATACAGCAAAGCCTATGGGCCCCGACAACATCCCAGCTATCGTACAGAAGACTTGTGCTCCAGAACTAGCCGCACCTCTAGCCAAGCTGTTCCAGTACAGCTCCAACACTGGCATCTATCCGACAATGTGGAAAACTGCCCAGGTATGTCCTGTCCACAAAAAGCAGGACAAATCCAATCCAGCCAATTACCGCCCCATCAGTCTACTCTCAATCATCAGCAAAGTAATGGAAGGTGTCATCGACAGTGCTATCAAGCAGCACTTACTCACCAATAACCTGCTCAATGATGCCCAGTTTGGGTTCTGCCAAGACCACTCGGCTCCCAACCTCATTACAGCCTTGGTCCAAACATGGACAAAGGAGCTGAATTCCAGAGGTGAGGTGAGAGTGACTGCCCTTGACATCAAGGCAGCATTTGGCCGAGTGTGGCATCAAGGAGCCCTAGTAAAACTGAAGTCAATGGGAATCGGGGGGGAAAACTCTCCACTGGCTGGAGTCATACCTAGCACAAAGGAAGATGGTTGAGGTTGTTGGAGGTCAATCATCACAGCCCCAGGACATCGCTGCAGGAGTTCCTCAGGGCAGTGTCCTAGGCCCATCCATCTTCAGCTGCTTCATCAATGACCTTCCCTCCAACTTAAGGTCAGAAATGGGAATGTTCGCTGATGACTGCACAGTGTTCAGTGCCATTCACAACTCCTCAGGTAATGAAGCAGTCCATGCCCGCATGCAACAAGACCTGGACAACGTTCAGGCTTGGGCTGATAAGTGGCAGGTAACATTCACGCCACACAAGTGCCAGGCAATGACTATCTCCAACAAGCAAGAGTCTAACCACTGCCCCTTGACATTCAACGGCATTACCATCGCCGAATCCCCCACCATCAACATGCTGGGGGTCACCATTGACAGAAACTTAACTGGACTTGCCACATAAATACTGTGGCAACAAGAGCAAGTCAGAGGATAGTTATTCTGCAGTGAGTGTCTCACCTCCTGACTCCCCAAAGCCTTTCCACCATCTACAAGTAACAAGTAAGGAATGTGATGGAATACTCTCCACTTGCCTGGATGAGTGCAGCTCCAACAACACTCAAGAAGCTCGACACCATCCAGGACAAAGCAGCCCGCTTGATTGGCAACCCATCCACCACCTTAAACATTCACCCCCTCCACCACCAGTGCGCCGTGGCTGCAGTGTGTACCATCTACAAGATGCACTGCAGCAATTCGCTAATCTTCTACGGCAGCACCTCCCAAACCCGTGACCTCTAACACCTAGAAGGACAAGGACAGCAGGCACATGGGAACAGTACCACCTCGAAGTTCCCCTCCAAGTCACACACCATCCTGACTTAGAAGTATATAGCCTTTCCTTCATTGTCGCTGGGTCAAATTCCTGGAACTCCCTACCTAACAGCACTGTGGGAGTACCTTCACCACACAGACTGCAGTGGTTCAAGAAGGCGGCTCACCACCACCTTCTCAAGGGCAATTTGGGATGGGCAATAAATGCTGGCCTTGTCAGTGACGCCCACATTCCATAAACGAATAAAAAAAATTCAAACTCTGGTATTGTTATGTCTGAGATTAAGTGCTCTTGCTTCATTCTGCAGTACAACTGCCACATAGTATTATGAAATTTGTCAAGAGAGGTTGAGCTTTGCTGCAGAATCTGCCAGTTTTTGTTGACAAAATCATGACCTTTCAATCCTTTCATTATTGCGGTATGATGACAAACAGCAATTAGAGCAAAGTTCATTTTTCCGGCTCATATTTTGCTTCCAAGTCTAAGTTGAATATGGACGCTTTACCTTCGCTTCATGTGATGTGCTACATGCTACAAAAGCTCACTCTTCAAAAGGTATCTACTATGACAACTTTCAAAGAGTGGATCCATGGGGAGAAATTCATTATCATCCTGTTTGGGGGCGGTAACCTTTGAAAGCTGGGAAACTTAGCGCCAGGCGCTAATGATTCCCAGCTTTCACGAAATTGGGTTTAGCGCTCCAGGAAGGAAGTGGAGCGCTAAATCAAGCGATGTTTGTGCAGCGCTGCACAATGGGCCGTGCAGCACTGCCGCGTTCCGAGGCTCCTTCCCTCCCTTAAAGGGAAGGGCCATCCCTGCAGGCTCTGCATTGGGACCAGTTAGCTGGTCCCCGATGGTGGCCACGAATCGGCTCGATCAACCCCATGCACTCCAGCAGAGTGCCGGGCTGATCGATCGCGGCCCAGGAGAAGCAAGGAAAAATGAGCAAAACGATTTGAAAAATTTAGGCATCTACCTCGGCAACCTCACCTTTAACTTTCGCCCCCTGAAGCGCCCGGCCTCCCGATGAATGCCTCCTGCAGTTGTCGCTGTCATCGCCCGGCGATGCTGCAAGGGGCGGGACCAAGGTTCAGGTCTGGGGCGCAACTGGGGCGATGCGCACGGCGATGACGTCACAATCTCTGGGCGAAGGTGATCGGGGCTCAATGCCATACCACCGCCGCAAACCTCCCGCCGAATTTAGCGAGAGGCGATATTCTCACCGCGCCCGGGCAGTAAGTGGTTAGCGCCCCGTTATTCCAACCCCCCCCCCCCGGAGGTAATAACGGGAGGCGCAAAGGTACCCAATTTCTCCCCCATACTGTGCCGATGTGTGAGGAGGAACTCCAACAACGTCCATCCAGAGATTATATCCTTGCACCAGGAACAGAACTGTATAACAAGCTCATTGAATGTTATTACTATTGACTGACTCTCCCTCTTTTGCGAATGTGACCTTAATTAATGATAGCATCTGTTTAAATCTACAATCTCACACCAAAAGTTTTCCACATACTTCGAACAAGTATATAAGAGTTCTGATCCTGTAAGTTGGAAGGTGAATGGTTTCATTGGGATGAATGCAAAACCATACATAATCACATTAAAAGGATTGTCAGATGTGAAAAGAAAGATACAAAATATAACAGTAAAAAAACTTTAAGTACTTTAACAATACAAGAAGGTGTGAGAATCCTAAATGATACAAACTGTACCATAACCAAGGAAAAGCTAGTTAATGATTACTTCCTCCAAGTACTCACTGGGGGAGATATAAGCAATATGCTCTCTAAATAGTGATAACCCAAGAAGAATAAGTGGCTGATATAAATGATAGAGGCTCTAGATAGGCTTTAAGGGCTCAAAACCATCAAATCCCCACAATAGCTGATACTTATCCCAGAGTATGAAGAGAGACAAGGAATGAGATTGGTGAGGCATTAAATATCATTTTGAGGAAATCAATAAACACTGGGGTGGTGCAATTTCAAAAAGGGCACCAATAACTGTAGAGATATTAAGCGTACTTCAGTAATGGAATTGGCAGTCAGGAATAAACTTGAGAATGATCTATATGGCAATTTAGTAAACGGCAGCCAACATGGAGTCAGTCATAAGGGGTATATCCTACTTGACCACCACCTTAAATTCGAAAAGTGGTCTGTGTGGAGTATGATGTGGTGTACCTAAACTTCCAAAAAACATTTGATAAAGTTGAACATGTAAGGCTACTATTTAAGCTCAAAGATGTGGATTCAGGATAAAACTTGGTAATGGATAATAAATTGCCTGAAGGATAGGAAGCAGCAAATATTTGTTCGAAGAATTATGTCTGGGTGTTGAGTGGGATACCCAGGGATTAGTGTTGGAAAGCCTATTGTTTCTAATTTACATGAATGACTTGGATTCAGAAGCTTAATGCAAATTGGTCAAATTTGTAGATGGATACTAAGCTAGGATGGGCAACCGATTTTGAGGAGACAGCCCAGGATATATATGATGAGTTGGACAAAATACAATGGCAGATGAAATTTAATATGGACAAGTGCAAGTGGGAAGAAAGAAAATGGGTGACACAAGTACTCGATGAATTGTGTCAAAATAGATAAAGCTAAAGTTGAAAGACATCTGGAAATTTTAGTAGATTTGATGCTCATCTTGTCTAAACATGTGGAACAGCAATCTACAAAGCAAACAAAATCCTGAACTGCAGTCGTTCAGCAGGAATCAACCAGAATGGCCACAAACTCAGCTGAGACGAAGCCTTCAGCTACAGTTTCTGGGATGGCCTTATGGAAATGGTGACTCTGCCTGAATCCTTAAAAAAATGGGATGGGGTGAAAGAAGGATTATACAGAAGGGTCCTTAGAGGCTTTTGAAAGCAGAGAGGGAGGTGACAAGGTGGAAGTGTTTTGAAGGGGGGTGCTCCATAGGGCATAGCATAGGGGTGGAGAAGAAGGAGAAAAATAAGGATATAAACCATTGTTGAGGGTGATATTGGGGTAGTACCGCTGGAGGAGATCATTGAGGGAGGGTAGGATGCACTCACGGAGGGATTTGGAGGCAAGCATGGTGACCTTAAATGAATTTGCTGGGGCACAGTGGAGCTTTATAGGACAGAGATGATTGGGACGTGTAGGTGAGAATATAAGCTGTGGCTTTCTAGATGAATTGTAGTTAAGGTGGAAGATGGAAGAAGGGATGCTGTACAGGAAAGTTTTGAAGAAAGCAAACTAAGATATTATAAAGAGTCAAGAGACATGCCAAAGAAGCGATACAGCAGTAAGCCGAGGTTGTAGGGAAATTCTTTGAAATTAGTTTGAGAGATCTGTGGGAGATTTTAAACCTACCCGCCGGTGGAATAGACAGTGAAAATGCCCCGGGTTAGTTACCTGTTGAAAAGGAGCCTGGATACTGCCTTTTCCAATTTTAATGGATGCTTCTGGACTGGATGCTAAGCTTCCCACCCAAAGCCAACGGAGTCCTAATTCAAATCCTAATCAGGGTCTGGTGATGTCATCGGGCTCTGACAGCGATCCCCCTAAATTTGCCTGAATCTCTTTTGGTTAATCCTCTGCTGCTCCTCCTCCTCCTCTATGATAACAGCATACAAGGATATGCCCATAGGGAATGCCATAGCTACTCCTGAAAAGCACTCACTGTGGGTAGGGTGTGAGGGGTGAAATTTTCCAGTGATCTGACACTGTCAGAAGTAGTGAGCAGCAAGTCCAGGATTGTATAAGCAGAAAATAATTGCCACAAGACGTGTTTCACAGCTGCAGAAGTCGCCAGTGAAACTCTGCACACTCTTCAAGCTCAGAAACTCCTCACTTCTGCCTGTCTCAGCTGATCTTAGCAGCAGCTGGATGTTATAATTCTCACTTTAAGTTACCAGTGTGGATGGATTGTAAAAAGCAGAAAAATGGAGCTGCAGTGCCATTGACCCTGATTATAATATGTATAAATAGTCATGTCAGCCGTGGCTCAGTGGGTAGCTCTCTCCCCTCTAACTCAGTAGGGGTGGTGGGTTCAAGTCCGACTTCAGCCCAAACATCTAGGCTGACACTCCGGTGCAGTACTGAGGGAGTGCTGCACTGTCGCAGGTGCCGTCTTTTGGATGAGACGCTAAACTGAGGCCCCGTCTACTCTCTCAGGTGGACGTAAAAGATCCCATGGCCACTATTTCAAAAAAGAGCAGGGGTATTACCTCCGGTGTCCTGACCAATATTTATCCCTCGATCAACAACACTAAAAAACAGATTATCTGGTCGTTATTACATTGCTGTTTGTGGGAGTTTGCTGTGTGCAAAATTAGCTGCCGCTTTTCCTACATTACAACAGTGACTACCCTTCAAAAAGTACTTCATTGGTTGTAAAGCGCTTTGGGACGTCCGGTGGTCGTGAAAGGCGCTATTTAAATGCAAGTCTTTCTTTCTAAATGAGAGCACTTGGACTCAGTAGGCGGATTGCAGGAAGGATCAAAATGCACAAGGTAATGAGGGGGAGGGTAGCAATTTTATGGCTTCTGTCCAATTTTCCCCCAATCCTGTACTGGAATACATTGAAAATGCCAAGGAAATTGCCTGCAGATCTTTACCAGTGATGCAGAGATGGTATGGGACCACTATGTGGGGGAACACCCAGGAGGGGAGCTAAGGTCAAAAGATTGTGGTGGGGGCGGGGGGTGGTGGTAAGGGTTGAAGTCCAGAAGTGCCCAACTTGACACAGCACAGCCATGATGACATCCTCCAATGCCACAATGCCATTCACATCAGATTTCAAACTGCAAGCAATCACGATCAGGAATTTAAAAGTTAAGTGAATAAATTATTTGCCGTCAGTTTTGGCCGAATCCTGACATACAAAATTAGCCAACCTCAAAATGATTGGGGGTAAGATGCCCCACTGGCTTCACCATTGGGAACACCATAACATCATAACATTATCAGATTTCATTTGATTAGCCAAGTTACTGCTGCCAATGATTTAATCTCAGTGCTAGATTTCAGAAGAGCTAAATTTGCAAGAAGGAGAGAGAACTTGATGTAAGGTGGCTTGGCAGGCACTATTAGATAGTTATAACTACAGTACGGAAAAGGTAGGTACTTGGTAAAATGAAACAAAAATGGTTTAATGATGATGTCTGGAGACAAATTAAACTAAAACAGAAGTATTTCATCCAATTCAAGGAAAATAACCTTGAAGAGAATAGGGATAGGTATAAAGGTCAGTTGAGGATAACAAAATCTGCTGTGAGAATGCAAAAAATGGAATGTGGATGGATGCGACAATTATAGTAAGACCTTTTTTAATGATGGTAGGAGTCAAAGAGAGATCAAAGTTTGCACAGGGCCTTTACAGATTCTGCAAGTCATATTTGTGTCGCGCGCCACGATATGGCAGAGGTGCTGAATGCTTCCATTGCTCCTTTTTCATTGCTGAAGTGAAGCTGAAGGGCATGTAGATAGATAGATGTGATGTCAAAATTCATTTTGTTGAAGTTGATGCAAAGTTAATCCTTGCTTTGGAGGAAGTAAATAGATTGCAGGCTGATTTAGATACAGTAGGGAATGGGCCTGGGTGTGGCAGATGTCCTTCAATGTCTATAAATGCAGCACGATCCACTTGGATCACAGGAATTCCAGGTATGCATATAGCCTCTAAAGGCAGTGAAAGAAAGAAGAAAGACTTGCATTTCTATAGCGCCTTTCATGACCACCGGACGTTCCAAAGCACTTTACAGCCAAGGAAATACTATTTGATGTGTAGTCACTGTTGTAATGTGGGAAACGCGGCAGCCAATTTGCGCACAGCAAGCTCCCACAAACAGCAATGTGTTAATGACCAGATAATCTGTTTTTGTTATGTTGGTTGAGGGATAAATATTAGCAAGGACACCAGGGACAACTCCCCAGTTCTTCTTCGAAATAGTGCAATGGGATCGTTTACATCCACCTGAGAGAGTAGACAGGGCCTCGGTTTAACATCTTATCTGAAAGACGGCACCTCCGACAGTGCAGCACTCCTTCAGCACTGCACTGGAGTGTCAGCCTAGCTTTATGTGCTCAAGTCCCTGGAATGGGACTTGAACTCACAACCTTCTGACTCAGAAGCAAGTGTGCTACCCACTGAGCCACAGCTGAAGCAGAAGAGAGGCCATGGGGTTATTGTTCATGAAATGCTAAAGGTCCATGACCAGTGTCCTAATGTTGTCGAGAAGGTAAATAGGGTGTTAGCATCTACTACTAGGACAGTGAGAGAAAAAACAGAAATGCAATTCTTACCCTTTATAAGACATTTTTATGTACTGTACCCTGGTTTGGTCCCCTCACATGATGGGGGATATCAAGGCCTTGGAAAAGGTCCAGAGGATGGCCACAAGATTAATTTCATCTTAGGGCTCTTAGTTATCAGGATAGAATCAGGGAATTGTGGCTGTTTTTCATAAAAGAAACGTCAACCTTGGGAAGGATATGATTGAGGTCTTTAAAATAATGAAGGGAATAGGACCTGTTTGGATTGGTAGGTTATTTGAGTGAGATAAAGAGGACAGGACTAGGTGGTATCAGTACTAAATAAAAAAAAACAGAGATGGTTAGGCAACAGGAAATATTGTAATACCTCCAAGTTCTCTCCCCAAATCACATACCATTCTGACTT
This sequence comes from Squalus acanthias, assembly GCA_030390025.1. Lineage (NCBI taxonomy): Eukaryota > Metazoa > Chordata > Chondrichthyes > Squaliformes > Squalidae > Squalus > Squalus acanthias. The sequence goes on along the minus strand of CM059439.1, from coordinate 47,020,220 downwards.
GGACATATATCGCTGTTCCTTCATCGTCATTGGGTCAAAGCCTTGGAACTCCCTACCTAACCGCATTATGGGCGCACCTTCACCACACGGACTGCAGCGGTCCCAAAAGAAAACACACCACCACCTTCCGTAGAGTAACAAAAGCCAGCTTTGCCAATGATGCCCACATCCCAAGAATAAATTTTAAAAAACAAAGACCGACCGAAATCACTGTCTAAATTATGCTTTGTATTACCTGAGGTTGATTCCCAAAATAACTTTTAATTTAAGGACAGTGTATTAAATTTAAAGGGAGGGTAGAAAATGCGGAAATAATTTTAAACCATAGTTAGGTGATTATATGATCATTTATAAGCAACAAATTACATGTCACTAATTTAATCACATCATTGTATAACTATGAAGTAATTATTGCCAATGTTGAAAATATTAATAAAACTTTCAAGTTCAATTTACATATCATTTTGCTCAACACAGTCTCCTCTGCAATGATTCTTACAGTTTGACCTCTTTCCCAACACTTTTTCTTGTATTCATGAGTAGATGCCAGTTCTCAGAAGCAGAGCAAGTCCCTCATAAATTGAAACTTCTGTCTGATTCACTGCTTTGTCTAGGATAGCGTGTCTAGGTTTGACAGTAACCAAGGGGACAGAGACTGAAAGTTCTCACTGAAAGAACTAAGGTGGAAGGGAGGAGGAAGGTTTTCACACCGAGGTCTATTAGACCATGGGACGCTTCCCACAAGCGGCTATTGAAGCAGAGACTTGAATATCATTTAAAAGGGAACCCACCCAGCAACAAACCTGGATTAATCTCCCGGGCACTGATGCTAGCAACCTGGGAGAAAAGCAGAGTGCACACTTCATATTCGCAGTTCACACCTGTGGTTTACGCCTGTGTACTTTCCTGGTTCTCGGAACTGCTCGCACGACAGTTACTGACGTGAAACCACGAGCAAAGATACTCAGCTACAGGGGACCCAACCTTTATAGGACAAATGCAATAGCGTTTGCAAACTGCGGACAAGTGTCAAATGTCATGTGATCAAAAGTCACATTAGGGTTGGGTAATAAATGCTGGCCTTGCCAGTGACGCCCACATCCCATGAAAGAATTTAAAAAAATCTACCCACCTTTTATTCGCCAACATTCATTTGTGACATCACATCACAGCAATTATACAAAAACGATTTCACTAACTCACTCAAGAAGAATGACACACTGACCCCATTCTCTCAGTGGTTGGGGCAATTTGAACCCACCCTGCTCGGTGGGAACAGAGCAGCCGTGCAGTTGTGGTCAAACCTCCAGGAGTGCCTTCAACCACAGTTGGGTGCTAGGCGGGACTCCTGATTTTTCGAGTTAAAAAGCACGTCAGGGTTCTAAAGATATCATCGGACCCCGATGTGCATGTATTCATAAAGCACCCGCCAGCTTCCAGAAGCCGCCTTGGTCACCTAAAAAACAGTGTGCGGTTAAAGCAGGGATGGGCAGGAATCAAGCAGGACTGGGATGGAAGTTTTCAGAGGTAATTTTAACTGCACAACTGCACGGCTGCTCTGTTCCCACCGAGCAGGGTGGGTTACAATTGCCCCAACCACTGAGAGAATGGGGTCAGTGTGTCATTCTTCTTGAGTGAGTTAGTGGAATCGTGTTTGTATAATTGCTGTGATGTGATGTCACAAATGAATGTTGGCGAATAAAAGGTGGGTAGATTTTTTTTATTCTTTCACGGGGTGTGGGCGTCACTGGCAAGGCCAGCATTTATTACCCAACCCTAATTGCCACCTTCTTGAACCGCTGCAGTCCGTGTGGTGGAGGTACTCCCACAGTGCTGTTAGGGAGGGAGTTCCAGGATTTTGACCCAATAAGGATGAAGGGACGGCGATATATTTCCAAGTTAGGATGGTGTGTGACTTGGAGGGGAACTTGGAGGTGGTGGTGTTCCCATGCACCTGCAGCCCTTGTCCTTCTAGGTGGTGCAGGTCGCGGGTTTGGGAGGTGCTGTCAAGAAAGCCTTGGTGAGTTGCTGCAGTGTATCTTGTAGATGGTACACACTGCAGCCATGTTGCACCAGTGGTGAAGGGAGTGAATGTTTAAGTTGATGGATGGGGTGCCGATCAAGCAAGCTGCTTTGTCCTGGATGGTGTTAAGCTTCTTGAGTGTTGTTGGAGCTGCACCCATCCTGGCAAGTGGAGAGTATTGCATCACATTCCTGACTTGTGCCTTGTAGGTGGTGGAAAGGCTTTAGGAATTCAGGAGGTGAGACACTTGCCGCAGAATACCCAGCCTCTGACCTGCTCTTCTAGCCACAGTATTTATGTGACTGGTCCATTTAACTTTCTGGTCAATGGTAACCCCCAGGATGTTGATGGTGGGAGATTAAACGATGATAATGCTATTGAATGTCATGGGGAAGTGTTTAGACACTCTCTTATTGGAGATGTTCATTGCCTGTCACTAGTGTGGCGTGAATGTTACTTGTCACTTATCAGCCCAAGCCTGGATGTTGTCCAGGCCTTGCTGCATGTGCGCATGGACTGCTTCGTTATCTGAGGAATTGCGAATGGAAATGAACACTGTGCAGTCATCAGTGAACATCCCCACTTCTGACCTTATGATGGAGGGAAGGTCATTGATGAAGCAGCTGAAGATGGTTGGGTCTAGGACACTGCCCTGAGGAACTCCTGCAGCGATGTCCTGGGGCTGAGATGATTGGCCTCCACCAACCGCAACCATCTTCCTTTGTGCTAGGTATGACTCCAGCCAGTGGAGAGTTTTCCCCCTGATCCCCATTAACTTCAATTTTACTAGGGCTGCTTGATGCAGGATGGTGGCATAGTGGTTAGCACTGTTACCTCACAGCGCCAGAGACCCGGGTTCGAATCCGGCCTCGGGTGACTATCTGTGTGGAGTTTGCACATTCTCCCCGTGTCTGCGTGGGTTTCCTCCGGGTGCTCCGGTTTCCTCCCACAGTCCAAAGATGTGCGGGTTAGGTTGATTTGGCTATGATAAATTGACCCTTAGTGTTAGGGGGATTAAATATGTGGGGTTACGGGGATAGGGTGGGATATGTGTCGGTGCAGGCTCGATGGGTCGAAATGGCCTCTATCTGCACTGTGGTGATTCTGTGATGCCACACTCAGTCAAATTCTGTCTTGAAATCAAGGGCAGTCACTCGTAATTCAGCTCTTAATGTAGATGTTGTGGGCTTTGGCATTACTCTTTGAAGAAAACAGCACTTATTCAAGCGGCAAAGATTTATAAAGGAAATTGTACTTTTCTCCATAAGGAAAATATGGTTATGGAGGTAAATTTAAAAAATCAGTTTTCTTGTCTTTAGTTTATAACCTGCATAATTGCATTCAAAACTATTACAAGCACATCACGTATTAGAATTTATTATTTTATCAGCTTTTAATCAGTCACTTAGCAATAAATGTATTCCCCAAACCCCTTCTCTATTTCTATCCCTTTACAGCTGATTTGCATTACACACCTTTTCACAGCTTAGGAGTGCTATGGTCTGGGCAGTGAACTTCTCATTCAGTGGTGCTAGACGATGATTTAACAAGAAGTGCAATTTAAGCAGGGCATGCTACACACAGCCAGATTTTCTATGGCTCCCTCCCCCTGCATACATACGGAATTCCCTGGTATTATGTGGCACTCCATCAATCATCCCTACTGACCACAGACAATACTGTGGAAACGAAGACAGTTTTATATGATAAGCAGCTTTGATACTATCTAAATGTGTGTGGACAGCTTGGGCAATCCAAGCACAGGCTATCCATTACTGTTTCCATAGTGTAAAGGTATCGTTGCACTCGCATTGTTTGGTTCTTCTGGGAATTTCATTGTGTCTTGTATCCATCACAGGTGTAGTAGGAATTGATCCATTGTGTGACTGGGGTAACAGAATGTGTGTAGCAATAATCAAACAAGTTTCTTCATGGGAGCAAGTCTTTAAAAAAAGATGTAATCCAGAAACCACAATGACACATATTTTACACATGCGCGTTACATACAGTATATCATGAATGCTGAATCTACTGCTCCTGAAACTTACTCTAAAAGAATTAAAGAGTAACAAACTATCCTTGGGCTATTCCACAGACATGTGCAATCGCCTGAGGGATTTTTTTTTTATTGATGAAACTCACTGAAGGGAGATTCTATTAGGAATCTATTGAGCCAAAAATTCGGCCCTTCCCGGGTGAGTACGCGCTCTGTACTCACCCGTAATGCTTCCCGAAGTGTCGGTTTCCTGCATGCACTGTGCATGCGCGGGAAACCGGAACTTCCGGTCTGGTGAAGGGGCGGTTCCTAGGTGAACCGCGTGCGCGGTAGAGGCTGCGCGCACGCAGAAAACTTAGATTTTTTTTTCAGGTTTCTACGCGAGGGTAAGTATTGAAGAAACTACGCTGTTAAAAAGGAGGCGCAAGACCCGTTTTCAACAAGGTAAGTGGTTAATTAAGTATAATTTTAAATTTTTTTCAACAGGTTTATCTTTTTTAGATACTTTAAAGAAAGGTAAGTTTATTTTTATCACTTTTCAAAAGTATTTTAATTTTTTCAAAAATTTAAATTTTTGTTTAAAGTGGTTAATTTATTTAACTATAGTTATTTTATAAATGTGATGCTTTTTTAAAATTTATTTTAAGTTTAGCTGTTCTTTTGGGGCTGATTTCAATTCACAGATTTGACAGGTCTCCTGTCAAATCTATGAATGAAAGATGGTCTGCTGCCATTGGCTCTCCATGGCCCACGTGATCCCAGGGGACGCATCGCACTAACTGCGCCCCTGGGACACGCAAGCACTGCGCGCCGGCAGTTGGGAGAGGCCCAGGACCCGAAGTTCCCGTGGGCCCAAAACACAACGGCAGGCGCAGTGGGTAAGAGCGCGCGCGATCCTTACCCCCGCGGCAAGCCGGAGAGGCGAATTTCTGGGCCATTATATTCAACTTTGCACTGCTTCGTGTCAGCCGTGGCTCAGTTGGTAGCACCCTCACCTCTGAGTCAGAAGGTTGTGGGTTCGTAGTCCCACTCCAGAGACTTGAGCACAGAAATCTAGGTTGACACTCCAGTGCAGGACTGAGGGAGTGCTGCATTGTTAGAGGTGCTGTTTTTCGCATGAGACGTTAAACCGAGGCCCTGTCTGCCCTCTCAGGTGGACGTAAAAGATCCTATGGCACTATTTCAAAGAAGAGCAGGGGAGCTATCCCCAGTGTCCGTGGCCAATATTTATATCTCAATCAACATCACTTGCTGTGGGAGCTTGCTGTGCGCAAATTGGCTGCCGTGTTTCCTACATTACAACAGTGACTACACTTCAAAAAGTACCTCATTGGCTGTAAAGCGCTTTGGGATGTCTGGTGGTCATGAAAGGCACTATAGAAATGCAAGTCTTTCTTTTTTTTCGCATTTGGCTTAAGGAGTTGTTTAGTTACACAACTAGTTTTATGCTGTTTGTAATAAATTGTAATTACTAGTTTTGCAATTTTTGTTGTACCCCTCTTCTTTAATGAACTTAAAAAAAATGCTACAAAGGAAAGGTTCTACAAAGGAAACTATACACTGTGTACCCAATTTATTTTATGTCTTGTTGTTCATCACAACTGCTTCTAGGCAAAGCCGCATAATTACAAGAACTGCAACCAGCAGAGTATGCTTCATCCTTTCCAAGCAAAGTCAACACATAACATTCTTTTAACCCTTTAATATGTTCCAAAATATATGCTGCACACATTGGTTTGTGTAGTTTCTCATGCTCGAATCATTGTGGTAAGTACTACAGGGGGGGAAAAAAGACGCAGGTAGGTGACCTTTTGAGGACAACATCAGTATTTAAGCACCATGGAAAAAGCTTAATATTTTTGTTTTACTCAGAGTTACATGCATTATAGTTTGCTTGTTTTAATTTCTAAATGACTACAGTTTTCTATCTAATATTGTGTCTTTTTAATCAGGCAGATGTTAGATCATCAAAAACTTGTAAGTTTAGTATCATTGAGAATAAAATTGTTGATAATATTCACAATATTTCAGCCCTGTCCCCCTCAATACTTGGCTGTCCTCTATCAGACCAGTGAATTAAAATCCCCCATTACACATACACTACCTAATTCCATAGCCCTTTGAAATTTTGCACAAACTGCTTTGTCCTGGTTGGCTTCTTGACCTGAAGGCTGATAGCAGATCACTTTAGGACCAACTACTTGATCTCGCACCCAAATAGCTTGAGCTGCTCCCTTTTTCTCAGTAAATTCAAATCCTCTCTTTGTCCTCTGCTATCCTTTCAAATTCCCCAGCAACCTACTAACTGAAATTCAGGTCCATCAATTACATGTTTCAAAGATACCAATAATTCACTTCCAGGGTTAGTTGTTCAGGCAGAAACGATGGCCGCGAATTTGCCAGCGCTCAGAGGGCGGGTTTGGAGGCGGGTCCGCTGTCAAAATAGCAAAGATTGACAGTGGGTAGGAAACCCGCTGTCAACCCGCCTCCACGCGAGTCTCCCAGGTGTCAAGTCTGTCAGCGGAGAACTGACCCGACACCAAGCGGCGGGGGAGACAATTGAGCTCATTAAATGGCTTGTTAAGAGCCAATTTAATGGTATTTTGAGGCTTCCTTCCCATTTTACGGTCTCCCCCAGGGGTTACCCGCTGCTCGGGGAACACGCCAGCTCACCCTGGCATGATTTGAGTCTGCCCTGATGTTTCTGATAAGCTGACAGCTGCAGAAGTGGTGGAAAGGATGCCATGTTGCAGATGGTCAGTTTCAGAGCACAGAAAATGTTGGTTACTGCATTTGTAAGACATATAGAGATTTCTTTAGCTTGCAAGTGTTTAGAGCCAACTGTATGTCCAGTGCCACCTCATTGGAACAACCTCTCTCACCATTGACAGATCGCTTCTGTCATCTCACCTGCAGCTGCCATCTACAGCAGCAACATGCAGCCCTTGAAAAAATCAGACCTTGGTCCTCTGAGTCCTTCCACGATCAGCCCCAACATGAACATCACCAGGCACACCAACAACATCACCAACCTTCTCCGCCATCACCTGATGCTGCAAAGGACACAGGGCATCAGCACCTGACAACATTGCTGCCCGGGAGGCCAGCGATGGCATCACCATGACCAGATTTACTTCACTTGACGCTGTTAACCCTGGCTGCCACATGATACGCCAGGTTGACACCATCCCACACCAGCACCGTGAAGCATCCCTTTAATATCCAAGCCATTCCATGCACACTCATCACTTGAGTGTGGCTTTGCTGTAACGTTTCGCGATCCACTGAGATCATTGAAAGGTTAGCGCCACTGCAGCCAGGGACCCCTGACGACATCCCTGCTTTTGCCCTCCTGTGCAATGTGAACCAGGCTGCATTGGTGTCCTGGGGATGTCTCTTCCGCCCTTGGAAGGGAAGAGAACCTCCTTGCATGCTGTGACTCCCTCCATAAACATATGGAAGGAGTCATTTGAGAGCCTGGGTGCAAGCGTCCACCTTTGTACAGTGCTCGTCAGTGTTTGCAGCACCTCAATGCTGTCAAACACTGACAGAACAACTGTCAAACTCCATGTGGCCGTGGTCCCTTTAAGGAAACCAGCTGATGATGTCATCAGACCCGCTTCCTGTTAATTGGCCGGGAAGCCCCAGGGCGGGCTAAACAAGGCCAATCAAGGGAAAACCCTTTGACAGAGCGGCTGCAGCCAGGATCGTGACTGGAACCCGGAAACCAGCTTTCCCGGCCACCAGCCCCACACCGATGATAAAATCACGGCCGATGTCAACATTTAAGATTACGTTGGCTTGGTGGATGAAGAAAAAAGGGATAAAGGGCTATGGGAGCAGGGCGGGTAAATATGATTAGGACTATTTGCTCATGCAGAGGGTAAATGCCAACACAGACTGGTTAGATGAATGGCCTGTTTTCATGTTGTAACCTTTATATATTTCTATGTTTAATTCTTCCATAGCTACATATAACTGCAACTTAAAAGATTTTATTTCTAATACTCCTGTCATAACATTAATGGTTTGTTTACTTGCTGCTTGTGAACCCACTTGATAATCCTGATTCCTGTGGTTTAATCCAACTGAGATCTTCTAAATAGCAGCAGCTTTCCTCTCAGTTTTGGCCTGAAGGAACTACACTTAGAGTTAACTAGCACAGCTCCAGTTCCAATAGTTTAAACCCCTCCCAATTGTTTCCTCAGAATTCTGCGTTAACTTCTTTGCTCCCACCTGGTTGAAATGTATCCCAGATTCCCATCCCTATTGAAAAGTTTACCTTCAGCAGAAAATGTTCTCCCGTTGTCCATAAAGGTAAGCATCTCCTTCCTGCATGTGTCCTCCAACTAGTCATTCAGGCCAATTATCCTGCTATTTCTTGCTAATGTCCCTGTAACAACAGGTAGAAGCCTAGAGACCACTACCCTGGTGTAATATATGTGACTTCTTCAGGTACTTGTACCTGAAGAAGGAGCAGAGCTCCGAAAGCTCGTAATTTTAAATAAAACTGTTGGACTATAACCTGGTGTTGTGCGACTTCTCATTTTTGTCCACCCCAGTCCAACACCGGCATCTCCGCATCGTAATATATGTGGGTAGAACAAATGAAGGACAGAGACACGATGAGCTGCTAGTCCATGTGCTTGCTTTATTAGGCCAGAGTGAACTGAGCATGCTTATACCAAACCATGTGATAAAACATTACACTGCTTTCCCCCTTAAAAAATGTATGTATTCCCCTCTCAAATACAACAAAACTATGTCATAGAGTCATAGAGTTATACAGCACAGAAAGAGGCCCTTCAGCCCATTGTGTCTGCGCCGGCCATCAAGCCCTATCTATTCTAATCCCATTTTCCAGCACTTGGTCCGTAGCCTTGTATGCTATGGCGTTTCAAGTGCTCATCTAAATGCTTCTTGAATGTTGTGAGGGTTCCTGCCTCTACCACCCTTTCAGGCAGTGAGTTCCAGATTCCAACCACCCTCTGGGTGAAAAAGTTTTTCCTCAAATCCCCTCTAAACCTCCTGCCCCTTACCTTGAAACTATGCCCACTGGTTATTGACCCCTCTGCTAAGGGGAAAAGTTCCTTTCTATCTACCCTATCTATGCCCCTCATAATTTTGTACACCTCAATCAGGTCCCCCCTGAGCCTTCTCTGCTCTAAGGAAAACAACCCCAGCCTGTCCAATCTCTCTTCATAGCTCCAGCCCAGGTAACATCCTGGTGAATCTCCTCTGCACCCTCTCCAATGCAATCACATCCTTCCTATAGTGTGGCGACCAGAACTGCACACAGTATTCCAGCTGTGGCCTAACTAGCATTTTGTACAGCTCCATCATAACCTCCCTGCTCTTATATTCTATGCCTCAGCTAATGAAGGCAAGTATCCCATATGCCTTCTTAACCACCTTATCTACCTGTCCTGCTGCCTTCAGGGATCTATGTACATGCACACCAAGGTCCCTCTGATCCTCTGTCCTTCCTAGGGTCCTCCCATTCATTGTGTATTCCCTTGCCTTGTTAGTCCTCCCAAAATGCATCACCTCACACTTTTCAGGGTTAAATTCCATTTGCCACTGTTCTGCCCATCTAACCAACCCGTCTATATCGTCCTGTAGCCTGAGGCTTCCCTCCTCGCTATTTACCACTCCACCAATTTTTGTGTCATCTGCAAACTTACTGATCATACCTCCTACATTCATATCTAAATCATTAATGTACACTACAAACAGCAAGGGACCCAGCACCGATCCCTGCGGTACACCACTGGACACAGGCTTCCAGTCACAAAAACAACCTTCGACCATCACCTTCTGCCTCCTGCCACTAAGCCAATTTTGGATCCAATGTGCTCTTACCTTCTTGACCAGTCTCCCATGCGGGACTTTGTCAAAAGCCTTACTGAAGTCCATGTAGACTACATCAACTGCACTACCCTCATCCACACACCTAGTCACCCCCTCGAAAAATTCAATCAAATTGGTTAGACATGATCTCCCCCTGACAAAGCCATGCTGACTCTCCTTGATTAATCCTTGCCTCTCCAAGTGGAGACTAATTCTGTCCTCAGAATTTTTTCCAATAATTTCCCTACCACTGATGTTAGGCTCACTGGCCTGTAATTCCCTGGTTTATCCCTACTACCCTTCTTGAATAATGGTACTACGTTAGCTGTCCTCCAGTCCTCTGGCACCTCCCCTGTGGCCAGAGAGGTTCTGAAAATTTGTGTCAGAGCCCCTGCAATCTCCTCCCTTGCCTCACACAGCAGCATGGGATACATCTCGTCTGGGCCTGGGGATTTATCCACTTTTAAGCCCGCTAAAACCGCTAGTACCTCCTCCCTCTCAATGCTAATTTGTTCAATGCTAATATGGTCCCATCTTTCCCAGCATTACATGTACCATACAACAAAAACTTCAAATTCAGTTTAATAACAGGTTTGCGGAGCCTTCCTGATCTCCTTACAGAAGATTTTGGTGTTGAACAAATTTTTGGGCTGTTTTGGTTTGGTTCTGAACGCAAAGATGATCCTGTTTCTATCTCAGACTTGTTTGAGCCTGATACTTTAGTTACTGAAGTCTGAACTGAGTCAAACTCATGTATGTGTTCATGATCAAGTGGTTCAAGATCACTGTCCAATCCAGGCCAGTAAACAAAGCTTCTTGCAATTGATTTCATACTGACAATCCCTGGATGTTCGGTATGAAGTTCAGCCCGAATTCTATCTCTCAGAGAAGTAGGTACCACCACTCTGTTTCCCCACTTGATACAACCTTGCTAACAAGACAATTAAGTACAACGGTTATGAATGGTTTCAACTCTGTGTCCGTACATTGATCAGTCCATCCATTCAAGGTGTTTTCGTACACTCTTTTCAGTAGAGTCCTTTTGAGTCTCATCTGCAATCTCAGTTGCATTCACGGGAAAGTCTTTGTCAACTGCACCTAGCGTGAAAATAGCACCTTCACTCCCAACACGAGTCCTCATGTGGCAACCTGGACAAGGCATCTGCGATTGCGTTTTGCTTTGAAGTGCGATATTCAATTGTGTAGTCATAGTGTGACAACAACACTGCCCAACGTTGCATTCTTGATGCGGCCATTGTAGGAATGGCAGATTTGGGCCCCAATATTGCTAGTAATGGTTTGTGACCAGTTATCAGGGTAAACTTTCTGCCGATCAGGAACTGTTGGAATTTCTTGATTCCAAACACTATGGCGAGTGCTTCCTTTTCAATTTGCATGTCGTTTCTTTCGCTCTTTGTGAGGGTTCGCGATGCGAACGTGATTGGTTTCTCTTGGCCGTCATCCATTGCGTGGCTTATGACAGCTCTCACACCGTAGCTGGAAGCATCACATGCTAACTTAAGCTCACACTCTGTGTCGTAGTGCACAAGTAGAGCATCACTAGAGAGACTTCTCTTACAAGTGTCGTAAGCTTCTTGTTGCGCTTTCGTCCACTTCCACTGGACATCCTTCTTGAGGAGCTCATGCAATGGAGCCAACATGGTCACTAACTCAGGTAGGAAACGTGCGTAGTACTGGACCAGTCCAAGGAAAGATCTCAACTCAGACATGTTCTGTGGCTTTGGAGCATTGATGACAGCATCAACCTTTTCCTTCACTGGTTGCAAGCCATTTGCCTCAACTTTCAGACCAAGGTACACAACCTTGGGCTGCACAAAAGCACATTTGCTCCTTTTTCAATTTGACATTGTAGGCATTCAACCTTTGAAGCACTATATCTAACACTTCTAGATTTTCTTCCTCGCTGCTTGTTGCGATCAGCACATCGTCTTGATTACATAAGCAATTTGGAACTCCTTGCAAAATATTATCCATCTTAGCCTGGAAGATTTTGGGGGAGGACTTTACACCATACGGCAGCTTGGTGTATGAGTACAGTCCTTTGTGTGTGTTGATGGTGAGATACTGTTGACTCTCTTTGTCAACATTCAGCTGAGCGTAAGCATGCGACAGGTCAAGCTTGGAGAAAACCTTTGACCCAGAGAGTGCTACATTCAAATCTTGCGATGTACGTAATGGGTACTGCTCATCGTCAACTGCTTGGTTGACAGTAACTTTGTAGTCACCGCACAAGCGTCCAGTTTTGTCTGCTTTGGGCACTACCACAATCGGGGTAGCCCATTCACTTTTGTCAGTTATTACTCGCACACTGTTCTCTCTGAGCTTCACTACCTCTTCCTCCATCTGACTTTTTAATGCATAGGGGACCGGCCTTGCTTTACAATAGACAGGCTTCGTGTTGGACTTGATGCAGATATGCGCATCGTACCCAGTGATGCCCTCATAACTGTCTGTGAACATACTTTCGTATTTGTTCAGCATTGTGTTGAGTCACTTCTTTGAAGCATCTACACTGAAGACATTTTTCCAGTCTAGTTTTAATTTTCTCAACCAGTCTTTGCCCATGAGGGTTGGCCTGTTGTTGTAGTTCGCTACAGTAATAGGCAGCTTTACTGACTGGCCATTGTGTTGAACTGCACATTCCATTTGTCCACGTCTCTAAGATTTATCTGGAGTAGGTTTTTAACTCTATGGTACTCTTTGTAAGTGGTATTTGATTAAACTTACTCTCGTATATGTGTCCTTACTCATGATAGAGCAGTCCGCTGCCATATCGATACACCTATCAATATATTGCTCATTGATCAAACATTTTGTACAGAAGTCTTTCTCATGACTGCTAGCGTTGCCGCTAGTAGAATAGATACTACTAGATGCCTAGTTCTTCAACATCAGGTGTATTCACTTCAATATTGTGAACTCCTCCCTTTTGTTTTCGCTGCTTTGCATTGCCACTATAATGGTTCTGATTTCCTGCTTTAGATCTAGCTCTGCAAGCTGTTGAAGTATGGCCTTTTTTCTGGCAGTGAAAACACTTCGCATTTCTATATTGGCAGGACTGTGGTGAGTAATTTCCATTGCAGCGATAACAATTCACTGAACTGTTCTCACTGACATGCTTTTGACCCAGTCTCACAGCTTTAGGTTCGGCGGTGGCATTATGACTGTAGACCTCAGCTGCACTAGTCACTTGAGTTGGACGGAGTTCCCTAGCATTCTTTTAAATGCCATCTCCATCGATAGGGCAATTTTGCATGCTATGTCAAACGTTAGGTTCGGTGTGTTCAGTAACTTGGACTGTGTGCGCTCATCCAGCAGTCCATATGAAGGGATAATTACTAGTCCTAGCCCCTTTTGGGCTACCCCGGATCAGGCGTATTCCCCAGACGTTCACCTTCAACTAAAGTTAGAGGTAGCCGAATCCTAAAGACACTTAATTGGGTTTACAGGTCCAGACTATCTCTCCCTAAAGGAAAGGAACAGCCTGAAGATGTTACCGTCCTCCAGATAGCACTTTTAATAAGTTTAGCTGGACTGTAACGTTTCGGATATTATGAGGGTCTGGAAAACTCCCCCAGAATTCTGCAACTCCTCACCAAAGAGTGTACAGAGATTGAGTTTGCGAGTTTGATACAGAAGTACTATGTGAAACAATTCTAAAAATATATAGATTTATTAAAGAACCGACATGTAATTTACAGTAGGTGTTTCAATCACAACATTAACAGTTCCAAATACAAAAATCTTACAATTCTATTATCAGAGATCATTATTCTCAAATCTTAACTTCGTTACATTTTTACATTTCTTAGTCTTATTCCAGGATATCCACCAAAATCAAATACAAGTACCTTGATCCCCGAGATACAAAGAGTTGAAGACTTACAGAGCTTGCCTCTGAAGCCTGAGAATTGCTTTGCCCCTTTACAGCGAATCTGTCTTCCCATTTGAAAGTCCAATTTTTATACCCTTTCTCAGTGGTACTTCCTTTGAAGTTTTCTGCTGATGTAAGTTAATTATCTCTAGTCATTTTTCTGCTGACCCCTTCTATTCTTACAGTTAGTTCAGCTGGTAGCAAGCAGACTCGTGTCTCTCCTTTAGGTGTTTCAAGTTCAACACAAAAACAATGTGACGGGTGGTGCCTCCCCCATTTGATGCCATTCTTACCAAGGTCTTCTGTTTGTATCTTTTGCATTTAGAGCACCTCAACCGGATGCACCATTGTCTTCTTAGTTACCTCAACTGGTTGCATTAAGAATTATGTCTCCTGTCTTTCATTTGATGTCATTTTTACGAAGGCATATGTTTCTTTAATTTTCTGTGTTTCATTTCAAAGTGCTGGTTTAAGACACCTTAACTGGGTATACCATTGTGTTCTTTCCAAGGCTTCAGACTTTTAAGAACCTCGAATCTTCTGTTTCATTAAGGCTATTGTTTCAGTGTCAACAACTTATCTTATCTCAAAAGCCTGTATGCTGTTTACAGATTTTCCATTGTTGAGGCTTTTAGATTTTCAAACCTAGTTTGTCATGTTTTAATAAAGTCAAAATTCTTTCATAGGATGGTGTATTTTTCTGAATATGGCGTATTCCTTCACACATACACAAACTTATCTCGCAATGCATGATCCAAAAATGTGCCAAAATTACAAAGCAAAGACAGGTTTTTAAGAGCTACAATGTACTCACTGATTGTTTCACTTTGTTTTTGGTTTCTGTACCAAACTTATAGCTCTCTGCTATTTCTAACGGCTTTGGGTCGAAATGGTTCTCGATTTTTCTCGACAATGTCTTCAAACGACACATCCTTTGCTTTCCCTGGTGAGAGTAGGTTTTTCAATGTTCCGTAGACATCTGGCCCAATCTCCATAGGAAAAATTGCTTTTTTCCATTCACGAATTACTTTATTTTGAGCTTGAACATTCTCATCTGCACCTTCGCTCTCAATAATGTTATTGGCCTTAAAAAACATCTCCATCTGCTCAATGTAAGAACTGAATGGATCGCGAGCTCGGTCATACATGCTGAGACTTCCGATGAATCCCGTAGGCGTGGCCATGATTGTCCTGATCCCGTCGAACAGTGACTCAGCGCGTTACCTGTGTACCTGTGAGAATCAACGCTGCTGTTGCTGTGTATACATACACGCGAAATCGAAGCACAGATGATTCTGCGGGAGCATTAATGGTAAAACGACGCAAAAATTCAGTTTAGATGTCACAAATTCACCTTAGACTTGTCCACTCCAAGGTTGAACACTGTGTCCTTCCATGATCCCTAAAAATGGCTTTGGGATCCCATCCTTGTCGCCAAAATGTAATATATGTGGGTAGAACAAATGAAGGACAGAGACATGATGAGTTGCCAGTCCATGTGCTTGCTTTAGTAGGCCAGAGCGAACTGAGCATGCTCATACCAAACCATGTGACAAACCATGTGATAATATATTACACCTGGCACTCTTGCTTCTAAGCTCATCAATCAAGTGGCGGTAGTTTTCCTATACGAGAACAGAATTCTTATTCATAATGTCGTTAATGCCAATGCACAAAGCAATGACAGTTCCCTTACACTCTCATTTAGTCATCCATCAGCAGCAGTGGCAGCAGAGCGGACCTGGGAGGAGCGGCGAGGTGGCAGCGGCGGTATAAAGTGAGCCCGAGGCACAGGTAGGCCCCACAGCAGCAGCGGCGGCAGTGCGGACCTGGGAGGAGCGGCGAGGCGGCGGCAGTACCAACTCAGCACCGGCAGAATTTTCAAAGAGTGTCGTCAGAAGTCAAAAGTGACGTCGGCACAAGGGAAGGGAGCTGATTGGTGAGTATCTGGTAAGTGTTTATACTTGGCTTTCTTAAAGTTTTAAGTTTATTCCAGCTAGGTTAGTAAATAGTCTGTTAATTAAAGGTATGGCAGGGCAGCTCACACCCGTGAAATGTACATTCTGTGCCATGTGGGAAGTCCTGGACACCTCCCGTGGTCTGGACGACCACATGTGCGGGAAGTATCGCCAGCTACAGCTCGAGCACCGGGTTACGGAGCTTGAGCGGCGGCTGCAGTCACTGCGGTGCATTCGCGACGCTGAGAGCTACGTGGGTAGCACGTTTCGGGAGGTGGTCACCCCGCAGCTTAAGAGTGTGCAGGCAGAGAGGGAATGGGTGACCGTCAGACAGAAGAGGAGGACCAGGTAGGTAGTGCAGGAGTCCCCTGAGCCCATCTTGCTCACCAACCAGTATTCGGTGCTGAGTACTGGTGAGGGCGATGGCTCCTCTGGGGAGTGCAGCCAGAGCCAAGTCCACAGCACCGTGGAAGTCTCAGCTGCACGGGGGGCGGCGGGGGGGGGGGGGGGGGGGTGAAGAGGAGAGGGAGAGCAATAGTGATAGGGGATTCAATAGTTAGGGGAGCAGACAGGCGTTTCTGCGGCCACAGACGTGACTCCAGGATGGTATGTTGCCTCCCTGGTTCCAGGGTCAAGGATGTCACTGAACAGCTGCAGGGCATTCTGAGGGGGGAGGGTGAACAGCCAGAGGTCGTGGTCCATATTGATACCAACGACATAGGTAGAAAGAGGGATGAGGTCCTGCAGGCACAGTTTAGGGAGCTAGGAAAGAGGTTAAAAAGCAGGACCTCAAAAGTAGTAATCTCTGGGTTATTAGCAGTGCCACGTGCTAGTGAGTACAGAAATAGGAAGATAGAGCAGATGAATGCGTGGCTGGAGAGATGGTGTAGGAGGGAGGGCTTTAGATTCCTGAGGAATTGGAACCGTTTCTGGGGGCGGTGGGACCTCTACAAGCCAGACGGGTTGCACCTCAACGGGAACGGGACCAATATCCTCACGGGAGGGTTTGCTAGTGCTGTTGGGGAGGGTTTAAACTAGCTTGGCAGGGAGATGGGAACCTAAGAATAGAGTCAGTAGGGAGGGAAGAAAAACTGGAATTGGAAAACAAAAACATAGAAAGTAAATTGGAAGGACAGAGGAATCAAGGGCTAGATAGTAGTCAACAAGGAGGTTTGTCTGTACTAAATGGTATATACTTCAATGCAAGGAGTATAGCGAACAAGGCAGATGAGCTGAGGGCACAGGTAGATACTTGGGATTATGATATTATAGCTATTACAGAGACGTGGCTGAAAGAGGGGCAGGTATGGCAGCTCAACATTCCTGGTTACAGGATTTTCAGACGGGATAGAGAGGGAGGTAAAAAGGGAGGGAGGGGTCGCGGTATTGATTAAAGAAACTATTACAGCTGTGAGGAGGGATGATATGTTGGAGGGATCATCAAACAAGGCCATATGGGTCAAATTGAAAAACAAAAAAGGGGCGATCACACTGCTGGGAGTGTACTACAGACCCCCAAACAGTGAGAGGGAAATAGAAGAACAAATATGTAGACAAATTTCTGTGAAGTGCAAAACTATAGGGCAGTAATAGTAGGGGATTTCAACTACCCCAATATTAACTGGGATAAAATTGGTGTGAAGGGTATAGAGGGTGCATAATTCCTAAAATGCATCCAGGAGAACGTTTTTAGCCAGTATGTAGCAAGCCTAACAAGGGAGGGGGCGGTTCTGGACTTAGTTTTAGGGAATGATGCTGGGCAGGTAGAAGGCGTATCAGTGGGGGAACATTTTAGTGCTAGTGACCATAATTCAGTTAGATTTAAGGTAGTTATGGAAAAGGACAAGGAATAAAAATTCTAAATTGGGGAAAAGCAAATTTTGCTAAGCTCAGAGGGGATTTAGCCATAGTGGATTGGAAACAGCTACTTGAAAATAAATCAGTGTCAGAACAGTGGGAGGCATTCAAGGAGGAGATCCGGAAGGTTCAGACCAAATATGTGCCCTTACAGAAAAAAGGTGGGACTAACAAATCTAGAGCCCCCTGGATGTCTAGGGACATACAGGGTAGGATAAAGAAAAAAAGGGAGGCGTATGACAGATACCGAGGGCTAAATACTCCAGAATCTTTAGAGGAGTACAGAAAGTGCAGGGGTGCAATTAAAAAGGATATTAGGAAAGCAAAGAGAGAGCATGAAAAATTCTTGGCAAGTAAAATCAAGGAAAACCCAAAGATGTTTTATAAATATATTAAGAGTAAGAAGATAACTAAAGAAAGGCAGTTTCCAGTAGGGTTCCGCAGGGCTCAGTACTAGGTCCCTTGCTTTTTGTGGTATATATCAATGATCTAGACTTGAATATAGGGGGTATGATTAAGAAGTTTGCAGATGATACTAAAATCGGCTGTGTGGTTGATGCTGAAGAAGGAAGCTGTAGACTGCAGGAAGATATCAATAAATTGGTCAGGTGGGCAGAACAGTGGCAAATGGAATTCAATCCGGAGAAGTGTAAGGTAATGCATTTGGGGAGGCCTAACAAGGAAAGGGAATACACATGAAATGGTAGGACACTGAGTAGTGTAGAGGAACAAAGTGACATTGGAGTGCATGTCCACAGATCCCTGAAGGTAGCAGGCCAGGTAGATAAGGTGGTTAAGAAGGCATACGGAATGCTTGCCTTTATTAGAATACAAGAGCAGGGGAGTTATGCTTCAACTGTTTAAAACACTAGTTAGGCCTCAGCTAGAGTACTGCGTGCAGTTCTGGTCACCACATTACAGGAAAGATGTGATTGCACTAGAGAGGGTACAGAGGAGATTTACGAGGATGTTGCTGGGAGTAGAGAATCTTAGCTATGAGGAAAGACTGGATAGGCTGGGTTTGTTTTCCTTAGAACAGAGGAGGCTGAGGGGAGACCTTATTGAGGTGTATGAAATTATGAGGGGCCGAGATAAAGTGGATAGAAAGGACCTATTTCCCTCAGCAAAGGGGTCAAAAACCAGGGAGCACAAATTTAAAGTAACTGGTGGAAGGTTTAGAGGGGATTTGAGGGGAAATTTCTTCACCCAGAGGGTTGTGGGGGTCTGGAACTCATTGCCTGAAAGGGTGGTAGAGGCAGAAACCCCAACCACCTTTAAAAAGTACTTGGATGTGCACTTGGGATGCTGTAACCTGCAGGGCTACAGACCAAGAGTTGGGAAGTGGGATTAGGCTGGATAGCTCTTTGTTGGCCGGCGCGGACATGATGGGCCAAAATGGTCTCCTTCCATGCTGTAACTTTCTATGATTCTATGATTCACCCTGTAATGAATGTCCTCAACTCTAGCACTTGGAAAGCCATTACTACCTCAAGAATGCCTTACCTTTACAAAGTATACTGGTGGCATGGCACACTATGGAGTCTCCAATAAGCAAAGCATACTGCCCTACCATTCCCCTGTTTCATTGTCTTCTTTTTTTGCAGCTTGCTGGACTTTGTGCATCTCCCTGCTTGCAGCTGGTTTCAAAGAAATGTCCAATGTGTTGTTGTTGGTCATCTCAGTAGACTGAGAACTGTCCAGGTTACTTAGAATTGAAAATCTGTTTGGGGATGTAACGAAACACTCAAGTGTAGTATATGTATTAGATTGATTAGTTTTAGATAAAAAATCTACCTGCTGATTTACCCAGGAATTCATCAAAATCCAGAAAGTACTTCAAGTCCTTCACCTGCTTAAAAGGAAATTTCCAGCTCAAGGGAAGCAACTTTCAAATAGATGCAAGAACTCTCGTGCTTCCTCTCCATTACTCCCTACTTAAAATAACCTTAAATATGTAATAGCACACTCCTGACAATGAAGGTTTTATTCATTCTCGTTTGCCATAAGTGTTGCCACGTGTTGCTTTATCTTGCAGCCTATAGGAAAGGAGTAAGGGGGCAAAGAAGAAAAATACAAACAGAACCTTTAACTCATCCAGTTGCAATTCCCATGATCACATTTCCCTTCGCAAAAGGGAAGACTTCTACACTCTGTCAATCCTCATTCAGCTCAAGTCTACAAATGAGACAGATGAAGATAAGTTAGGAGTGAGTGAGAGAGAAGGACGTGGAGAATTTTTTTTTTACATCTTTTTTCATGTGAGTGATGGAAAGCACAAAGATAGGATTCACTGCCACCAGTTTGCATCTTTTATGAGGTGAAACTGCTCCTTTAAGTGTGGGTGGGGAAGCAGACTACAGTACTGTATTCCTGCTAATCTGCAGCCTGACCCCATTTTCCAGGCACCATATGCCACACTGTGAAAGATCCACCCACTCCTCCCCCATCAGAATTTAAGGGGTCCCTGTAAATGGGGATGAAATCCTGGCAACATCAGCTTCTGCCCCAAATTCCTTACTGCCCAAGACAGAATTCTTCTTTTCCACTCTCCCTAAATCCAGGGATTTTGAGTCTATGTTGTTTGTGTACATTCATTTTAATTAAACCTGAACAGATTTAAAATTAATTAAGCAATAGGTCCACTTAAAGAGGGCTTCCCGGATTGTTGAGTGAATAAATGCACCATGTGGTATGATATTTCCATTAGATGACAACAGTTGGTCTCCGTGTTCCTGGGGGAAGGGAAAAGAAAAATCAGGTATCTCTTCTGTTGACTGTCCACAGACTCTTGTTGGAAAATTTGCATGCATGGACATTGATTGAAGACAGACTTGAGATTGGCTGTGTTGTCTCTTATGGTCAAATAGCCCATGAACATTTGCTTTCCAGGCGCACACATGAAGAATGGTCACTTGGGTGAGGTATTGGTGGATTTTTGTCCAAATGGAACTGTCTGCATCCAGCATTAATCAGACTTTTCAGGGGAGAAGAGAAAACTGGGAAGAAAATAATCTGAAATTCTAATAAACACTGCAGCACAGAAAAATAAGAAATAGTGTCCAGAAACATATCTCAACTTCATCCCTGCAGCCGTCAGGAAGATTTAGCTGTTAAAATAGTCCAGTTTAGTCACTGTAGAATTTTACATTTGACTGAGGGTTGGATTTGGCACCTTAGAAGTTCCGAAAAAACCAGAAACCAATGCCAGCAACATTTCAGTCCAAGGAATGCTGTGTGGGATCATTCTGTAATTTAATCTATCTCTTCAGAACACTTGGCTGTCTCTGAAGTGTTTTTAAGGTGACGGTTTTGATGTGTCATGTAGGAAAGGTCAGCGAAAGTGGGAGAAGCAGGCCACATGAGCCTGGAATTTGCTTATCAAGTTTCCCGATTGTGCTGTTGTATGATTAGTCCCCAGCTGTCACACTCTGTGCGTGCCTGTTTTTTTACCCACACGCCTTCCAGTTTAGGAAGGTCAAAACCGCTCATTATTGTTTCCCCTCCAGGGACTTTCTTTCGACAAGGACAGCATGTTGTGAGCATCTGATACTGTCTGTTTGCTGCTAGCAGATTTCTCATTTGCATTTCACCGCCCCCCTACCATGAATCAGCACACTGACATGCAATCGAAGGAAGATCCCTACATTGGCAGCTGAGTCACATGAATAGCTGGAATTGTTTGTTCCACACAAACTGCTTCCCAGAAAAACCACCAGAAAGTCCGTATTTCAATAGAACAGTTTCTTTGTAACTGAGAAATTAAAGAAACAATCCTCCCCATATACATTTTTTTTATGTGTCAAAGGACTACATCTTAAAATCTACATAATCAAGCCTTCCCAAATACTGCATGTAATTTTTTAAACAGGAATGGAGTTGAGTAAATTAAGATCTTGGTGTTCACTCTGACACCATAGGAATACCCATTGGCAGAAAAAGGAGGCTAGTCAGTGTAACAACATTAATAAAATGGGAGAATATCTGTTCTTCCAAACTGTAAAGTGCACAATGATGGTAATATACTGGGGGAGGGGGCAGGATTGTTTTGTTCAGAGAAGCTGGGGAAGGTATGTGATGCATATAGTTGCCAACCACAAGTGATTTAAATTCCTAGATCAATACTGATATTCATAGCTACCATGTTGAATACTAGAATTAATTTAAACCTAAGCAAAGCTTCCCAAGAGCCAGGACTTCAGGCAATTGCTGGATATTCCAGGAACACACTGGAAATTGGCAACCCTCATGGGTAGCCAGGAAGACTACATCGTATCTTAAAAAAAATTGATTAATACTGAGAAGCTGGATAAATATTTGGATGGGAACTAGATTCGTAGGGTTAAATATAGATTGAGATGGTTAAATATACCACAGATCATGAGGGTTCCCACGCTGCTGCGGCATGTTGTCTGTGGAGGAGAGCCGGCCTAGGAATAATAGCGATGCGAATGTGAATGAATATTGCTTATGGTTTGCTTAATTACCTTTGGAGATCATGGAGCTTTTGTACAGAACTTTCCCTCAAGAGGTTAGCTGGGTGGAGTATATACCATGATAGGGCAGTGTCCTAGGCCCAACCAGCTTCAGCTGCTTCATCAATGACCGTCCCTCCATCATAAGGTCAGAAGTGGAGATGTTCGCTGATGACTGCACAGTATTCAGTGCCATTCACAACTCCTCAGATAATGAAGCAGTCCATGCCTGCATGCAGGAAGACCTGGATGACATTCAGGCTTGGGCTGATAAGTGGCAGGTAACATTCGTGCCACACAAGTGCCAGGCAATGACTATCTCCAACAAGCGAGAGTCTAACCACCACCCCTTGGCATTCAATGGCATTACCATCGCCAAATCCCCCACCATCAACATCCTGGGGGTCACCATTGACCAGAAACTTAACTCGACCAGCCACATAAATACTGTGGCAACAAGAGCAGGTCAGAGGCTAGGTATTCTGCGGCGAGTGTCTCACCTCCTGACTCCCCAAAGACTTTCCACTATCTACAAGGCACAAGTCAGGAGTGTGATGGAATACTGTCCACTTGCCTGGATAAGTGCAGCTCCAACAACACTCAAGAAGCTCGACACCATCCAGGACAAAGCAGCCCGCTTGATTGGCACCCCATCCACCACCTTAAATAGTCACTCCCTCCACCACTGGCATACCGTGGCTGCAGTGTGTACCATGTACAAGATGCACTGCAACAACTCGCCAAGGCTCCTTCGGCAGCACCTCCCAAACCCGCGACCTCTTCCACCTAGAAGGACAAGGGCAGCAGGTGCATCACCTCCAAGTTCCCCTCCAAGTCATACACCATCCTGACTTAGAAGTATATCGCCGTTCCTTCATCGTCGCTGGGTCAAAATCCTGGAACTCCCTCCCTAACAGCACTGTGGGAGTACCTTCACCTCACAGACTGCAGCGGTTCAAGAAGGCGGCTCACCACCACCTTCTCAAGGGCAATTAGGGATGGGCAATAAATGCTGGCCTTGCCAGCGACGCCCAGATCCCATGAACGAATAAATAAAAGGGTGGATTGTATATGCGGTTTGACGCATCCAAAAGAAAGAAAAAAGACTTACATTTATATAGCGCCTTTCACGACCACCGGACGTCTCAAAGCACTTTACAGCCAATTAAGTACTTTTTTGGAATGTAGTCACTGTTGTAATGTGGGAAACGCAGAAGCCAATTTGCACACAGCAAGCTCCCACACACAGCAATGTGATAATGACCAGATAATCTGTTTTTGTTATGTTGATTGAGGGATAAATATTAGCCAGGACACTAGGGATAGCTCCCCTGCTCTTCTTCGAAATAGTGCCATGGGATCTTTTACATCCACCTGAGAGAGCAGACGGGGCCTCGGTTTAACAACTCATCTGAAAGACGGTACCTCCAACAGTGCAGCACTCCCCTGGAGTGTCAGCCTAGCTTTATGTGCTCAAGTCCCTGGAGTGAGACTTGAACCCATAACCTTCTGACTCAAAGGCAAGCGTGCTACCCACTGAGCCACAGCTGACACTGCACCTGTCTGCACCTTCTTAATAGCACCACCATTTATTTGCACTGTGTGTAGCCATTCCCTCAGGCGCAAACAAAATAGCAAGTCTGTACATGCCAGAAACAAAATTGTAAGGTTACTTGTATCATGCGTTACACCGGGAAAAAAACCTAAAATATTGATTATGCTCAAAGTGGCAGAATCAACAGTGAGTTTGCAGCAACACATATAAAATTGAGCCCCATGATTTTTTTTTGGCCTTATTGAGGCCTCATTCAGGTCTAATTTATACTCCAATGAACTGCCTAAATAGGGTTGCCACCCAGTGAGTTTGGACTGGTTAGTCTTCAAGTGCAGTGTCCAAAACAATTCTGAAATATAAACCAGATACTAAAACTCATTTTTTTCAAAGTCAGTTTTTCCACTTTCGTGTGTCTTGATTAATTATTAAGGTTTCAAAAAACATTATAATTTATCAAATTACCAACTGTGAACTCACCATCTGTTCTGCCTGTATCCTGCCTGCTTGGTTTTGGACTTGGTGAAAGGTGGCAACCTTATACAGTCTCCACCACTTATAGCAGGCTCGTTGGAGTTAACGCTATTTACCAGCTATAAGTGGTGGATGTTAAAACTGATCTCCACCTGCTGTGATCCCTGTGGGCTCCACTGGTCACTAGAATATGGAGTGGTGTGGGATGCAGCTTCCACTCAGTTCCTATACTGGCCGAGAGAAATACGAGTCTGCCAGCAAAGAGATAAAATCATGAGAGAAACACATGGCAGCACCAACACGTCCTGGAGTCCTGATCAGGGATAAAAACTGAACATCGCGCACTGGCACATACAGTACGGGGGGGCTGACGAGAAGTGAAGAACTGCCTGAAATAGCCTAATATGTTCCTTTCCTTTTGATTACAATTTATTTATTAACGAAGTTAAGTTAATCACATGTCCAGCTGCTAACATATCCATTTTCAACAGATCTGAAAGAAAATCACATGAAATTTGTTTTAAATTGAAACATTTCTTCCATTTTAAAACATTTTTAGTGTGGCAATGTGAGGAAGAAATATTCTGGAAGTTTCCTTCACTACCTTTGAGGATCAGAGCGTGGATTTGGATAAACAGGGCATCATTCCAAAGATTGCAGATGACACGTAACTCGGAAATGTAGTAAACAACAAGGAGGATAGTGACAGACTTCAGGAGGACATAGACAGACTGGTGAAATGGGCAGACACATGGCAGATAAAATTTAAGGCAGAGAAGTGTGAAGTGATACATGCTGGTAGGAAGAAAAAGGAGAGGCAATATGAATTAAATGGTACAATTTTAAAGGGGGTGCAGGAACAGAGAGACCTGTGGGTGTATGTACACTAATCTTTCAAGGTGGCAGGACAAGTTGAGAAGGCTGTTAAAAAAAGCACATGGGATCCTTGGCTTTATTAACAGAATTGAGAGGTCGCACAACACCAGGTTATAGTCCAACAGTTTTATTTGAAATCACAAGCTTTCGGAGCTATCGATTGCTCCTTCCTCAGGTGAAGTGGCATAGAGGCATAGAGTACAAAAGCAGGAAATTATGAGGAACCTTTATAAAACACTGGTTAGGTCTCAGCTGGAGTACTGTGTTCAATTCTGGGCACCACACTGTAGGAAGGATGTCAATGCCTCAGAAAGGGTGTAGAATTCGCAAAATTATCGCGATTTTATAAAATAAGAAGGAGACATATAGTTTCGTACAAACAGCTTTATTTCAGCAGAATGCTGTCAGGTTTTCAAAGTGGACACAAACAGCCTGTAAAATGGCCGCCACGCCTCGTGGCAGAACATTCTAGACTTTTCAATGAGCAGACAAGATGGCGTTCCAATAAACATTTGTGCGAGATCGGACAAGACTCAGCACATTTGAGATGATTCACAAGACATAATGGGTTTGCATTCTACACATAAATACTGGAATCGGTCTCCCAGGTGTGAATAAGGGCTATTGTACCGAGCGATCAAGAACCCATCCAAAGACATTAATATGCAAAATCCCCACGACTCTACGATGAGAGAGCCGTTTGCGGGTAGTTACAGAAAACATTTGGAAGCCCCAAAACCCCTCCAGGGAAAATACTGGCCGGTTCCACAATGGGAAAAGTATTAACGGGTACTCAGGCAGTTACAAGTATCACCGAAACCCATTATAAACGGAGATCACCCTATACAAGAAGTTTGAGCGCCAAAACCCTGACAAAAGAAAGACATTAAGATTGGGCGGGAAAAGAGGAATTACAGCACTATAACTGTAAGGTACAACCGTCCATCTTCCTCTTGCCGTTTGCTCTTGCCTCTTGACTCTTGGATCTTGACTCTTGACTGCTGTCTCTGCCTCTTGCTGCTCGACTTGCTGGAAGACTATTGAACTTTCTGATCCGCCAGGATCAACCTCGTGGCTTGCCGCGAAGATCTGTGAAGAACTGGGCTGTGAAGCCTTGAAACGGGCACACCATCCCGAGAAGTCGGTAAATGGTGTTGGAACCGAAGGCCCGAGATGAGATGAGATGAGAAGAGAAGAAGACGACAATACGTATCGCCATGGTCAGTAAGCCCCGACCACGCCTATAGGTCGAATAAACACTTTCCTTGCCCAGGAAGACCATTCTTTGAGTTTTACAAACTGGTGAGGGCACAGGAAGACCATTCTTCGAGTTTTATCGCATCGGTGCGAGGGCACAGGAAGACTATTTTTTGAGTAGTGTCGGAACTCCGAGGACAACACAGATCTTCATGACAGCAGACGGTCCAGCCTGCTAGCCGGAGCAGAAACGAGTAAACAAGTGGGGTACAGAGACCCCTGATCAACACGTGGGTGGTCAGGTGCTGCGATAAAAACATCCGAGCAGAGTTTCGGAATTCTCCGAGTTATCACGAGTGGTGAGCATGAGTCTCGATCCTACAAATCTAGTTTAGGGCAGGTATTGATAGGGGAGGGTTTAAGTTTTAAGGATAATTGTAATGTGTGCCCCCTTTTACGATGTGTCGTGCGCTCCTCGTTTCCCTAAAATTAGTTACATAACTGCGTGTAAGATTGTACTGTCATTAATCTGTGCTTATGACATGTATTTTGTAATCTTGAATAATATGCAATAAAGATTTTCCATTTTGCACTATTCAACCGGGTCTACCTGAGTTTTCTCTGCATTATTGCTCTCGCACCTAAGTCCAGTGTCAGAACCGTAAGGGCGAGTGGGTCGAACCACTCACAGGGGTCTAGTGTTACCAGGCTGGCTGGAGACCAGAACAGGCAACAAGGCCTAACCTCGCACTAGCACCCAGGCTAAGCACAGAGCCACAGGTCTCACCCCTTACAAGGGTACAGAAAAGATTTACAAGAATGGTACCTGGGATGAGGGACTTCAGTTACGTGGATAGACTGGAGAAGCTGGGGGTTGTTCTCCTTTAGAGCAGTGAAGGCTAAGAGGAGATTTGATAGGGGTGTTCAAAATCATGAACGGTTTTGATAGCGTAAATAAGGAGAAACTGTTTCCATTGGCAGAAAGGTCGGTAACCATTGGACACAGATTTAAGGTGATTGGCAAAAGAACCAGAGGCGACATGAGGGAAAAGTGTTTTTACGCAGCGAGTGGTTGTGATCCGTAATGCACGGCCTGAAAGAGGTGGTGGAAGCAGATTCAATAGTAACTTTCAAAAGGGAATTGGATAAATACTTGAAGGGAAAATTATTACAGGGCTATGGGGAAAGAGCAGGGGGTTGGGACTAATTGGATAGCTCTATCAAAGAGCCGGCACAGGCATGATGGGCCGAATAGCCTTCTTCTGTACTATATCATTCTATGATTCTTATAGAGAACTTTCTCTCAGTTGATTCAATGGGTGGGGCATAATCTTTGATGCAGTAGATCGTACATGCTCTGTGGAGGAATAGGCTGAATGAGTTGAATGCCCTTTTCTTAGCTAATACTGCAAATGCATCCTTATTCTGCTGAAATCTTGTTGTTAGTGCTTCACTTACACTCTGCTCTATAGTCAAGACCTAAGCCATCATCTTTCACCCTGCCACAAACACTGTACCCTTACCACCAATTCTATCTCCCTCCACAGCCACTATCACAAGCTGAACCAGACTGTTCCCAACATCGGCATCCTATTTGACCTCAAGCTGAGCTTCTGACTGCATAGTCTCTGCATCACAAAAAAAACATATAGTGAATTTATAAACATAATTTAGCTATTACTGGTTCAATGTGACCATTCTCTAATACTGTATTCTCAAAATAAATGCAAGTTTTTTTTTAAAAACACAAAATTTTAAAAAAGTTCAGAAAAATTCACAAAATAGAAAGAGCAAAAAACAGCTCTATCAAAGTACTGGAAAAATGAAGGGGGGGAAATTCTCTTCTTGCCACCTGTTTGCGCTGCTATCCTGGTGAAAAATGGCGGCCACCACTCTAATGCCCTTCTCTGGCGCGATTCTCGGCGGCCGCCATTTTGGTGGGGGTCTTAGCGCTGCCAATAGCAGTGCTGGCTCTGGAGACGCAAATGTGGAGAACGTGATGTCAGTTGGTGTACAACACTGACTTAATGTCACACGCTGTGTTTAGCGCCGGGTCCTAAGCTCACTCTGAAAAGCAAGCATTCAGCAGACTGACAGAGACGCTGTCAGCACTTCTTAAAGGGCCACACATCTTTCAGGTAAGTTTGCATTTAAGCTTTTGGACTGGATTTTAAAAAAAAATTTATTGAAGTAGTGGCTTGGTGCACTACATGTTAAAAGTTTTTTACATGTGCAGGGAGTGCTGCTGGATGCTTGCAAGGCCTAGGATGGTAAAGGAAGGCCTCTGAGAAGACAGAAAATGCTGGAAATACTCAGCAGGTCAGGCAGCATCCGTAGAGAAAGAAACAGAGTTCACATCTTAGGTCGAGATGCTGCCTGACCTACCGAGTATTTCCAGCATTTTCTGCTTTTATTTCAGATTTACAGCATCAGCTCACAGAGGGAAATAGAAGATGCAGAAGAGGAAGACATAGGATTACATAGGATATACAGCACTCGAGCCTCCTCCCATCTTAACTCTATCAGCATAACCCTCTATTCCCTTCTCCCTCATATGCTTATCTAACCACCCCTTAAATGCTATACTATTCGCTTCAACCATTCCTGTGGTAGCGGGTTCCACATTCTTACCACTCTCTGGGTAAAGAAGTTTCTTCTGAATTCCCTATTTGATTTCTTGGTGATTATCTTATATTGATAGCCTCTAGTTTTGCTCTTCCCCACAAGTGGAACATTCTCTCTGTGTCTACTCTATCAAAACCTTTCATGATTTTAAAGACTTCTATTAGGTCACCCATCAGCCTTCTTTTTTCAAGAGAAAAGAGACCCAACCTGTTCATCCTTTCCGGATAGGTATACCCTTGCATTTCTGGTATCATCCTTGTAAATCTTCTCTGCACCCTCTCCAGTGTCTCGATATCTTTTTATAATATGGCGACCAGAATTGTACACAGTACTCCAAGTGTGGTCTAACCAAGGTTCGATATAAGTGTAGCATAACTTCACTACTTTTCAATTCTATCCCTCTAGAAATAAACCCTAGTGCCTGGTTTGCTTTTTTAATGAAATTGTTAACCTGTGTCGATACTTTTAGTGATTTGTGTATTTATACTCCGAGATCCCTTTGCTCCTCTACCCCATTTAGATTCATATTTTCCAAGTAATATGTGACTCTCTATTTTTCTTACCAAAATGTAATACCTCACATTTATCTGTGTTGAATTTCATTTGCCAATTATATGCCCATTCTGCAAGTATATTAATGTCTTCTTGGTATTTGTTGCAGTCCTCCTCAGTATTGACTATCCCCCCTAATTTGGTGTAGTCTGCAAATTTAGAAAATGTGTTTTTGATTCCAAAGTCTAAATCATTAATATAAATTGTGAACAATAGTGGTCCCAACACTGATCCTTGTGGAACACCAATTCCCACCTTCTGCCACTCTGAATAGCTATCCTTTACCCTGACTCTCTGCTTTCTATCTTGAAGCCAGCTAGCTATCCATTCTGCTTCTTCTTCTTCTTCTTCTTTCTTCCTTCTTGTTGCTTCTTCCTGCTACTTGTCCCGACTCCGCATTCCCTGACCTTATTCATTATTCTATTATGTGGTACCTTATCGAAGACCTTTTGAAAATCTAGATAAATTACATCTACTACATTACCCTTGTCTACTCTCTCTGTTACCTCTTCAAAAAATTCAATTAGGTTGGTCAAGCAAGACTTTCCCTTTTGAAATCCATGCTGACTATTTATTATTATATTTTTGGTTTCTAGATGTTCTTCCATTTTCTCCTTTAGTAGGGATTCCATTATTTTTCCTACCACCGATGTTAAGCTGACTGGTCTATAGTTCCCTGGACATGTTCTATCTCCCTTCTTAAATATAGGTATTACGTTAGCTATCCGCCAGTCCTCTGGCACTACATCTTTTTCTAACGAATTACTAAATATGTGTAGTAATGCCTCTGCTATCTCTTCCCTAGATTCTTTTAAAATGTGCGGATGTAATCCGTCCGGACCAAGGGTTTTATCCTCTTTGAGTTTCATTAGTTTATTTAATATATCTCCTTGTTTTATTTTAAATGCAGTTATCTCATTGCTCGTCTCATCATCCGATGTTATCTCCCTGGTAAATACTGAAGCAAAGTAATTATTTAATATCTCTGCCATCTCTCTATCTTTGCCTGTGGTATTATCCTGTCCATCCCTTAATGGCCCTATTCCCATTCTGACCTTCCTTTTTTAATTTACGTGCCTGTAAAATATTTTACTATTTTGTTTTATGTTACTTGATAATTTAATTTAATAGTTCCTCTTTGCTTTCCTAATTGTTATTTTGACTTATCTCCTAATCTTTTTGTATTCTCTCTCATCATGCTCTCCCTTGCTGCCCATGTACTTAATGTATGCCTCTTTCCTAACTCTCAATTTTTCCCTTATGGCTTTATTCATCCATGGTGTCTCATTAGTGTTTAGTTTGTTCTTGTTTTTTAGCGGAATATATTTTTCCTGGTTTCTGTTGAACACCATTTTAAATGTTTCCCATTGCTGTTCTACATCACTGTTTGCCAATATTGTTGCCCATTTTAGTTTCCCAACTTCTATTCTCAGCCCCTCAAACTCAGCTTTTCTCCAATCTATTACCCTGGTCTTTGTCATACTTATGTCTTTCTCAATTATTATGTTAAAGCATATCATATTATGGTCACTATTGCCTAGATGTTCTCCTACTTTTACTTCTCTTATCTGCTCTGGTTCATTACCCACTACTAGATCCAATAGCGAATCCTCCCTTGTTGGGCTTTTTACATATTGGGTTAGAAAGGAGTCCTGCAGACATTGTAGGAACTCCGTTCCCTTATCCCCTTCACCTACCTCTTCAGTCCAATTAATATCGGGGTAGTTGAAATCCCCATGATTATTATTCTATGGGGTAAAAATTCAGTTGGTTGCGCCTCCCATTAGCGCCTTAAGAGGGCGCTAATGGGGCGCAAAGCCGCTAACGCCCGGGCGCAGCGATGTTTGCGCCGCTCGAGAACTTAACTTGAGATTGTGCGGCGGCGCTAAAACTTACCGCTGCGACCACCTGCGCGCGCAGATTGTGACGTCATTCCATGGTGCAACGCCCTTGTGGCGCCCCGGAGCGGAAATTGAGTGGCGCCCCCTGCCTTACCGCCTGGCGCTTCCAACGACCGGAAGACTGGAACGCTATCAATCGCTGTGGGGCTGGGGGGGGCGCTATTTAAAGGGGGCCTCTTCCTGTCTTTTATTGTTGGTGGCATTTTTGAACTGCGCATTCTGAGAGAGAGAGGGAGAGACTTCTGGAGAGATTCAACGTTGTGTGAAGGAGTTTTGGGTACTGAGCAGCACTTTGCAGGTTCATTTTGATTTGCCATTCCTTGTATCGATTTAGCAGAGACTGTGGGAGCTGCACTCTGAGCTCTTTGCCTGGTACTCTCCATTGTTCTTTCCAGCACATTTGATGTGCAAGTCTCTCCAGGCCGAGATTCAAGGCTGCAATGAACAGGATGTGGATGGAAAGCAAGATTAACCATCCCCTTTAAGAACTGGCCCGTGCCATTGTGTGTGTGTTCCATTGCTGACTGACATTACATGAGCTTTGCCAGCGCTCTGAGGTAGCGCCTCACTCCTTGGCCTTTGCGCCTTAAGACAGGTGTGCAGCGCCTGCTTTAGCGCTCC
This sequence comes from Squalus acanthias, assembly GCA_030390025.1. Classification (NCBI taxonomy): domain Eukaryota; kingdom Metazoa; phylum Chordata; class Chondrichthyes; order Squaliformes; family Squalidae; genus Squalus; species Squalus acanthias. The sequence goes on along the minus strand of CM059439.1, from coordinate 46,988,371 downwards.
ACTCACCTCCCGGGGCGGTAAAAGTGAAGTTTCCAGTCAGTGCCGATAATTAGCGCCAGGCGCTAATATTTGCGTCCAGACGATATTTGCGCCCCAAATGGGGCGCGACCTAATTTCTACCCCTATGTCTTTTACTCATTTCCCTAATTTGTCTCCATATTTCTTCCTCCACCTCCCTTCCACTATTAGGTAGTCTACCCCTATTAGTGTGATTGATCCTTTATTATCTTTTATCTCTATCCACATGGATTCTATTTCTGTTTTGCTGAGAGCTGTCACTTTTTTCTACTGCCATTATGTTATCCCTAATACGTACAACTACTCCACCTCCTGTTTTTCCTTCTCTATCTTTTCTAAATATGCTATACCCTGCAATGTTTAATTCCCAGTCCTGATTTTTCTGTAGCCGTGGGCTGGATTTTGCCAATGGGGAGCTTTTGGAGGCGGGACTCCCACTTGTCGGGTTTTAGTCCCACCTCCATCGACTTCTGGACAACCCACGCTATTTTCCCTTGATTGATCTGGTTAAGCCCGCCCAGTGGGTTTAGCAGGCCAATTAAGGGAAAGCCGGTGACAAAGAATGTCAGCGTATGACGTTTCATCTGTCAAAAAATTTTGACAGATGAATTGTCATTGTTTGACATTCTCTGTTGTTTGATGAGTCCTTGTATTCAAGACTCACCAAAGCTATCTGCTGAGCAGAAATCAGATGGCTGTTGCATCGGAGAATGCAGCAGCCATCTGTCATCTCTGTCGGTGTGATACGGGAGCCTCCGGTTCCCCAACTGTTGAAGCCTGCAGGAAGAAACAAAGGTAAGTAAACATTTTCTATCACTTAACACTCACCTCACATACTTACCTCTCCACACTTGCACCCATCACTCACCTCTACAGCGCACTTTTGGACCCCTCTGACCCCCTGCTCGCCTCGCTGACCGTGGCGGAGTTTCCAGACGTCAGGAAGCCCGCACTTGCAGGGGTAAAATGGGGATAATCCTCTTAACTGCCTGTTCACTACTTGAAAAAATATGAAACTATCGGATTGTCGTAAAAACCCATCTGGTTCACTAATGTAATTTAGGGGAGAAAATCTGCCATCCTCACTGACATGAATCTTGTCATTCATGTGGAAATGACTTATGAAATAATACTGGGCGGCCTGCTGGTGGCGCTGTCCAGGGAGAGTATAAATACTCGGGCATGGGCCCAGCTTGCTCAGGACATTCTTTAACAGGAACCAGTGAAGGCCACAACTAGACCTCCATGTTGAAAACAGTTGATTGAAGCTTTGTTTAATGCTTAGACCAAGTGCCTAGTAGTTTTCTTACGTCACTTACCTGTTCTGGCCTATATGTGAATCCAGACCCACATCTCAAATGGCCTAGCAAGCAATTCAGTTTTACAAAACAGCTACGAAAAACAATAATAAGAATAAAACCGCATGGATGACCCGGCATCGACCTAGGCACTGGCTTCAGACATGACAATGGCACATCCAGCCCAGTCGACCCTGCACAGTCCTCTCTAACATCTGGAGACATGTGCCAATGTTGGGAGAGCTGTCCCACAGACTAGTCAAACAACAGCCTGACATAGAAACATAGAAAAATAGGAGCAGGAGTAGGCCATTCGGCCCTTCGAGCCTGCTCCGCCATTTAATATGATCATGGCTGATCCTCTATCTCAATACCATATTCCCTCTCTCCCCATATACCTTCATGCCTTTTGTGTCCAGAAATCTATCTATCTCCTTCTTAAATATATTCAGTGACTTGGCCTCCACAGCCTTCTGTGATAGAAAATTCCACAGGTTCACCACCCTCTGAGTGAAGAAATTTCTCCTCATCTCAGTCCTAAATGTCCTACCCCGTATCCTGAGACTGTGACCCCTCGTTCTAGACCCCCCCCAGCCAGGGGAAACACCCTCCCTGCATCCAGTCTGTCTAGCCCTGTCAGAATTTTACACATTTCAATGAGATCTCCTCTCATTCTTCTAAACTCTAGTGAATACAGGCCTAGTCGACCCAATCTCTCCTCATACGACAGTCCTGCCATCCCAGGAATCAGTCTGGTGAACCTTCGCTGCACTCCCTCTATGGCAAGTATATCCTTTCTTAGGTAAGGAGACCAAAACTGCACACAGTACTCCAGGTGTGGTCTCACCAAGGCCCTGTATAGCTGTAGTAAGACATCCTTGCTCCTGTACTCAAATCCTCTTGCAATGAAGGCCAACATACCATTTGCCTTCCTAACTGCTTGCTGCACCTGCATGTTTGCTTTCAGTGACTGGTGTACAAGGATATCCAGGTCCCTCTGTACATCAACATTTCCCAATCTATCACCATTTAAATAATACTCTGCCTTTCTGTTTTTCCTACCGAAGTGGATAACTTCACATTTATCCACATTATACTGCATCTGTCATGTATTTGCCCACTCACTCAACTTGTCTAAATTGCCTTGAAGCCTCTTTGCATCCTCCTCACAACTCACAATCCCACCTAGTTTTGTGTCATCAGCAAACTTGGAAATATTACATTTGGTTCCCTCATCCAAATCATTGATATATATTGTGAATAGCTGGGGCCCAAGCACTGATCCCTGTGGTACCCCACTGGTCACCGCCTGCCACCCCAAAAAAGACCCATTCATTCCTACTCTCTGTTTCCTGTCTGTTAACCAATTTTCAATCCATGCCAGTATATTATCCCCAATCCCATGTGCTTTAATTTTGCACACTAACCTCTTAAGTGGGACTTTATCAAAGACCTTCTGAAAATCCAAATACACCACATCCACTGGTTCTCCCTTATCTATTCTACCAGTTACATCCTCAAAAAACTCCAGTAGGTTTGTCACACATGATTTCCCTTTCATAAATCCATGTTGACTTTGTCTAATCCCGTTGATATTTTCTAAATGTCCTGTTATCGCATCCTTTATAATAGACTCTAGCATTTTCCCTACTACTGATGTTAGGCTAACCAGTCTGTAGTTCCCTGTTTTCTCTCTCCCTCCTTTTTTAAATAGTGGGGTTACATTTGCCACCCTCCAATCTGCAGGAACTGTTCCATAATCTATAGAATTTTGGAAGATGACAACCAATGCATCCACTATTTCGATGGCTACCTCTTTTAGTACTCTGCGATGCAGATTATCAGGCCCTGGAGATTTATTGGCTTACAGTCCCATTAATTTCTCCAGCACTATTTTTTTACTAATACTAATTTCCTTTAATTCTCCTTCTCACGAGACCCTTGGTTCCCTAGCATTTCTGGGAAGTTATTTGTGTCCTCTTCCATGAAGACAGAACCAACGTATTTGTTTAATTGCTCAGCCATTTCCTTGTTCCCCATTATAAATTCTCCCGTTTCTGACTGTAAGGGATCTACATTTGTCTTCACTAATCTTTTTCTTTTTACATACTTGTAGAAGCTTTTACAATCCGCTTTTATGTTCCTTGCAAGTTTACTCTCATACTCTATTTTTCCCCTCTTAATCAATCTCTTGGTCCTTATTCATACTCACAGACTCCTCCAGCATCATCCGTGGGTGTGAGGTGGTGACACAGTAGTATACAGTCGGAAGGTAGTGGCCCTGGGAGTCCTCAACATTGACTCCGGACCCCATGAAGTCTCATGGCTTCAGGTCAAGCATGGGCAAGGAAACCTCCTGCTGATTACCACCTACCACCCTCCCTCAGCTGATGAATCAGCGCTCCTCCATGTTGAACACCACTTGGAAGAAGCAAGGGACTTCAATGTCCATCACCAAGAGTGGTTTGTTAGCTCTACTACTGACTGAGCTGGTCGAGTCCTGCCAGACTGGGCCTGTGGCAGGTGGTGAGAAACTATTTGACCTCGTCCTCACCAATCTACATGTCACAGATGCATCTGTCCATGACAGCATTGGTAGCAGTGACCACCGCACAGTCATTGTGGAGACGAAGTCCTGTCTTCACACTGAGGACACCCTCCATCGTGTTGTGTGGCACTATCACCATGCTAAATTGGATAGATTCAGAACAGATCTAGCAGCTCAAAACTGGACATCCATGAGGCACTGTGGGCCATCAGCAGCAGCAGAATTGTATTCCACCACAATCTGTAACCTCATGGCCCGGCATATCCATCACTCTACCATTACCATCAAGCCAGGGGACCAACCCTGGTTCAATAAGGAGTGTAGAAGAGCATGCCAGGAGCAGCACCAGGCATAACTAAAAATGAGGTGCCAATCTGGAAAAGCTGCAACACAGGACTACAAGCATGCTAAAAAGCGGAAGCAGCATGCTATAGACAGAGCTAAGCGATCCCACGATCAACGGATCAAATCAAAGCTCTGCAGTCCTGCCACATCCAGGCGTGAATGGTGGTGGACCATTAAACAACTAACAGGAGGAAGAGTCTCCTTGAATATCTCCATCCTCAATGATGGTAGAGCCCAGCATGTGAGTGCAAAAGAGAAGGCTGAAGCGTTTGCAACCATCTTCAGCCAGAAGTGCCGAGTGGATGATCCATATCGGCCTCCTCCTGAGATCCCCATCATCACAGAAGCCAGTCTTCAGCCAATTCAATTCACTCCACGTGATATCAAGCAACAGCTTAGCACACTGGATACAGCAAAGGCTATGGGCCCCGACAACATCCCGGCTGTCGTGCTGAAGACTTGTGCTCCAGAACTAGCCGCGCCTCTAGCCAAGCTGTTCCAGTGCAGCTACAACACTGGCATCTATCCGACAATGTGGAAAACTGCCCAGGTATGTCCTGTCCACAAAAAGCAGGAGAAATCCAATCCGACCAAATACCACCCCATAAGTCATCAGCAAAGTGTTGGAAAGTGTCATCAACAGTGCTATCAAGCAGCACTTACTCACCAAAAACCTGTTCACTGATGCCCAGTTTGGGTTCCGCCAAGACCACTCGGCTCCCGACCTCATTACAGCCTTGGTCCAAACATGGAAAAAGAGCTGAATTCCAGAGGTGAGGTGAGAGTGACTGCTCTTGACATCAAGGCAGCATTTGACTCAGGGCAGTGTCCTAGGCCCAACCATCTTCAGCCGCTTCATCAATGACCTTCCCTCCAACATAAGGTCAGAAATGAGGATGTTTGCTGATGACTGCACAGTGTTCAGTGCCATTCACAACTTCTCAGATAATGAAGCAGTCCATGCCCGCACGCAACAAGACCTGGATGACGTTTAGGCTTGGGCTAATAAGTGGCAGGTAACATTCGCGCCACAGAAGTGCCAGGCAATGACTATCTCCAACAAGCGAGAGTCTAACCACTGCCCCTTGACATTCAACGGCATTACCATCGCCGATGCCTTGGCTGCAGACTACTCGTGCCCGATGTCTCACCCCGTGCAGATCCCACGTTTTAACCAATCCTCTAAAGGACACCGAGTGTCAGTATTTGAACTGGTGGCTGGGAATGTGAAATCGAGTGACGGTGCTGTGTCTTCTGCATCACTGCATTCTTCCTCTTGTATTTCCTGCTCCCCCACAAGCATCTAGCCAAGTTGCACCTCTTGCCAATCTGAAAGGGGAAAGGCTCAAGGGTAAGGTTGTGGTGAGGGTAGGCGGGGGAAAGCAAGAGGTGCATCCTTACACCATCTGCAGCTTGTAAATCAGAAGAGATTGTGGGGTGAGGGGCAAGTGGGATGTGAGAAGGAGGATTAGGTATGAAGATGCCACCAATTTCAATTGATTCAGCCCTGCTGCTGGCCATGGGCTCAGCAATGTCCCTCCCAAGAATGGCCAGCACCATCTCCTCCATCGGAGTATAGAATCTTAGAATCGTTATAGCACAGAAGGAGGCCATTCGGCCTGTCGAGCCTGTGCTGACTCTCTGCAAGAACACTTCAGCTAGTCCCACTCCCCGCTCTTTCCCCGTAGCCCTGCATTTTTTTTTTCTTCAGGTACTTATCTAATTCCCTTTTGAAAGCCATGATTGAATCTGCCTCCACCACTCTTTCAGGCAGTGCATTCCAGATGCTAACCACTCGCTGGGTAAAAAAGTTTTTCCTCATGTCACCTTTGGCTCTTCTGCCAATCACCTTAAATCTGTGTCCTCTAGTTCTCAACCCTGCCACCAATGGGAGCAGTTTCTCTCTATCTCCTCTGTCAAAACCCCTCATGATTTTGAACGCCTCTATCAAATCTCCTCTCAATCCTCTAGGCAATATGTCCTAGTGGCAACAAGGGGGGCAAGCCATTTTAGATTTAGTAATGAGTAATGAGCCAGATTTAGTTGATGGCCTAACTGTGTGTGAACATTTATCCAATAGCAATTGTAACATGATCGAGTTCAACGCAGCATTTGAAAGGGAGAAACGCGAAACAGCTACTAAGATTTTAGACTTAGGTAAGGTCGACTTCAACGGGATGAGGCAGAGACTATCCACAGTAAACTGGGCAAATCTGTTAATGGGTAAAACGACAGGAGATGTTTAAAAAAGAATTTAACGTGATACAGAACCAGTTTACACCCCTGAGGGGCAAACGCTCTACTTGCCAAAAAAAAAAACAGCCATGGACAACTAAAGAGGTAAGGAACAGCATAAAAATAAAGGAAAAGGCATTAAAAATGAAAAACATAGCACAGATCCTGGCGAATGGGAAAGATACAAAGAAAAGCAAAGGGTCACAAAACAAATAGTAAGAGCTACAAAAAGGGAGTATGAAAAGAAACTTGCAAGGGATATCAATATCAATACAAAGAATTTTTACAGTTACAGTACATTAGGAAAAAGAGGGTGGCCCCTTAAAAACTGAAAGTGGTGATATTGTCAATGACAATGGGGAAATGGCGGACATGTTGAATAATTACTTTGCATCAGTATTTACAGTAGAAGAAGAGGATAGCATGCCGGATATCCCAAAGAAACCAATATTGAATCGGGGACAGGGACTCAATAAAATTAACGTAAGTAAAATAACAATAATGAAGAAAATAATGGCACTAAAGAGTGACAAATCCCCAGGTCCAGTTGGTTCCCATCTCAGGGTTTTAAAGGAAGTAGGTGAGCACATTGCAGATGCCCTAACTATAATCTTCCAAAGTTCTCTAGATTCAGGAACCGTTCCTTTAAATTGGAAAATTGCGCATGTCACTCCGCTATTTAAGAATGGTGAGAAAGGGAAACCAGGGAATTATAGACCAGTTAGCCTAACATCTGTTGTTGGGAAATTGCTATAGTCTATAATTAAGGATAGGACTGAACACCTCAAAAATTTTCAGTTGATCAGAGAGAGCCAGCATGGATTTGTGAAAGGTAGGTCATACCTGACAAACCTGATTGAATTTTTTTAAGAGGTGACTAAAATAGTGGACAGGGGGATGTCTATGGATGTTATTTATATGGACTTCCAGAAGGCATTTGATAAAGTCCCACATAAGAGATTGTTATCTACGGTAGAAGCCCACAGAATTAAGGGTAAATTATTGAGCTGGTTAGGAAATTGGCTGAGCGGCAGGAGACAGAGATTAGGATAATGGGTAGGTACTCTAACTGGCAGGATGTGACTAGTGGTGTCCCGCAGGCATCTGTGTTGGGGCCTCAACTATTTACAATATTTATTAACTACTTAGATGATGGCATAGAAAGACATATGACGGGGTGCGGTAGCGTAGTGGTTATGTTACTGGACTAGTAATCCAGAAGCCTGGACTGATGATCCGGAAAGATGAGTTTATATCCCACCACAGCAGTTAATTTAAATAAATCTGGAATAAAAAGCTCATGTCAGTAACGGTGACTATGAAACTACCGGATTGTTGTAAAATCCCATCTGGTTCACTAGTGTCCTAAGGGAAGGAAATCTGCTGTCCTTACCTGGTCTGGCCTATATGTGACTCCAGACCCACAGCAATGTGGTTGACTCTTAACTGCCCCTCTGAAATGGCCGAGCAAGTCACCCAGTTGTACCAAACCGCTACTGCAGCTCGCCACCATCTTCTCAAGGGCAATTAGGGATGGGCAATAAATGCTGGCCTTGCCAACGATGCCCACATCCCGTGAACGAATAAAAAAAAAATCCACATTTGCCAATGACACAAAGATAGGCGGCATTGTAGTCAATGTAGATGAAAGCATAAAATTACAAAGGGATATTGATAGATTAAGTGAATGGGCAAAACTATGGCAAATGGATTTCAATATAAGCAAATGTGAGGTCATCCACTTTGGACCTAAAAAGGATAGAACAGGGTACTTTCTAAATGGTGAAAAGCTAAAAACAGTGGATGTCCAAAGAGACTTGGGGGTCCAGGTACATAGATCATTAAAATATCATGAACAGGTACAGAAAATAATCAAAAAGGCTAATGGAATGCTGGCCTTTATATCTAGAGGACTAGAGTACAAGGGGGTATAAGTTATGCTGCAGCTATACAAAACCCTGGTTAGACCACACCTGAAGTACTGTGAGCAGTTCTGGGCACCACACCGTAGGTAGGATATATTGGCCTTGGAGGGAGTGCAGCGTAGGTTTACCAGAATGATACCCAGACTTCAAGGGTTAAGTTAGGAGGAGAGATTACACAAATTAGGGTTGTATTCCCTAGAATTTAGAAGGTTAAGGGATGATCTGAACAAAGTTTTCAGGATATTAAGGGAACAGATAGGGTAGATAGAGAGAAACTATTTCCACTGGTTGGGGATTCTAGGACTAGGGGACATAGTCTAAAAATTAGAGTCAAACCTTTCAGGAGTGAAATTAGGAAACACTTCTACACACAAAGGGTGGTAGAAATTTGGAACTCTCTTCCGCAAACAGCAATTGATGCTAGATCGGTTGTTAATTTTAAATCGGAGATTGATAGCTTTTTGTTAACCAAAGGTATTAAAGGATATGGGCCAAAGGCGGGTAGATGGAGTTAGGTCGCAGATCAGCCATGATCTCATTGTATGGCAGAACAGGCTCGAGGGCTATTCCTGTTCCTATGTTCCTCTCTGATCTAAGGAGAACAACCCCAGCTTCTCCAGTCTATCCATGTAACTGAAGTCCCTCATCCCTGGAACCATTCTTGTAAATCTTTTCTGCACGCTCTCGAAGGCCTTCACATCCTTCCTAAAGTGCGGAGCCCAGAATTGGACACAATGCTCAGTTGAGGCCGTACCAGTGTTTTATAAAGGTTCATCATAACTTCCTTGCTTTTGTACTCTATGTCTCGATTTTGCCAGGCCTGAGGAGGCAGGATTGGAGGCGTGAGGTGTTAAAATCGCAAAAAATGGCGGGCGGCTCTGATCCCGCCTCCGAGCAATTTTCCCAGAATCGGGGTTTCAGACCCCGTTTCCATCCTGCCTCCAAGAGGCGGGATAGGCCCTTAAGAACCAGTTAAGTGCCTCTATAATCCAATTTTGAGAGGCCTTTCTGAATTTACCACTTTTCCCCCGTGTTGCACGTCTCCTCTGGAACACGCCAGTTAATGCTGGCGGCCTCACAAGTGGACTGCTTACTAACAGCTGCAGCTCCACCATTAAAAAGGAGTTTTCAGCAGTCATCATTTGTAGGTGGCAGAACTTTGTTGTCTCAGGTCTGGGGGAACTTTTAGCAGGTCTACTCACTGTGGAAGTTTGGAGCCTGAGACCCATCTCCAGCGTGACCTCCTGGGAAACCCCTCTCCCCACATTGACTGAGCGGTTCCTCAACTGAGGTATATACCAGAAGAATGGGAAGCATTTATTTCCTTTCCTCCTGGACAGTGGGGAGGGGGGCTGTCTCTGGTCCTGTGGGGGAGTAAAGGAAAGAGTTAGACATGTGAGATGAACGTTACATGCACATTGAATTGTGCAGATGATCATAAGTCAATCTGTTAGAGCATCAGAATCAATATCAGTCACTCATGCAATGTCAATGAGAGAGATGAAAAACTATTCTGTCACCAGCTTGTTCTGATGCGCCCGTCTGTCCGTCCCCCACTTGCGCATCCCCCTCCACTCCCACGATCTCCAGGGCCGCCTCCTCCGCAGTGGTGAGCTGGGCTATTGAGGGTGGCCCTCCTCCTGTCCTCGTCCTCTCCCTCTTATTGTGGGCTTTCTTTTCCTGCAATGAGGGTCTCTTTTCCTGCAATGAGGGACACAAGTGGAGTTTGAGTGAGAATGAAGGAGTGAGTGTAGAGAATCCATAGCATAGATGCTTAGAAGGACACAAAGATGGAGTGAGGTGCCAAGACCAAGGGCCCTCCCTGTGTGTTGTAAGTTGTTGTCATAGCATCACAGTGATAGGGAGTGTGAGGGCTGCATAGTCGAATAGTTAGTGAATGTGAACATACAGAGAGAGGGAATAGGGTAAGGGTGCAGGGATGTAAGGGTGAAGTGGGATGTGGAGGAGGAGGTTGACAAAGCAGAGTGCTGGTGATGAGAGGCGATAGGGATCAGATTGAGGGTCATGGAGATGGAATACTTACTTTTTCTGTGCGGAGAAGGTCATGAAACCTCTTTCAGCATTACAGCCAGGTTCTGCTGCACATTGAAATCGCATTCACCTCCTGTGCCACTTGCAGCCACACAGCTTTGGTCTGTTGTGGAGGCTTTTTCCTCCCTGAGGAAGGAAAGAGCACTTCCTTGTTTGCTCTTGCTCCCTCCACCAGAGCTTGGAGGGAGGCCTCATCGAATCTGGGTGCACACTTTGGTCTGGTGCTGGACATAGTAGCAGTAGGAATCCCTCAGAAGTATGTTGATAAAGTTGTAAGGCTGAAAAAGAACCAAGGACTGCTTGCAGGCCTTAAATCCAGCTGCATAGATGACGTCATCGGAGGCGAGTTTCAGTCTCAAAAGATTCATTGGGCCAGGGGTTCCCACACGCTGGAAATCAAGTGCCCAATTAGGACAAAATCGCACTTTTGTCCCGTCTCACATCGGAGGCGGGGTCCTGACACGCCGACCACCTGACACACCCCCAGCCCGCCCCCAATGACAAAATCCAGCCCTATGCCTCTATTTATGAAGCCCAGGATCCTGTATGCTTTTTTAACCGCTTTCTCAACCTGCCCTGCCACCTTCAACGATTTGTGCACATATATCCCCAGGTCTGTCTATTCATGCACCACCTTTAGGATTGTACCCTTTAGTTTATATTGCCCCTTCTCGTTCTTCCTACAAAAATGTATCATTTCGCACATTTCTGCGTTAAATTTCATCTGCCACGTGTCCGCCCATTCCACCAGCCTGTCTATGTCCTCTTGAAGTCTATCACTATCCTCCTCATTGTTCACTATATTTCCAAGTTTTGTGTCATCTGCAAATTTTGAAATTGTGCCCTGTACACCCAAGTCCAAGTCATTAATATATAAAGAAAAGCTGTGGTCCTAGTGCCGACCCCTGGGGAATACCACTGTATACCTTCCTCCAGTCCAAAAAACAACCGTTCAGCACTACTCTTTATTTACTGTCACTTAGCCAATTTCGTATCCATGCTGCCACTGTCCCTTTTATTCCATGGGCTTGAACTTTGCTGGCAAGCCTATTATGTGGCACTTTACCAAATGCCTTTTGGAAGTCCATGTACACCACATCAACCACATTGCTCTCATCAACCCTCTGTTACCTCATCAAAAAACGTAATCAAGTTAGTTAAACACGATTTGCCTTTGACAAATCTACGCTGGCTTTCCTTAATTAATCCACACTTGTCCAAGTGACTGTAATTTTGTCCCGGATTATCGTTTCTAAAAGCTTCCCCACTACCAAAGTTAAACTGACTGGTCTGTAGTTGCTGGGTTTATCCTTACACACTTTTTTGAACAAGGGTGTAACATTTGCAATTCTCCAGTCCTCGGGCACCCTCCCCCCCCCCCACACATCTAAGGAGGATTGGAATATTATGGCCAGTACCTCTGCAATTTCCACCCTTACCTCCTTCAGCATCCTAGGATGCATCCCCTATATATTTTAATATTAATATATAAGAAAAGCTGTGGCCCCTTGTGATTTATCTACTTTAAGTACAGCCAGCCTTTCTAGTACCTCCTCTTTATCAATTTTTATCCCATCCAGTATCTCCAGTACCTCCTCTTTCACTATGACTTGGGCAGCATCTTCTTCCCTGGTAAAGACAGATGCAAATTATTCATTTAGTACCTTGGCCATGACCTCTGCCTCATGTGTAGGTCTACATTTTGGTCCCTAATCAACCTCACCCCTCCTCTTACTACCCGCATATTATTTATATGCCTACAGAAGACTTTTGGATTCCCTTTTATGTTAGCTGCCGGCCTATTTTCAAACTCTCTCTTTGCCCCTCTTATTTCCTTTTCCACTTCCCCTCTGAACTTTCTATATTCAGCCTGATTCTCACTTGTATTCTCAACCTGACATCTGTCATACACCCCCCTTTTTCTGCTTCATCTTACTCTCCGTCTCTTTCGTCATCCAGGGAGCTTTGGCTGCCCTACCTTTTCCCCTCATAGGAATGTACCTCAACTGTACCCAAACCATCTCCACTTTAAAAGGCAGCCCATTGTTTGATTACAGTTTTACCTGCCAATCTTTGATTCCAATTTACCCTGTGGCCTACTCCTGCTCTTAATTCTTATGTTCTTAGTATGTACCATATCAATTCCTTTCAAAATCCTAAAAAAAAAGAAACTTCAATCAAATCACCACTTAACCTTCTATATTCCAGGAAATACAAGCCTAGTTTATGTAATCTCTCCTCATAATTTAACCCTTGGAACTCTAGTAATATTTTGGTAAACCTGCGCTGCACTCCTTCCAAGGTCAATATATCCTTTCTAAGGTGCGGTGCCTAAAACTGTCTACAGTACTCCAGATGTGGTCTAACCAGGGCTTTGTATTCTAGCCCTCTAATTATAAAGCTAACAATTCATGAGTCGTTTTGTTTATTTATTTGTACCCAACTATTTCATTTTCGTGATCTGTGTACATGGACCCCTGTAAGGGTTTTGCCTTGTGTGTGGCTCTGTGCTCAGCCTGGGTGCTAGTGCGAGGTTAGGCCTTGTTGCCTGTTCTGGTCTCCAGCCAGTCTAAGAGCACTAGACACCTGTGAGTGGTTCGACCCACTCGCCCTTACGGTTCTGACACTGGACTTAGATGCGAGAGCAGTAATGGAGAGAAAACTCAGGTAGACCCGGTTGAATGGTACGAAATGGAAAATCTTTATTGCATATTATTCAAGATTACGAAATACATGTCATAAGCACAGATTAATGACAGTACAATCTTACACGCAGTTATGTAACTAATTTCAGGGAAACGAGGAACGAATGACACATCGTAAATGGGGGCGCACATTACAGTTATCCTTAAAACTTAAACCCTCCCCTATCAATACCTGCTCTAAACTAGATTTGTAGGATCGAGACTCATGCTCACCACTCGTGATAACTCGGAGAATTCCGAAAACTCTGCTCGGATGTTTTTCACCGCAGCACCTGATCACCCACATGTTGATCAGGGGTCTCTGTACCCCACTTGTTTACTCGTTTCGGCTCCGGCTAGCAGGCTGGACCGTCTGCTGTCATGAAGATCTGTGTTGTCCTCGGAGTTCCGATACTACTCAAAGAAGAGTCTTCCTGTGCCCTCGCACTGATTTGATAAAATTCGAAGAATAGTCTTCCGATGCCAGTTCTGTAAAGCTCAAAAGATAGTCTTCCTGGGCAAGGAAAGTGTCTATTCGACCTACAGGCGCGGTCGGGGCTTACTGACCGTGGCGATACGTATGGTCATCTTCTTCTCTTCTCATCTCATCTCATCTCATCTCGGGCCTTCGGTTCCAACACCGTTTACCGACTTCTCGGGATGGTGTGCCCGTTTCAAGGCTTCACAGCCCAGTTCCACACAGATCTTCGCGGCAAGCCACGAGGCAGATCCTGGCGGATCGTAGAGTTCAACAGTCTTTAAAAGCTGCAAGAGGCAGAGACACGAGGCAAGCGGCAAGGAGTCGAAAGGATAAGAGAAAGATGGACGGTTGCAGCTTACAGTTATAGTGCGAACACTCTTCTTTTCCCGCCCAACCTTAATGTCTTTTCTTTTGTTAGGGTTTTGGCGCTCAAATTTCTTGTATAGGGTGATCTCCGTTTTAATGGGTTTCGGGGATACTCGTAACTGTCTGAGTACCTGTTAATACTTTTCCCAATGTGTAACCGGTCGGTATTCTCCCTGGAGGGGTTTTTGGGGCTTCCAAATGTTTTCTGTAACTACCCATGAACGGCTCTCTCATCGTAGAGTCGTGGGGATTTTGCATATTAATGTCTTTGGATGGGTTCTTGATCGCTTGGTACAATAGCCCTTATTCGCACCTGGGAGACCGATTCCAGTATTTATGTGTATACTGCCAACCCATAATGTCTCGTGTATTATCTCAAATGTGCTGAGTCTTGATCGATCTCGCACAAATGTTTATTGGAACGCCATCTTGTCTGCTTATCGAAAAGTCTAGAATGTTCTGCCACGAGGCGTGGCGGCCATTTTACAGGCTGCTTGTGTCCACTTTGAAAACCTGACAGCATTCTGCTGAAATAAAGCTGTTTGAACGAAACTATGTGTTTTCTCCTTATTTATAAAATCGCGATTATATTGCGAATTCTACACCCCTAAATTTCTTTGGGCCTCCACTGTTCCTAGATTTTCACCATTTAAAACATACCCTGAACTATCATTTTTTTGGTCCAAAATGGATGACCTCACACTTACCTGCGTTGAAATTCATCTGCCACAGTTTTGCCTACTCACCTAATCAATCAATGTGTCTTTTTAATTTTATGCTCCCATGTACACTATTTACAGGAAACTCTTGTTTAACCGGCACCTAAATATCCGGAATTCTCTCTTAACCGGCAAAAATCATCCTCCGAAAACTCCTCTCAAATAACCGGCAATGTTGCCGAGTCGCAGTCCGAGTCTCCCGCGAACGCCGAGTACTCCGAAAACTCCTCTCAAATAACTGGCAATGTTGCCGAGTCCGAGCCCGAGCCCGCAAACGCCGAGTTAGTCAGTGGGGGTAGCTCTCCAAAGTGCCACTACTCGGCCTCCTGGCGCTGTCAGAAGTCCGAACACTGCAGTAACATGAGTCTGATTCTCCCGCGCTGCCGGGAGTCTCTTCTGATTGGCCATTTTGCTGTGTGTCTCCCACGCTGCTGGTACTGTAGTCTCTTCTGATACACCATTTTACTGTGTGTCTCCCACGCTGATGGTAGTCTCTTCTGATACACCATTTTGCTGTGTGTCTCCCACGCTGCTGGTAGTCTCTTCTGATCCATCATTTTACTGTGTGTCTGCCACGCTGCTGGTAGTCTCTTCCTAGCCACCATTGTTCTGTGTGTCTCTCCATCTTTATCGGGAATTATCTCCTCCATCTTGCATTATGGAATTCCCAAAAGCTGGTCCAAGCAAAAGGAAGAGAGTGGTCTTAACTTTAAAACAGAAAATCGAGATATGCCAACGACTAGAAAGGGGAGAGAAGCGTATCAACATTATGAATGAATTCAAAATAGGTTCGTCAACAATCTACGACATCAAATCGCAGAAGGATAAGCTGCTCAAGTTTTATTCAAGCTCGGAGACATCTAAGCGTGTAGAGAAACGGCGTACGCTTCGTAAGCCTAAGCTTGAAGAGCTGGATACCGTGCTTTATGAATGGTTTTCTCTTAAGCGTTCAGAGGGTGTTCCAATTTCCGGACCCATGCTAAATCGAGAAAGCGAAGGATTTCTACGAAAGGATGGAGCTCACTGACAAGTGTGCTTTCTCCAAGGGATGGCTAACGTGCTTCAAGTTACGGCACGGGATACGACGACTCGATATTTCCGGGGAGAAGAAATCAGCTGATCATGACGCCGCAGAAGAATACTGCGACTATTTCAATCGGATTGTGCAGCAACATGATTTGTCGCCAGCACAGATATACAATGCCGATGAAACTGGCTTGTTTTGGAGGTTTTTGCCAGAATCAACGCTTGCTGGGGCTAGTGAGGCTAATGCTTCAGGTTACAAGAAAAATAAAGATCGTGTAACCGTGCTAACATGTGCGAACGCCGCTGGATCACACCGGGTTAAACTTCTTGTTATCTGGAAGTATAAAAATCTCCGTGCATTTAAAAATGTGAGGCACTTACCTGTTGAGTACAAAGCTCAAAAAAATGCTTGGATGGATAAGGAAATCTTCTCCGATTGGTTCCATCATATTTTTGTTCCATCTGTGAGGGAACATTTCCGTAAAATAGGGAAACCTGAAGATAGCAAATGCATTTTATTGCTTGATAATTGTAGAGCCCATCTGCATGAATCCGAGTTGGTTTCGGGAAATATTTTCACCATTTATTTGCCACCAAATGTAACTTCTCTCATCCAACCCATGGACCAGGGCGTTATCCAAAATCTGAAGTGTCATTACAAGAAAGACTTCCTACGTAAACTGATAAGCCAAGATGACAATATTCAAGAATTTCAGAAGGAATACAATATTAAAGATGCCATCTATAATGTTGCATGTTCCTGGAACTTTGTGAAAGGTCACACTCTGAGGCAAGCTTGGCGCAAATTGTGGCCTTCTGTAATGTTTGCTGAAGGTTCTTCTTCAGAGGAGGAATTTCATGGGTTCAATGTTCGTCCCAAGAAGAGTACAATAATGGAAATGGCTGGCATGGTGAAAAATGCAGGCCCAGCAAACCCTCTACATCACCTCAGTGAAAGTGATATCGAGCAGTGGGTTGCTGCAGATAGAGAAGTTGGTGTTGTGCATATGCTAAGTGATGATGAAATAATTGAGAATGTTTTGAATCCAAAGAAAGAAAAGGAAAGTGAGATGGAAAGTGAAGAGGATGATATTTCTGAAGAAGAGAAGATTTCTTGGGCTAAAGCTGCAGAAGGATTTTCTTCAATCC
Organism: Squalus acanthias; assembly: GCA_030390025.1. Classification (NCBI taxonomy): domain Eukaryota; kingdom Metazoa; phylum Chordata; class Chondrichthyes; order Squaliformes; family Squalidae; genus Squalus; species Squalus acanthias. Next base: position 46,971,525 of record CM059439.1, on the reverse strand, counting down.
TCAAATTTGCTGAAAGGCAGACTTGCTACTCTGCCCAAGAAGTTATGCAACTCCATATTCTGCATTCCACCTTTCTCCAGAAAAGGCAAGAGTCCACTAAGCAAACCGACATCCGCAACATGTTTAAGAAAGCTTCCAAAAGAGTCGCAGCAGCGGAAGTGCCTGAAGAATCTGTGGAGCTGCATGATCCTGATGACCCAGCTGGCACGGATATTTCTGATGAACCAGATGACTCGGAATAAGTGTACAGTCAACTACAGTACTGTATACAGTCGTTTATAAGTTTTGTTTTACTGTTAAGTAATTAAAGAGTTATGGATTACCCTCAACTGGCAGTACTGTACTTAATCAAGCATCTTCCACCATCCATTTAACACAACATTCTGTAGGTGAGTACCCAAATACTGTATACTGCACATTTCTTGATTTTTTTATTTTTCTTTGTTAAAAATAGCCTCGGTAGATATAACTCTCCGTTATCCGGAACTTTCGTCGGTGCCGGATACCAAAGAGTTTCCTGTACTTTGTCACCAATCTTTGGCAAACTTGGATATATGGCTCCCTTTTTCTTTAACGTAGTCATTAATAAATATAGTGAATAGTTGGGGGCCCAGCACAGATCCTTGTGGGACACCACTAGTCACTTACTTCCAATTCGAGTACATACTCATTATCCCTACTCTGTCTTCTACCACCTAACCAGTCTTCTTTCCAGGTAAATAATTTGACTTCAATTCCATGAGCTTTAATTTTAGCTAACAGTCGCTAATGTGGAACCTTATTGAATGCCTTTTGGAAGTCCATATAAACTACATCCAAAGACATTCCTCTGTCTACTACTTTAATTAGGATCAGGTTGTGATGGGAAGTGTTGCATTCTGGGATGTTCTAGCGATTATGTTCAGGCCAACATGGCACGAGCTTAGTTCTGGGCCATCTATTTGGTGAAGATGTTTACAGTTAAACTGAAGCCCTACTTGACTATTTACCAGGATTATTGCACTAGATTTGTACAGCTGCAAGTATGTTTGCCATGAATATCTATCCCACTTGACAGATATTGAATGGAAATAGTGGCACTACTCCATCTGGAGAAGTAGAGAACCACCTTAAGTGGTGACTTCACAAGTTTTTTTCCAGGGGCGTTAGTGGCATTACTAGTAAATTAAAATGCTTCCTTTCATGGGTTCCACCGTCATTTTTTTTTGTCTACAAACAGGCCGAGGCCACCCACCCACACAACGCAAACACATGACTGAACTGCATGAATCTTTTCCAGCCGTTGCGGAAGGTGTGGCATCAAAAAAAATAAAAGTCATGAGAGTTGTCCGTATGATTCAATTGGGAAAGGCAATGTGGAACTGAGCTGCGTAGACCAGAATGCCAGGTCCAATTCACAGTGACGAGTTACAATCTTTCAGCTGGGGCAGCAGTTGGGGTTCTACGATTGGCCAAATAAGAGGAAAAATCATCGGGGTTCCTATTTCTAACAGGTATTCGGTGACCTCTGCTAGAAAGTATGTGTGTGTAAATATTATGTGACTAAACTGATTGAGTTCTTTGATGAAGTAACAGGGAGGGTTGATGAAGGTAGTACAGTAGATGTTTTATATATGGACTTTCAAAAGGCATTTGATAAAGTACCATATAGCAAACTTATTCGGAAAATAGAAACTCATGATATTAAAGAGATGGTGGTAACTTGGGTACATAATTGGCTAAGGGATAGGAGGCAGACAGTAGCAGTAAATGGATGTTTTACTGACTGGAGAGAGTGTGGTCCCCCAGAAGTCAGTATTAAGACCATTGCTTTTCTTGTTATATGTAAATGACCTGAGCTTGGGTATAGGGAGTACAATTTAGAAGTTTTGCAATGATACAAAACTTGGCAACATGGTAAATAGTGAGCAGGGTAGTAGCAGACTTCAGGAGGACATAGACAGACTGGTGAAATGAGCAGACACATTGGCAGATGCAATTTAATGTGGATAAGTGTGAAGTGATGCACTTTGGGAGGAACAACATGGAGAGGCAGTATAGTCTAAATGGTACTATTTTAGTGGGGTGCAAGAGCAGAGGGACCTGGAGCTGCATATTCACAGATTTTTGAAGATGGCAGGGCAAGTTGATAAGGCAGTTAAGAAAGCGTCTGGGATACTTGGCTTTGTAAATAGGGGCACTGAATACAAAAACAAGGAAGTCATGCTAAACCTTTACAAATCACTGGCTAAGCCTCAGCTGGACTATTGTGTGCAATTCTGGGCACCATACTTTAAGAAGGATGTCAGGGCCTTGGGGAGGGTACAGTGGAGGTTTACCAGGATGATACCAGGGATTAGAGACTTCAGTACTGTGGAGAGTTTGGAGAAGCTGGGAGTGTGCTCCTTAGAGTAGAGAAGGTTAATCAGACATAATAGAGGTATTCAAAATTATGATGGGTTTTGATAGAGCAAGTAGTGAGAAACTGTTTCATCTGGCAAGTGGGTTGGTAATCAGAGATCATAGATTTAAAATAATTGGCAAAAGAACTAGAGGTGAAATAAGGAGAAATGCTTTTGCACAGAGGGTTGTTAAGATCTGGAACACACTACCTGAAAGGGTGGTGGAATCAGATTTCATAGGAACTTTCAAAAGGCAATTGGACATGTACTTGTCGAGGACTAACTTGCAGGATTATGGGGGAAAAGCTGGTGCGTGGGACTAAATTGGACAGCTCTTTCAAAGAGCTGGCACAGGCATGACGGGCTGAATGGCCTCCTTCTGTGCTATAAGATTCTATGACAGCATGTAACATTCTATGACAGATTCTGTGTCCCAAGATCAAATAGCCTACCAGCATCCATTGTCTGGTCTCACTTGAGCAAGGTAATAGAGGGCGCCTGGCATTCATGGACCAATAGCCCTGCAGAAGTCAACACCTTCAAGAGAGAAGATGGGGATAAAATGGCAAAAAAGAGAAAATGAAAATTGTGATCATAAATTTTGGGTAATGTATATGCACAAGGCTGCATATGTTCAGTTGTTTCTCATTTGTAACCAGTGCTTTGGAGTATAAATGAGATGGATTCCACAGCATCAGGAGCTACATATTACAGGCCCATGTGTATAGCACAGGTAACAAGTGCTTTCCTATAGGTGATGTCATAGGAGGTGATTCAGTAGCAAAAGAAACTGCACTCTCCAGTTTCCAGTTGGAGTGTTGATCAAGGCACAGCAGGCAACAGCTGGCAGCAGCCTGCTTCAAAAGATAAATGATCACTCAGGATTGAAAGGTGGTTGTTTTCCATATTTTAATAAAAGATCATAATTGTAATTGACAATTAAGTGAATCCAGTCAACTAAATCAAAATGACTGCTAAAGGCTGTTGAATCAGCAGGTGGCAAGTTCGTACCCTGCAAGGCATGTTTTAAACAGTGGTTAGAGGCTTTCGTTAGCTTGTTTATTTATTTTCAGTGCAGGCTCTATTTACTGTGGAGTTTTGTTGAATATGTTAGCTGCATGGCAAAAGATGTTGTCTACAACTAGATCAATTAAATGTATGGATTATTTCTATTTGGTTTAATTCAGAATATTTTCAAATATGGAATGACAGAAGCACCAGGATAGCACAGTGAGATAAAGCTCCTGTCCTATGTACCTTAGAGCGGTAGGACACAAATTCATACTCCCAAAATTCCACACATAGCAAAATACCAAAGGAGAGAGGCCAGGAGCTTCCCCATAAGGATAGGGGTAGAAAGACTCACAGGGAGACTCATCCTAGTATACCTTTGTACCCTTTCTAGAGGCTGGTTATAAAGTTGCTCTGGGAAAAGATTACTCACCCACCTGCCCAAGTGAAGGGCAAAGCCTATAGTGCAGGACTAGGTAGAAAATGATAAATAGAAGACAAGGTTAAATCAGGATGCAGTGATTTGGTGACACCCAGTTTGAGTTTTAAACTATGACAACTGTAGGAGGAAGGAAAGACTGAGGGAGGTATGAACATTCCAGGAAAAATTAAGTTTGAGTAGGAGACGATGTGGTACATTCAACACAGCAACAACATAGTGGGGAAGAAGAGCAGGTAGGACATTTGTAGTTTAGGAGGACCAAGTGAGCAAAGCTACAGAGTACACTGACCATGGCAGCATTGATCAAAAAAAGAGAGCCATAAACGTTGAGACAGAAAGACAGAGGTTGGAGACTAGAGGCGAGAAAGTGGGGGTAATTTTCACTTTCAACACGGGTGAAAAACAGGTGGTTTCAGATCAGATGCCCATTATACACCTGACCTGATGTTCCTTTCCATTGACTTCAACTGGACAAAAGACATTTTTCTGTTCAGGAATGCTAGAGACGTAAGGTGAGCCACCTCAGATATGGAAGTAGTATTCACATTTTGGTAGAACTTGTTTTTTTATAGATAGGTAAGAGCTGCTGTGGGAAAAAGTATTTGTTACCAAAGAAGAAGCCAGTCTTATTGGAGGCAGCTTTAGCAATGGAGAACACAGGAAAGTTCTATTTGAGACTAAAGAGATGATGAAACCAAGAATTTTGACCATTAAATCTTGATCTCCTCCAGGCTCTTAAATGGTCCAATTAAATTCTTGTTTCTTTCAAGTCTTCCAAGGCAGACTTTTCATATCTCTCACCAGTTCAGCCAACAGCTACTGGCCTAGTCTTTCTAACCTTGCCATGCCAATTTCCGGAGGACCAAGGATGGAGCCAACCATGGTAAGAGATAGTGGCCTGGGCTTTCAGCTCGGCCATTGCGCAGTGGAAGTGAGTCAGATGGGCACTGCCACCCTGGAAAATGGGACACAGCCTGGTGCACAGTAGGGCACATTCCCGAGTACATTTCCGACCCTATCCACCCTAGATCTGCCAGGAAATTGGCACGGCAAGGTTAGAAAGACTAGGCCAGTAGCTGTTGGCTGAACTGGTGAGAGATATGAAAAGTCTGCCTTGGAAGACTTGAAAGAAACAAGAATTTAATTGGGCCATTAAAGAGCCCGGAGGAGAGCAAGATTTAATGATTCAGTTACTGTACTGTGAGAGGACGGGATGTTATGTGCACAGAGGGCATGGGATATTTGTATTTGAAAACTTTCAAGGTGGTGGTTATTTTGAGAGATATCGGAAGCTCCCATAACTTTAAAAAATGGCAAATTAAGTTGGAGATGCTGTGTTGTGTGTGATACTAGGAAAATAATTAAATATCTTTCTTTTCTTCCAAAAGGTGTTTTTTTACACTAAAAACAGATTCTGATTAACCATGTTAGTCACATTGAGCAGAATGGTGAAATAAGGGTTTGCAATATGAAAGAATATTCTCACAGTACTGTATAAATATCCTCATGGATCTATTGCACTGGATTTACATTTATTACAAGAGCTATCGTCCTGTATTACATACAAAACCTTACTCAGTTCAGTGGTTGAGATTTCTAACATAATTATTTGGTCTGGTGCCAGTTTATAGTGAGACCTGAATGTTGAGACAATCAGCTCATTCATTGTTGTTTGGTTGCTCTGTTTTTATGAAGAAATAATGGCACAACTGGTCATTCCAGGTTGCTAAGGAAATTATGTCATAATTGCAACATTTCTGAATATATTTTAACAGTTGCACCGATGAATAGAAGTAATTGAAAGTGTCTGAGGATTTTAAAAGTTTGACTCCTTCAAATTTTGGAATTAGTTGAAATTTCAACTTGAGCTTTGCTTCTATTAAAGGGTCATTATTGACACAAGTGTTTGGCACAGAATTTTGGTACTATTTCTATGTATGAAGCACCTTTGGGCCTTCTAAGTCACATTAGCACTGCTCAAATAAATCCTTTTCCCCAGAGTTTTTCCACTGTCAGCTTAGCTCAGTTGTAGTACATTTGTCCCCGAGTCAGAACATTGTGAATTCCAGGTCCACTCCAGAACCTGACCACATTAGATTAGACCGATGCTCCAGTGCTATACTGAGAGACTGCTGCATTATTGGAGGTACCATCCTGCAACTTCTGAAAGTGGTCTATGATTCAAGTGGATATTAAGATCTCAGAGCATTATTTGAAGAACAGCGGGGTGTATCTTGACCAACATTCCTCCCTCAAACAACACTACCAAAAACAGATTAAAACTTGGCATAACAAAATCAGTGCAACATGCTCCCCTAATGCAAGGCGGTATGGTAGCCTAGTGGTTATGATTCTGACTAGCAACTCAGAGCTTGTGAATCTCATCTCAATGCTATTTGTAGGATTTTGCTGTGCACAATATTCAACTGCTGCATTAACCTACACAACAACAGGGACTGCACTTTAAAGTAATTTGTCATATCTGAAGCACTTTGAGAAATTTCTGAGAGACATGATAACACGACATATAAAGGTAAGTCTTTCACCTCTGCTGAAGACACTTTTATGATGTGGTACAGTTACATAGGTTCCAGCAGCTCTCTGGAACCTCGCCCAAGTGGCCAATTTTCCTGTGTAAACGTAGACAGTAAGGATCAGTAGGAGGAAGGGGTGGGGACCCACACATCTCAACCCATTCCTGTCTTCATCTGACCACCACTCTTATTAGCAGTGACCAAAGAATTCAAGAGTAGGACCCCCTCTTAATTGCTGCTCATTTCTCAGTGCTTGGGGAAGGGGGGAATCTGCAACGCTGAGGCCATTGTAGCACCATCTACCCCAACTGATATCAACTAACTCAACAAGGACCAGGAATTGAATTTGAGACATTTCTGGTTGCTATGGCTCAGTGCATGATCACACGATGCATTTGTACATTGAATAACAAAGAGGTTGTAAAATTGTAACTGCTGATTTCAGCCGGGACAGTAGTTGGGTTGCTTATAGATTAATGCCTCCAGACTAGAAAGGGGCAGTAAGAAAAAGATCAGCAAGGATTTCTACCAGCGTTTGATTTCCAGTGGCCCGTGCAGGAAAGTACATACGTGTAGAAGGCGGTTGGAGACAAAATAAGGCTTAACTATATTACCCTCTAAACTCTGCTAGCACTCACTATCTAGACTCACACATGAAAATGACTATTTGAGTGAGATACCAGAGGGCTTCCCAGATTCACAGAACTGTACTCCAGCAGGAGTCAGCATTGTGAAAAAAGGAGAGAAAATTTGTGGTGGGATGGAATGAGATGTTATTTTTAACACCAGTTTTACTGGCCCCTTTGAAGTATCTGTCCCTGCATTCCCCTAAACCATGTTCCACTCTTCACTTTAAACTCGGCATAACAAAATCAGTGCAACATGTTTCCCTAATGCAAGGCAGTGCAGTAGCCTAGTGGTTATGATTCTGACTAGCAACCCAGAGGTTGTGAATTTAAATCCCATCATGTCAAGTTGTGAAATTGAACTCAATAATTCAGCTAATGTAAGGCCATGAAAGCTGCCATATTGCTGTAAAAACCAAACTGGTTCACTAATGTCCATCAGGGAAGTGATCCTGTTATTTCCACCTAGTCTGGCCTATATGTGACTCTAGCCTCACAGTATATGGTTGATTGTTATTGCTAGGGATGGGCATAAATACTTCCTTGCCAGTGTCATCCATATCCGCAAAAAATACTCTGCTCCTTCTAGTCTGCTCTGCGTGTGCGTTCATTGCCGATATTAATTTGCTATCCACCCAGCCTTAGGGCAGCTTTATGTTTAAAAGAACAAGGATAATAATGCAAGTAGCTTCAAATCCTTAGGGTTGGAAAGCCTCCCTATCTAAAACCCTGCTTATACTTGGTCTGCAATTTACATTTGCTGTGAATCATATTTAGTAAACAGTAAAACCCCAGCACACTTTCTTTTACTCTGATCATTGTCTGCAGTGCAAACTTGTAGCTCAGGGGTGTGGATTCATGCTGTGCTCTGAAACAGCATAAATCAGTTTAAGCCAGAATGAAATTGCTAATGTGAAGCTACAATCATTGTCCTGTGGGCAAACATTCAGTGTATAAGGTTAAAATAAAAAACAGAAAATGCTGGAAATACTCAGCAGGTCAGGCAACATCTGTGGAGAAAGAAACAGAGTTAATGTTTCAGGTCGATGACCCTTCGTCAGAACTGGAAAAAGTTGGAGATGGAACAGGTTTTTAAGCAAGTGTAGGGGCAGGGAAAGGGGGGAGGGGAGGAAAGAACAAAAGGGAAGGTCTGTGATAGGATGGAAAGCAGGAGAGATTAAGGGACAAAAGGGATGATGGTGCAAGGAAACAGAAAGCAATGAAGATGAACAAGGTAAAAGAGACAAACGGAAATCCCGTCGGAGAGAAGAGCAGAACTTCTTCAAGGTGGGCATTCCTGGAAGAGAAGTGGCAGTGAATTAAACACCAATACAAAAGCAAAATACTGCGGATGCTGAAAATCTAAAATAAAAACAGAAATTGTTTAGTAGTGGTCACCAGGTTTGCTCAGAATGAATACATTGCCATGCAGTGCTGGAATGTGGATTCGCACCATGTGCTTTTGTGCCGAGGGTTCAGTCTCACTGACTGAAGGCCAGCTGTCTCCCCACGGTGGGGGTGGGGGGGGATGCTGTAACAGTCATCTTGAAGCTACTCCCATGCACTTCCTTATGGCTGTCATCATGGGTGGCCTGGCTTAAAAGGCACTCCCTTTCACTGATTACATTGGGTATAACAAGAAAAGTACCTCAAAAAGAGAGTTACCCTCATTTAAAAAAAATACAAATGCTGCAGGACCTTAATTTTAGAATACATACACAAAAGCTTGAATTAAATCTTATTATTTCAGTTGGAATTATATATTATTTTCTATCTAAGTAGGGTGGCGATGGGTAAATTTACAGCTTATCTCCACATTTGTTAATCTCTCCTGCATTCAGATTTCCACTTGAAGCCAGAAACACCGACTATCTTCATTTAATATCAGTTGTAAATATATTATCAATACCGAATATTACAGAACAGGCAGGAATGTATCACAGGATAACACAAAAGTGTGGAGTGCATCACATATAGGATAACATGCAAGCTGGAGTGTATTATCTACAGGTTTAGACATAGGCTGGAGTCCACTTCATAAATGCAGATTTACCAATTTTACAATATAGATTTTATGTGAAGAGCTTGTGGCTAGAGCTATCAAGGTTGGGCAAATCATCAAATTTTCAATCATGTGTTAGCTAGAAGCCTAAAGCAATGCCGAGTGCAAAAGAAAATAAACACAGATTGATATGAGATGAACTGTTTGCTGTGTTATTGCCTTGTGCTGACCCATATGCATTACATTTCTAGATGTCTACTGTCCTATATATTAACATTATATTAAAAAGCAGCAGTCAATACCAGGACCCCACAAGTGGTAAATTACAATAATAGGTACTCTTGGGAGGGACACTTTTTTAATTAAATATACTGCAAGCAATGACTCCCCAATTATAATCTCTGCGGGCTACATTAAGTCCTGGTAATCAACTAAAAATTATTTCTCAATACACATGTAGAAACAACACAACAATTAACCTCTCACGGTGAATATCGTCATGCATCAACGTAGAGTAGTGGAGTGCATACGGATAGCTGTTGTCAACACAAAATGAAGTTACAATCTGAATAACCATCAAATTAATATTATTAAACATAATAGAATTAAATAGTTTTGCTTTCCCCCTTTTTTCCTGTCCTAATAATGGTGATTTGTGATGAGGTGTGGTTCCATTATCATTTTCTCCTACAGAGTTGTTCATATGTAGAACAGACTCCCACCAAAACTAACTGCAGTCTTGATTAATCCTTCAATAAATAGTTGGATAAATATTTGGTTGGGAACAACACTGGACATTGGAATAAAGATAGATAGAGATAATCAAATACTCCACAGGATACGATGTGTCCCATGCTGCTGGGACTAGGGGAGAAGGAGGGCCGTGTCTGTGGGCCAGTAGGCCAGGGGTGAATAATGGAGATATTGAAATGCATAAATATTTTGGAGTTTTGCTCAAAGTCAGGAGATACTTATGCTAAACTTTCCCCTCAATAGATGAAATGGATAGGGGAGATCCCATGATAAAGTAGATTGCATAAGTACATTTAGAAGGACTGGGCATGATGGACCTAATGGCCTTTTCTTATTCATGCTCAAAGTAAAATACTGCGGGTGCAGGAAATCTCTGAAACAAAAACAGAACCTGCTGGAAACACTCAGCAGGTCAGTCAGCATCTGTCGCGAGAACATAAGTCAACATTACAGGTGTTGAATCCTTCCTCAGAACTGGAAAATATTACTGATGAACAGCATTTATAAAAAGAACAGAACAAAGGGAGGGGGGGAAATAAACAGGCACAATGGGCATACACACAAGACAAGAAATAGAATGATCTGTAAACAGGAGGTGGATAAAGGCAGGAGTAATATGCACATGAAACAAAAGGTATAATAAGAGAAATTAAAAAAACACAAATACAAGAGATAGAGGGGCAGAAATTTGTCTTGTGTGGTAGCGTGGCATTGGCCACCCGTTGTATGCCCTGCCCGATATTCAGTTCAATTGACATTAATGGGGCTGAATATCGGGCGGGGCGTATAACAGGTGGCCAATGTGATACTGCCCATTTTGGAATTTTCACCCCAGCATGAATAGCTAAAAGATGATAGGTAAGCAGAATAGGAAGCATGAAAAACTGACAAAGTGGAGCAGGCCGCAATGGCCCAGGAGTTTGATGGAAGAAAAAAAGGAGGTTGACACCAAGGGTGCAGATCATCCCAATAGCACGGTGTTCTAACAGGGTATCCCCATCCCAAGCACCAACCCGCTCCCCTCCCCCATCCCCAGAAGCACCAGCGTACCCATCCTAAATAGCCAGCAACTAATGCCAAAGAGCGAATGGGAGCTATGGTTAAGGTTGGCAGTTGTTAAAATCAGTATTAAGATGCAGAGGGCGCTGCAAAGTGCCTTGGTAGAGAGATGAGGCACTGTTTTTTGAGCTTTCATTCAGCTTCATTGGAACAGTACCAACGCCAAAGACTGAGAGGCCAAAGTAGGAGTGGGGTAGAATGGAAATGACAAGTGACAGGAAGCACTTGCAGACAGAAGGAAGGCAAACTGAATCTGCGTTTGGTCTCCATTTTGAGGAGGAGACCGCACTGTGAGTGGCAAATACAGTTTACCAATTTTAAGGAATTACATGTAAATTGTTGTCTTACCTAGACAGTGGTGTGGGAGGAGGTGAGTGGGCAGGCGTTGAATACTCTTGAGCAAAATGAGTAATGAAGAGGGACACAATAATGGTGGCATATATTAATTCTGCTACCATCTACCCATCCCCCAGCACCAGTTTCCAAGTTCTGACAATATTTGCTGAATCAAAGTTTAAAAGTGAGAGTTGCTGACTCTCTAGTATCCTTGTAAGGTTCAAAAGGAGTACTTTGCCCCAGTGTGGAGCGTGCGGTCAGTATGCTGCAGAAAATAACTGGCCTCTTTGTAACCTGGGGTTGATTTCACAAATGGAAACACCACATCAACAGGAACAACCTGCACAATATTCTGGTTTCTTATCATTAATCATACTGTTTTAACACCTCACATAAATAAACAAAGTCCTCAGCCTAAATCCAGTTTCATTGCCTAAATACAGTTTCCAGCATTTTACTGAGCCATAAAATGCAACAAACGTGTATCATACTATTAACAAAGTTACCAGGACATTCTGTACTCGGGAAGGTTTTGGGAGTGTCTGAAGTATGCACGCCTGGAAAACAAAATAATTTAAGGCAAACAGAGATGTATTTTTTTTCTATTTCCCCCCAAAAAGTAACTGTCCTATGAATACAAAGCTAACTGTTAGAAAATATGTATTAAAGTAATCAGTCAGTGACATACTTGCAAAGCAGAAGATTTAATTTAACACAGCAAGAGAAGATTTAGTGGGCAAATGCTTGAAAGGTGAAAGGTTTGACTTGGTCTGTGCTGAAGTACTACGATTGTAAAGGAGGGGAAACCTCTGTGAGAGTTCATGCTCTTGAAGGCTATCCTCTGACTGAGCAGAATCAGGCTTGGGTGTGATGCACACCTGATTGAATAGCCTCTTCACATTCAATGGGGGTAGTTGTAACCTAACCTGTCGGGCGGGATACTGACGGGATCAGATCGGCTGCCCGTTTTAAACCCCACCCAATCTTACTTTCCATTGAAGTCAGGGTGGGGAGGGGTGAAACGGCAGGTAAGGTTAATATTACCCTCACTGTCTTAGCTCACATATGACAAACAGCGATTTGGATGAGGTACCCAGGGGCTGGAAATTTGACAGGAAACCAGTACGAGCAGCCGACTTACCCAAGCTTGAACACATTTCTTGTCACACCAGCATCTGTTGAACCATATCCCAGCAACAGTCAGACTTTCAGATGAGGAGGGGAGAAAACTGGCAAAAGAACTCAAGAAGAGAAGTCTCTACAAAGATGCAAAATCTTAAATACTGGGTGAATATTTCAAAATGAACATTTAACGGTCATCTGTTGTACAATTTTTAAATTGCTATGTTAATTAAAATGTAATTATTAAGTGTGAATACGGGCAATGGTTAAAATTCACAAGAGCCACGGGTTGGATTTTGTCAATGGGGGCGCGTTGAGGGCGGGACAGCTGGTTTTCGGGTTTTAGTCCTGCCCCCAACGACGTCCGGCCAACCCACGCTATTTTCCCTTGATTGACCTTGTTAAGCCCGCCCTACGGGCTTCGCCGGCCAATTAAGGGAAAGCCGGTGACAGAGGATGTCAGCGTATGATGTTTCATCTGTCCAGGATGAGAAGCTGTCAAACACTGACAATCTCTGTTCTAAGGTGAGTCCTTGTACTGAAGACTCACCAAACCTCTTTCCTCAGCAGAAATCAGATGGCTGCTGCATCTGAGAATGCAGCAGCCATTCTGTCATCTCTGCCATTGAGATGAGGCACCTCCGGATCCTCAACAATTGAAGCCTGCAGGAAGAAACAAAGATAAGAAAACTTTTTATAAGACTTTTCACTCACCTCACATACTTACCGCTCTACACTTGCACCCATCACTTACCTTCACAGTGCACTTTTGCACCCCCCGACCCCCGCAGACCCACTGCTCGCCTCGCTGACCCTGGCGAGGTTCACAGCCGTCGGGAAGCCCACACTTGCAGGGGTAAAATGGGGATAAGTCTCTTAACTACCTGTTAACTACCTGTTAACAGGTAGTTAAATGGCTGTAATCCCCATCTACATGATCTACATCCTAGGGTACTTAAGGAAGTGGCCCTAGAAATAGTAGATGCATTCATTGCTAGTCATCTTCCAAAATTCTATAGACTCTGGAACAGTTCCCATTGTTTGGAGGGTAGCTAATGTTACCCCACTATTTAAAAAAGGTGGTAAAGAAAAAATGGGGAATTATAGACCGGTAAGCCTGACATCAGTTGTGGGGAAAATGCTAGAGTCCATTATAAAAGATGTAATAGCAGAGCACTTGGAAAACAGTGACAGGATTGGCCAAAGTCAACATGGATTTACAAAAGGTAAATCGTGCTTGACTAATCTACTGGAATTTTTTGAGGATGTAACTGATAGAATAGATAAGGGAGAACCAGTGGATGTGGTGTATTTGGACTTTCAGAAGGCTTTTGATAAGGTCCCGCATAAGAGATTAGCGTGTAAAGTTAAGGCACATGGGATTGGGGGCAAGGTACTGACTTGGATAGAGAACTGGTTGGCAGACAGGAAGCAAAGAGTTGGAATAAACGGGTCTTTTTCCGAGTGGCAGGCAGTGACTAGTGGGGTTCCGCAGGGATCGGTCCCAGGACCCCAGCTATTCACAATATATATTAATGATCTAGACGAGGGAATTGGATGTAATATCTCCAAGTTTGCAGGTGACACAAAGCTGGGTGGGCGTGTGTGCTGCGAGAAGGATGCAGAGAAACTCCAGTATGATTTGGACAGGTTGGGTGATTGGGCAGAAGCATGGCAGATGCAGTATAATGTGGATAAATGCGAGGTTATCCACTTTGGTGGCAAAAACAGAAAGGCAGATTATTATCTGAACGGCAATAGATTGGGAGAAGGGGAAGTGCAACGAGATCTGGGTGTCCTTGTGCACCAGTCGCTGAAGGTAAGCATGCAGGTACAGCAGGCGGTTAAGAAGGCAAATGGTATGTTGGCCTTCGTAGCGAGAGGGTTTGAGTACAGGAACAAGGATGTCTTGCTGCAGCTGTACAGGGCCTTGGTGAGACCACACCTTGAGTATTGTGTGCAGTTTTGGTCGCCTTATCTGAGGAAGGATGTTCTTGCCATGGAGGGTATGCAGCGAAGATTCACCAGACTGATACCTGGGATGGCAGGTATGACGTACGAGGAGAGATTGGGTCGATTGGGCTTATACTCGCTGGAGTTTAGAAGAATGAGAGGAGATCTCATTGAAACTTATAAAATTCTAACAGGGCTAGACAGACTGGATGCAGGAAGGATATTCCCGATGGCGGGTGAGTCCAGAACAAGAGGTCACAGTCTAAAGTTAAGGGGTAAGCCATTTAGGACAGAGATGAGGAGGAATTTCTTCACCCAGAGAGTGGTGAACCTGTGGAATTCTCTACCACAGAAGGCAGTTGAGGCCAAGTCAGTAAATATATTCAAGGAGTTAGATATATTTCTTAAGGCTAAAGGTATCAAGGGATATGGGGAGAAGGCAGGGACAGGGTACTGAGTTTGGATGATCACCTATGATCTCATCGAATGGCGGAGCAGGCTCGAGGGGCCGAATGGCCTACTCCTGCTCCTATCTTCTATGTTTCTATGTTTCTATGTTTCCCGCCTCGAGGAGACGGGTCCCTGCACGACTCGGGAAGATGGCTCGGAGGCAGGTTCGGTACCCGCTCCCAGTTTCTGCCATTTTCCCGGTAGTCCCGCCTCCATACCCGCCTCCCCAGGGCTGGCAAAATTCTCCCCATGGAGTCACAGAACAGAACTTTACACTGACAATTCACCACATAGTATTCGCTAAGGCCAGCATAGGAAACAGGCAATGGTGCAGTGCTTACCCAGAGGGAAAGAGAAAAAAATAAAGGTCAATCCTATCCAATTCTTCAGGCTTGCCTCTCCAACACAAAACTCTTAGTTATTGGTTCAAGATGAATAAGTGTCAGCCGTGGCTCCATTGGTAACACTCCCGCCTCGGAGTCAGAATGTTGCAGGTTCATGTCCTACTCTGGAGGCTTAAGCACAAAATCTAGACTGACACTTCAGTGCAGCACCGAGGTGTCGTCTTTCAGGTGAGATGTTAAACCGAGGTCCCCGTCTGCCCTCTAAGGTGGATGTGAAAAATCCCATGGCACTAGTCAAAGAAGAGCAGGTGGAGTTCTCCTCGGTATCCTGACCAATATTTATCCTTCAAAAAACATCACTAAAGTAAATTATCTGGTCATTATCACATTGCTGTTTGTGGGAGCATGCTGTGTGCAAATTGGCTGCCACGATTCCTACATTACATAAGAAATAGGAGCAGGAGTAGGCCATACGGCCCATCAAGCCTGCTCTGCCATTCAATAAGATCATGGCTGAATTTCTGTATCAACTCCACTTTCCCTCCTTATCCCCATATACTTGATTCCAACAGTAACTACACTTCAAAAGTTCTTCATTGGATGTAAAGTGCTTTGTGACGTCGTGAAATGCACTGTATAAATGCAAGACTTCTCCTACTCTCTTTCTTTCAAGATACCTGAAGCATGAGAGTAGGACAGCTGCCTGCTGCCTTGTCTTAATCTGAAAAGAGAAATTAATTAAGAAATGGGTTCCATAGAATAAATTAGAAATGTCAAGCCCAAAGATTTGGTCATGAAGGCTGAGCTCAGTAAAGAAACAAGCTTTCCTTGTTTTGAGATGGCATGGGCACAACCACATGGATCCAAGTTTTCATGCTGACATTCAGTCGAAGGAGGAAACAGCAATTTCATTAGGTCTAATCAAGGTTTGGTTCTGCTGCTTTTGGCTGAGTTTGGATCAAACAGTACAGAGAATGCTACTTATTATTTAAGATTTTTCAAAAGACTTTTTTTTTTAATACCAATTTATTGCCTTTTCTCCTCACCCCTCATGAAGGCACTGAGTCATGCTGCGATATGGTTCCAAGGTTGTTAGTGGCTGTCTAGTACTTCATTTAGCTGGCCATCCTTCATGTGTGAAGCCAGACAGTCAGTGGCAGCAGGTGATTTGACAGTGGTGGTGAGAGGGAGGGAGGGAAGCAGAAAGATCACAGCTAAGCCTGATCCTCATCTAAAAACTACACACATGCACTTTCCAGCAGAAGTCACTGGATATGAATAAGGAACAGCAACCCTGGCTACTTTTTCCCCCCACGTGGCATTGTAGCACCCCTACTGCCACCTCAGATGAAACCAGCTACCGCTGCACAGATTAAGCCTCAGACCTTTGTAGTCTGGATGGCTCAGTATTACCCTGGACAATTACATTTATCCACTAAGCCATCAGGAGACTTCCAATTCAGCCAGTTTTCAAGTTTTCCATATTCTTTGGCTGTGACACATTCACTTGGCTCTCAGAAACCAGACTACAGCAACAGCCCAGTGATCTATTGCTTTGAGTAGTGAGTTGCCAACTAGAAAATTAGAATGTTAAGTCCCAAGACTACCTGTCATTTCAATCTGCCTGCCATAGTTGAGCAATTTTTGCCAGCTCTCAACCACCTAAAGAGATATCAGTGTTTCACTTCAAACTTATATTACCGGTGTTTCCCTCTTAAGTGCATGTCTTCCCAGAATTATGACCATCTTCTGCCTCAGGAATCTGATGGGCCAATTTTAACTCTCCTTGATCAGCGGGGAAAGAGTGGGTGAAGCAGTTAAAATGGAGCGGCTCCATTTTCTGCTCTGTTCCTGCGATCTGCGATTTTAACACCATTGGTTTTTGGCGGCGGACGTGGCTCCCACCAGACTCCAGCGCAAATTGGGGTTCCATGACGTACTTGGGACCTGATGGAATTTTAACCTAGTCCCGAGTGGGGCACCCGGTAGGTGAAGCTGTCGAGAAGCCAGCGAGGCCACTGAAGGCAAGTTTTTTTGGTAAACTTTCCTTATTGGGGGCCGGAGGAGCAGGAGTGCTCCTCCTGGCCCCACAAGGAAAGTCTGGGTCACTGCTACCCCAGGCACTGCCCGCCCACACCAACCATGAGATCCACGCAACAGCAGACCGCCCAGACTTACCTTGCTGCCAGCAGCCATCTCCTAATGTTTGTCGTCCTCCAGTCAGCCAGCTGCCACTTACCAATGGAAATGGCCGAGCAGCTGACCAGCAACAACAACTTGCATTTATATAGCGCCTTTAACATAGTAAAACGTCCCAAGGCGCTTCACAGCAGCATTATCAGACAAAACTTGACACACATAAGGCGATATTAGGAGAGGTTACCAAAAGCTTAGTCAAAGTAGTAGGGTTAAGGAGCTTCTTAAAAGATAAGAGAGAGGTAGAGAGGCGGAAAGGTTTAGGGAGAGAATTCCAGAGCTTAGGGCCTAGGCAGGTAAAGGCACGACCGCCAATAGTAGGGTGAAGGAAACCAGGGATGCGCAAGAGGCTAGAATTGGAAGGAACGCAGAGATCTCAGAGGGTTGTAGGGCTGGAGGAGGTTACAGAGATAGGGAGGGGTGAGGCCATGGAGGGATTTGAACACAAAGATTAAAACATTTTATATTTGAGGCATTGTGGACTGGGAGTCAAAGTAGGCCAATGAGCACAGCAATGATGGGTGAACGGGACTTGGTGTGAGTAGAGTTTTGGATGAGCTTACGTTTACAGAGGGTGGAAGGTGGGAGGCCGGCCAGGAGAATATGAATATAATTGAGTTTGGACGGCAACATTCAGATGTGACCCGGCCATTCTAATCCGCCAGCCTCTGAATCAAACTTCCCCGCAGGATTGCCATTCAATCCCACTGGCCTCTAGCTGGGAGTTAAAAATTGACCTCGAACAGAATTTGTCAGTGCAGAGAACATGGAATGCTCAACCTAATATAGTAAAGAGAGGTCCATCCAGGAGCAGGACTTTGAAGCTAATTTGAGGATGTTGTCAGAAACGGAGGGATAGGTAGGCACCCTGTCGAGCAAGCAATCGCGTAATGCCAACAGCATTAATCATACAGAGCTACTCTCCCCTTCTCTTTGCTTCCTAAATGGAGGATATGGCTTGATGTTGAATGGCCTCACAAAAAAATGAACTTTTTTAAAAATCTAGGATACAGATTAGCAAAACAATTATTAGAAGAAACTCAAAACAAACCTGCAAATTAGGTTTTTCTTATCAGAGATTCATCATATCAGGATCTAAGATCCTTTACTGGGTACAATGGGATCAAGTAATACATTTATAATAATGGCATTCTAATGTTCTAGACAGAGCACTTTGAGAATACAAATCTCAGGCACTCTACTGTGAAGATGGGGCACTGGGCCAATGCTGAAATATAATGTTGGCAGCATTGATGCCTAAACCCAGAGTTGCTTGTTTTTTTAAAAAAAGAAATCTGTCAGCACATTGTCAAGTTACTATGTTAGAGGCTGTATGTTCTCCTGAGGGGAGGATGGGGATGGGGAGCCAGTGCAATTATGGTATAAAAAACAATTGAAGCTTTTATTATATTTTGGGGGAGGTTATATCAGAACATTCAAAGATGACAGCTGACATACAAGGCTGTCACAGTCAGTGTTGTAACTATGGCCAGGATTTTAACCCCTCTCACCAGCGAGAATGATGCGTGGAGAGGTTAACATCTGAAAATTTGAGCTCCCACCTCCAACCTACCGCGTTCCCGGCCACAGTAATTGTAAGGACAGCGAATAATGCCGCCGACGAGGCTTTCGCTAAAGGTAGGCGAGGGGCTTATTTAATGTTCAAAAGTCCTGGCCCGTTGGCGTCATCGGCACCATGACATCTTAGGGCCCATATTTTCCGATGCCTACGGGTGTGTACGAGCTGTGTACACAACTGTAGGGACATCGGAAATGCCGGTTTCAGGCATGCGAAGCGCATGCGCTGAAAACCGGCATTTCCGATCTGTCAAGAATCCTCTTGACAGATCGGACGCCTGCCCTAGAGGAGGGCCTCTGCGGGCGGAGAGTTTCGCTTTCTGCAGAACCTCCGCCCGCTGAAATCACTTAAAAATCTTACGCCTGGTAAAAGCAGGTGTAAGGTCTGCTTTTACCAGCATAAGAGTTCAAAAAAGTTTTAAAAATATTTTTTTTCCCACTCATTTATAATTTAAAAATACTTTTAAAAAAGGTAAGTTTATTTTTAGCCCCGTAATAAACCTTCATTATTTTTTTCAAAAAATTAAATTTTTGTTTAAAATATTTAATTTAATGTAATTTTAAACTCATTTTAGTGGTTTTTAAAAAATGTATTTAATGTTTTAGTGTCTTTTTTCAATGATCCCCATTCATACTTTTGACAGGTCTATCTGTCAAAAGTATGAAGGGGGATTCCCTTCTTTCATTGGCTCGCCTGGCCCATGTGATCCCAGGGACGCTTGCGAACCGCATGCGCCCCTGGGATACGTGGGCCCTGCGCATTTCGACTGTGGAGAGGCCCAGGAGCGGAAGTGTCTGGACCTCGGGAGCCCTCAGGTAAGTGCGTCGATTTTTTTCCGATACGAGGCATCCGCACACAGGAAGCCTCCTATCGGAAATTATGGGCCAATATTAACTGGAAGTCAAGGAGAGTCCTGCACTGTCTCCTGCCCGGCAGCAGATCCACAGCGGGAGGAGCGGACTGGCCAGAAGAGGCCAAAGTAAGACTTTAAAAATTACTTCTCTCACAACTCCTAGTAGGCCAGGAGGAACAGAAGTTCTTCCCTCAAGGACCCACAAGGAGTCCCTGAGCCACCCCAGACCAGGCCTTCCTCCAATCGCCGTTGGACCCCCTCTACCCTCCGATCACCTCCAACCTCTGCTTCCACTGACTGCTAGGGACCATTCCCACAGGTCACCAACTGTGGCCTCCTGCTGCCAAATTCCTGCTCATACACGCTGGTCAGGTACTGAATCGGGCCGGGTGTCAGGCGGGAATTTTTATTTAAATGAGGCCCTGTCATTAAGATCGGCAGGGCCTCCTTGATCCGGACTCTCCGGGTGTGCTGCCCACATTGGGACTCACGTGCACAGTCTTTAAAAATTGGGGCCTATGTTTTTGGAAAGTTTAAAATTAGAATTTCTGTATCCAGATTATTATATAAAAGGTTTACTTTTAGGGGCAACCTGCGGTAACACACCACATTGACATTCCAGTGTGCTTTGGCACATTGTGGCAGGTACATGGGCTAATCCCTCATCTTGTGTTTCCAATCTTTGTCAGGGGAAGTAGGGTGGAATTGGGCAGAAGCTAGGCCCTTCCTCACAAGAATCAACGACCTAGAAATTAGATAAGGCCCGAAAACAGGCGGTGGCACTGGCAAGCGTCTCTTCTAAGTGGTGTAGGCAGCACACAAAATTCATGCTGCCTGCTCCTTAACATGATGTGAGCGCTGATCTCAGTGCTAAATGTGCTGCTGAGTGAGTGGGCAATAAGGTGCCAGATGGAGCATAATGTGGGGAAATGTGAGATTATTCACTTTGGTAGGAAGAATAGAAAAACAGAATATTTTTAAACGGTGAGAAACTATTAAATGTTGGTGTTCAGAGAGATTTAAGTGTCCTCGTACAGGAAACACAGAGAGTTAGCCTACAGGTACAGCAAGCAATTAGGAAGGCAAATGGCATGTTGGCCTTTATTGCTAGGGGGTTGGAGTAAGAGTAAGGAAGTCTTGCTACAATTGTACAGGGCTCTGGTGAGACCACACCTGGAGTACTGTGCACAGTTTTGTTCTCCTTATCTGAGGAAGGATATACTTTCCTTAGAGGCAGTGCAATGAAGGTTCACTAGATTGATTTCTGGGATGAGAGAGTTGTCCTATGAGGAGAGATTGAGTAGATTGGGCCTTTACTCTCTGGAGTTTAGAAGAATGAGAGATGATCTCATTGAAACATATAAGATTCTGAGGGGGATTGACAGGGTAGACGCTGAGAGGTTGTTTCCCCTGGCTGGAGAGTCTAGAACTAGGGAGCATAGTCTCAGGATAAGGGGTTGGCCTTTAAGACTGCGATGAGGAGGAATTTTTTCCACTCAGAGGGTTGTGCATCTTTGGAATTCTCTACCCCAATGGGCTGTGGATGTTGAATCGTTGAGTATATTCAAGGCTGAGATAGATAGATTTTTAGATGCTAGGTGAATCGAAACGTTGAAACGTATAAAATTCTGACAGGGCTAGACAGACTGGATGCAGGGAGGATGTTTCCCCTGGCTGGGGGGTCTAGAACGAGGGGTCACAGTCTCAGGATACGGGGTAGGACATTTAGGACTGAGATAAGGAGAAATTTCTTCACTCAGAGGGTGGTGAACCTGTGGAATTCTCTACCACAAAAGGCTGTGGAGGCCAAGTCACTAAATATATTTAAGAAGGAGATAGATAGATTTCTAGACACAAAAGGCATCAAGGGGTATGGGGAGAGAGCGGGAATATGGTATTGAGATAGAGGATCAGCCATGATCATATTGAATGGCGGAGCAGGCTCGAAGGGCCAAATGGCCTACTCCTGCTCCTATTTTTCTATGTTTCTATGAATCAAGTGATATGGAGATCGGACGGAGTTGAGGTCGAAGATCAGCCATGATCTTATTGAATGGCGGAGCAGGCTCGAGGGGCCGTATGGCCTACACCTGTTCCTAATTCTTATGTAGTTATGTTCTTATGTTCTTATCCCTTTAAATAGCGCTGGTGGGGGCTCCTTGCTGCTGCTGAACGCTTGGTCAGCTGGGTGTGATTAAGGGCGGGCGGTAAGTCGAGAGGCGAAGTCCAAAATGGCAGATCGTGTGTCAAATCAGCGTTGCACACTCAGTGACGTCACGATTTGCCTCATTTCTATTTCTGCAGCGAGCGCAGGCAATGGCAGCGCTGCCAGCGCTAAACCCTCAAATTTCTAGCCATAGAATCAGAGAAACTTACAGCAAAGAGGCAGGCCATTCGGCCCGTCGTCCCTGTGCTCTTTGAAAGAGCCGACATGCTTAGTCCCACATCCCCGCTTTTTGTACGTAACCCTGTAAGTTGCTCATCCTCAAGTACCTGTTCAACTCCCTTTGAAAATTATTTATGGAATCAGCTTCCACCATCTTTTCAAGTAGAATGTTCCAGATACTGACAACTCTGAGTGAAAAATGTCTCCTCATCTCACCTCTAAATCTTTTGCCAGTGATTTTAAATCTATGACCTCTAGTTATTGACCCACTCACGAGAGGGAATAGTTTTTCTCTATCTACTCTATGAAAACCTCTCATCATTTTGAAAACCTTTATTAGGTCACTTCTTAACCTTCTCTGTTCCAAGGAGAACAGTCCTAATTTTTCCAACCTTTCCTCATAATTGAAGTCCCTCAACCCTGGTAAACTTTTTTTTAATTCATTCATGGGATGTGGGCGTCGTCGGTAAGGCCAGCCTTTATTGCCCATCCCTAATTGCCCTCGAGAAGGTGGTGAGCCGCCTTCTTGAATACAACTGAATGGCTTGCTAGGCCATTTCAGAGGGCAGTTAAGAGTCAACCACATTGCTGTGGGTCTGGAGTCACATATAGGCCAGACCGGGTAAAGACGGCAGATTTCCTTTCCTAAAGGACATTAGTGAACCAGATGGATTTTTACGACAATCTGGTAGTTTCATGGTCATCATTACTGATACTAGCTTTTTATTCCAGAATTTCCCCACCTCTTCTGTACCCTTTCTAAAGCCTTTACATCATTCCTGGTGTGGTGCTCAGAATTGTCCACAATACTTCAGCTGAGGCCGAACATGTGATTTATAAAGTTCTAGCATGATTTCTTTGCTTTTATATTATATTCTTCTATTTATAAACCCAAGTAACCCATATGCTGTTTTAACCACCTTATCACCTTGCCCTGCCACCTTTAAGGATTTGTGTATATGGACACCAAAGTCTCTCTGCTCATCTACACTTTTCAAAATTGTGCCATTCATAGTAGACTGTCTTTCCCTATTAGTCCTTCCACAGTGCATCACTTCATACTTCTCCACATTGAACTCCATCTGCCATGCTTCTGCCCAATTCATTAACCTGTCTATGACATCCTGAAGCCTATAACTATCCTCATCACTATCTATAACTTTGCCAAGTTTCGTATCATCTGCAAATTTTATAATACTGCTCCCTACACCAGAGTCTAGGTCGTTTATAAAAACTAAAGAGTAATGGACCCAAAACAGACCCTTGGGGAACACCACTGCAAACCACCTCCCAGTCTGAAAATTATCCAGCCACCACCACCCTTTGCTTCCGATCACTGAGCCAATTTTGCATCCATACCGCCACTTTCCCCTTAATCCCATGGGCTTCCATCTTCTTAATAAACCTCCTATGTGGCACTTTGTTGAATGCCTTCCCAAAGTCCATATACACAACATCTACTGCATTACTTTGATCAACTTTCTCTGTTACCTCACCAATGAATTCAATCAAGTTAGTCAGACACAATTTGCCTTTTACAAATCCATGCTGGCTGTCCTTGATTAACCCATGCCTTTCCAAATGAAAGTTTATTTTTCCCCTGATAATGATTTCCAATAACTTCCCCACCACCAATGTTAGGCTGACTGGCCTGTAGTTTCCTGGTTTATCCCTCTCCCCTTTCTTGAATAGTGGTATAATATTAGCAACCCTCCAATTCTCCAGCATTACTCCTCTATCCAATCAGAATTGAGAGATTTTAACCAATACCACTGCTATTTCTACCTTTGCTTCTTTCAGCAACCTAGGATGCATTCCATCTGGGCCAGGTGACGTACCAACTTTCAATAATGCTGATCTTTTTTAGTACGTCATCGCTATCTATTACTATCCTGTGCATGACTTCCCTCTCCTCTTTTAGTGTAACTATTACATCATCCACTTCCTTTGTGAAGACAGATGTAAAGTACTCATTTAATACTTTAGCCATGTCCTCTGCCTCTACATGAAAATGTCCCTTTGGGTTCTTAATAGGCCCAACTTTTTCCCTAACTAACCGCTTACACTTTATATGTTTATAAAATGTTTCGGGGGTTCAATTTAATATTGCCTGCTAATCTCTTCTCATAACCTCTCTTTGCCTCCCGGATTAACTTTTTCAATTCCCTCCTGTACTTTCCATAATCTTCCCGGTTATTAACTGAATCTTGCTCCTGACACTTGCCATAAGCCTCCTTTTTCTGTTTTATTTTAACTTTTATTTCCTTTCTCATTCAGGATGCATTAGCTTTCTGTGAAAATACTTAGGCATCACAGGTACTGTACTGTTGGTTTCTGAAGACAGACAAACAGTATTAGACAGACATTGCAACACAACATAAAACCTTGATGCGAGTGGGGGGGTGGATCATCCATACCTTTGAAAATTAATAAGGCAGCAAAAACAAAGATTTTAACCCCTCTGGTTTTCATCACTGTTTCTTTGCCCCCCCCCACCCCCCACCCAACCCAATCACCTCATTTTTCTCCCTTCCTCTTCAAAGCACTGAGTTGTTAGGAGCTTCTAGTTCTGCTTCTACCATCCTGGTAGACTCATGATACGATGAAATGGAGTTGTTGACTGATCATAGCAATCAATCTCAATTAATTAGTCTACAACAGACTCAGACACGACACGAGGAAAACCCCAGCGTTTGGGATATCATTCTACAGTGCCAGGCATCCTCGGTTACTTTGGAATTTATGTGTTTGCCTATGAGGAGCATCAGAGCCAAGCCAGATCCAGTCTTCACCCAATGTTGACATGTACACACACTCTCCAGCTGTTGTCATTAGATAGTGATCATGAGGCAGGAACCCTGGCTGATGTTACGCCTAGGAGCCGAGGAGCCGAGGAGCACTAAGACCAAGGGGGAAAAAATCCTTCTCGCCTGGAAAGCAGCTGGTATACTCGCCAATTGCCGCCAGGCTAAACGAGGTAAATTGGTGTGGGGGGCATGGAGGTAGGTGGCGCAGCGCTAACCTTAGGTGCAATGCCGTCCTGGTGCCGCTGCACGAGGGATCCGGGACCAGTTTGTAGTCCTGGTGCGGCGTTGCTGCTTCCCCCGAGCGTCAGTCTGCGAGGCTGTGAAGCTCGCAATGCATTGTGGGCAGTGAGGATCTCCGAAATTTAAAGGGGCCATGCACATTGAAGCAAGGGAAAATAAAATGCACTGATTCAAGACATTTTTCAGCCCTTTCTGTCTTTTAACAAATAATTCATATTTAAAAGAAGTTCCAAATGTCAATATTCTGCTCTTAAAGCTGAATTACCTTCCTAAACTCAACAAATGGGAAAACTGCCTCAGCACTACCACAAATGTCTCAGCAAGCCAGGGAAGGGGCACCCAGGGTCTCGCACGCAGCACTCCAGCTTTGTGCAGGGGGCCAAACACTACAAGACTGGCCCTCTACCCACAGGGGCCAGGAGGCCCTCCAGAAAGAACAATGTGGGAGTACATTACCAAGGCCATCACTGCCAGCAGTGTCACCCCCACCGCCAGTGCCCAAAGAAGCTTTATGACCTCAGACCACTAGTCAAGGTCAGTGAATGTATCATCAAAAGACGTCACCTACCAACTGTGTAAGATGTGCGGAATTACCCCTCGCCCCATCCAACAGTTTATAGAGTTCAGACACGTGGAACAGACAACACAAAACCCAAGGATTTCAGGGAAAAACTTTCTTTTACTTAAAAATCAGCAAGACAATAGTACTGTTGCGTATAATAATTCCCGATTATACTTAAGCATACACAGATCTATTCCTTTACTTTAAACCCAAGTGATCACCACATACGTACTAACACCAGCAAGTGGTTGGTTCGGCGATGACTAGAGGTATGACTTTAACTGGCAACTGACCTAGTTGCCCCAACTGCAGCCCCGAGTGTCTTTTAGCAGCACTTTTTATACCCCAAAACCTGGGCAGGCCCCTCAATACGTATGTGTCCCAAACTGTGACACAAAATGGTCGGCTGTTGTTTTCCTCTTCTTCTTATCACCTAGTCAGTTAATCAGTGGGCCCCAAGGCCGTTCACACCATTTGCCTGAAGATGTTCCTGTCTTTATGACGCCCAACCGTTTGTTCCTGCTCGGGCTCTGTCACTTCCTTATCTGCTTAACAGCTTGCAGCTGCAGCAGTTTTATTTTAACATTTGTTCAGCAGAAAGTCTCTTGCCCTCTCAAGGCATGCTGGTACATTAAATTTGGTCAACTTTTAAGTTTGGTCAAGTTACAGCAAATTTTACAGCAAATGACATATTCTTACAACTGAACTACTAGCCTCGCACACTGCTCAATGCAGGACCCCCAATCACTCACCTACTGACAATCTGCACCAATGATGAGGCACATCTCCCATTCCTAGCATCACCTCACCCCCTTGGAGGAGATGGTGTAGGCCATTCTTGACAGGGGCATGGTTGAGCCTTTGGCCAGCGGCGGGGCTGAAAGTATAAAAGATGTGGGTATTCTTGTGTGTTATCCCCCTTCTGGCATGCAACTCTAGGTTTCCCGCCCTCCCGTCAGCACTACTCCACCCTGTGTCTTCCTCATTTCACACAGCCAAGAAATACATCCTGCCCAGCCAATGCGACCGCAGGTGGATGATTCTATCTCGGATATGCCGGCCACAAAGGGGCTGTCTGGGATGCATCCTTCTGTCTGATTCCTCCTCTTCGGCTTCCTCCTCTTTTGCGTCTTCCTCTTCCCTCTGCAAGTGGATGCTGTAAATGTGAAAATGACAGTATAAGATGCTGCAAATACTCAGTTGGTCAGGCAGCATGTCGACCTGAGACGTGAACTCCACGGATGTAGCGTGACCTGCTCAGTATTCGCAGCATGTCTGTCTTCTCAAAGGCGTTCACTTACTATCCAAGGCCTTGCAAGCATCCAGCAGCACTCCTAAAACACTTAAAAAACTTTTCTCATCTATTGCAGCAAGCCACCATTTCAATAAAATTATTAAAAAACCCAGTCCAAACCCTTCCATTCAAACTTACCTGATTGATGTGTGTGTCCCTTTAACAGCTGCAGATATTGCCCCTGTCAGTGTCTGTCAGCGTGCTTGCAGACCAGGTTAACCTGCCGTGCTTAGGACCCAGTGCTAACTTGAGCACTAGGGTTGAAGTTCGCGTAGGTGAGGTTAAGTCGGCGTTGCACGCCAACTAACGTCACCACGCCGCCATTTTTTTTCAGGGCGCTGCCAGTTACCGACAGCGCAAAGGGGGTGACCAATATGGCAGGCGCCACCGGGACCGCCTCCAGCTGGCGCAAGAGCGGCGGCCACCATTTTTTCATGCATCGCTGGCACTACCAGGTGGCGGTAAGGACATCAATTTCTCACCCCAATTGTTATACCCCTACAGACTTCCTGGATGAGATCAACAGAGACCACAAATAAAATCTACCATCTACTTGGCCTATATGGCTCAATTCTACACGAAACATTTGGCCAGAATTTACTGTCAAAATAACAGTGAGGCTAATGGCATCGCCGTTATTTATGCGTAACTGGTACAGTAACTTCAGGCGAGGAGCAGATGCGCTGTTAAATTCGAATATCCAAAAGTTGATGTCCGAGTTGCTCTGCCATTAGCTTCACGAAAACGGCATCTCGCTGTCTGCCTCACCATTGACGAATTTGCTGTATTTGCGCGGTAGATACGAAGTAAACTCGCTGCAGATATTTAAGGCAAGTAATTAGTAGCATAAGTACCCTTTTAACAACGTGATGATTGTTAATTACTACCAACCAATCTCTCTAGCACTGAAAATTAACTATTACAAATTTGGAGTCTCATTCCTTCAGGTTTTGAATTTTTCGGGGAGATTTTAAAAATGTCCAATTTTAAATTAAAAAAATAATCTTACTTGTCCTTTCTGTCTTTTTTTGGAGCTGAAGGGTGCAGGGGCAAGTCTAACTAATGGCAGATGCCGTTAGATGCTCTGCTACAACAAATTCTGGCTGAATGTATTTGCCTACTAAGCTATTGGAGCACACTCATACCCAAATTAAAGAGCGGACTATAAAACTCATACACTGGCTGTAATGATCTTAACACATTGCCTCTGAAGGGCAAGAAGAAAGTCTCTCTGCTTGCAATGAAAGCAGCCTACTGTGAAGTAGCTTCCCTTTAACCAACTCCTGGAACAGCAAGGCATCACTTTTTGCACCACACCCAAACATGTCAGTGCATATTTATTTTATCATTTTATGATAATTAACTTGGATGCTTTGTCTGTATTTAAAGTGTCTGTGTGAGAAAAGCTGCATCACAGGACTGCAAGGCTGCAGGCCAAGTGTCAACAGAGTGTCAAAATAAACCACCATCAAAGTTTTACAAACCTATTATATTCCTTCAACAAAATCTCTGCTGAAAATCACTGAAATATATAAGTTACAAGTTCTTTCATGCAACATCATTTCTTCACAGTCCAATTAATCATGGGCAAATTTTAACTTTTTTCCCCCCAAACAGAATCTACAATGTGACTTATTAAGATTGACGGTTTTACTATTCTTTTTAAAAGGAGTGGAATCCTTTTCAGGTATTTTTCTCCCAGGTCCTTCTCACCTCTGTAGAGCTATCACATCCAGACTCCGTGTTTTAGTTATGATATATTTGGGAGAACAATGGTCAATTCAGTTTTGTAGAGCGCAAGACTCCATCCTTTGCACTGTCAATTTTGTGCTTATCAAAGTGTAAGATATTAATGCTGCGAAAAGGAAAACATTCCCACTTCAGGCGCACAGTGTAATGTCTAACAGTCCCTGTATCCTGATCCAACAAAGTTACTTAGCCCCAACTTCAGAAAAGTACATGCTACTACCTCAGTGTAGCAATGTTTCATCTTCCATATGCAGTAGCCATCCTGTGACTTTGCATCCCATCTTCCACCCTTCATAAACTTGAGCTCATCCAAAGCTCTGCTTCCCATATCCTAACTCACACCAAGTCCAGTTTACCCATCACCACTGTGCTTGCTGACCTACATAGGCTCCCGATCCCGCAACGCCTCAATTTAAAATTCTCATCCATATGTTCAAATCCCTCCATGGCCTCGCCCCTCCCTATCTCTGTAACCTCCTCCAGTCCTACAACCCTCAGAGAACTCTGCATTCCTCCAATTCTGGCCTCTTGTGCATCCCCAATTTCCTTCACCTAACCTTCAGCTGTCCTATGCTCTGGTATTCCCTCCCTACCTCTCTTTCCTCCTTTAAGACAGTCCTTAAAAACTATCGCTGTGACAAAACCTTTGGTCAGCTGTCCTAATATTTTCTTATGTGGCTCGGTGTCAAATTTAGTCTGATAACTCTCCTGTGAAGTGCTTTGGGACGTTATGCTACATTAAAGGTGCTTTATAAATTTAAGTTGTTTTTATTATTATTTGCGCTTCACAGTCTTTCAAGCTCTGTCAAAGCTGCCCTGGAACCAATCGCCAGCAAGAGCATGAGAATGGCCTGAGGTAGCTCTCCTTCCAATTTCTCCTCTTTTCTTGTAAACATGTTTTTGATCTCATGCAGTTACAAGGCTGAAATCGCGAATTTAGTACAAGGGGATTGAAGTCGAAGACTCACTACCTGTACTACATGGTACTATGCAATGCTGTTCCTCTGTGACCTACAGGTAATTTTAACTACTAATAGGACCATACTGATTTATAAAGATATTATCTTCCTCCTCCAATTCCCTCTTCTGACAATTTAGTCATGTTGGGGATACTTCCATAAGCAGTGGTTACATGACTCAATTGCTCACTGTTGGTGCGTGAGCCTACACCATAACAGTCTAGAGGGGGGTTCAACCATATAGGGCATCACCACTGAGTCTGACCCTGCCTTCACCCACACCCACATGCACATTTCTCAGCTGGGGTCACTGGGTAGTGATGAGGGTGCGAACTAGCTCAGCTAATTCAGGACAGATCAAGGTTGAGATCTGGTACTTTACTGATTGATATTGCTCAGAACCACGTGAAGTAATATATTTATCAACAGAGCCAGCAAGAGATCTTAGCAGTTGGTTCGTATTCTGAGGAAACACCTCTCATCTCTTGGTATTCTTATCCTATATAATGTTCAATATCATCTAATATAAAATATGTGCATTTGCATTCAGTGAAAGAAATTACAATTGTTTACAGTAAAATGCTGCTTTCCTGTCACGAGAACACCATGCATTTTATTTTCCAGTAAACATCGGGCCAGAAATTCGGCTGTTGTCGGGTGAGTACGCGCTGTGTACTCACCCGTAAGGCCACCTGAAGTGCCGGTTTCACGCATGCACTGCGCATGCGCGGGAAACCAGAACTTCCGTTCCCCTGAAGGGAGGGGTTCAGAAGTCGAACGCGTGCGCGGTAGAGGCTGCGCGCACGCAGCGAACCTCGATTTTTTTTCAGGTTTCTCCGGGAGGGTAAGTATGGAGAAGCTGCACTTTTAAAAAGGAGGCGCAAGACCTGTTTTTAACAAGGTAAGTGGTTAATTAATTACAATTTAAACATTTTTTCAATAGGTTTATCTTTTTTAGATACTTTAAAGAAAGGTAAGTTTATTTTTAGCACCGTTAAAAAGTATAATTAATTTTTTCAAAAATTTTAATTTTTGTTTAACGTAGTTAATTTATGTAACTTATAGTTATTTTAAAAATGTGATGTTTAAAAAAAAAATTATTTGAAGTTTAAGTGTGGATTTGGGGCCGATCTCTATTCATAGATTTGACAGGTCTTCCTGTCAAATCTATGAATGAAAATGCCCTGCTCCGATTGGCTCTCCATGGCCCACGTGATCCCAGGGGACGCTTCGAACTAACTGCGCCCCTGGGATACGCAAGCACTGCGCGCTGGCAGCTGCAGGAAGCCCAGGAGCCGAAGTCCTCGTGGGCCTGAAGCACAACAGCAGGCACGGTAGGCAAGTACGCGCGCGATGCTTGCACCCGCAGGAAGCCGGAAAGCCGAATTTCTGGCCCCATATATATCGTGTGTGTGCATATTAAGTTTTCACATGTATATAGTCCTTTAATGTAATATGAAGCCCATTGATAATATTCTGCAACCATGTGATTCTGACCGAAAAAATTATTACAATCATATTATTCCATTATTACCAAAGGAAAAAAATATATGTTGATTTTGGGTGTTTGCTAGGCTGCACACAGCCTGAGGAATGGAATATTTCCCATTTCAGGCTCTGAATGTTAGCATCGAGCATTTCCTGGTCATGTATTGCAGTTAGATGTAGAATAAAACTGTCTCTATATTGCCTCATTAATCTCAGGAGAACATCTCCATATATACCAGTGTGTCATCTTCCATTTCCCGTATGCAGTAGTCACTCACTCTTTTCTCTCTCCATCCTTCTTGCTGTGCTTGTACTTGACATCATCCTAGCATGACCGCATAAATCGTTTGAGCTTTGTTCTGGGGAGCTTATGCCATTATCTAATACTCCTGAAGGACATTATTACAGTCCTGTAACTCTCTCTCTCTCGCTCACTCACAGAAATAATGTCTGACAGCAAACTGTTTATTTGCTGCAGGTTGCAATAGGTTTCAGTTCTCGGAGGGTTAGTGTTTCACCGACACTGTTTTACTGCTGTTTTATTCCCCGATATGGCTTTTACCAGAAAGGGATTGCAGATTGTTGGTAATGATGTTAGCAATGGATGGATGATTTCCCTGCAGTCACAAGACTTTCTGTGCAAAGAGCTGCTTTCAGTTTCAAGACTTTACACATCACTGGTCAGTCTGATGCAACTTTTCAGCCGATGCTGCAATGCTTTATAAATAACAAAGGATGAAATAATTTGGTTGGAGCAGTTTTTGCTCTTGCCCTATTTTTCTATATGTTTTGGGGATTTTTATTTTCCAAATGTATAGATCAATCTCAATGGCATTACCATCGCCAAATCCCCCACCATCAACATCCTGGGGGTCACCATTGACCAGAAACTTAACTGGACCAGCCACATAAATACTGTGACAACAAGAGCAGGTTAGAGGCTAGGTATTCTGCAGCGAGTGTCTCCCCTCCTGACTCCCCAAAGCCTTTCCACCATCTACAAGGCACAAGTAAGGAGTAGGCGGGAATGTGGAGTAATCAGATCAGCCAACATCTTATTGAATGGCAGAGCAGGCTCGAGGGGCCAAGTGGCCTACTCCTGCTCCTAATTCGTATGTACGTTCGTATGTTCGTATGTGATGGAATATTCTCCACTTGCCTGGATGAGTGCAGCTCCAACAACACTCAAGAAGCTCGACACCATCCAGGACAAAGCAGCCCGCTTGATTGGCACCCCATCCACCACCTTAAACATTCACTTCCTCCACCACCGGCGTACCGTGGCTACAGTGTGTACCATCTACAAGATGCACTGCAGCAACTCGCCAAAGCTTCTTTGGCAGCACTTCCCAAACCCGCGACCTCTTCCACCAAGGGCAGCAGGTGCATGGGAACACCACCACCTCCAAGTTCCCCTCCAAGTCACACACCATCCTGACTTAGAAGTATATCGCCGATCCTTCATCGTCGCTGGGTCAAAATCCTGGAACTCCCTACCTAACAGCACTGTGGGAGTACCTTCACCACACGGACTGCAGCAGTTCAAGAAGGCAGCTCACCACCACCTTCTCAAGGGCAATTAGGGATGGGCAATAAATGCTGTCCTTGCCAGCGACGCCCACATCCCTTAAAAACGAATTTAAAAAAATCTGGTGAAAGGCCAGAAACTTCAACTGTATTATAGTTAGAGTGACAGATGGAGTTGGTCATTTTGTTGCCTTCCCAATTTATTTCTGCTAATGTTTTCCCTTCCATCCTCTCACGGAGGCATTCTCCCCCTATTTAACCCCGATTTACTGAGGCCAATTGTAGCTACTGAAATCAGATAACTGGGAACAGATGAAGAATTAAATCTGAGCCCTTCCTATCTAGTGAACATGGCAGTTAATTGCTCTCTGGATAAACTCCTGGGGTATAAATCCATCTTGGGGCAGTCGTGCAAAATGACCCCACCTGTTTGCACTTTGTCCGATTTTCTTTTCCATTGGAAAGTGGAATATTACCTGTTTTGCATTACCACTCAAGACAAATTTATACCCCATCAAACTATCAGCAAGCTATGGACATTGCTTATTCACATAGGTAATTGCCATCATTTGGTCATTATGATAGTATCCATTGCTGTTATCTACCCACAGTGACAACTGTTATCATAGGAACATAGCAACAGGAGTAGGCCATTTAGTCTCTCAAGCATGTTCCGCCATTCAATGAGATCATGACTGATCTGCGACCTAACTCCATATACCCGCCTTTGCCCCATAATTCCTTAATACCTTTGGTTAACAAAAATCTATGAATCACAGATTTAAAATTAACAATTGATCTAGCATCAGCTGCCATTTGCAGAAGAGTGTTCCAAACTTCTGCCACCCTTTGCGTGTAGAAGGGTTTCCTCACTTCACTCCTGAAAGGCCTGGCTCAAATTTTTAGGCTATGTCCTCTAGTCCTAGGCTCCACAATCAGCGGAAATAGTTTCTCTCTATCTACTCTATCAGTTCCCCTTAATATCTTGAAAACTTCAATCAAATCACTCCTTAATCTTCTAAATTCCAAGGAATACAACCCTAGTTTGTGTAATCCCTCCTCATAATTTAACCCTTGGAGTCCAGGTGTCATTCTAGTAAATCTGCACTCCCTCCAAGTCTAATATATCCTTCCTAAGGTGTGGTGCCCAGAACTGCTCACAGTACTCCAGGTGTGGTCTAACTAGGGCTTTGTATAGCTGTAGCATAACTTCTACCCCCTTGTATTCTAGTCCTCTAGATATAAAGGCCAGTATTCCATTAGCCTTTTCAATTAGTTTCTGTACCTGTCCATGACATTTTAATGGCCTATGTACATGGACCACTAAGTCTCTTTGGACCTCCAGTTTCTAGCTTTTCACCATTTAGAACGTACTCTGATCTATCTTTTTTTGGTCCAAAGAGGATGACCTCACATTTGCCTACGTTGAAATCCATTTGCCACAGTTTTGCACATTCACTTAATCTGTTAATATCCCTTTGTAATTTTATGCTTCCATCTACACTGCTTACAATGCCGCCTATCTTTGTGTCATCAGCAAACATGGATATGTGGCTTTCTATCCCATCATGAAAGTCATTAATAAATACAGATCCCTGTGGGACACCGCTAGACACATCCTGCCAATTAGAGTACCTTCCCATTATCCCTGCTCTCAGTCTCCTGCCGCTCAGCCAATTTCCTAACCGGGTCAATAATTTGCCCTCAATTCCATGAGCTTCAAACTTTAGCTAACATCTCTTAGGAGGGACTTTATCGAATGCCTTCTGAAAATCCATATAAATAACATCCATAGACATTCCCCTGCCACTACTTTAGTTACTACTTCAAAGAATTCTATCAGGTTCATCAGGCATGACCTGCCCTTTACAAATCCATGCTGGCTCTCTCTGATTTTCAAGGTGTTCAGTCACTTTCTCCTTAATTATAGATTCTTGTCATTTCCCGACAACAGATGTTAGGCTAACTGGTCTATAATTCCCTGGTTTCCCTCTCTCACCTTTCTTAAATAGTGGAGTAACATATGCAATTTTCCAATTTAAAGGAACGGTTCCTGAATCAAGAGAACTTTGGAAGATTATAATTAGGGCATCTGCAATGTTCTCACCTACTTGCATTAAAACCCTGGGATGAAAACCATCTGGTCCTGGGGATTTATCACTCTTTAGTGCCATTATTTTCTTCATTACTGCTAATTTGCTTGAATTAATTATGGTGAGTCCCTATCCCTGATTCAAAATTAGTGCCCTTGGGGTGGCCAGCATACTATCCTCTTCCTTTACCATAAATATTGATGCAAAGTAATTATTTAACATGTCCGCCATTTCCTTATTTTCATTTACAGTTTCACCGTTATCGGTTTTTAAGGGTCCCACATTGTTCTTGACCACCCTCTTTTTCCTAATATAATTGTAAAAAAAAGTGTTGACTTTGATATCTCTTGCAAGTTTCTTTTCATACTCCCTTTATTTTTTAGCTCTTACTATCTGTTTTGTCACCCTTTGCTGTTCTTTGTATCTCTCCCAGTCGCCAGGATCTGCACTATTTTTCATATTTTTGTTTGCTTTTTCTTTTAGTTTTATGTTGTCCCTTACCTCTTTTGTCATCCATGGCTGTGTCTTTTGGCAAGTAGAGCTCTTGCCCCTTAAGGGTATAAACCGGTTCTCTATCATGTTAAATTATTTTTAAACACCTCCTACTGGTCTTCTGTTGTTTTGCCCATTAACAGACCTCACAATAATAATGATTTATCTTTTTATGGTAATAATGGCCATTGTTCACTCATGCTATTAATGATTATTATGTACACAAAGTGATAGGTACACATCGATCATTGTCTACTCTAAGAAATATTGATAGTTATCTACATATAGTAATAACAGCCATTATCTACTCAATGTGTAATGACTTATGCAGGAGTTGGGGACTTCAAGATGATTAAATCAGCTGTCATTATCCTGCCCCAGCATACACATGGGAATGTTGATGATTACCATATTAAAACCTGGCTGAGCTAAGTAGAAGATTCTTGATTACTTGATTAATAGTCATTCTTCCCTGCTAAAAGCCTTGTGGGTCAAGAACTAGTTCTAAATTCTAAGACAATAAACATAAAAAGCTGAACCAAAAAAGTTACATTTGTAAGATAAATCCCACATTCGTAACTGTCAACATCAAAAAAAAAGCAAATAGTAAGATTCCTATTTCTTTAAATGGAACAAAATTTTTCAAATACAATAAATGTAAACATGTTACATCCTGAACTATCTAAAAGTGGCTAGAATGCAAGGTCTATTAAGGGGTGGTGGCACAGTGATATAAAGTCGGGAAGGAGTGGCCCTGGGAATCCTCAACATTGACTCCAGACCCCATGAAGTCTCATGGCTTCAGGTCAAGCATGGGCAAGGAAACCTCCTGCTGATTACCACCTACTGCCCTCCCTCAGCTGATGAATCAGTACTCCTCCATGTTGAACACCACTTGGAAGAAGCTCTGAGAGTAGCAAGGGCACAGAATGTACTCTGGGTGGGGGACTTCAATGTCCATCACCAAGAGTGGCTCGGTAGCACCACTACTGACCGAGCTGGCCAAGTCCTGAAGGACATAACTGCCAGTCTGGGCCTGCGACAGTTGGCGAGAGAACCAACACGAGGGAAAAACCTACTTGACCTCGTCCTCACCAATCTACCTGTCGCAGATGCATCTGTCCATGACAGCATTGGTAGCAGTGACCACCGCACAGTCATTGTGGAGACGAAGTCCCGTCTTCACACTGAGAACACCCTCCATCGTGTTGTGTGGCACTACCACCATGCTAAATGGGATCGATTCAGAACAGATCTAGCAGCTCAAAACTGGGCATCCATGAGGCGCTGTGGGCCATCAGCAGCAGCAGAATTGTATTCCACCACAATCTGTAACCTCATGGCCCGGCATATCCATCACTCTACCATTACCATCAAGCCAGGGGACCAACCCTGGTTCAACAATGAGTGTAGAAGAGCATGCCAGGAGCAGCACCAGGTGTACCTAAAAATGAGGTGCCAACCTGGGGAAGCTGCAACACAGGACTACATGCATGCTAAAAAGTGGAAGCAGCATGCTATAGACAGGGCTAAGTGATCCCACAATCAATGGATCAGATCAAA
Source organism: Squalus acanthias (assembly GCA_030390025.1). Taxonomy (NCBI): domain Eukaryota; kingdom Metazoa; phylum Chordata; class Chondrichthyes; order Squaliformes; family Squalidae; genus Squalus; species Squalus acanthias. Next base: position 46,934,724 of record CM059439.1, on the reverse strand, counting down.
GCTCTGCAGTCCTGCCACATCCAGTCGTGAATGGTGGTGGACCATTAAACAACTAACGGGAGGAGGAGGCTCCAAGAATATCCCCATTCTCAATGAGGGTGGAGCCCAGCATGTGAGTGCAAAAGACAAGGCTGAAGCGTTTGCAACCAACTTCAGCCAGAAGTGCCGAGTGGATGATCCATATCAGCCTACTTCCGAGGTCCCCACCATCACAGAAGCCATTCTTCAGCCAATTCGATTCACTACACGTGATATCAAGAAATGGCTGAGCGCACTGGATACAGCAAAGGCTATGAGCCCCGACAACATCCCGGCTATCGTGCTGAAGACTTGTGCTCCAGAACTAGCCGCACCTCTAGCCAAGCTGGTCCAGTACAGCTACAACACTGGCATCTATCCGACAATGTGGAAAACTGCCCAGGTATGTCCTGTCCACAAAAAGCAGGACAAATCCAACCTGGCCAATTACCACCCCATCAGTCTACTCTCAATCATCAGCAAAGTGATGAAAGGTGTCGTCGACCATGCTATCAAGCGGCACTTACTCACCAATAACCTGCTCACTGATGCCCAGTTTGGGTTCCGCCAAGACCACTCGGCTCCCGACCTCATTACAGCCTTGGTCCAAACATGGACAAAGGAGCTGAATTCCAGAGGTGAGGCGAGAGTGACTGCCCTTGACATCAAGTCAGCATTTGACTGAGTCTGGCATCAAGGAGCCCTAGTAAAACTGAAGTCAATGGGAATCAGGGGGAAAACGCTCCACTGGCTGGAGTCATACCTAGCACAAAGGAAGATGGTTGTGGGTGGTTGAAGGTCAATCATCACAGCCCCAGGACATCGCTGCAGGAGTTCCTCAGGGCAGTGTCCTAGGCCCAACCATCTTCAGCTGCTTCATCAATGACCTTCCCTCCAACATAAGGTCAGAAATGGGGATGTTCGCTGATGACTGCAGTGTTCAGCGCCATTCTCAACTCCACAGATAATGAAGCAGTCCATGCCCGTATGAAACAAGATCTGGACGACGTTCAGGCTTGGGTTGATAAGTGGCAGGTAACATTCGCGCCACACAAGTACCAGGCAATGACTAACTCCAATAAGCGAGAGTCTAACCACCTCCCCTTGACATTCAATGGCATTACCATCACCGAATCCCCCACTATCAACATCCTGGGGGTCACCATTAACCAGAAACTTAACTGGACCAGCCACATAAATACTGTGGCAACAAGAGCAGGTCAGAGGCTAGGTATTCTGCAGCGAGTGTCTCATCTCCTGACTCCCCAAAGCCTTTCCAACATCTACAAGGCACAAGTAAGGAGTGTGATGGAATACTCTCCACTTGCCTGGATGAGTGCAGCTCCAACAACACTCAAGAAGCTCGACACCATCCAGGACAAAGCAGCCCGCTTGATTGGCACCCCATCCACCACCTTAAACATTCACTCCCTCCACCATCGGCGTACCGTGGCTGCAGTGTGTACCATCTACAAGATGCACTGTAGCAACTCGCCAAGGCTTCTTCGGCTGCACCTCCCAAACCCGCAACCTATTCCACCTAGAAGGACAAGGGCAGCAGGCGCATGGGAACACCACCACCTCCAAGTTCCCCTCCAAGTCACACACCGGTTATGAGGCCGGCATTGCAGTCAGTTGTCCTACATCAATAACTAGTTAAAACACAACTAACACGGGCTGATTTGAGTCATGTGTTAACTGTGGAATTTTGACAGGATAATTTTCTGTATGTTGCAAACCCATTGCATTTGAGGCAGTGGATATCATTTTTGGTGATATCCACAAATACTGATGGCATCTGTAGGTAGCTAATGTCTACCATCCTCAACAATGGGAAAGCCATCTATAGCATAAAATGTTTGCCATATAGTCAACTATTTACCATGCACTTATGCAGGAATGGTTAAATGCACCAGTTCTCTGGAAAGTGTGAGGTGATGCACTTTGGCAGGAAAAATCCTAGAGCAATTTATTATCTTAATGGCAAGAAACTGGAGAGTACTGAAGTGCAAAGGGAACTGGGGGTCCTGGTGCACGAAACTCAAAAGGTTAGTATGCAGGTGCAGCAAGTGATTAAGAAGGCAAATGGAATGTTGGCTTTCATTGCTAGGGGGATAGAATATAAAAATAGGGAGGTATTGCTTCAGTTGTACAAGGTATTGGTGAGACCGCACCTGGAATACTGCATACAGTTTTGGTGTCCTTACTTAAGGAAAGACATCCTTGCTCTCGAGGCAGTGCAAAAAAGGTTCACTCGGTTAATCCCGGGGATGAGGGGGTGGTCATATGAGGAGAGGTTGGGTAGATTGGGACTCTACTCATTGGAGTTCAGAAGAATGAGAGGCGATCTTATTGAAACATATAAGATTGTGAAGGGGTTGGATCGGGTGGATGCGGGGAGGATGTTCCCGATGACGGGTGAGACTAGAACTAGGGGACATAGTCTTAGAATAAGGGGCTGCTCTTTCAAAACTGAGATGAGGAGGAACTACTTCACTCAGAGGGTGGTAGGTCCATGGAATATGCTGCCACAAAAAGCTGTAGAAGCTACATCATTAAATAAATTTAAAACAGAAATAGACAGTTTCCTAGAAGTAAAGGGCATTAAGGGTTACGGGGAGCGGGCAGGAATTTGGACATGAGTCTAGGTTCGGATCGGTCATGGCCCTGTGGGTAGTGGAGCGGGCCCAGGGACCGTGTAGCCTGATTCTGCTCCTATTTCGTGTGTGCAATTCTGTTAGATGCAGGAGATGGTTCTGTGATAGATAGTAGATTGGCGGTTAGGATCAGATCAGCCATGATCTTGTTGAATGGCGGAGCAGGCTCGAGGGGCCGATTGGCCTACTCCTGCTCCTATTTCTTATGTTCTTATGTAATACAATGATAAGTTCCTGAATGCCAAAGGACAGTTTTCTGGCAAATGTCAGAAAATCAGTACAGCATTGACAAGTACCTGGTGAGTGGTAACATAAAGTACCAAAAGGTGTTGGAAAATATGGTGCTGGTGCAGAATGTGTGCACTTTTTCATTAGGTATTGGGTGAGGCCACTGACTCCATCCCTCTCCCTAACATCTGTCTGAGGCTGAACCACACTGTTCGCAACCTTTTTTGACCCTGAAATGAGCTTCCGACCACATATCCGCAGCATAACTAAGACCGCCTATTTCCACCTCCGTAACATCGCCCGTCTCCGCCCTTGGCTCAGTTCATCCGCTGCTGAAACCCTCATCCATGCCATTGTTACCTCTAGACTTGACTATTCCAACACACGCCTGGCTGGTCCTCCCACATTCTACCCTATGTAAACTTGAGGTGATCCAAAACATAGAACATAGAAACATAGCAAAATAGGAGCAGGAGTAGGCCATTCGGCCCTTCGAGCCTGCTCTGCCATTCAATATGATCATGGCTGATCCTCTATCTCAATACCATATTCCCGTTCTCTCCCCATACCCCTTGATGCCTTTTGTGTCAAGAAATCTATCTCCTTCTTAAATATATTCAGTGATTTGGCCTCCACAGCCTTCTGTGGTAGAGAATTCCACAGGTTCACCACCCTCTGAGTGAAGAAATTTCTCCTCATCTCAGTCCTAAATGTCCTACCCCATATCCTGAGACTGTGACCCCTCATTCTAGAACCCCCAGCCAGGGGAAACATCCTCCCTGCATCCAGTCTGTCTAGCCCTGTCAGAATTTTATACGGTTCCACGAGATCCCCTCTCATTCTTCTAAACTCTAGTGAATACAGGCTTAGTCGACCCAATCTTTCCTCGTACGACAGTCCTGCCATCCCAGGAATCAGTCTGGTGAACCTTTGCTGCACTCCCTCTATGGCAAGTATATCCTTTCTTCGATAAGGAGACCAAAACTCAGCTGCCGTGTCCTAACTCGCACAAAGTCCCGTTCACCCATCACCCCTGTGCTCGCTGACCTACATTGGCTCCCGGTTAAGCAACGCCTCGATTTCAAAATTCTCATCCTTGTTTACAAATCCATCCATGGCCTCGCCCCTCTCTATCTCTGTAATCTCCTTCAGCCCCACAACCCCCTGAGATATCTGCGCTCCTCAAATTCTGCCCTCTTGAGCATCCCTGATAATAATTGCTCAACCTTTGGTGGCCGTGCCTTCTGTTTCCTAGGCCCTAAGCTCTGGAATTCCCTGCCTAAACCTCTCCATCTCGCTACCTCTCTTTCCTTCTTTAAGATGCTCCTTAAAACCTACCTCTTTGACCAAGCTTTTGGTCACCTGCTCTAATTTCTCCTTATGTGGCTCGGTGTCAAATTCTTTGTCTTAAAATACTCCTGTGAAGCGCCTTGGGATGTTTTACTACGTTAAAGACGCTATATAAATAGAAGTTGTTGTTGTTGAGGCTGCAGCTTCTCAATATGATCACTGACAGTGTTATGTAATAACCTAGACAGTGTTCAGTCATCGGTCTGCTAGGAGAAAAGATTTTACGCGCCATGGGAATGTTATAAGTTTCCAGGCTTGTTGAGGTTGAGGTTCCTGTTAAATAATCTAGCATTCACTTTTTGATACTTACTAAAGCTACGGGGGCGATTTTCCCACTGGAGGCGGTTTGGGTGGGTTTGAAACCTGCCTCCACTGATAGTTTTCAAAAAATTGCGATTTTCCCCTGATTGGCCACTTGATTTGAGAGGAGTGGGATGCCCTTGGTCAATTAGTGTTTTGGGACTGAAACTCGCCTCTGCTGACATCACTTTTCCATCCTGATTTTATGGCTTCTTGCTGCCTTGGATCATTCCACAGGATTTCTGCCTATGCTGCACCACCTGCAACATATTCTGAGAAACCACTATGTCCAATTCCAAGGCAAGGGCCTGCCCGAAGCTCTCGGATGAGGCGCTGCAAATGTTGTTTGAGGGGGTGACAGCTAGCAGGTAGGTGCTCTTCCACTCATCTGGGAGGAAGAGGCCTCCCAAAGAAACCAAGGCTGTGTGGGTCCAGCTGGCAAGGGATATAACCTCCAGATCTGTGTGCAGATTGGGTAAATGTTTCTGTGTATTGATGAAATGCCATCCCTGTTGGAAAGCATTAAAATGATTTGATGCAAAAATGTTGGCATTATGGGATTTGTTCTTTCGCCTTAGGCAGCTCCACATTGCGGGCTCCGTCACACTTGTGTTGTCAGGTTGGAGTGAAAGGAGGCCAGAGAGTCATGTCCATTGTCAATGATGTCTTAGGATGGCGCCAAGGACATGTGCCAACTTGGGCAACTTATGCAAATCTGGCCAGGATAAGTTCATCCCTTGCATCCCGGGCAGCCATGTGCTCGCGTGCTGCCACTGCTACTGGTCGATACACCGGCGCTCTAACCTCCTCCTGCTCCTCCTCCAGATCCTCCTCAGCCTCCTCCTCATCTGAGGAGGGCTGGAACTGAGCCACTTGCTCATCAGGAAGCTGCAAGCCACGACGCTGTGCGATGTTATGCAGTGCACAGCAGACCACGACCATTCTGGAGACCCTGTATGGTGACCTAATCGGTCAAGGCAACGGAAGCGCATCTTCAACAACCCAATGGTTTGCTCGATGATGGACCAGGTCGAAGTGTGGCTGGCATTGTAGCGCTCTTCAGCCTCTTTAGCTGGCCTCCTGATTGGCGTCATTAGCCACTTCTTCAGGGGGTAGCCTTTGTCACCTCCCAGAGATATCGAGGAACATAGGGTCTAATGAGAGGGAGGAACTGAAAGAAATCAGTATTTGTAGGGAAATGGAGTTAGGGAAATTGACGGGATTGAAGGCCGATAAATCCCCAGGGCTTGATAATCTACATCCTAGGGTACTTAAGGAAGTGGCCCTAGAAATAGTAGATGCATTACTGGTCATCTTCCAAAATTCTATAGGCTCTGGAACAGTTCCCATGGATTGGAGGGTAGCTAATGTTACCCCACTATTCAAAAAAGGTGGTAGAGAGAAAACGGGGAATTATAGACCGGTAAGCCTGACATCGGTAGTAGGGAAAATGCTAGAGTCCATTATAAAAGATGTAATAGCAGAGCACTTGGAAAACAGTGACAGGATCGGTCAAAGTCAACATTGATTTACAAAAGGTAAATCGTGCTTGACTAATCTACTGGGATTTTTTGAGGATGTAACTGGTAAAATAGATAAGGGAGAACCAGTGGATGTGGTGTATTTGGACTTTCAGAAGGCTTTCGATAAGGTCCTGCATAAGAGATTAGCGTTTAAAGTTAAGGCACATGGGATTGGGGGCAGGGTACTGACTTGGATAGAGAACTGGTTGGCAGACAGGAAGCAAAGAGTTGGAATAAACAGGTCTTTTTCTGAGTGGCAGGCAGTGACTAGTGGGGTACCGCAGGGATCGGTCCTAGGACCCCAGCTATTCACAATATATATATATAAATGATCTAGATGAGGGAACTAGATGTAATATCTCCAAGTTTGCAGACGACACAAAGCTGGGTGGGCGTGTGTGCTGTGAGGAGGATGCCGAGAAACTCCAGTATGATTTGGATAGGTTGGGTGATTGTACTGCATTTGCCATGCATCTGCCCAATGTGAATAAATGCGAGGTTATCCACTTTGGTGGCAAAAACAGGAAGGCAGATTATTATCTGAACGGCAATAGATTGGGAGAAGTGGAAGTGTAACGAGACCTGGGTGTCCTCGTGCACCAGTCGCTGAAGGTAAGCATGCAGGTGCAGCAGGCGGTTAAGAAGGCAAATGGTATGTTGGCCTTCGTAGCGAGAGGGTTCGAGTACAGGAACAAGGATGTCTTGCTGCAGTTGTACAGAGCCTTGGTGAGACCACATCTTGAGTATTGTGTGCAGTTTTGGTCGCCTTATCTGAGGAAGGATGTTCTTGCCATGGAGGGAGTGCAGCGAAGATTCACCAGACTGATATCTGGGATGGCAGGAATGACGTATGAGGAGAGATTGGGTCGATTGGGCTTATACTCGCTGGAGTTTAGAAGAATGAGAGGGGATCTCATTGAAACTTATAAAATTCTAACAGGACTAGACAGACTAGATGCAGGAAGGATGTTCCCGATGGCCGCGGAGTCCAGAACCAGGGGTCACAGTCTAAGGATAAGGGGTAAGCCATTTAGGACAGAGATGAGGAGGAATTTCTTCACCCAAAGAGTGGTGAACCTGTGGAATTCTCTACCACAGAAGGCAGTTGAGGCCAACTCATTAAATATATTCAAGAAGGAGTTAGATATATTTCTTAAGGCTAAAGGGATCAAGGGATATGGGGAGAAGGCAGGGACAGGGTACTGAATTTGGATGATCAGCCATGATCTCATTGAATGGCGGAGCAGGCGCGAGGGGCCGAATGGCCTACTCCAGCTCCTATCTTCTATGATTCTATGATTCTATGGGAACGCCACCACCTCCAAGTTCCCCTCCAAGTCACACACCATCCTGACTTAGAAGTATATCGCCGATCCTTCATCGTCGCTGAGTCAAAATCCTGGAACCCCCTCCCTAACAGCACTGTGGGAGCACCATCACCACACGGACTGCAGCGGTTCATGAAGGCGGCTCACCACCACCTTCTCAAGGGCAACTAGGGATGGGCAATAAATGCTGGCATTGCCAGTTACGCCCTGATCCCATAAACAAATTTTAAAAAAAGTCTGATGCTGGGCTAGAGGACTTTGAGCTAACCAAAGAATTAGCCAATAGTCTCTTGTAAATCATTATAGTTATTGTGGTATTTGTTATTACGTTCAGTTAGTAACAAATTAGAAAAGACTTTAGACCTTCAAACATGTGGTGTGTATTCAACAGTCATTTCAATAAACTGCTTTCAGCTGTCAATAACACCCAACATTTCCAGGTCAGAGGGAATTGTCAGAGCACTTCCTGTACTTAACTATGGATATCAAGTTACACCAATCTTAAGACAACAATGGTGGAATGAAACAGAAAATGCTGGAAATGCATAGTAACCAATCAGCATCTATAAAGGAAAAGGAAAATTAATGTTTATGATCTTTACCATATGTTGGATAATGGAACCACCATTTTAAACACTAATATGATGCCTTTTATTAAAATCACCATTTGTATTTGCACAGTATTTACTCTGTGGTTTGATCAGTTGATAGGGTTGCCAACTCTGGTTGGATGTATATCTGGACGTTTCATCACGTGACTTCCCGCCTCCAACCGTCCCACCCAGTCACAGCCATTTTTCCCCCATCTCCAATATTTTTATAACTAATAAATGAAAGTGTTCAAAGAAAATGAAAAAAAAAAGCACACCATTTTTTTTAATGCCCCCTTGATTTTTCTCCTGTGTTGCTCACGGCAGTGTCCAGGAGATTAATCATTAACTCCTGGAGAATTCACAACAAACTTGAGTTTGGAAACTAAGGTGATCTTCTGTGATTATGGTCTCTAGCGCTGGGTGGAGGATTTGATCAACTGGAAACCTCAGGTGACCTTATTGGGAGAGCTTGCGTTAATTCATTAAATGCCCAAATTTGTCTCAATTCAGATATTACTGATTTGGAAGTATGTTAGTGGAGGGGATCACATTAGCAAAAGTAGGGTTCGCTTTTAGGTTTATTTTGATGTCTGGTTTACTGGTCAATGGAAGATATAATTCCTGATGGTCTAGTGATGGCCTACATCCAATTCCCTGATAGTCCAAAGATGAGCTTGTATATGTACCTGCTATTGGGTCAGACCTTGCTGGAGTGGAGCATCTCCTGCACTTTCAGATTCAAAATGTTTTGCGCCGTAACTTGCTTGAAGTGCGAGATCATAACGGCGCGGCGAGGGCAATGGAGCATCTGGGACCTTAGTGAACAACGTAACCTACAGTGTATCTCCTTAACCAATGAGATTTAAGGAGTGAGAAAGAAATACAGGAATGACAGAGAAGGAAATAGGGTAAATTAAAGACAAATCAGGTAAAGAAAGAGAAATAATGTAGACTCATGGTGATCAGTAGGAAGCACAGACATCTTCCACCCTTTAAAATGAAGTTCGGGACCTGGAACGTCAGGACCCTCATGGACAACCCCAACAGTGACAGACCGGAACGCCGTACTGCTATCGTTGCCCGGGAGCTCAGACGTTTCGACATTGACATCGCCGCCCTAAGTGAGACTCGGCGGGCAGGGGAAGGCCAGCTCAAGGAGCAAGGCGGTGGCTACACCTTCTTCTGGAAAGGCAAACCTGAAGAAGAACGCCGCCTCCATGGGGTAGGCTTTGCCATAAAAAATGAAGTAGTTGGGCATCTCAGAGACTCTCCTGGCGGTATAAACGAGCGCCTCGTGAATCTTTGGCTCACCCTAGCCCGGAACCAGTGCGTTACGGTCCTCAGTACATACGCCCCAACACTGGAAGCCACAGACGAGACCAAAGAGGAATTCTACTCCAGCCTCGAATAATCCCTGTCCCGAGTCCCAATGGGTGACAAGCTGATCCTCCTCGGCGACTTTAACGCCAGAGTTGGAAAGGACACAGACCTCTGGGGAGGTGTGATCTGCAGAGAGGGGGTAGGGAAAGCCAACTCCGACGGTATCCACCTCCTGTCGAAATGCTCAGAACATGGCCTTGTCATAACCAACACTTTGTTCCGTCAGAGAGACAAGTACAAGGCTTCATGGCAGCACCCTCGCTCCAAGCACTGGCACCTGCTGGACTACGTCATCGTCCGAGCGAGGGACCGCAAGGACGTCCACATCACTCGCGCCATGACAGGAGCTGATGACTGCTGGACAGACCACCGCCTAATCCGCTCGGTCATCTCCATCAATGTAGCCCCAAAACATTGGCAGCAACAGAAACAATGCCGCAGGAAAATCAACGCTGGAGCACTCAAAGACCCCGCTAAGAAAGCCCTATTCAGCCTGCACCTCACAAACAATCTGACGACTCCCAGTGATGCAGAGACACAGAGTGTCCACAGATCCTGGTCTGCACTCAAGGCCTCCATAATCAGCACCTGTGAAGAGACGCTCGGTCACTCGACCAGGAAACACCAAGACTGGTTCGACGAGAACGACCAAGAGATCCAGGAGCTAATAAGCCGCAAGCGCAAAGCATTCCTGATCTGGAAACAGCAACACAACTCGAGAGCAAGAAAGCAGCTCTACAGACGCCTGAAAGCTGAGGTCCAACAAAAAACTCCCGACCTAAAGAACAGATGGTGGGTGGAGAAAGCGCAGGAGATCCAGCAGCTAGCCGACAACCACGACGTGCGTGGATTCTTTAGCGCATTCAAGACCATCTACGGCCCAAGCACCCAAGGTCCTACCCCACTGCGGGACAAGAACGGAGAGGTACTCATCAAGGACAGAGAGGCAGTCAATGCCCGCTGGAAGGAGCACTTCGAAGATCACCTTAACCGAGACTCTGTCTTCGACGCGAGTGTCCTCAACTCCATCCCGCAGGATGTTACCCGCCACCATCTCAGCACAACCCCAGCCCGGCATGAGGTTGAAAAGGCCATCCGACAACTGAAGAACAACAAGGCCTCAGGAGCAGATGGAATCCCTGCCGAGGCACTAAAGCATGGCGGAGAAGCACTACTGGTGCGAATTCATGAACTCATTTCTCTTATCTGGAAGGAGGAGAGCATGCCAGGGGGTCTCAGAGGCGCCGTAATTGTGACCATCTTCAAGAAAGGTGACAAGTCCGATTGTGGTAATTACAGAGGAGTTTCCCTGCTGTCTGCCACAGGAAAAGTCATCGCAAGAATCCTCCTCAATCGCCCTCTCCCAGTGGCCGAAGAGCTCCTCCCAGAGTCGCAATGCGGATTCCGCCCACTAAGGGGCACAATGGACATGATCTTCACCGCACGTCAATTACAAGAGAAATGCAGGGAACAGTACCAACCACTGTACATGGCCTTCTTTGATCTCACAAAGGCCTTCGACACTGTCAACCGTGAGAGATTATGGAGAGTCCTCAAATTTGGCTGCCCTCAAAAGTTTGTCGCCATCCTCTGCCTGCTTCACGACGACATGCAAGCCATGATCCTGACCAACAGTTCCACCACAGACCCAATTCACGTACGGTCCGGGGTCAAGCAAGGCTGTGTCATCGCACCAATGCTCTTCTCGATCTTCCTTGCTGCAATGCTCCATCTAACCCTCAATAAGCTCCCCGCTGGAGTGGAGCTAATTTACAGAACAAACGGGAAACTGTTCAACCTCCGTCGCCTCCAGTCCAGATCCAAGGTCGTCCCATCCTCTGTCATCGAATTACAGTATGCAGACAACGCTTGCATCTGCGCTCACTCAGAGGTCGAACTCCAAAACATCATCAACACCTTCACCGAAGCGTACGAGAGCATGGGCCTTACACTAAACATCCGTAAGACAAAGGTCCTCTACCAACCTGCCCCTGCCACACAGTACTGCCCCCCGATTATCAAAATCCACGACAAGGCCTTGGACAATGTGGACCACTTTCCATACCTCGGGAGCCTACTGTCAACAAGGACAGACGTCGACGACGAAGTCCAACACCGCCTTCAGTGTGCCAGTGCAGCCTTCGGTCACCTGAGCAAGAGAGTATTTGAAGACCAGGATCTCAAACCCAGCACCAAGCTTATGGTCTACAGAGCAGCAGTGATACCCGCCCTGCTGTATGCCGCAGAGAAATGGACCATGTACAGCAGGCACCTCAAAGCACTGGAGAGGTACCACCAACGCTGCCTCCGCAAGATCCTGCAAATCCATTGGCAGGATAGGCGCACCAACGTCAGTGTTCTCGCTCAGGCCAACATCCCCAGCATCGAAGCTTTGACCACGCTCGATCAGCTCCGATGGATGGGTCACATCGTCCGCATGCCCGATACGAGACTCCCAAAACAAGCGCTCTACTCGGAGCTCCGACACGGCAAGACAGCCCCAGGTGGGCAGAGGAAACGCTTCAAGGACACCCTCAAAGCCTCCTTGAAAAAGTGCAACATCCTTAATACTAGAGAATACTTCAGCGAAAGTGCAAAACAGGCGATAGTGAATGGCCAGCCCTTTTTACACCGAGCAGATCTTCTTAGCCATTGTGGGGTGTAAAATAGGCTGTCGATTCACTATCATCCATTTTGCACTTTCACAGAAGACCAATTTCACACTCCCCTAAATTTTACTATACCCGATCTACCCAGTGGACAATGGAGTTGTGAAATAGGTTACCAGAGAAGGCTATTGAAGTTAACAGTATAAATGGGTTCCACGTGTAATTAAGTGCATTTCTGGAGTGAGAAGGGGCTTATGGATATAATGCAGTGAGGTTGAACTATCAAAAAATGATAGACATGTTGGGCCAAATGGCCTTTTCCTGTACCTAAAATGTTTGGCTTTAAAATTGCACCCTAACTACCCTTTCCCCCGGCCTAGCTGCAGCCCACTCGTGCCCAGTGACTCACCGTGTACAGATCCTGCCTCTATATTACCCTGAGCTGGTGTCTGCGAGTGACAGATGCAGTGATGGTGTGTCTTCTTCTTCTCCTCTATCACTGTCCTCTTCCAGCACTTCAGGGACAGACTGGGCTGCTGGCAGTTCTTGGGTATCTGAAAGGAGAAGGGCCAGGCTGTGGTGAGGGGAGGGGGAGAAAGAAAGATACCCATGCATACACCATCAGCAGCTTGTAAGTGAGAAGAGATTGTGGGATGAGGGGGAAGTGCGACGTGAGAAGAAGGATTAGGTATGAGCATACGGTCATCATCATCAATGCTTTCAACTTTCCCGCTCGCCATGGACTCTGTAACTGCCCCTCCAATTATTCTGAGAATTGCTTCCTCCAGGTCCATCAGTTTCTCAATTCTTGCTTGCCCTCCACCCGTCTGCTGGTGCTCCCTCCTGTTCTGAGCCACCTTTGCCTGCAAGAGAAAGGGAAGTGTGTCAGTGAGTGTGGTGCAATGTGTTTGGGTGATGTGCCTGCCATGGTTGAATAGCTGACAGTCTGTGCAAGGTGTGAGATGTGGGTGTGAGTCTTGCAGCAGTGGTAAGTGAATAAGGGTGAAGTGAAGTTCTGATTGTGAGCTATGAGTGGTGATTGCTAGAGATTGTTGGTAGGTGAGTGATGGGGATATGATGCATTGAGCAGTGTGTGAGGCTAGTGGTGCAAATGATGGGATATGGCATTTGATGGTGCAGTACTCACCTTGACCACTCGTGTGAGGTCATTAAACCTTTTACAGGGATCCAGGTCCTGGGGACAAAACTCGTCGCAGTGACGGCTTGAGCAATCTCCTCCTAGAGCCTTCTGGTGTTCAGCCTTGAAGGCCTCCTGCCCCCCTGCGGGTAGAGGACCTCATGGCATCTTTGTAACCCCAGGACCAAGGCCTCCAGTGCCGCATTGGAAAATCTTCTTGCCCTTGCCCTTGCCCTTGCCCTTGCCCTTGCCCTTGGCTGTTGGGCCATGGCTATGTTTAGACTGATAATGAGGTGCATCTGCAACAAAGCACCTCCCCTTTAAGTAGTGCAGCAAGCCTAGACCAAACTTTATTGGCCAGTAGACTGCACCCGATATTGGCCCCCCTGTTGAGCGCTAAGCCAATCAGCAGCGTGTTTAGTGCTGAGATCAGTGCTGCAATCATTATAATGAGCAGGCAGCACAAATTTTGTGTGCTGTCTGCACCACTTTGAACGGGCGCAGGCACATAGCGCTGCGCGATGCCCCCGCCTGTTTTCACACTTATCCAACTTCTATGCCTAGATCGCTATCCGGAAGAAGCCACAGCAGGAATTTCTGTTGGCACCTGGGCAGGTGGAACTTCAAGGTCTGAGTCCTGGCCTTCACCCTCCAGAAGAATGATGGGATACTCAATAACATCAGCCTCCTTGGTGACATTACAAAAAAACTTTCCATCGGCTAGCTTCCAGAGCAGCTCGGCAGCAAAAAAATTTCCGTCCCTTTGCTCTGGTGGGTACCCAAAATGTACCCATATTGGCATGGGCCCCCACCTAAGCTGTTTAAATGAGCTGATGACACACTGACCCCACGTATTCTGGCAGTGTCAAGAGCAGAGGTCTGTATACTTACTTTGTTGCATTTAGATTGGTGGAACTTGCCCAAGGATTTTCAGGTTAAGAAAATGGTGTTGCATTGTTAAATTCCTAATTTTCTTGTAATTTTGTATTTTTTATGTCTATGTTATGTAACTAACCACATTTCCAGTATTAAGTCTTAGCTAGTGAGAGTTCAAGTTGACAGCTGAAAGATCTTTGGAGTGATTTGATTGGTTAGCTTACATTTTTATTGGTAGCTGTTGCTCACTGCTCACTGAAAAAAATCACTTTTTTGTCACTGTTTTATGAATATGAAATTTGAGCCAATTAATGCAAGTGTGACATAGAATTTTTTTTAAGGATTTTGCTTATGCCGAACTGTGTTACAGAAGTGAGATCCTGAATTATGACACAGAAAATGTCATGGGTAACAGAAAATGTATATAGTCATTATGTTTTATTGCATTATAAATTATAGATACGAAGGGCGCGATATTACCTTTCGGTGAGAGTTGGGACCGGGTCAGCTACCTTCCGGGTTCCGATCCCGCCCCCAACGATGCCTGACGCACAGACGTAATTTTACATCAATTGGCCTTGTTAAGCCCACCCTGTGGGCTTGCCGGCCAATTAAGAGAAAGCCGGTGTCAGATGACGTCAGTTGATGACGTATCATCTGCCGGTTTTCTTAAAGGGGACACCCACATTTTTTTTTGACAGATGATTTTTCAGTGTTTGACAGCATTGAGGTGCTGCAAACACTGCCAATCACTGTACAAAGGTGAGCCCTTGCACCAAGGCTCTCCAGTGACTCTCTCCTTAGGACAAAACAGATGGCAGCTGCAGGTGAGGTTACAGAAGCGATCTGTCACTGGTGAGAGAGGTTCTCCCAATGAGGTGGGACTACACAAACACTTCAAACCTTGTTACCTACAGAAAAGTGTAAATACGTTAAAAATTATTTTCCCTACATTTTCTTACCTCTGAAACTCACCAGTGTACCATTGGATCCTTCGCACCACTTCTGCAGCTGTCATCAATGCACAAACCTTACAGTAGACCCACAACACGCCACACTTACCCTGGCGTGGTGTCCGGACGTCAGGATGCACGCAGTCTGCCTGACAAAATTGAAAAAAGCCTCTTAACTGCCTGTTAACTACCTGTTAACAGGCAGTTAAATGGCTATAATCCTCTTCCCGCCGCTAGGAGACGGGTCCCTGCGCAAATCGGGGACCCGACACTTGGGAAGATTGTATGGAGGCGTGTTGACAGTGGGTTCGGGACCCGCTGTCAATCTTTGCAATTTTGCCAGCAGTCCTGCCTCCAAACCCGCCCCGAGCACCAGCAAAATTCCCCCCTAGTGTTATAAGCTTTCAGTCGTATAGAATTCACATCAATAGGAATAGACAAGGAACTCACTACTGTGCAATTCAAAATATATTTATTGGAAAAATCATGACATATTCAATCCATCCACTACCATTTTTACAGTGATAAAACACACAGCTGTGAGGTAAGCTAAGAACTTTAATTTCTTCCTTGAAGTATAAAAGAAAGACTTACATTTATATCGTGCCTTTCACGACCTACATTACAACAGTGACTCCACTTCAAAAAAGTACTTCATTGGCTGTGAACACATTGGAACTTCCAGTGGTCGTGAAAGGTGCTATATAAATGCAAGTCTTTCTTTCTTTCAAGACTTCCCAAAGTGCTTTACAGACAATGAAGTACTTTATGATGTGTAGTCACTGTTGAAATCACAGCAGCCAATATGCATACAGCAAGGTCCCACAAATAGCAATGTGATAATGACCAGATTATCTGTTTTATTGATGTAGGGTGAGGGATAAATATTGGCCAGGACACCAGTGAGAACTTCCCTGCTCTTCTTCGAAAAAGTGACATGGGATTTTTTACGTCCACCTGAGTGAGCAGGCAGGGCCTCGGTTTAATGTCTCATCCGAAAGATGGCGCCTCTGACAGTGCAGCATTCCCTTAAGACTAGAGAATACTGCAGCTTTAATTTAATTAGCAGTTAACGGGGGAAAACTGTTGGGGTCTGTAAACCAAGGATCATTCAACAGTGACTGAGATCAAAGATATGTCTAATGATATCATAGATTATGTCTAATGCTTTAAATCTGTAAAGTACTCAAAACTAATTTTGAAACTGCCAAGCTCTGCAAAAGTTGTCACGGCAAAAGCAGCTCCTGCAGTCTGAACTTGCCCTGACCGCCAACATTTCAAAATGTAAATGTTTTCAGAGCAGGTTTCAGGAACATCCTGCTCCAAAAACTCCTCATTGCAGTGACAACGCCCATCTAACTGAGGCATATAATTAAGGAGAAACAGAGTACAGCAGTTAAATCCTGTACATGGACAACACTTCTGTATATGAGGTAAAAGGCAATTCAAGACATCTCACTTAAATTTGCCATTGGGAATAGTAGCCTGATCTGTGCCAAATTTAAAACAATTACAAAAAAGCGTTCTTTATGACGCACGAAAAGTTGAATTAAATTTTTATCACTGCTGACTGATCTGGAATAACAGCAGCAAATTTTGGATTAGCTGCTAGCAATTTAAAAAATGGTGTGTTTTATATTTGAGGTTATTATAATATAGTTTGACGAAACAAGTTGTTAAAAACTACTTCAAAAGCAAAATACTGCGGATGCTGGAAATCTGAAATAAAAACAGAAAATGCTGGAAATACTCAGCAGGTCAGGCAGCATCTGTGGAGAGAGAAACAGAGTTAACGTTTCAGGTCGATGACCCTTCGTCAGAACTGGAAAAAGCTGGAGATCGAACAGATTTTTAAGCAAGTGCAGGGGCAGGGAAAGGGGTGGGGGGGAGGAAAGAACAAAAGGGAAGGTCTGTGATAGGATGGAAGGCAGGAGAGATTAAGAGATGGTGCAAGGCAAAAGGAGGTGGTAATGGGACAAGTGAAGAAACAAAAGATGGCTCTAGATGAAGTGTAAATGGCAGAATGAAAGACAGCTGCCATGTGGGAGAGAGAAAAAATAAATAAATAAAAATAATAAATTAAATAAATGGAAAAAAAATAGGGGCAGAGGTTATGGTCTGAAATTGTTGAACTCTATGTTGAGTCCAGAAGGCTGTAAAGTGCCTAATCGAAAGATGAGGTGCTGTTCCTCGAGCTTACGTTGAGCTTCATTGGAACAGTGTAAGAGGCTGAGGACGGTGAGGTCAGAGTGGGAGTGGAGCGGAGAATTAAAGTGACAGGCGACCGGAAGCTCGGGGTTAGCCTTACGGACTGAACGGAGGTGTTCCGCAAAGCGGTCACCCAATCTGCGTTTGGTCTCCCCAATGTGGAGGAGACCGCATCGTGAGCAACGAATACAGTATACTAAATTGCAAGAAGTACAAGTAAATCGCTGTTTCACCTGGAAGGAGTGTTTGGGGCCCTGGACAGTGGGAAGGGTGGAGGTAAAAGGGCAGGTGTTGCATCTCCTTTTGCCTTGCACCATCTCTTAATGTCTCTTAATCTCTCCTGCCTTCCATCCTTTTGTTCTTTCCTCCCCTCCCCCCTTTCCCTGCCCCTGCACTTGCTTAAAAACCTGTTCAATCTCCAGCTTTTTCCAGTTCTGACGAAGGGTCATCGACCTGAAACGTTAACTCTGTTTCTCTCTCTACAGATGCTGCCTGACCTGCTGAGTATTTCCAGCATTTTCTGTTTTTATTTATGCTAAAAACTACTTGTGAGGTCTAAGAAAATCAATAAAGAGGATAGTTTGAAAAGATGCAGCAAAAGAGGGAAAGTTAACTGTACAATTCTCCACTGTCCCCAGTTTGGAAGTCTGGATTAATAGAAAGATATCCAATAGGACTTAATCAAGTTGCAGTCACCTACCACGTATTCACAATTTTACACTACGTGACAGACTTCATTAGTACAAGGAAAATGTAATTAACCTCAAAACCATCTGCACATTTGGAAAAGTACAACTCTATTGTTTAATTGTAAAAATGGATTTGATGGTTTCAGTGATTAATGTATGCTTGTAGACATTCAGATACAGTTATTAACTTTAAATTTGCTGCTGACATTTTGTGCATGATCATAAAGCTGAAATTCAAATCAAATGTTGAATTAGAAAGACTTCTTTCTGTTTTGATGTTGCCAAATGCTAAGAAGGTCAATGGTTCAAAGATCATAAAATTACAAACAGTAACGCAATTAATCATAGAAAATGAGCATTTAGTATTCAGAGCATAGCTGTACCTTACTTCACATTCATGTGATTCATTTATGAAATGGATGTGAAGTGAAATGTTTTATTAGTGTCTTCTTTAACCTTTAGTTAAAAGAGGATGCAGTGGCTGACAGCCTGTTCTCATTGCATTGGGAGCCTTTGAATAGGCCAACTTCCTCAGACAGACAGATATTACAGGCTGTGAAAACTTCGCTTCAGAGTCTATCATGTTGGCCATCAAGAAGAGTTTATGTTGCAGTGGATTCTATACATTTAAAAAAAAACGTGAATACAGGATAAGGATAGAATTTGGGTCGGCTGTTTTGCCCTCCATAAAGAATAGTCTAGCAACATTCAGTGTTTAAGTTCACAGATGAAGAATGTTCATTTGGACAAGGATATGAAAACTATTAGTCCCAATAGAATTGAACCCCAGCAAGAATTAGCACCTACTGAAGAAAAGCATGGAAAGGGACAGAGTGGCACTGAAATATAATTCTTATTAAGAATCCAGTTCATATGGAATTCCCACACTAAACTCATTAACTTGCTACTTCCCTCCCTGCCTTTAAAAGCCTCCTCAAAACCTATTTTGTTAATGATGCTTTGGACACTTCTCTTATTTAATTTACGACCACATGGTCTGTTCCTTCCTATGGGAAATGCTTTGGGCCATTTTATTACACTAGAGGCACTGTACAAATACAAGTTAATGTTGAATCTGGAATCTGTCACCACAGGATGAACACTACTCTACTCAAATAAAAACAAAAAAAAAGCTGGAAATATACATCAGCATCTGTAAAGAGAAAAGTTTCATTTCAGGTGTAGATCCTTTGTCAGAACTGGAAACTGGAAGATAAGTATTTCCTATATTGGAATAAAATGGGGAGGCCAGGAAGAGAGATAATGGGGTTAGAAACTGCTATACATTGCACCCATTCTTAGGGCGTAAAACAGGTGCAAAGCATACCAATTTAACAATGAGAGGGTGTGCACCCTCTGTGTAGGTATTGGTCTCACTGCCAAATTCATGGGGCCCATTTTCTAGGTGTCCCAGGCAGATGCTTAAAACAGGTATTAGGCCCCTTTAATATGTAAATCTTGCATTGCAGGAAGCACGTTAAAATCAAGTGGCTAGCTCTACTTAAAGGCAGCCTGCACCTCTTAAAGGGGAGGTGCATTGTGGCTGCAAGAAGTGGTGGAAGTTTTTTCAAAAGTCAGTCTGGGCTGTGGTACTTTGAGGAATGGCTGAACATGCGAGAGAGCGAGCACGATGGTTTTCTGACAAAGCACTGGAGGTCTTGGTGCAAGACGTGGAGAGAAGGAGAGACATCCTGTTTCTGCAGGAGGCCCTCCAGATAAACGCTCAGGAGGCAGTGGGAACAAGTAGCGGTGGAGATCATTGCCATAGAGAGCATAGCTCCAAGAACATGGATGCAGTGCAGGAAGAAGTTTAGCAATCTGACACGAGTTGTCAAGGTGAGTGAGTTCATCTTCATATGGCATATCCTACCAACTGCACCACTAGCCTCATCCATGGCTCAATTCACTACATGCCCATCACATGCCTACCAACAATCTCTATCAATCAGTACTCAACCCTAAAATGTATATGCTTTACTTCATCCTCACACACTTAGCACTGTTGCAAGCCTCACAACCAAAACTCACAGCTCGCACACACTGGCAGCTGTTCAATCGTGACACCCACATCATCTAAACATATTGCACGACTCTCACTGATACACTTCCCTCTTTCCTGAGGAGAAGGTAGCGCATAACAGCAGGCAGCAGGAAAGAATTAGAGGGGGACAAGCGCGCCTGCATGTTTTAACACCCATGGAGGAGACAGTGCTGGCCAACATGAGAAGGGGCATCACAGAGGCCGTGACCACTGGAGGGATCGATGACAAGAGTATTTGCATATCTAATTCTCCTCTTATCCCATTTATCCCTCATCCCACAGCTCAGAGACTGACACTGCGAGTATTTTAGAGGCTAGGATAGAGGCAAGATTCGCACATGGTGAGACACCGGGCACAAATGCGCAGGAGCCAGGACTGGTGGGGGGGAAGAGGATAGCACAGGTGAGAGCTCGCCAGTGAGCGAGGTCACACACTAGTTCTGCTGCAGTGGAGTCAGATGAGGACTTTGATGGGCTAGGCTGCAGAAGAAGGCTGATGGGTGTACATAACCAAATGCACTGGAAAGCCTGCCAGAAAGCCTGCGCTCAATGTCATGGAGCATGGAGGAGTCCAGCACCAACTTGGCACAGGGCTTTGTGCACAACTTGGAGCCCATCCTTTCCAACATGGAAACCCACCACAATGCAGTATCTGATGGCTGATGTCACAGCTTCCACTGCAGCACAAACAACTTCCATCAAAGGTCTGAGTGCTGCAGTGGAAGCTCAGACCATCGTGGCTCTGGATACCACTGTTCAAAGGAGTTTCTAGGGCATCACAACAGTACATGAATCTGTTCTCCAACAGATCAGTAGGATTGCTGAGGCATCGCCCCGGGAGAGTGGCAATGGCTCCATGGAGCACGAACCTGCTGTCTTCTGTTAGGATGACAGCATTCCTGCTCCCACCCCTGCCACTCTGTGCCCTTTATGTTGCCTGAGAGCCAGCCAGCCCAGATTGCTGCAGCCTAGGCCAAAATGGTGCAGTCTTTAGCCAGGCCTTCTAGGCCTAGAGTACTCGAATTCACCCTCCAAGGCCATCTGCAGCCTCCTCAATTGAAGGTCAGCAGCCTTCCACCACCCATGATGCAGCCACTGGGGAAGCACCTCATTGGCACACGGAAGACAGGCACTAAGGAATGCACCAGGGAGATTAGTTTATTTTTGTATGTATTATGTCATAATTGAATTCATAAAATTGGATTAGAGTGCGCATTTTCTGGTGGTTTTTATTTTTCTGTTGTTGGAAAGAGGACAATGTGATGGTCAGTGATAGAGGAAAGGTGAGGAGTATGGGACTGTTGGTGAATGAGAAGGTGTGGTTGAGGTTATTCATATCGCTCATGAATAATCTGATCATGTAGAGCCCAGGCAGAAAGGGTCTATTTCCTCTTCCTCATGCTCCTGCTCCCTCATAATGGCCAGGTTGTGTAGCATGTAGCATACTACCACAAATCTTGATACCCAAACAGCTGAGTACTGCAGGGCCCTTCCAGAGCGGTCCAGGCAGCGGAAGTGTTGCTTGAGGATGCTGATGGTGTGCTCTATAATGTTCCGTGTACAGCATGGCTCTCATTGTAGGCCTGCTGTGCACATGTGCATGGATTGCAGACCAGAGTCATCAGCCATGTCATGAGTGGATAACCCTTGTCGCCCAGTAGCCAGCCTTTGACTTGCCAGGTGGTACAGAGGACTGCCGCAGAATGAAGGAATCATCAGTACTGCCAAGATGACGGGTATTCACCTGCATGATGCGCTGCCTGTGGTCGCACACCAGCTGCACATTGAGGGAGCGGAATCCCTTTCAGTTCAGGAAAATGGCCGAGTTCACACGAGGTGCACGCAAGGCAATGTGCGTACAGTCAATGACATCCTGCACCATGGGGAAGCCTGCAGTCCATGCAAACGCTCGTGCTCGCTCCGCCTGCTTGTCTCTGGAAAGAGGGACTGAGATGAACTGTCTCTGTGCATAGAGAGCCTCAGTGACGCAGTGCCCTTATGCAGCAGTGAACTGCAAACTGTTGCTAATATCTCCAGTAGCAGCCTGGAAGGAGCCAGACGCATAAAGGTTAAGAGCCACAGTCACCTTGACAGCCACAGGCAATGCTGTCCTTGCCCTACTTTGAAGTTGCAGTTGTTGCTGCGGCAGTTGGCAGATTTCAGTCACAACCTCTTTTGTGAAGTGAAGACGTCTCAAGCATTGGTCCTCGCTGAAGTTGAGGTAAGAGAATTGCTCCCTAAAGTCCCTCGATGGATATGGCCTTCTGCTGAGAGTCCTTCTCCTCCTCCTCCTCCCTTTTCTAGCAGCTTATCCTGCTCTGCGTGGCCTCTCTTCATTCTCCCAGTCATGCTCAATTCCCAGAGGAAGCCCTACCAGGCCACCCATGTCTGGAAGTAACTTGTTTCAGCACAAGCTTTTAAATGACCAAAAAGTTACTTCAGCACCAGCCAGACCACTCCCTGTAGACTATTCAAACTTTAGCCAAGTATAAAAAAGCTCCAAAAACACGTATAATTGCACCAGCAGGCTGAGGACATAATCCAGCAACTAACCTGCAAGTAGTTCATGATCCTTTTAAATAGAGAGGTCCTTCATATCATTTAATGCATATTCAGCTGTGTGAGGTTAAGTCAGAGCGTTGGCTGGTGTGTGGAGTTTGAAAATGGCAGTGCTAGCACCAAATCAGCATTTCACACTGATTGATATCATAATCTGCCTGCTCTGCATGCTGTTGACGGTCATTAGATGCGCATGCACAAACCCCTTTACCAAGATGGCATCTGGGGTAGTTCCCTTTGGAAGAGTGCATGCGCATCTCAGATCTCATTTTCGTGTGTTTGGAGGCTGCGTAGCGCCCAGAAAAATGGTGGCTACACAGCCCAATTTATCCCCCATTGACTATTGCTTAGATATTGCTCCATGGATCTCGTCCAAGGGACTATTCTTCATGTGTACGCTTAGACAGTAAGTGTACAAGCAGTTTACCAGCGATATTCAGTTCTGACAAAGAATAAGACCTGAAACATTAGTCCTACCTGCATCTCTCCACAGATGCTGCCTGACCTGCTGTATATTTCTGTTTTTAATTTACCAGCAATATTTTTTAAATGAGAACTCAGTTTCACTCAATTCTCTCCCAAACTATAGCAAAATACTGCGGATGCTGGAAATCCGAAATAACAACAGAAAACGCTGGAAAAACTCAGCAGGCCAGGCAGCATCCGTGGAGAGAGAAAGAGAGTTAACGTTTCAGGTCGATGACCTTTCGTCAGAACTGGGAAGAGCCGGAAATCAAATAGATTTAAGGCCAGGGTAAAGCTGGGAAAAGGGGGAGGGGATAAAGGAACAAAGGGGGAGATGAAGAGACATTAAGAGACATTAAGAGATATGCAAGGCTAGAGGTGGTGTTAATGTGACAGATTAAGGCTGAATGAAGTGTGAAATCCACTGGCAGAATGAAGGACAGCTGCCAGCTTCGAGGAGGAAAAAAAAAAGGTGGGGGGGGGGGACAAATAAAAGGGTGGATAAAATAAAATATAAATGTGATTGGAGCTGAGGTTATGATCTAAAATTGTTGAACTCGATATTGAGTCCAGAGGGCTGTAGCGTGCCTAAACGAAAGATGAGGTGCTGTTGGGTGCTCTCCCAAACTATATCAATTATAATTATTATATTGTATTGTCCCAAAGCTCCACATTTGTTTCATGCTCCCAAATTATTATTGATTTGAATAAATTAATACTGTAGTAAATAGTAGTATATGTCTAAATATTAACTAAGGAGAAGTGGTAAACTAATCTGAAAATCGGAAATGACCCGAGAATAGACTCTGGGGGAAAAATGGCAAGTTAGATTTTATAAGATGGCAGCTTTTACATGAAAACTTTATTTTCCCTGTAAACAAAAAAGCAGCAAGATAACAAAGCTGATCACATGGGATCTATATTTCTTAAAGTGAAATTATAAAAAGGACCAGAGAATAGATGTGCAGTGCAGAAAATCAGATCAGTTGAAGTCACACTGTGGCTGCCTTCTCAATGCAGTGCTTGCCTGCTATGATAGAAAAAGTGCTGAAGAAATATTGAAACATTTTCCTCTCACTTCACCTCAAGAAACAATGATGGATGGTTGACGATATACATTTTATATTTATTAATTTTTCTGCAGATGGAAGTGTACCCTCCATGACTAAAATGGCGGTGGCATTGTAAATACTTGTCCTCAACTCCTTTTATAACTCTATGAAACTTCAGTGCCAAGTGCAATCTCTAGTGGCATGATGTATCCCTTTCTTAACTGGATTGCCTCTAATGGAAAGAATACCAGAGGATGCAATAGTATAGCACATTTAAATGTATCTCACAAGTCGAAGTAACAGTTACCTATTCTTACCTTTGATGATGTCATCCTTAGTCCGCAACCCCCACTTCTCCTGTATTACTAAAGCTGCCTCCAGGAAACTCATTGGGCTGGATTTTGTCAATGGGGACGTGATGGAGGCGGGACTCCCACTTTTTGGGTTGTAGTCCCGCCTCCATCGACTTGTGGCCAACCCACTGTATTTTCCCTTGATTGACCTTGTTAAGCCTGCCCAGCGGGCTCAGCAGGCCAATCAAGGGTCCCTTGGATACAGGTGACGTCAGCCATTGAAATTTCATCTGTCAAGAGCTTTTGACAGATGAAATTTCAGCGTTTGACAGCTCTGTGAAGCTGTCAAACACTGACAATATGATTTCTAACATGAGTCCCTGTACTTAGACTCGGTTAGAAATCAATCCAGCACAGAAAGCAGAGACTGCAGCTTTTGACAGCTCCGCGGCCATTCTGCTTTCTGTGCCGGCGAGCTGAGGGACTCCCGAGAACTGAAGGAAGGAAGCCTGCAGGACAAAGTTAAGGTAAGTACAAGTTCTTAAAACACTTTACACACACCAAATACAATTACCTCTGCACTCATCACTCACCTGCACACCGGACATCTCGACCCCTCCAAGCCCTCCAGACCGACGGTCCACCTCGCTAAATCGACGTGGTTCGACCTGTCGGGAAGCCCACACTTCAGGGCTAAAAATAGGGATTAGGCAAAAAACTGCCTGTTAACTACCTGTTAACAGGCAGTTTATTGGCACTAATCCCCTTCCCGCCTCGGGGAGGCGGGTCCCAGCACAGGTCGGGTACCCGCCTCCTGTGAAACTGGCATGGAGACGGGTTGGGGGCGGGATGGGTTCGGGACCCCCGAATCTGCTATTTTTCCACCCCACACGCCTCCAAACCCGCCTCCACGGGCCGGTGAAAAGTCAGCCCATTTTCTTCTTTTGTGCCAAGCACTTTTAAAAATTTTCCATAAAGCCATATGCTCCCAAACTTATGCAGGTACTTCTAACATGTCTCTAAGAAAAAACTTGTAAACAGATAAATGATTCTCTCTCACCTCTTGCCTCCAATCACACCCCGTCTTTCTCTCTGACTCTCTATATGTCATAACCAAACTTTTCTTTATTTTATCAATATTTTTATGATCAATGCTCCTCTGAGCTTTCTTTCTTTGTTGTTCTTTCCATCCTGCATGTCTTTTTTCTCCGTACATCCTCACTATGTTAAATTCAAGACTCCGCATAGTCTCCTACTCTAAAGGGAGAATTTTAACAGCCTCCGCCCACTAATATCCAAGCGCGCACTTACAGCTGATTGCCCACCTGGCAGCCATTTTAATGTCGCTGTTTCCTTGGGAGGTTGAGGCATACACCTGAACCAGGTGAGAGCAACATGAATAAATGTAAATCAGGCTCCAATGATATCATTAGGAGCCCGATGTAATTTTAACTGCCTCCTGGCTAGTGCATCTGCTGCAGGCGCCTTGCTCAGTAAAACCTGGCGGACACCCAGTGGAGGCTTTGTCAGGTAAATTTAAAACTTAACTTTGTGGGGCCAGTTGGAGTAGGAGGCCTCACAAAAAAAGTTTGGGCTGATGCCGCCCAAGGCTCAACCTCTTTCCACCCCGCAAAACACTCCCGAACCAACCCACTCCACCCCCCTCACCCCCCTGGCAACTTACCCGACTGGCAGCCTGTGGGCCGCCTGACCTTCGCAGGCTGCAAGCCAGTGAGCTGCCTTTGGATGCATGTTTTGGGTGGGCAGCTAGCTGGTGGAATGTTAATGAGTGCCAACCATTAAAATGGACCCGATCCCCCACTACAGCTCCCAGGCGGGCAACGCCCGCATTCCGCTGGCTTCCTGCCCAGGAGCTAAACTTCTCCCTGAAATCATTTTTTACCAATACCTCAAAACTGTTGAACTTCCTATCTCCTTTAATACTTCCTTTCTCCTACATTCTTTAGATTTTAATATCCAAACACGGCATCCTTTAATCCCAATGCCTGATTTACCTCATCTTTTCTTTTCTGTTTTTAAGCCTTGGTGATATAAAACGTACTCAGCATTTCACCTTGGCTTCTCAATAAAAATAAACAGCTTGATGCTAGTCACTCTGGCTGGGAACCTGCTCTGATGTCAGGTGAAAGTCTATACAGCCCAGCAGTAGCAAATCACATTGCTGATGGTATCCTGCCCTCTGGGCCTTGGCCCTTCACCCAAGTTTTTTCAATATTAGAAAAAAGTAATCCTGGTTGGATATCTCTGTTTTCCCATTTGGCTTAAACCTTTACAAGAGATCCTTCGTAATTGTACAAGAATCATTTAAACACATCACAGCGAACGACAAGTCAAAAATGATCCCAAATATCTGGTCTTAATGACCCACCACAAATTAAATATTTTTTAAAATTTGTCTTGTTTACCATTTGTAACTTCAGTTACATAGTCACATTCTTCTACTCTTCTCTCAGTTAATCCATCTGCTGTAGTGTCTGAAATAAATTTGTCACAAATTCTTGTACACAATTGTTTTTTACTCTTAATAATGTGACTGCCTTGGTTTACAGCTCCAGCAAAAGCAACAACAATGCAAATATACAATTGCTCTTAGTAAAAGTGATGATCTTCATTGCCAAATCAGCTCATCCATACAAGGGACAATTTGTGTGTGTTGATTACATATAGTTACATGAGACAAATTACAGATAAGAAAGAAGTTTGGATTGTACCTCACTAGCTTATCCTCGTTGATAAACCAATATACTTATCTGTGACAGGCAGATTAATGAGACTGTATTAACACCCACGGAACAATCCAAAGTGGCAGAAGCAATTAAAATACTTGTCATAGTTTAGCAGAGAAAGACTCTTATTCAAGGAAGCAATACAATCAAGGATTTCAGTTGGCGTAAGTTACAAAAATCACGCCCTCCTACCTGATACTTGTTTCAATAACGCAACTCTCATTTGTATTCATGGTACTCGGAAATTTCTAGTGATTTACTGACGTAGAGTTTGCCTTGTGATCTTGTGATATTAGTAACTCCAGATCACAGTGTGAGCAAGTTCCCTACACATTATTGGTCACATTATGGTAGAAAGGTACTATAATTATACTTTTACAGTAAGATAGTGACCTATTTATTACTTTTTTACCTGAAAACATGCTAAATGGTTTGTTTTATTGTTGTCTTGTAGCAGAGCCTGATGAGTTTGAAACTATTGTTAATTAGCTTTGGGGAAAGAGACAAGTGAGGGCAGCACTAGTAAAGTGCTGTGCAATATGCTGTAACGGGTCATTTATTATTCCACACAGGTCTCAAGGACAAGTAGAAGCTGGGAGCAAAGCCAGTCCAGTGCAGTAAGATACTTTTACCTGGATTAATTTTTAATTTAAAGAAATCACTTAGTTCCTGGAAGTTTCCAAAAGAAAAATGCCACGTCATATTATCATAAATGACTTGCATTTACAGAAAAGCCATTTCCTGTATTAGTAACAGTGATGTTTGGTATTCCAAAACCTGATTAAGCCTGCCACAAGTCATTCTAATGAAGATTGTAGACCTCTATACCATTTGCTTGGACTGGATTTGATCTCAGAGGTGAAAGGTCAATGCCAAAACTTAATGGTGGTAATTTTCAACTTTTCCACCTGGCTGGTAACTTGGCGGAGTGGATTGCCCACTCATTGTACAACCCATCTTATTATCATTCCATTGATATCAATGAGATAAAAATCAAGCAGGTTCTACATGGACAGGTGGTCCACTCTGTGCCCATCAGGAAAGACTGAACAGGCTGGGGCTCTTTTCTCTAGATAACAGAAGGCTGAGGGGTGACCTGATAGAGGTCTTTAAGATTATTAAAGGGTTTGATAGGGTAGACGTAGAGAAGAGGGGGAAATTTTAACCTAAAAAAAAGGGTGGGTTTGGAGCGTGGGGGTAGTTAAATTGTTAATCCGGATTCCCGACCTGAACCCACCCACTTCCGGTTTTAACGGAGGCAGGACGGGGGCGGGCAGCCAACCCGCTCCCAGGAGGTGGGACGTCAATTTAAATATTATAATGAGGCTGGAAGTCTCTTTTTTAAACTCCATTTTGTTTTTAACTGCATGTGAACGGGTTTTACACACTTTGTAAAACCCGGCAGTTACAGCAAGGCGGGGATTGCTGGATCTAGGAGGTAATTGCCTTTATACCTGCCTCCCGGGTTTCCCGACCACCTCGGAGCCCGCCCCAACCCGCCTTCTCCTTAAAATCCAGCCCAATGTTTCCACTTGTGGGGGAGACCAAAATATAAGATAGTCACTAATAAATCCAATAGGGAATTCAGGAGAAACTTCTTTACCCAAGAGTGGTTAGAATGTGGTACTCGCTACCACAAGATGTAGTTGAGACGAAAGCATAGACAGATTTAAGCGGAAGCTAGATAAACACATGAGGGAGAAAGGAATAGATGGATATGCTGATAGGGTTAGATGAAATAAGATGGGAGGAGGCTAGTGTGGAGCATAAGCATCGGCATGGATCAGTTGGGCTGAATGGCCTGTTTTTGTGCTGTACATTATATGTAATCTATGTAATTCTATGTTACTGCCTACATGGCAAAGTTAAAAATCACCCCAGTATGTCACAATACTGTAATATATATATATCGGGAGCCGACTGTCAACAAGGTTAGACGTCGATGACGAAGTCCAACACCGCCTTCAGTGTGCCAGTGCAGCCTTTGGTCGCCTGAGGAAGAGAGTGTTTGAAGACCAGGACCTCAAACCCGGCACTAAGCTCATGGTCTACAGAGCAGCAGTGATACCCGTCCTGCTGTATGCCTCAGAGACATGGACAGCAGGCACCTCAAAGCACTGGAGAGGTACCACCAACGCTGCCTCCGCAAGATCCTGCAAATCCATTGGCAGGATAGGTGCACCAACGTCAGTGTTCTCGCTCAGGCCAACATCCCCAGCATCGAAGCGTTGACCACGCTCGATCAGCTCTGATGGACGGGTCACATCGTCTGCATGCCCGATACGAGACTCCCAAAACAAGCGCTCTACTCGGAGCTCCGACACAGCAAGAGAGCCCCAGTTGGGCAGAGGAAACGCTTCAAGGACACCCTCAAAGCCTCCTTTGAAAAAGTGCAACATCCCCACTGACACCTGGGAATCCCTGGCCCAAGACCGCACAAAGTGGAGGAGAAGCATCCGGGAAGGCGCCGAACACCTCGAGTCTCTTCGCCGGGAACAAGCGGAAGCCAAGCGCAAGCAGCGCAAGGAGCGCACGTCAACCCAAGCACCCCACCCACCCGCCCCTTCAACCACCATCTGCCCCACCTGTGACAGAGACTGTAGGTCCCGCATTGGACTCATCAGTCACCTGAGAACTCATTTTTAATGTGGAAGCAAGTCATCCTCAGTTCCGAGGGACTGCCTAAGAAGAAGAAGAATATATAGTTGTCAGCCTTGGCTCAGTGGGAGCACTCTCGTCTCTGACTCAGAAGGTCATAGGTTTAAGCTCCACTCCAGTGAGTACCTGAATTAGGCTAACACTACAGTGTACTACTGAGGGACTGCTGCACTAGCGAAGGTGCTGTCTTTCCAATAATCTCTTGACTAAATCAATGTTCTCCTGGCTAGCCTCCCTAATAATTTTATGATAGTTTGTAAGTAGCCATTTGCAAAACAGCACACTTGTGAAACGGATTTTTCAATTCTTCTCTGTTTCATGATTGTCATACTGATATTTTGATTTAATACACATTAGGCTCACAGTTCCCTTATAACTCTAATCTGAAGTCACAAACCTATTCCTTTATTATACCCTCCTGTGGATCATGCAGTATTATATATCACAATAGCCTCTAACGACCTATAATCAATGTAATCTCAGCTCCACTTTTAATGGTCATTAGCCTTGTTTTCATTCTATTGAGGCTACAGTATGTATTATTTAAAAAATGGTACTGACTGAAAGGATGTAATTTCACCGTAGTGCTCAGATGACATCCATAAACCAGTTGAGCTTCTTTCCCCTGATTTATGATATCATCTGAGCCCCTTGAGTAAATTATAGGCCTGATTACTCACTGAACCATACTTAATTAAATATGTATGGACAATCAGAATTTCTCTTTTTCTTTGATTTTTGTATTATAATTCTGTTAACTGTACCATTACCATATAGTAAATCACTGTCCCAAGTAGTTAACTGTTTTCAGAATTTTTGTTATTTTTATTTTTTAAGATGTGCAACAAAAAATGTTAAACTCCTTTTTATTTATTAAATCTCCCCACATTAGCAATTGTGGCAGTTTGTGAATTTAATATTACTTAATTACTATGTTCTGTATTTTTTCTGTCAGCTGGTAGAGGCAAACCTAAGGTACTCTTCCAAACTAACTGCCTTATTTTTTGTACTGTTAGCATTTCACTGCCAATATTAATTTTTAAGCTGTTAGTTCAGTTATAAAGCTTACCACACTTGTTGTGATCTAATGCAGTAATTTGAATAGCTACGGCAATCTACTTCATTGCATAGTTACCTGAAAATGTACAAATTAAACAGGCATTATTGGCTTGTTAGAGATTATCCAGGATCAGTTCTTGGATAGACGCATTGGTAATGCAGTGTTCTCATTGTGCACCCCTTTCTATTACAAACATGATGCATCATTTAATGGAACTCGAGGTGACAGTTTTTGATTGTCTCATTGTTCTTGAAATTGGCAGATTAATGCCGTAGGATATTTAGAATAGCACTGTTTACTTGTTTTAATTCAATTATTTTGAATAACATAAGATTCTGGGGCAACTCGAATGAAATCTTTAGGCGTTCTACTGATAACAGGAGGGAAGAACTGGGGAGTAGCTATTGTGATTATCACAGCAAAAAAAATGGCTAAATTCTGGAAACTACATATAAAAAGCGGAAAAACTGCGAAATGCTTAAACTTTGAAATAAAATGGTGCTGGGAATACATGGCAGATCAATAGCATCTGTAAGAGAAAAGACAGGTTTACATTTGAAGTGTAAGTTCTAAGGAAGAGTCTTAAACCTAAAACATTAACCTGCGTTTTCTCTTTATGATTCCGATTGACCTGCTATGTATTTCCAGCATGTTATTTTGTTCCTGGAAATTACGTGCTTTCTTAGCCTAATTTCAACAATAGGTAAGCTATTAGAAACCATCTTAGGAACGGAGAGGTAATTTGGTGAGGCAAAAAGGATAAATAAATGAGAGTTAATGTGGGTAGAGAAAAGTTAGATCATACTAAATTAACCAAATGTATTTCAGAAGATTTGGATAAGAGAGAAGTACTTGGCACTAATTTTTTAGAAATTCAGAAGGCACCTGCTAAAGTCCTCCATAATATATTAATTAAAAGATAAGGGCATGTAGTATTAGGGATAGTGAAAAGACTGATACTTAAAAGAACAGACGGCAGCGGGATGAAATGACATGACTGATAATGCACTACGTGGATCACAACTAGTCTCACTGCTCTTTCTAATTTTCATTAGGTCTGGACTTTAAATAGGATATTAAAATTCATAAACAACACCCTCAGAGTTGATGAGGTCATTATTAGTCAGAAATCTGTGAAAAGCTTAGTGATTGGGCAGAGTTTTGGAAAATGATCTTGAACAGGACTAGAGCAGTTTTGGACTGGGAAAGCAGGAAGAGAACATTACAAAATCTCAGTGACAAGTCATTGAAAATGTTTATCTTTAATTAATAAGGCAAATGTTAGGATTCAGTGTAAGTAACACAGATGACATATTTAATGATGAAATATTATTGCTCTATAAAGCAAATAAAATACTGGCCATGATATTTACGGGGAGGCAGGGAGGGTGCGGGGTGACCGAAGAACCCAGCAAGGCTGGGGATGTGGAGGTCCTGCCGAATTTAACGGCAGGCCTTCATTATCATTTCTTTATTTCGTTTCCCACCCAGCAGGTGACCAAACTGACTGGCTGGCTGGTGGGAAAACCAGCGACAGGAGGCCGCAGCTGCAGACACTTGGGGACGACAACAATCGGGAGGTGGGCAGGATGCAGATTGGAACTTGGGGTGGGGGGGGGGCTGGCGATCGCGGTGGGGCAAGAGATAGGCCGCGATCAGCAGAAGAGAGGCCGAAGAGAGAACTCCTGCTCCTCCTCGCCCACAAGGATTGCGATAAAAGGCAATCTTGAGCTGGCAGCTCCCGTCTCCATTTCGCTACCGGGTTTCCCGAGGCTGGAAATCCACACGGCAGCAGTTAAATTTATACCAGCTCCCAATTGCACTGTTGGAGCCTGATTTAAATATGTTAATGTAGCGTCCCACCTCTCCAAGACGGGACACTCACATGCCACGCTGCCCACCACCGTAGAAATGGCAGCAGCACGTATGCGTCAAGTTGGGGACCCGTTTTTAGGGTTTAACAACGCCCCCCCTGACCTCTACCCGCCTGTCATGGGGGGAGGGGGGTTTAATATTGAGGCCATTATCTCAGTGTGATCCTGAGAAAGGACGCATAAGTTTTGGGAAAGTTACAGAGAAGAGCAACTAAAATGACTGACAAACTAAGCTTTCTGTACTATGAAAAAAAGCTAAAAGTGCATAGCTTCTTAGAGCAACAAAGGTTGAGGGGAAATAGAATGCAATATGGTCCCCAACTGCCTCACAGTGAGTGGTGCTGGATTTTCACCAATGAATCACGAATTGTGCCTGCTGATGCTCTGTGGAGCTGAAGCTGCCAATTTCATGGGTCAGCTCATTTGCATATCCGTTGGCACAAATCCTGTGTAATGTGCTGGGGGTGATTGGCAATTAGAATGCAGACCTTAAAAAGCCAACTCTGGTTGAAGATTGCAGCCGCAGGCTTGGGGAGCAAAAAATATGTAGCACAGTGTTTGAACCACTCAGTTCAGTGTCAGGATGGCTCTTGGGTCTTTTTGTCCCACTTTTCAAGAATGTCTACCACTGCAGGATCTGGCAGTGACAGCTGAAGGAGGGACAAGGGAAAAGAACTGAAGAAAACCACACAATATTTATGAGAGTGAGCTCCTGGTAATACTGAGTGAAGAAGGGACAAAAGCAACTTGCATTATATAGCAGCTTTAACATAGAAGAATGTCCCAAGGTGCTTCACAGAAGTGTGAAGAAAAAAATGGATGCCAAAGAAGGATATTTCAGGAGCGGGTGATCAAATGCTTCTTCAAAGAGGTGGGTTTTAGGGAGGGTCTTAAATAAGGAAAGGGAGGAGGAGTTTAGGGAGGGAATTCCAAAACACTGAGCCTAGGCAGCAAAAGACATGGCTGCCACTGGTGGGGTGAAGGGAGAGGGTGCACATAGTCAGAGGAACAAAGAGTTCAGGATGGGATTGTAGCACTGGAGGAGGATATAGAAATAAGGAGCGGTGAGGCCCTGGATGGATTAAAACACAGGGACGAGCATTCTAAATTTGATGCAGTGGGAGACTTGGAGCCAATGTCGGTCAGTAAGGAAAGGGGTTGATGGGCATGCAGAACTTGGTGTAAGAAAGGATACAGGCAGCAGAGTTTTGGATGAGCTTTAAGTTTACTGAGGGTAGAGGATGGAAGATCAGACAGGAAAACATTGGAATAGTGAACTTTAGAGATGAAACGTGGATAAGGGCCTTAGCAGTAGATGAGCTGAGGTAGGGGTGGAGGCAGGCAATGTTACAGAAGTGGAAATAGGTGGTCTTTGTGATGGAAAGGATAAAGGGGTTAGAAAATCAGCTCAGGGTTGAACAGGATTTCAAGGTTGGGAACAGTCTGATTTAGACAGTGGCCAGGCGTGTAATTGGTGGAGCTGATGGGAAGGCACTCTGCTTACCGTAGGATATGGCAAGGTTGGGAGCGGCGGACTCAACACGGAGTTCAACAATTTCAGATCATAACCTCTGTCCCCATTTTTTCAGACAGCAGGTGCTGATTCTGCTAGTCCCATTTACACCTCTTCTAGACCCATCTTTTGTTTCTTTACTTGTCCCATTACCACCCACCTTTTGCCTTGAACCATCATCCTTTTTGTCATTTAATCTCTCTTGCCTTCCACCTTATCACAGTCCTTCCCTTTTATTCTTTCCTCCCCTTCCCTGCCTCTGCACTTGCTTAAAACCTGTTGCATCTATAACATTATCCAGCTCTGATGAAAGGTCATCGACCTGAAACATTAACTCTGTTTCTCTCTCCACAGATGCTGCCTGACCTGCTGAGTATTTCCAGCATTTTTTAAATTTTATATGCGAGAACCTGCTTCAGCTGTGTAATATATGTGGGTGGAACAAATGAAGGTCAGAGATATCAGTTGCTAGTTCATGAGCTTGTTTTACTAGGCCAGAGCGAACTGAGCATGCTCATACCAAACCATGTGATAATACATTACAAGCTGTAATACCTACTTCAAATCAGTGGATTTGGGGCACCATGCAAATGAAATGTGTGGACTCAAATTTTATTGGCTCCTTCTTCACAAGCAATAATTTAGCAAACATCCCAAGCTAAATGCACTGTATCTGTACTATAAAGCACCACCAGCGAAAAAGAACTGCAGCATTTCCTGACAGGCAGACAACAGGAGGCAATGGGTTGAATTGAAGGAGGCCTGACATTCCACCCCCCCTGCCACAATGCTGAATTGCTGCCAACATAATACTTTATGCTAATAGCAATTTCCAGGCTCAAATTAACCCAGGCAGTCCTGAGAGCACAAAAGGCCAAACTGAAGTCCTTAATGCATGCTTCAACGATCCTGGTTCAGCAGATATCGGTTAAAATTGCAATTGAACTTCTACATTCAAGGGACAGAGTTCCAGTTAGGGTAACGTTCTACAGCCACTAAAAGCTTTACTTACAGTAATCTATGTGAATAAATATTGAATGCTAGTGTGCAGCTGCAATGGCTCACACTCCTATCATAAACGTATGGATCTATTTAAAGAACATTAAATTATATAGAACAAGTAGAATCATATGGCACAGAAGGAGGCCATTCGGCCCATCGTGTCTGTGCTGGCTGAAAAAGAGCCATCCAGCCTAATCCCACTTTCCAGGTCTTGGTCTGTAGCCCTGTAGGTTACGGCACTTCAAGTGCATATCCAAGTACTTTTTTAATGTGATGAGGGTTTCTGCCTCCACCATCCTTTCAAGCAGTGATTTCCAGACCCCTACCACCCTCTGGGTGAAAAAGGTTCTCCTCAACTCCCCTTTAATCCTTCTACCAATTACTTTAAATCTATGCCCCCTGGTTATTGACCCCTCTGCTAAGGGAAATAGGTCCTTCCTATCCACTCTATCTAAGCCCCTCATAATTTTATATACCTCAATTAAGTCTCCCCTCAGCCTCCTCTGTTCCAAATAAAACAACCCCAGCCTATCTAATCTTTCCTCATAGCTAGAATTCTCCAGTCCTGGCAGCATCCTCATAAATCTCCTCTATACCCTCTCTAATGCAATCACACCCTTCCTGTAATGTGGTGACCAGAACTGTACACAGTACTCTAGCTGTGGCCTAACTAGTGTTTTATACAGTTCAAGCATAACCTCCCTGCTCTTATATTCTATGCCTCAGCTAATAAAGGAAAGTATCCCGTATGCCTTCTTAACCACCTTATATACCTGTCCTGCTACCTTCAGGGATTTGTGGACATGCACTCCAAGGTCCCTCTGTTCCTCTACACTTCTCAGTATCCTACCATTTATTGTGTATTCCCTTGCCTTGCCTTGTTAGCCCGCCCCAAATGCATTACCTCACACATCTCTGGAGTAAATTCCATTTGCCACTTTTCTGCCCACCTGACCAATCTACTGATATCTTCCTGCAGTCTACAGCTTTCTTCCTCACTATGAATCACGCGGCCAATTTTTGTATCATCTGCAAACTTCTTAATCATGCCCCCTACATTAAAGTCTAAGTCATTGATATATACCATAAAAAGAAAGGGACCTAGTACTGAGCCCTGCGGAACCCCACTGGAAACAGCCTTCCAGTCACAAAAGCACCAGTCAACCATCACCCTTTGCTTCTTGCCACTGAGCCAATTTTGGATCCAACTTGCCACTTTCCCTTGGATCCCATGGGCTTTTACTTTTCTGACCAGACTACCATGTGGGACCTTGTCAATAGCATTGCTGAAATCCATGTAGACTACATGAAATGTGCTATGAACCCTCCTTGTTACCTTCTCAAAAAATTCAATCAAGTTAGTCAGCCACGACCTTCCCTTAATAAATCCATGCTGACTGTCCTTGTTTAACCCATGCCTTTGTAAATGACGATTTATACTGCCCCTCAGAGTTTTTTCGAATAATTTGCCCACCACTGAGGTTAGGCTGACTGACTTGGTCTATCCCTTTCTCCCTTTTTTAAACAATGACAAGTTTTCACACAGCAAAGTATTACCATCCTTTTCAAAGTACTTCAGAACCTTTTATCTTCCTTACATATCAACTCTTCCAACCCGTTAGACAAAATGTTTGGATGTCAGTTCGGCACTGAATCTCTATGTAGCCTGCAGATTTTAAGTTGGTGGGGCCAATGATTCCTGTTCAATTGATGTCAATGTCAAGTTGAGTAAGCAAACAGCTGGAATGAAGAACAAAGATCAGCTTTCTCTGTTTATAGTCCTAGGGGGAAAAATTCGGTTGATTAGCGCCTCCCGTTAGCTCACGAAATTGACCAGACATTTTGCAGCAGCGCTAAACACTACCGCCACGATCTCCTGCGCCCGCAGATCGTGACGTCAGTCAAGCGTGCAACGCCCCGGTAGTGCCCCGGACCGGATATTGAGTGGCGCCTCCTGCCTTTCCACCTGCCGCTAGCAACGACAGGTAGAGGGGAACGTTTTGCAGTTGGGAAGGGACTGGGGGAGCGTTATTTAAAGTTGGCCGCTTCCTGCCATTTTTTGTTGGCGACATTTTTGTACCACGCATTCTGAGAGAGAGAGAGAGAGAGAGAGAGAGACTTCTGGAGAGATTCAACGCTGTGTGAAGGAGTTTTGGGTACTGAGCAGCAATTTGCAGGTTCATTTGGATTTGACCTTCCTTGCATCGATTTAGAAGAGACTATGTGGGCTGCACTCTGAGCTCTTTCCCTGGGCCTCTCCATTGTTCTTTCCAGCAGAATTGATGTACAGGTCTCTCCAGGCCGAGATTCAAGGCTGCAATGAGCAGGGTGTAGCTGGAGAGCAAGATCGACCCTCCCCTTTAAGAACTGGCCGGCGCCAGTGTGTCTGTGTTCCATTGCTAACTGACAGCACCTGAGCTTCGCCAGCGATCTGAGGTAGTGCCTTGCTCCTCGGCGTTAGCACCTTAAGAGAGGTGTGTAGCGCCTGATTTAGCGCTCCAATCACCTCCAGGGGCGATAGAAGCCAAGTTTGCAATCGGAGGCGATAATTAGCGCCAGGCGCTAAACTTTGCACCCGGCCGATAATTGCGCCCCAAACGGGGCGATACCGAATTTCTTCCCCCTAGTGTATGGGACAGAAAGTTGGGGCCTGTTCATTGGGAACGTGTTAATTGTGGAAACACAATGTCCTGTCTCAAATTATGGCCCGTAATTTCCGATAGGAGGCTTCCTGCGTGCGGATGCCTCCTATTGGAAAAAATTCTACGCTCTGAGGGCTCCTGAGGTCCGGACACTTCCAATACTGGGCCTCTCCACAGTCAAAATGCGCAGGGCACACGTATCCCAGGGGCGCATGCGGTTCGCAAGCGTCCCTGGAATCACGTGGGCCAGGCCAGCCAATAGGAGAAGAGAATCTCCCTTCAAAAGTATGAATGGAGATCACCCCAAAAAGACACTAAAACATTCAATAAATTTTTAAAAACCATCACGTTTTTAAAATGAGTTAAAATTACATTAAATTAAATATTTTAAACAAAAATTTAATTTTTTGAAAAAAATAATTAAAGTTTTTTACACGGCTAAAAATAAACTTACCTTTTCTTAAAGTTTTTTAAAATTATAAATGAGTGAAACATTTTTAAAAACTTTTTTCAACTCTTATGCTGGTAAAAAAAAAGCAGGCCTTACGCTTTTCTTTTGATAAAGAGCATTGATGGTACAGTGATTTAACATACTTCTGTTTAAAACCTGAGAACTTGCTTTGAATGAACCCCAATTGATGGGATGAAAGTCTTCTGGCTGTAAGGATCCCAAGCAAAATGGCATTGGCAGCCTCAATCCAGTTTCTAGAGGGACTGGGACCCCAGCATAAAACTACCCACATTTTGGTAATCTCACTCAGAGGCCATAAGTTTGATGGGAAATGGAAAATTTTAGATTGGTGCAGGGACATGTGGAGCAGGGTAGAGGCAGTTGTACTCTGCAACTGGCAATGTTAATCTGGAGATGATTGATGCGGACACTGGATGCCTAAAATTTAATTCTACCAACATTGACATCCACCCACTTAAACATATAAAACAATTATTTAAAAGCATTGTACATGTTTGTCTTCCATTGAAAGCCTCTTATTATTGGTCACAAAAATGCAATAGAAACAGTTCCAGAGAACTCACCCAAAGAACCTCTAGCACCAGAGCGTATCTAATGCAGTAATGTTTTTTTTTTCCTTCTGCAGGATAATTTAGTAACAGCAAAAAGCTTGTAATAAAAAAAACTAGAAAGGTAAAAGCCTATGATGGAAGGAGATTGGACCACTTTTGTAATCAGTTTTTAAATCATGCACATCAATGGGCTTACGGTTTTGAAAAAAAAAATAATGCTAAGTATACAAGGTAAAAATTCTCTCCTTAATTTATCATTTCAAAAGAACTGTTCCTGCTGTGCGCTAATAGCATAGGGGTGGAAGCAGAGTGCTCAAACTCCCAAAGGACTGACTGAGAGCTATGAAATAAATGAGTTTTGCCAGAACTGCATTACCAGCGGTTGCACACACCTGCTTACTGCAAGATGAAGATAATGTGTAAATGTCTGGAAAGATTATATAAAAGCTGTCTAGTAGCCAAGGTGAGACAATTAAGATCCATCTTCTGGAAATGCTGTGTGAACCCTAAGCTCCAGCCTAACAGAATTAATATTTTGTTTCCCAATGGGGATTTTTGCTAAAACAAAGATACTGCAAAAATTATAAAGGTTAATTAGGGAGACTGTCTCTCATTATTTTTCATATTTCACTTTAACTGAATTTACAATTCTACATAGTACGCTATAGCTTTCAAATTACTGTTCTGCGGCATATATGACATCTCTCTCTTCACTATTTTAACTCACATGCCCAATTCACAAAGCATCCAATTTTGCAAGGCACAATTTAGGTGCAGAAAGGGGGCAGTGCTGGAGGCCAAACCTACATTTAGAATCAGAATTTTACAACACAGGAGGCCGTTCAGCTCACTGCAGCTGTGCTAGCTCTGAAAGAAAGAATGTCTATTTATATAGTACTTTCACAACCTCAGGACTCCCCAAAGCACTTCACAGTTAATGAAGTACCTTTGAATTCGAGTCACTGTTGTAATTTAGGGAAATGCAGCAGCAAATGTGTGCACAGTAAGATCCCACAAGCAGCAATGAGATAAATGACTAGATAATCTACAGTAGTGATGTTGGGTTGAGGGATAAATGTTGGCCTGGGCACCTAGAGAGCTTCCCTGACCTTTCTCCATACCCATTTAACTTAAAAAAAATCATCTGCTTCCCTTTTAAAAGCTACTATGAATTCTACTTCCACCATTACCGCCCCATCAGTCTACTCTCAATCATCAGCAAAGTGATGGAAGGTGTCATCGACAGTGCTATCAAGCGGCACTTACTCACCAATAACCTGCTCACTGATGCCCAGTTTGGGTTCCGCCAAGACCACTCGGCTCCCGACCTCATTACAGCCTTGGTCCAAACATGGACAAAGGAGCTGAATGCCAGAGGTGAGGTGAGAGTGACTGCCCTTGACATCAAGGCAGCATTTGACCGGGTCTGGCATCAAGGAGCCCTAGTAAAACTGAAGTCAATGGGGATCATGGGGAAAATGCTCCATTGGCTAGAGTCATACCTAGCACAAAGGAAGAAGGTCAATCATCACAGCCCCAGGACATCGCTGCAGGAGTTCCTCAGGGCAGTGTCCTAGGCCCAACCATCTTCAGCTGCTTCATCAATGACCTTCCTTCAAACATAAGGTCAGAAATGGGGATGTTCGCTGAAGACTGCACAGTGTTCAGCGCCATTCACAACTCCACAGATAATGAAGCAGTCCATGCCCGCATGCAACAAGACCTGGACGACGTTCAGGCTTAGGCTGATAAGTGGCAAGTAACATTCGCGCCACAGAAGTGCCAGGCAATGACTATCTCCAACAAGCGAGAGTCTAACCACCTCCCCTTGACATTTAATGGCATTACCATCGCCGAATCCCCCACTATCAACATCCTGGGGGTCACCATTAACCAGAAACTTAACTGGACCAGCCACATAAATAATGTGGCAACAAGAGCAGGTCAGAGGCTAGGTATTCTGCAGCGAGTGGCTCACCTCCTGTCTCCCCAAAGCCTTTCCACCATCTACAAGGCACAAGGAAGGAGTGTGATGGAATACTCTCCACTTGCCTGGATGAGTGCAGCTCCAACAACACTCAAGAAGCTCGACACCATCCAGGACAAAGCAGCCCGCTTGATTGGCACCCCATCCACCACCTTAAACATTCACTCCCTCCACCACTGGCGTATCGTGGCTGCAGTGTGTACCATCTACAAGATGCACTGCAGCAACTCGCCAAGGCTTCTTCGGCAGCACCTCCCAAACCCGCGACCTCTTCCACCTAGAAGGACAAGGG
Organism: Squalus acanthias; assembly: GCA_030390025.1. NCBI lineage: Eukaryota > Metazoa > Chordata > Chondrichthyes > Squaliformes > Squalidae > Squalus > Squalus acanthias. The sequence goes on along the minus strand of CM059439.1, from coordinate 46,893,666 downwards.
CAGCAGGCGCATGGGAACACCACCACCTCCAAGTTTCCCTCCAAGTCACACACCATCCTGACTTAGAAGTATATCGCCGATCCTTCATCGTCGCTGGGTCAAAATCCTGGAACTCCCTACCTAACAGCACTGTGGGAGTACCTTCACCACACGGACTGCAGCAGTTCAAGAAGGCGGTTCACCACCACCTTCTCAAGGGCAACTAGGGATAGGCAATAAATGCTGGCCTTGCCAGCGACGCCCAGATCCCATAAACAAATTAAAAAAAACTTCTGGTAAGACATTCCATATCCGAACAAACCTCTGCAACAAAAAAAATTCTCCTAACTTCTCCCTTCGTTCTTTTGGAGGTGATCTTAAATTTATTCCCTCGAGTTACTGTTGCACTGACTAGTGGAAACAGTTTTTCCCTATTTACCTTATCAAACCTCCTCCTAATTTTGAACATCTCTATTTATGCATATAAATTGTATTATAATAAAATCCTATGCTGAATTTCAAACTTTTGCACCACCCCCAGCATCCACCTAATGAATATAAAATGGGTATGAGAGCTCAAGCAGCCTGCCCTGCTTTGATTACTAACGTTTCAGCTAGTGTGGATGTGTGTTTATTTTTGGCAGTGAGCTCTTATCTACTTCTGCTTTAACCACATTGCTCCCTGCATATGTATGCCCTTTTGCTTTAGTTTGCTAGAGTCTTGGCAATTGGTGGAACTCACCAGTTGCAGCTATAAAAGTTGAGAGGATGGGAATCGCTTTGACTTATTTCATAGAGCTGCATGAATTGGATGAAGAAGACCACATCATGAGGATACATTTTCAGTTTCATCGACACCTCAGGAGGTATGTTTACTCTTGTCAATACCTAAAGAAGTGTGTTTATAGTCAACACCACTCCTATCTGGATAGGTCAGAGGAGATTTGGTTACGGTGCCCGTTCTATTGCAGAGACAGTAACTGAGCTACGCCCCCTGCCGCTGCCTGACTTACAGACAACCTCAAATATTGGGCTAGTTTTTTCTGTAACTGTTAAGATCACAACTCCATTAAGCTTCTATGAAACAGACCAGGATCAGGAGGCAACCCCTGAAACTTAAATATCAAAGGACTGCATAGCCTACGTAATCAAACGCAGGACAAAATTGCCTGACTGTGGAAAATTACCTGGGTTCAGAGCAGAGACCAGGGCAGATGCAAAGGGCACCCGACTCGGATTCTGTCATCATTATGCTAAAGTGGAAAGTCCCAGCTCTATTGTGCAGGAGGAAGATTGATCACTCTGTGATCGAGATCAACTTCCAGTAATTGACACATCTTGTCACTGACCAATGTTGTTTCTGCTGTGAAAACACGCACTTTGTTCTCCCCAAGAACATGCTGTAAATTGTCTCTACTCAAGTGGAACTTCTTTCAGCTCTTCCCAGCGCTTATCGGCTCGGATTTTGCGGTAGGAATAACGGTGAGACTATCAGCGTTATTAAGGAGTAAATCAGAAAACAACGTCCGGTATCCATACATGGGCAGTTAAACGCAGAAATCAGGAAGTTGCTGTCTGATTTGCCCTGCTCCTCCACAAGCTATGTACCTCACTGCGAGCTTTGGCATTCAAACACATGAACGGGATGAAGTTGTGGTACTTACCAACTAGATATCCACTAAACATGCCAGGAAAAGGGCTTGTCCATTGAAGTGTAAGTGAATTTTTAATGGTGTAATAAGTCTTAATTACTGCCAAACAACCTCTCTGGCACTGAAAATTTATTTTTATAAATGCAGAGTCTCATTCCTTCAGATTTTCATTATTGTTGCAGATTTAAAAAAATTAAATATTAACTTTTTTTTTTACTTTTTCTTTCTGTCTCTTTTATCTCTCTCTCTCAATCCCATCTTTCTTTCCCTCTCTTTACTTTGCTCTCTGTACATGATTTTACATTAAATATATACTCTAACTTACACTTGGGGAAGAATTTTAACCCCCCAAAATGGGTGGGTTGGGGTCGGGTGGGAGATTAATGTGTTAAAAAACTGAATCCCGACCAGAACGCGCCTCCAACCTGCCCACTTCCGGTTTTAAGAGAGGCAGGACAGGTGGCAGGCAGCCAACCCGCTCCCAGGAGGCTCGTCGCCTATTGAAATATTAGAATGATGCTGGCGTGCCTCAGATTGAACCACCATTTTAAATTTAACTGTGGCTGGTCGGGTTTTGCAGGCCTCGAGGAACCAGACAGCTAATGGAAGGCTGGATCCAGGAGGTAAGTGTCTTTTTACCTCCTGGACCCAGCATCCTTGCCTAACCCACCCACTGCGATCGGAGAATCCCCATGAGGCCTTCAATTCCAAACCCTCCCCCGCCCCCACGAGGCCTCTAATTGCCTTCCTGGACTCCCCACCCGCCCTCGACCCCACCGATAAACTTCAGGCCGGCCCCGATCCTCTCTCCCTCCCCCCCACCCTGATGCTCGAGTCCGGCCCCAATGTTCTCTCCCTCCCCCCAATCCTCCTCCGGCCCCCGATGTTCTCTCCCTCTCCCCAGTCCTCCTCCGGCCGATCCTCCTCCAGCCCCTGATGTTTTCTCCCTCCCCCCAATCCTCCTCCAGCCCCCGATGTTCTCTCCCTCCCCCCAATCCTCCTCCAGCCCCGATGTTTTCTCCCTCCCCCCAATCCTCCTCCGGCCCCCAATGTTCTCTCCCTCCTGCCGATTCTCCTCCAGCCCCTGATGTTGGCCCCGATGTTCTCTCACTCCCCCTCATGCCTCGACGACAGCCCCCGATGTTCTCTCCCTCCCCCTCAATGCCCTCTCACTCCCCCTCGATGCTGTCCCTGATGATCTCTACCTCCCACCACCCCCGCTCGATGCCTCGATGTTGGGCCCCGATATTCTCTCCCACCCCCCCGCCCGCCCCCCGATGTTCGAGTCCGGCCACCACCCCTCCCTCCTCTCTGCGGCGTAGTGCCGCAGATCTACCTGCCCACAGCCAGCCAGCTTCTCCATCTGGCTGGCTGCGGGTGGAATATAGAGGTTTAAAATGCAAATCAGGCTGTGGGAAACCCATTCACCCGACCGCTTCCTAGCACCCCCGGTTCACACAGGTACCATATCCCTTGTAAAGGGTGCCACCCTGTTTCGGTGGCTGTAAATGGCCACACATAAGCCCACGAAAAGGCTGTGGGCAGCTGTAAGCGTAATGAATGGCAAGCGCTGTTCGTTCACCATTGACCGCAAAATCCGGGCTATTACCTTTACATTGCCCTGCCAACTAATACTGTCCATAGTAAGGAGAAATAAAAAAGATCAATATTTATTTTGTGCTATTTACATGATAAATGTGCTCTAAATGAGCTTCCCCTTGGCGAATCTATAAAGTGTGTATGCCGTACTACATAATCTAAGGCTGTGTTTAAGTGCTGTATTACTGGTGCCAGTTTTCTCTTGGTGGTGTAGCCCTGCTGGGATGGCTGTAGCCTTGAACTTCTGGGTCTATGGCCATAGGATGTCCCTGCAACAGATGGAGCTATGCCCAAAAATGCAGTGGTTGCCAGCACCTGCCCACAATCTGGGTTTTCATCAATCCTTTGAGTGACGTGATTGCAGTGGGAAGATGCTCCCTTATTGGATTCTTCCATGCCCCCAGTACTGGGTGCTCCAACTGTGTGACCGCTGTTTTGCATGAGAGCAGTCCATAGGTCATCTCCAATGTAGTTAACTCTGCTGTCACCAAACAATCACTCAGTTTGTCAAATCTGGCAGTGATGAGATTCCTGTAAGTGGGTGCCCAAGGTCTCAATGGCAACAGCCACAGTGCTCATGAGAGAAAGTTGATATTTCTCATGCACGACTGCAGTAATGTCACAATCTCCTTCTGCTGCTGCAGGATACTTATGGAAAATTCCTCTGCTTCTGACTCTAAACTAATGGCAGGCTCAGTAGGATACCAATTCCTTGCCCATACAGTAAACATACACTATGGGATTACAACCTGCCAGATCTTTCCTCTTCTTCTATTGCCACTTCTACTTGCTCTTCATTTGTGAATTGTGAACCATCCAGAGCACCTTCCTCAAACTGACTACCTACATTCTCTGGGGTAGGGAAAGTGCTTGATGCAACCAAATGTGAAGTGCCAGGGTCTGTGGTGCCATTTACTTTGGTCTCTTCATCTTGGGAACAACCTAAAAAGGGGGGGGTGGGGAGAAGTAAAATTTGCAATGTATCCACAGACAGTGCCTTCAAAGAGAGATAAGATCAGGAGCTATTTTGTGCATCATGCACCTCTTTGCAATTGTAGTCTTTGCCATGAGGATTAAAAAAGTGAGTCTGTGTAGGAAGGATAATAATAAATGAAAGACATTTGCTCGATGGTGGCACCAATCCTCCAAACTTGCCAAAACCTTCTAGAGGTGTGTGGCTGAAAAAGATGTGGGCTTTTTAAGCATGCCTGGGCACAGCCTTTTCTGGTACTCTCTCCCTGGTTGTGCACTTCTTTGCCCTGTAAGCCAAATATATTTAGGAAGAAGTTAGCAACAGACCACCTCCCTTGCAGTGCCAGGACTTTGCAAGTTAACTAGTATGTTGGCAGTACTACTTGCAAACTGAACTTGGAATGCTATGCACAAGGTTTTACTGTGGTCCACTGCAATTATGTCCTCCAGCTTCAGGAGTGTTGCAAAAAAGGGTAATTGCACTCTGTGCGCTACCTCTCGGAGGGTGCTGGGGAAACAAACATTTACATTGGGCCAAGACCTTCTACTCAGAAAGATAGCATTGAAACAAAGATAAGTACATTTACTTACCGCTTCTCCGGATGCAACTCAACTTCTCGTGCATTTGCTCCAAGGTACAGCAGACTGGAGACTCACTTCACTCACTCTGCTACCTTTATTTATGTCCTTTGGTGCCAAAAAATGCTACCTTACTTTATTGACCTTTTGTAGCAAAACCTCAAAAGAAACGATAGTAAATATGGTTTCCCACTGCCATCAATGCATATATTGTGCCTATTAAAAAAATAGTACACCTTCTCCTAGCTTCCAGAATCCTTCACAGTAATGTCTAAAAGTAATACATAAGTCGGCTTCAATCGTGAGCATATTCCTTTTAAGAAATACTTAAGTTTGTCCAATTATGGGACCCCAACGAATTGGTATGCCTCTCTGCACTTTTAAAGGGTTACCTTACCTTACAAAATTTGGCAGGGCTAGCCTTTCTCACTGCAGATGCAGGTGTGCCACCATGGGCAAGTACATCCCAATTTAGCATTCTTGCAAAATCAGGACTATAGGTTATATGTGCTATATGGGATGAAAGATATCAATCTGATGTGATTGGAGTGCTAGTGAGAGTCCTTCACCTCCACACTTTTGAAAGTTCGCTATCCGTGTACTCAACCAGCCTGCAGTAACATTAGTATAATGTGATGCATTTGGAATTTTAGGAGCTTGTAATAAAACTGCCAAAGTCTGCATTACTGTCTTTTAAGGGGGAAAAAATCTTTATTCATCGTATTAACCTTTTGTAGATTAAAGTAGTATTTCTGCAACAAAATGAAAAATATAACAAGATTAAGACTTTTTGCATTTTAAAAGCATTGAAGAAGGTGATAAAAAACATAAAACAAATGTGTCCAGCCTGAAGAAATGGCAGCATGAAATAATTCAGTCTGGGCAAAGTTCAAGTGTATGTGCAGAATACTGAAATTATATTGTAGGGCATTTTATCAATTCTGAGAAAATCTGCATTATTTCCTCGACCGCTATTAATCATCTCACTAATAAAAGTAAACTGCAATAAAAGTAAAATTAAAGTTCACAACATGATTTTAGGCTAGATTTCTTACACTATTTTATCATCATTTTGCAGAATATCCAAGATTACAAAACAGGCCCTATCCTCAATCACTGATTAACATTTTTACAATCTTTGTTGAAATCCTATTAATTCATTTAAAATATATATATATAGATAAATTGATACCTGCTCATACAGTTGCAGTTGAGGGCTAGCTGCAATTTTCATGCTTTTTTTTTAAGCAAAAGGGTACTTTTTGACCCCCTCTCTCCCTCTTCCAGAAAAAAAAACACATGACAAATAATTTTGATAATTAATCTTTTTATATACAGATGTATACAGAATATTAATTTTTCCCAATTTACTAAATTTGAAGTAAAAATATATATGTTCCAACTTTGTTAAATTAGCCCCATGTGTGACAGCTTCTAGGGCAGTGTTGTTCAATACGTTGGCCACTAGCCACCTGGTGCGAATTGGGAATCCGGATATGGATAATTGCATTTCTGATTAGTAAATAAATGAGTAATAGATACTATTGTTCGGCATATGATTTCAATACTCATATTTGCATGGTATTTTAACCTTTCTTGTTTGTTAGTAGAATGGTGAGACAAAAATATATGAGAGTATTTTTTGATTGTTGCGAATGGTTTACTTTATTGGTTACTGAATGGTGGTAGATGTATTGTTAAGTAAATGTACACGTAAAAGTACATTTACGTGTTTTATGTGAGTGTCTGCAAGATGTTTTCTACTAAAATTGGTGCATGTGGCTAAAACGATGTCACCTTAGCCACACTTGTGGCTAATCAGCAATTCCTATTGGCCAGCAGTCTATTGGGGCAGGTGGAGCAGAACCTCTGCCCACCCCCCTGGATGAACACAATGCTGCCCGAATCTCTAAGTTAGGGACATTTGTATATTTTGGTGGGCATCAAAAATTAAAAAAAAACTTTCAATTACAAAATTAAACTTTTTCCAATAGCCTGTGATTCATTTCTGTTGAGCAATTGCACTTTGGATCCACTTCCACCAGGATCAAGTCCTGGCACGCCAGCACACCACAGGTACATAGCATTGAGGGCAATGGGAACTGGAAGAAATTTGGGGAGAATCAGACACCCTGCCAGTCCAGCCTCTTTCTGTGACGTCTACGCAAAAGGGAGCAGACATGAGAAGCACATGCCTCCATTTCCGACATTTTTTTGCAATACACAAAAAAGTGGGGCGGTGGCTGGGGGGCAGAGAAGGTAGGGTCTTGCTCACCCAGATTGCAGCAGCATTACACTTCAGAGTAGAGGAATTTGGGACTATTATTTCTCTGTCTCTTTAATAAGTCTTTTGGATGTAAGCTTTACATTACACTTCTCTATTCCATCCACTTGTGAACACTAGCTGCAGAATCGTTTCCAGCATCTTAAGCATATTCTCCTTCCAATACCGAAACAACAAATTGTTGAGCTAACTTTGGTATTCAGTTACCATTCATTTGAGAAGAAGACTACTCTCTCTCAAATAAATGGTAACTGTATAGCTATTCCTGTTAATTGAGTGAACTCCAACAATTTGCTCAGAAACATCCTACTTACAAATGTGTACTTGGGCAGAGTTAAAAAAAATGCGTTTTTACTCCCTTTGATAGATTGTGTGCTAGTTTTTAAAAGAGAAAAAATATGCAAAAATGGTATGAATTCAGACTTTTAAAGCATGCCACAAAAAATATGTGAAATGAACATTCAAGTTTTTGCACAGCCCTACGTTCTTTGATATCCGAGTTATGTTACCTGGAATCAACACAAAATTGATCTGAAAATGATGGTGTAATATTTGAATTCGAGCATGTCTTTACGTATCCCATGACCTTGGCCATTCTGCCGATTCTGAAATCGCAGGATTCGCAGTCACAGAAGTGGTGCTACAGTAAGAATGCTGTTCACCCAATCACTAGGACTAATACAACAACAACAACTTGTATTTATATAGTGCCTTTAATGACTAAAACATCCTAAAGAGTTTCACAGGAGCATTATAAAACAAAATCTGACACCAAGTCACATAAGGATATATGAGAGCAGATGACCAAAAGCTTGGTGAAAGAGGTAGGTTTTAGGGAGGAAAAAGAGGAAGAGATGTGGAGAGGTTTAGGGAGGGAATTCCAGAGCTTAGGGTCTTGGCAACGGAAGGCACGGCCACTAATGGTGGAGTGATTAAAATCGGGGATGCCCAATAGGCCAGAATTGGATATCTTGGAGGGTTGTGGACCTGGAGGAGATTACAGAGATAAGGAGCGGCGAGTCCATGGAGGGATTTGAAAACAACGATGAGAATTTTAAAATCGAGGCATTGCTTAACCGGGAGCCAATGTAGGTCAGTGAGCACAGGAGTGACGGGTGAACGGGATTTGGTGCGAGTTAGGACACAGGCAGCAGAGTTTTGGATGACCTCAAGTTTACAGAGGGTAGAATGTGGGAGGCCGGTCAGGAGTGCATTGGAATAGTCAACTCTAAAGGTAACAAAGGCATGGATGAGGGTTTCAGCAGCAGATGAGCTGCGTCAGGGGTGGAGTCGAGCAGGCAGTTATTTCTAGCGAATGGGTGAAATGGAGCTGGAGGCAGATAGGAACACAGGAGCAGCACAGACATGTGAAAAAAGCAATCACAACTGACGAGATCAACAGGTGAGAGAGCAAGAGATTAACTGAGGCAAGAGAGAGGAAAAGAGCCAGAACTGGAGAGATACTGCCGGATAAAAAGAGTAGAGAGGCACAGGTGAGAATGACCAGGGCAATATAAAGGTCTCCTTTATATTGGAGATGGAGACAGGGTTTGGAAGTCTGAGTGAGCCAGTGTTGAGGCAACACTAAATGTAGAAGTTTCAGATGCAAATTTTATTGGAGCAATTGGCTGATATATTGTCAGGTTGTACTGACTTGATATTGTTGGGAGCTGTGGCACTGCTATCTGGTAATGAAACAAAAAGCTTGTGAACTTTAAAGGAAAAGATGGCAAAGACAGAGATCCTGATAGCAGTATGAAAGTAATGGTAAATAAAAATTCTGATTCCTACTTGGGATTTGCAGATTTAATCTTGAAATATTGGGATCATAGTAGACATCCAAGACTGCAAACTCGAACACTGACAGTTGTACAATTATATTTCATACAACAGAGGCCAAATATAACAATGTGGGGCTATGAGGAGAGTTATAGGTGGGGAATTCAGCATAAAGTAGAATTAGAAAATAGAGGAATGTTTTTTTTAAAGCAACTTTAAGTGATGTGGAAAGGAAATATATCTGAGAAAAAATAAGATCAAGTCCATAGATTCTGTATAAAGAGAACAAAACAATCTAAAAATGTTTTTTAAAGTCCTAGGTTCAGTTTCTAGTGTATGCTGTTACTAGATTTCAGTCGGGCGAAGGTGGTGGCCCCACTGCCACTCGTTATACAGGTTCATGGTATAGTAATAGGATATTTGTTTTTACACTTTTGTAGTTCAAAGTTGAACTTCTAGCATAGTCTTTCACTCCAACTGGATTTATATCACTGTTTTTTAGCCAAACTATCTTGCAAGGGTATGTTACTGTGGAAGCCGATATACCAGACTGATTTATCAATTGTTTTCCTTTGGCCAACACTTCCTACTGATTTATTTACAAAGCAGTATCTGTTGTAGAATGGTTCAGAATTGTACCGGTTTTCTCTTCAGCAAGGAATGTGACAGGTTATGTGAGAATCTGAGAAAAAAGACAATGGCCCAGACTATGGCTCACCGTTATTTAAGCGTAAACGGTACAGCAACTTCAGGCGAGGAGCAGATGCACCGTTAAATGCCAATACCCAAAAGTTGCTGTCCAAGTTGTACCGCTCCACGGTTAGCTTCATGAAACAGCATCTCGCTGTCTGCCTCACCACTGAAATGCATTGACTGACGTGAAGTTGCTTATTTGCGCACTAGATACGAACTAACCTCGCCACAGAAAGTTAAGTCATCATTACAAGTGCAAGCACCCTTTTAACAACATGATAAGTGTTAATTACTGCCAATCAACCTCTCTGGCACTAAAAAATAACTATTAAAAGTGTGGAATCTCATTCCTTCAGGTACTAATTGTTGGGGATTTTAAAAATGTCAAATTTTAATTTTTTTTAAAAAATTACCTGTCTCTTTTTTCTCTTTTGATCCAATCTTTCTTTCCCTCTCTTTATTTCTCTTTCTGTACCCGATTTGATATTGAATTCACCCACTCTAATTTACACTTTGTTCTCCGTCGTTTCTGTTTATTTCTCAATGCTTCAATCAGCTTAGTTAAGGAGACACACGGTTGCTTGCCCTGCTCGGTTTCCTTCGCTGCGCCGCTATCAGCTCGCACTTTCAGCAACTTGCCATGCAAAAAATTTAAAAACCTAATCGTACAAGGGCAAGTCTAACTAATGACAGATGCCATTAGATGCCCTGCTACAGCAAAATCTAGGCCAATATTTTCTTTAACTTTGTGTCTAAAATATGATGTATCATCTAGAATTCTCACTGCAATATGTATTTTCCTTTAACTTATTATGTATTGGTACAGATGTATAAGAAATGCAAATGTAATGTTTCAGGATCCATGATCTAAACTAACCACAGAAAGAATCCCATATATTTTTCTCCCTTTTATATTGCCTTACTCTTTCTTTCACAGCAGAATTTGTAATATGATCTTCCAAATGGCAGCAATTGACCAATTAAGTACTGTAGTATATAACATAAAACTTAATTTAATTCATTTGTTCCAGGAACACAAACCTTGTGGAATATGCTAAGAATTTACTACAATCACTCATTTTTATTATATTGTTATGAAGTTAGTACCTTTGAGAAACGGTTACCTGCTGAAGAAATATAGTGATTACATGTTGCTGTTTGCTGCACTGAGGATATATAGTAAAGGTTGAGAAAAATTACAGCTATCTATTTGGTAACTCCCTAGTGCCAGAGTTATAAGTAGGCTCCCTTTTCTCATGTAATTAATTAACTTTTATTCATGTGATATTCAATTTTCTTCATCATTACACAAAGAAAGCATACAATTAAATGAAAACATTTTGATACAAATCTATAAACTCTTCATCAATTGCATGCAAGCAGTCTGTTCATAATTCAGGCTGATGTATGCCAGTGTTCCCAACAGCAAAAAAACTTACCGTTGAAAATCATAGCCCGTGGAGAAGACCCAAATCTGAATTCCAAACCTTCAATGACATTTATACTTTGCTTTCATCTAATGCCTGTGCATTCCCACTCTTGGACAAGGCATCTGGAGAGGGAATGAGGAATGGGTAGCATTAAACTTCCAACAATTCTGAAGTATTTCTCCTGTTGAGGACAGTAATGATGACCATCAGTTATACTGTTCTATGCTCCAAAATTAGGAGAGCAGTGTAGATTTGGGAGACTGAACGACATATGACCAGGAAAGAAAGACTCTCATTTATATAGCGCCTTTCACGACCACCGGACGTCTCAAAGCGCTTTACAGCCAATGAAGTACTTTTGAAGTGTAGTCACTGTTGTAGTGTGGGAATGTAGGAGTAGGCCATTCAGCCCCTCAAGCCTATTTCACCATTCAATTAGATCATGGCTGATCTGTACCTCAACACCATTTACCAGCTTTTGCTCTATATCCCTTGATACCCTTGCCGAACAAAAATATATCAATGTCAGTCTTGAAAATTTCAATTTACCCAGCATTTGTGGAGAGAGTTCCTGATTTCCACTGCCCTTTGTGTGAAAAAGTGCTTCCTGATTTCACTCCTAATTTTAAGTTTATGCCTTCTTGTTATGGGTTCTCTGCAGGTCCTATTTATTCTAACTCATCTTTCTCACTACAATTCCACAAGACATTAGATATATATTGTTACTTCTTGGTATATGTTACTTATTTACACTTTACCACCATTTTCCATTATATGCTATAAACTATCCAATGTGCTATAATATATCTGGTTCATGCCTGTAATCCTCCACATGCTGAGTTTCTAGTCTCACGATGAGAGGCCTGGCAGTTCTGGGAAAGAGAAAATAAAAGTGGCACAGTCCCCCATCTCCCCCCACTCCACCAGTGGTGGATAAGTTTTCAGTACCACACCACTATGCTCCTGGATTCTTTGCAAACCTTTTTGCATTGCCTCTCTCACCCTTCAAAAATCTCTCCCTGAAGTTGCTGTATCTTAAATTGCCTCCTCTAAATTACTCCCAGTCCATTGTTCCTCCCGTACATAGCCTTGGGACACTCTGTTATGTAAAGGTGACAATGCCATAATACATAAGAAAGGTCAGGGAGCAGGCCATCATTCCTTATTGGCTGTGGTGCAGAAGTCCTTCAAATACCACGACTGCAGATGCATTGTAAAAGCGTATCAGCAGCTTTCCCCCACCACTATTACAGTACTATATTTGCAAGCTATTGACGATACAATAGACAACCTGTACAGTGGAACCTTAACAGTTTATTCAGTCCTTACCAAATATGCAAACACAATTTGTAATCTGCTGTAATAACAACAGAAAATGCTGGAAACACTCAGCAGGTCAGGCAGCATCCGTGGACTCCGTTTCTCTCTCCACAGATGCTGCCTGACCTGCTGAGTATTTCCAGCATTTTCTGTTGTTATTTCAGATTTCCAGCATCCACAGTATTTTGCTATTGCAATCTGCTGTCTTGAAGAAGTTGTTAGTAGAGAACAGTAGTTCTCACTCAAACCTTTTTTTAATTAAAGATTTTTATGCCATGGAAGGCAATCGTATATATTTGTGGCACACAAGGCAAGTTCCTAATTTCAGTCAGGCAGTGGAGGGAATGTTGTAAAAAGACTTGCATTTATATAGCGCCTTTCACAACCACCGGACGTCCCAAAGTACTTTACAGTCAATAAAGTACTTTTTGAAGTGTTGTAATGTAGGAAACGCGGCAGCCAATTTGCACTCAGAAAACTCCCACAAACAGCAATGTGATAATGACCAGATAATCAGTTTTTTGTTATGTTGATTAAGGGATAAATATTGGCCAGGACACCGGGGATAACTCACCAAATCTTCTTTGAAATAGTGGCTATGGGATTTTTTACATCCACCTGAGAGCGCAGACGGGGCCTCGGTTTAATGTCTCATCCGAAAGACGGCACCTCTAACAGTGCAGCACTCCCTCAGTACTGCACTGGAGTGTCAGCCTAGATTTTTGTGCTCAAGTCTCTGGAGTGGGACTATGAACCCACAACCTTCTGACTCAGAGGCAAGGGTGCTACCAACTGAGCCACTGGCTGTAAGGGGAAAGCAATTCCCCATAGGGAAGAAGAAGAAAGACAAAAATGTTGGTGCTGCTATTGCACAGCCTGTAAGTCAATTACAGAACAGCATCGGCAAAGGCTTGAGAGCTGAATCATCACAGACTAACAACATTTTTGCTTTGGTGATAAAGCTACATGTTGCATTGCTGTTCTGAGATACTGGGCTGGAAATTGCAGTCGGAGGCATACCTCCAGGAGATCCAATGGAATCCTGAAAATCTAGTAATTATACAATTTACAGAAATGGAATTTTATTCGTAATTACCTTCATTCCACCAACCTCACTAAAAATTTAATTTTTTGATAATTTTATACATTAAATCTATAATCCGGGCCAATATTTGCATAATCTCATTTCATACAGTGTATGCGCATAATTTAGGATATGAAAATGTTTAATTAATGGATTATATATCCCCATACGCTGATGCAAACAGGCCCTGTGCCTGCTTGCATCAACTGTAAGACTTCCGTGCGCAATTGTTGGCCAGTCGGTAACTCTGCGCCAGCGATTGCTTTTTCGTGGCCCCCGCGGATAGCCTGTCAACGCATACATTGACAGGCCGCAAGTTCCGGATTTTGCGCATGCGGAAATTCCGAACTTGCGGTGGACACCGTCATACTCACCGCAAAATCAGAGCCATTATATGGGAAAATGCAGTACCTAGAAAGGTTTACTTAAAAAGAAACAGCAAATGTTGTAAGTCTGAAATAAAAATGAAAATGCAGAAACTATAATGTAGGTAGGGCAGTATCTGAATAGAGAAAAGACAGGTTAACATCCTGGGTGCACACCTTTCACCAGAACTGGAAACTGAGAGATAAGAAAACTTTAAGGCAGGAAGGCCCAAGTTCTTGTCTTCTTGGGTTGCTTGAATGCGTGCTATGGAGACTTGCAGATAAAGTTTAATCCGTACTCCCATTAATTTGCACACATCTCAAGTTGTTGATACAGTACTAACAAATCTTGGTGTTCTGACTTAGGATTTCTCGACTGATGAAGCAACAGTGCCGAAAACAGTCATTTCCAAACCTCTAGAATTACAAAATTCAAACAGTTCAAACCAGCATATAAGAAATATGCAAACAGGACTGAGTTACCTAGGCTTTGTGGGCAGGTTGACAGGGATCATTCTCCATATGTGGCCCAAGGGGGGTAATTTGGCAACCCCTGCTTTATAGAACTGACGAAAACAAGGGAGCGGGAGTTGAAATAACATGCGACAGTCAAGAATGTGCAGTCGGTTAGTGGGTTTCATGGCCTAAACTAAGTTTTTTTTTAAATCTGGAAAGAAATTAATGACATACGAAGATAATCTCAGTGATGCAATGAAAAGGAATTAATAGAACAAAAGAGCATGAAAATAGCTAAGTAAGACTATGAAAAGACATGTGAAGATACACTTAAAAATAACTAAAATGGGGAGATGGGGGGGAATTAAATGGACAGGAGAAATGGGCAAGAAAATGGGAGACAATAGCTAAAATCTGAGGTTGCTGAGTCACTGTTTACACCATAGAATTTCAAAGCGCGCAGAAAGTTTGCACCGAGCTTCCCTTGTTCTTTTATTCCCTCCCCCATTTCCCAGCCCCCAAACTTGCTTTCTCATGTTTCATTTCCAGCTTTTTTCTCAGTTCTGACGAAGGGTCTTCGGCCTGAAACGTTAACTCTGTTTCTCTCTCCACGGATGTTGCCTGGCCTGCTGAGTTTTTCCAGCACTTCCTGTTGTTATTTGAAAGAGTGTTGGATTGCAAAGATCGAAAGGTCAGAGTGGGAATCAGTGAAGACGTGCTGAGCCACAGGGAGATCAGGATCATACGGGTGAAAACGCTAAACAAAGTGGTAACCAAATTTGTGTGTTAAGTATTCAGGCCTTTTAAAAAAATAATCTTACCCTAGATTATTTCAGCTCTCATATTTGAGATCATTCTCATGGTTGAGGGCCAATTCCTTATACCTTTGAGTCTCTATACTTGCCCTGAGCTCTTGGAAAGCTATTGGTAAAGTGCTGATGGAAATGAACATGAACCACTTTGGTAATTGCTTTTAGGTACTGGACTATAATATGCCTCCATGAGATCTCACTTTTGCCTTTGAAAGTAAAGTATCACATCAGACCTCAGGCTTAGATTTTATAAACAATGAACAAGCAAATAATGCGATGCTAATACAATACAGTAGGACATCTTTTATCTAACTCCTTGAGTAGACAAAATAATGAGTTGCAATCTAATACTAAGCTATTTGTTTATAGATAACTTTTATTGATGCACTTACCCCTTTTATTTCTTACAAGCTTTTCTTATTATGGGAGTTCGCTAGTCTACTTACCTATTTCTGTGAAATTTTCAAGTGGCTTGATTACCTTCTGAAAACTCAATTCAATGAACAGATTCAGCCACTTAAATATTCTTCCATTGGTTGCCATGACTTGTTTAGATTTTTCATAACTGTTAGATTCAAAATAATTGGCTGCCATGCACTTAACAGAACAAATTGTACCATCTGTGCTTACACAAAGTTGGCTTGGTTCCTTCCCCCAAGCATACAGTTCAAAAGCCAGTTTGAACTGACCTAATAACATATGTATCAAAATAAGCTTGGTATAGGGATCTGAACAGGTGTTGCATCTGCTATGGTTGCATGAGATATTTCATGGGGAAGGGCAGCCAGAAGTCAGGGTGATACAAGAATGAGCAGTGTATCCTCAAGGGAAAGATCCCTCTGGAAAGCAGAGAAGGGAAGGGAAGATGTGCTTGATAGTAAGATTATGTTGCAGGCGGCAGAAATAATGGAAGATGATCTTGAAAATGTGGAGGCTAGCAGGATGGAAGGTGAGGAAAAGGGGGGTCCTGTTGTTGTTGTGAATGGGGGTAAAAACAGAAGCTGAGGAAATGGGACTGATGTACAGTAGTCAAGAGCCATATCGATCACTGAAGCTGTTTTCTCCTCACACATGCAACCCATACCTTCATACAAAGCTGGTTTATTTCACTCCCATTCTACCCCAAACAGAATTATTGTATCGACCTGACTCGGAGTTATAGTGTGCCGGATGCTTTATGGCCGAATTGGGTTCAATTATTTACAAACTGCACATCTAACAAAGATCAAATGTACTTGGTGAAATTGTTCATATTTTCTTTCCTGATAATAGGGATTCTAGGAAAGGTTAGCTGCAGTTAAGGTTGAAAGGGGGAAATTATGGTACAGATAGTAATATATATTTTTGCATCAGTTTTTACAAATATTGTGGAAGTGAGAATATAAGTGTACTAGAGGATAATGAACAATTGTTAGAGACAACTGTAAAAAAGAAATTGGTTCCGAAAAGAATAAGTGACCGCTAACTCGAGGTGTCAAAGCTGTTGAAAGAAAGCAGAGAAGATAGCAGAAACTCAACACATTTTTTCAATCCTCCTTAAATATGCAAATTGTGCCATGGGAATTGAGTGTAGCCAGTATGACACCTTCATTCAAGAAGGATAATTGGGTAATTATAGACCAGTTAGTCTAATATCAGCTATGGACAAACTCTCAGAATCCATAATTCAAAATAAAAGTTAGTGAACACTTAGAAATATATGGATTAATCAAGGACAGAGAGCACAGATTTGTTAAAGGCATGTTTGAAAATTTAATAGCTTTATTTGAAGAAGTTAACAATTGGATAAATAAAAACAGATGTAGTGCATGTGGACCTTCAGAAGGCAGTTGATAAGATGCCTCACAGAAAGCTTGTGGTGTAGCTCAGGGATCAGTGCTGGGTCCACTTTAATTCTCAGTAAATATAGATCATTTGGACTTGGGTATAGGGAGTGCAGTCTTGAAGTAGGGCATTTGGCAAACAGCGAGAAGGACTGTGAAAGACTTCAGGAAGGAACAGACAGGTTAGCAAAATGAGCAGAAAGGCAGATGCACTTCATATGTGGTTAAGTGTTATGTAATAAGTTTTGAGATTAAAAACAAAGAATGTGAGACTACGCTCAATAAAAAACCTGAAGGATGTGGATGAACAAAAAGACCTGGGGGGCAAATACCTAATTACCTGAAAGTGCGTGTGCGGGCCGAGAAGGCTATAAAAAAGGTCTATATTTTCCATTTTCTAAATAGGGGCATAGAGTACAACAGTAAATAAGTTATGATAAATTTGTACAACACCATTGGTTAAGTAAGCCACTCAAGAGTCCCATATGTAGTTTTAAGCACCCAATTTAGAAACAGCATTAAAGCCACAGAGCTCGTACAGTGTAGATTTACCAAGTTGATGCCAGGAATGGGAGCTTATAGTTATGAGAGTTGGACTGCTACAGCAAAGAGTCAGCATGGATAACATGGACAGATTGCCTCTTTGTGTTGTACAAAAACTTACATTGGTCTATGGTATACATTTCAGACCAATGGACTTCAATGTTCTTCACCAAGAGTCGCTCAGTAGCACTACTACTGACCGAGTTGGCCGAGTCCTGAAGGACATAGCTGCCAGACTCTGCTTGCTTGGTGAGAGAACCAACACAAGGGAAAAACCTACTTGACCTTGTCCTCACCAATCTACCTGTCGCAAATGCATCTGTCCATGACAGTACTGGTAGGAGTGACCACTGCACAGTCCTTGTGGAGGCAGCAGCAAGCGTACTTAGAAATGAGGTGCCAACCTGGTGAAGCTACAACACAGGACAACATGCATGCTAAACAGCAGAAGCAGCATGCTATAGACAGAGCTAAGCGATCCAACTACCAACGAATCAGATCAAAGCTCTGCATTCCTGCCACAGACTCATGAATAGTTTCGGACAATTAAAGAACTAACAGGAGGAGGCGGCTCATTAACATCCCCATCCACAATGATGGTGGAGCCCAGCACGTCAGTGCAAAAGACAAGGCTGAGAAGTTCGCTAACATCTTCAGCCAGAAATGCCGAGTGGATAATTCACCTCGGCCTCCTCCTGAAGTTCCCACCATCACAGATGCCAGTCTTTAGCCAATTTGATTCACTCCATGTGATATCAAGAAACAGCTGAGCACACTGGATACAGCAAAGGCAGTGGGGCCCCGACAACAGCTGAAGTACTGAAGACTTGTACTCGAGAACTAGCCGCGCCTCAAGTCAAGCTGTTCCAGTATAGGTACAACACTGGCATCTACCTGACAAAGTGGAAAATTGCACAGGTATTTCCTGTCGACATGAAGCGGGACAAATCCAATCCGGCCAATTTACACCCCATCAGCCTACTAGATGGAAGAGGTCATCAACAGTGCTATCAAGCAGCACTTACTCACCAATAACCTGCTCACCAAATCTCAGTTTGGATTCCACCAGGACCACTCGGCTCCAGACCTCATTATAGCCTTATCCAAACATGGACAAAAGAGCTGAATTCCAGGAGGTGAGGAGAGAGTGACTGCCCTTGACATCAATGCAGCATTTCATCAACTGTGGCAGCAAGGAGCCCTAGTAAAATTGAAATCAATGGAGATCAGGGGGGAAACTCTCCACTGGCTTGGAGTTATCCCCAGCACAAAGGAAGATGGTTGTGGTTGCTGGAGGTGAATCATCTCAGCCCCAGGACATCGCTGCATCAGTTCCTCAGGGCAATATCCTAGGCTCAACCATCTTCAGCTGCTTCATCAATGGCCTTCCCTCCATCATAAAGGTCAGAAGTGGGGATGTTCGCTGATGATTGTACGGTATTCAGTTCCATTCGCAACTCCTCAGATAATGAAGCAGTCAATGCCCGCAAGCAGCAAGACCTGGACAACATCCAAGCTTGGACTGGCAAGTGGCAAAGTAACATTTGTGCCACGCAAGTGCCAGGCAATGACCATCTCCAACAAGAGAGAGTCTCACCACCTCCCTTTGACATTCAGTGGCATTACCATCGCCACCATCAACATCCTGGGGATCACCATTGACCAGAAATATAACTGGACAAGCCACATAAATACTGTGGCTAGAAGAGCGAGTCAGAGGCTGGGTATTCTGCGGCGAGTGTCTCACCTCCTGACTCCCCAAAGCCTTTCCATCATCTACAAGGCACAAGGAGTGTTTTGAAATGCTCTCCACTTTCCTGGATTAGTGCAGCTCCAACAACACTCAAGAAGTTCGTCACCATCCAGGACAAAGCTGTCCGCTTGATTGGCACCCTCCACCACCGGCGTACCGTGGCTGCAGTGTGTACCATCTACAAGATGCACTGCAGCACCTCACGAAGGCTTCTTTGACAGCACCTCCCAAACCCGTGACCTCTACCAGCTGGAAGGACAAGGTCAAAATTCTGGCACTCCCTACCTAACAGCACTGTGGGAGTACTTTCACCAAACGTCCAAGAAGGTGCCTCATCACCACCTTCTCAAGGGCAATTAGGGATGGGCAATTTACGCTGTCCTTGCCAAAGCCCACATCCCGTGAATGAATAAATTAAATGATAACAGCTTATTTTTGATGTATAAATAATTCATATTAGTAAGACTACAAAAACAGGGTTTCTCTGATGGATCAATGAGCAAAAGCACCACATGGTGCATGCTGAGCAATTGAAACCAGGAAATTCCTAGGTTTGATCCTTGGTCTGTGTTGAGCTGGCTGAACTCACCTTGGGCAGTGATGGAAACAGCACAGAGGACCAGGCTGGTAAAAATGCCTGCCAGCACTTATTGATTAAGCACCAGCGTTGGCATTTGTGGCATCATACCTCTGCATAAATTGCAGACTTCAGGGCAAAACCAGGAACCTATGGAGAAGAAATTGGGAAGAGAAAAAATCCTTCAACAATATGGAACATAATTAGCCGGGATTCCACACAGTGAGTCTGCCTCACTATAACTTGGAACTGGAAAGAGAAATTTGAAATTAAAAAAAACCCACACTTTGGACTTTTTTTTCCGCAAACAACCCCAATTGAAGATTGGTGTCCTAACTCGCACCAAGTCCCGTTCGCCCATCACCCCTGTGCTCGCTGACCTACATTGGCTCCCGGTTAAGCAGTGCCTCAATTTCAAAATTCTCATCCTTGTTTTCAAATCCCTCCATGGCCTCGTCCCACCCTATCTCTGTAATCTCCTTCAGCCACACAAACCCGCTGCGAGATGTCTGCGCTTCTCTAATTCTGCCCTCTGTGTCAGCTTCTCTAATTCTGTCACAGTGTCAGCTGTGGCTTAGTGGGTAGCACACTTGCCTCTGGGTCAGAAGGTTGTGGGTTCAAGTCCCACTCCAGGGACTTGAACACATAAATCTAGTTTGACACTCCGGTGCAGTGCTGAGGGAGTGCTGCACTGTTGGAGGTGCCGTCCTTTCAGATGAGATGTTAAACCGAAGCCCCGTCTGCTCTCTCAGGTGGATGTAAAAGATCCCAAGGCACCATTTCGAAGAGCAGGGGAGATATCCAATATTTATCCCGCAATCAACATAATAAAAACAGATTATCTGGTCATACATGCGCAAATTGGATGCCGTGTTTCCCACATTACAACAGTGACTAAAAGTACTTCATTGGCTGTAAAGCGCTTTGAGATAGTCGTGAAAGGCGCTATATAAATGCAAGTCTTTCTTTCTTGAGCATCCCTGATTATAATCGCTCAACCATTGGCAGCCGTGCCGTCTGTTGCTTAGACCCTAAGCTTTGGAATTCCCTGCCTAAACCTCATTACCTCTCTTTCCTCCTTTAAGACACTCCTTGAAACCTACCTCTTTGACCAAGCTTTTGGTCACCTGCCCTAATTTTTCCTTTTGTGGCTTGGTGTCAAATTCTTTGTCTTATAATACTCCTGTGCAATGCCTTGAGACGTTTTACTACGTTAAAGGCGCTATATAAATACAAGTTGTTGTTGGTGGTGGTGGTTAAAAGGCTGCAGTGGGATGACTGCAGGTCAAAGTACACTTGGGTCTATCGGCTTTCCGTAGTGCGGTTGCATCAGATTGGCGTTTTTAGCTCAGCTCAGCGTCAGCGCAGGAGAGCACGGCCCGCGGGTATGTTACGGTATTTGCACTATAATTCAACTTCAGATTGACAGGAATACTAACACTATACTATACTACCTCTGGCACTGGACTGAGAAACTGTCTGTATACCGGGGTGGGTGCGGCATCTTACGCACATTCACTTTTTGTCCACGCCACAAACCACCCCGAGCCGCCATTTTCCTCCGTCTCCCTGACGACGGCCCGCCGCCGCGGTGCACCCTGGGATTGTAGTTCAGATTGAGCCGGACAATGGCCTCCAGTCAGCGGCCGCACAGGAGTATATTGACGCCCCGTTTCCCCACCCGTCAGTCAAATACAGCATAGATCATCCAAAATCATAGATAATCCACGCCTCTGACAAATATAGAAACCACCCTACCAAAAACATTGATGGTTCTACATAGGAACAGCAGTCGGCCATTCAACCCCTCCAGCCTGTGCCACCATTCATTGAGAAGTCCCACAACACCAGGTTATAGTCCAACAGTTTTATTTGAAATCACAAGCTTTCGGAGCGGCTGCTCCTTCGTCAGGTGAAGTGTCCAACATCGGCATCTCCGCATCATGACCATTCATTGAGATCATGGCTGATCTGCGACCTAACTCCATTTACCCGCCTTTGGCCCATATCCCTTAATACCCTTGGTTAACAAAAATCTATCAGTCTCCGATTTAAAATTAATAATTGATCTAGCATCAATTGCCTTTTATGGAAGAGAGTGACAAACTTCTACCATCCTTTGTGTGGAGATGCCGGTGTTGAACTGGGGTGGACAAATGTGAGAAGTCGCACAACACCAGGTTATAGTCCAACAGCTTTATTTGAAATCACAAGCTTTCGGAGCGCTGTTCCTTCGTCAGGTGAAGTGAAGAGATGCATATAGGCACAGCATATATAGTCAGAGAACACTGCCAGATGATTACAGTTAATCTTTCTAACTGCCCTTTATCACACCTCGGCAGAGAGATAATCACGGCAATCAAAGGTGTGGATGGTGTCCAAACAGGTCAGTCAGGAAGACATTACATCAAAGACAATGAGGTGGGATCACAAGGGGTCAAATGTGGCAGATGCTGGGGTCTGTATGGAAAACAAAAAACTTTTTACTTTTTTTGCTGGAAATCACAGCAGGTCCGGCCGCATCTGTGTAGAGAGAACAAGCCAACGATGACACGAGTCTGGATGACTCTACATCAGGTGGGGTTACATGTAGCGTGACATGAACCCAAGATCCCGGTTGAGGCCGTCCTCATGGGTGCGGAACTTGGCTATCAGTTTCTGCTCAACGATTTTGCGTTGTGTGTCTCGAAGGCCGCCTTGGAGAACGCTTACCCGAAGATCGGAGGCTGAATGTCCTTGACTGCTGAAGTGTTCCCCGACTGGGAGGGAACACTCCTGCCTGGCGATTGTTGTGCGGTGTCCGTTCATACGTTGTCGCAGTGTCTGCATGGTCTCGCCGATGTACCATGCTCCGGGGCATCCTTTCCTGCAACGTATGAGGTAGACAACGTTGGCCGAGTCACATGAGTATGTACCATGTACCTGGTGGGTGTTGTCCTCACGTGTGATGATGGTATCTGTGTTGATGATCTGGCATGTCTTGCAGAGGTTGCCGTGGCAGGGTTGTGTGGTGTCGTGGTTGCTGTTCTCCTGAAAGCTGGGTAATTTGCTGCGAACGATGGTCTGTTTGAGGTTAGGCGGCTGTTTGAAGGCGAGTAGTGGAGGCGTGGGGATGGCCTTAGCGAGGTGTTCGTCGTCATCGATGACATGTTGAAGGCTGCGAAGAACATGACGTAGTTTCTCTGCTCCGGGGAAGTACTGGACGACGTAGGGTACTCGGTTGTGTCCCGTGTTTGTCTTCTGAGGAGGTCTATGCGATTTTTCGCTGTGGCCCGTTGGAACTGTCGATCGACGAATCGAGCGTCATATCCCGTTCTTACGAGGGCGTCTTTCAGCGTCTGTAGGTGTCCATCGCGTTCCTCCTCGTCTGAGCAGATCCTGTGTATTCGCAGGGTTTGTCCATAGGGGATGGCTTCTTTAACGTGGTTAGGGTGGAAGCTGGAGAAGTGGAGCATCGTGAGGTTGTCTGTGGGCTTGCGGTAGAGTGCGGTATACTGTGCCTATATGCATTTCTTCACTTCACCTGACGAAGGAGCAGCGCTCCGAAAGCTTGTGATTTCAAATAAAGCTGTTGGACTATAACCTGGTGTTGTGCGACTTCTCACATTCATCCTTTGTGTGTTCTACTTGTTTATCTAACCGGGTGTTTGGTCTCCGTATCTTCTGTAACTCAGTATACCTGCGAGTAGTCAGTGGGTAATGGTTCCCAACATAAATCGGGGCCAACCAGGCCATTCTTCCCCTGCCTAGTGCCACTTTTACCTGAGTCTGACTGTTGATGTCCCAGGCAAAATACTGCAGATGCTGGTAATCTGAAATATAAACGGACAATATTGGAAATACTCAGCAGCTCAGGAAGCATCTGTGGAGAGATCACAGATCCACAGATGCTGCCTGACCTGCTGAGTATTTCAAACGAACATAAGAATTAGGAGCAGGAGTAGGCCATACGGCCCCTTGAGGTTGCTCCGCCATTCAATATGATCATGGCTGATCTTCGACCTCAACTCCACTTTCCTGCCTGATCTCCATATCCGTTCACTCCCCTAGAGTCCAAAAATCTATCTCTCTCAGCCTTGAATCTATTCAACGATTCAACATCCACAGCCCTTTGGGGTAGAGAATTCCAAAGACTCACAACCCACTGAGAGAAGAAATTCCTCCTCATCTCAGTCTTAAATGGCCGACTCTTTATCCTGAGACTATGCTCCCTAGTTCTAGACTAGCCAAGGGAAACAACCTCTCAGCATCTACCCTGTCAATCCTCCTCAGAATCTTATGTTTCAATGCGATCACCTCTCATTCTTCTAAACTCCAGAGAGTATAGGACCAATCTACTCAGTCTCTCCTCATAGGACAACCCTCTCATTCCATGAATCAATCTAGTGAACTTTTGTTGCATTGCCTCTAAGGCAAGTATATCCTTCCTCAGATAAGGAGACCAAAACTGTGCACAGTACTCCAGGTGTGGTCTCACCAAAGCCCTGTACAATTGTAGCAAGACTTCCTTACTCCAAACCCCTTGTAATCCCACAACCAACGGATCAGATCAAAGCTCTGCAGTCCTGCCACATCCAGTCGTGAATGGTGGTGGACCATTAAACACCTGACGGGAGGAGGAGGCTCCATGGACATCCCTATCCTCAGTGATGGCAGAGCCCAGCATGCAAGTGCAAAAGACAAGGCTGAAGCCTTTGAAACCATCTTCAGCCAGAAGTGCCGACTGGATGATCTCAAGCTCCTCCTGAGGTCCCCACCATCACAGAAGCCAATCTTCAGCCAATTCGATTCACTCCACGTGATAGTAAGAAACGGCTGAGCGCACTGGATACAACAAAGGCTATGGGCGCCAACAACATCCCGGCTGTCATGCTGAAGACTTGTGTTCCAGAACTAGCCGTGCCTCTATCCAAGCTGTTCCAGTACAGCTCCAACACTGGCATCTACCCGACAATGTGGAAAACTTCCCAGATATGTCCTGTCCACAAAAAACAGGACAAATCCAATCCGGCCAATTACCGCTCCATCACTCTACTCTCAATCATCAGCAAAGTGATGGAAGATGTTGTCGACAGTGCTATCAAGCGGTACTTACTCACCAATAACCTGCTCACTGATGCTCAGTTTGGGTTCCGCCAGGATCACTCGGCTGCAGACTCATTACAGCCTTGGTCCAAACATGGACAAAAGTGCTGAATTCCAGAGGTGAGGTGAGAAGTGACTGTCCTTGACATCAAGGCAGCATTTGACCAAGTGTGGCATCAAGGAGCCCAAGTAAAATTTAAATCAATGGGAATTGGGTAAAACTCTCCACTGCCTGGAGTCATACCTAACACAAGGGAAGGTGGTTGTTGGAGGCCAATCCTCTCAGCCCCAGGACATCGCTGCAGGAGTTCCTCAGGGCAGTGTCCTAGGCCCAACCACCTTCAGTTGTTTCATCAATGACCTTCCCTCCATCATAAGGTCAGAAGTGGGGATCTTCACTGATGATTGCACAGTGTTCAGTTCCATTCGCAACTCCTCAGTCAATGAAGCAATCTGTGTCTGCATGTAGCAAGACCTGGATGACATTCAGGCTTGGGCTGATAAGTGGCAAGTAACATTTGCGCCACACAAGTGCCAGGCAATTACTATCTCCAACAAGAGAGTGTCTAACCACTGCCCCTTGACATTTAATGGCATTACCATCGCCGAATCCCCCAATATCAACATCCAGGGGGTCACCATTGACCAGAAACCTAACTGGACCACCTACGTAAATACTGTGGCTACAAGAGCAGGTCAGAGGCTGGGTATTCTGCAGCGAGTGTCTCACCTCCTGACTCCCCAAAACCTTTCCACCATCTACAAAGCACAAGTCAGGAGTGTAATGGAATACTGTCCACTTGCCTGAATGAGTGCAGCTCCAACAACACTCAAGAAGCTCGACACCATCCAGGACAAAGCAGCTCGCTTGATTGGCACCCCATCCACCACCTTAAACATACACTCCCTCTACCACCAGCGTACCGTGGCTGCAGTGTGTACCATCTACTAGATCCACTGCAGCAACTTGCCAAGGCTTCTTTGACAGCACCTCCCAAACCCCTGACCTCTACCACCTAGAAGGACAAGGGCAGCAGGTGCATGGGAACACCACCACCTGCAAGTTCCCCTCCAAGTCACACACCATCCTGACTTGGATATATATTGCTGTTCCTTCATAGTCGTTGGGTCAAAATCCTGGAACTCCCTCCCTAACAGCACTATGGGAGTACCTTCACTATGCGGACTACAGCAGTTCAAGAAGGTGGCTCACCACCACCTTCTCTAGGGCAATTAGGGATGGGCAATAAATGCTGGCATTTCCAGCGACGCCCACATCCCAGGAATGAAAAAGAAAAAAGGCCAACATGCCATTTGCCTTCCTAATTGCTTGCTGTACCTGCATGCTAACTCTCTGTGTTTCCCGTACGAGGACACCTAAATCTCTCTGAACACAACATTTAATAGTTTCTCACCATTTAAATATTCTGTTTTTCTTGTCTTCCTACCAAAGTGAATAACCTCACATTTCCCCACATTATACTCCCATCTGCCACCTTATTGCCCACTCACTTAACCTGTCTATATCCCCTTGCAGCCTTTTTGTGTCCTCCTCACAACTTACTTTCCCAGCTAACTTTGTATCGTCAGCAAACTTGGATACATTACACTCGTTCCCCTCATCCAAGTCATTGATATAGATTGTAAATAGCTGAAGCCCAAGCACTGATCCCTGCGCCCCACTAGTTACAGCCTGCCAACCTGAAAATGACCCGTTTATCCCTATTCTCTGTTTTCTGTCTGTTAACCAATCCTCTAGCCATGCCGATATATTACTCCCAACCCCATGAGCTGTTATCTTGCATAACAACCTTTTACATGGCACCTTATCGAATGCCTTTTGGAAATCCAAATAAACTACATCTACTGATTCCCCGCTATCCACCCTGCTAATTACATCCTCAAAAAACTCAAATAAATTTGTTAAACACAATTTCCCTTTCATAAAACCATGTTGACTCTGCCTAATCATATGATTATTTTCTAAATGCCCTGTTACCACTTCCTTAATAATGGATTCCAGCATTTTCCCGACAACTGATGTCAGGCTAACTGGCCTGTAGTTACCTGTTTTCTCTTCCTCCTTTCTTGAATAGTGGCATTTTCTGTATATATTGCTAATGTCCCAAACTGAGTCGATGGACACGATTTTGTCAATGTGGGTGGGCTGGGGCGTGTCAGGTGGGATTCGTGTCAGGACCCCGACTCCTAAGTGAAGTGTTGAAAAATTGCGATTTCCCCCTAATTGTGCAATTGATTTCCTGCGTGTGGGAACCACTGGCCCAATGAGTCTTTTCATACAGAAAGTCGCCTTCGATGATGTCATCAATGCTGTTGGATTTAAGGCCTGCAAGCAGCCTTGATTCTTCTGGAGACTGGAAACGCTTTGGACATTGTATGAAGGACTTCATTTCATGTCCACCAGCTAGCAAAAGTGTGCACCTCGCTTTGATGAGCCCTCCCTCCAAGCTCTGGTGCAGGGAGCAAGATCTAATAAGGAGGTGCTCTTCCCTTCCTCAGGGAGAAAAAAGCCACCACAACAGACTAAAGCTGTGTGGCTGCAAGTGGCCCAGGAGGTCAATGCCATCTCTATGTGCCGCAGAACCTGGCTGCAGTGCAGGAAGAGGTTTCATGACCTTCTCCGCACAGGAAAAGTGAGTATGACTTTCTCATCACCCTCAATCTCATCCCCATCGCCTCTCCTCACCAGCCCTCAGCTTTGCCAACCTCTTCCTCCACATCCCACTTGACACTGACATCCCTGCACCCTTACCCATTCCCTCTCTCTCTATGGTCACATTCACTTAACTATTCGACCATGCAGCCCACACACTCCCTATCACTGTGACGCAATGACAACAACTTACAACACACAGGGAGGGCCCTTTGTC
The DNA here is from genome assembly GCA_030390025.1 of Squalus acanthias. Classification (NCBI taxonomy): domain Eukaryota; kingdom Metazoa; phylum Chordata; class Chondrichthyes; order Squaliformes; family Squalidae; genus Squalus; species Squalus acanthias. The sequence goes on along the minus strand of CM059439.1, from coordinate 46,865,990 downwards.
TCCTTCTAAGCATCTATGCTATGGATTCTCTGCACTCACTCCTTCATTCTCACTCAAACTCCACTTGTGTCCCTCATTGCAGGAAAAGAGAGCCCACAATAAGAGGGAAAGAGCGAGGACAGGAGGAGGGCCACCCTCAGTAGCCCAGCTCACCACCTCGGAGGAGGCGGCCCTGAAAATTGCCGGGATCGAGGAGGATTCACAAGTGGGGGACGGACAGACGGGCGCATCACAGCAAGCTGGTGACAGAATAGTTTGGCATCTCTCTCATTGACATTGCATGAGTGACTGATAATGATTCTGATGCTCTAACAGATTGACTTATGATCATCTGCACAATTCAATGTGCATGCAACCTTTACCTCACATCTCTAACTCTTTCCTTTACTCCCCCACAGGACCATCGAGAGCCCCCGTCCCCACTGTCCAGGAGGAAGAGCCTGAGCTTCCATCTCCTCAGAGGAAGCTGCAACCTCTGAGGGCGCTCCGTCAGCAGAATTAAGCGCACCCTGCACCAGCACAGACACTCACACCTCGGTGGGACCTTCGGGATATAGAGTAGAGTTGTCACCTGGTGTATCACAGCTCACAAGTGAGCATCAGCAGATGGTGGAGACAGGGACAGCAGTGGAGAGTCCTTGTCGCAGTGGAGAGGACGCTCCCAGCTCGGCTCCGCTGCATGCCGACCCTGTGCCTCCGGATCCATCCAGAAGGAGAGCGGTGCTGGAACTCCAGGAACAGGTGCAGGAGTCTCTGGCAGGTTTTGTCTCCAGGGTCGCTGCGAGTGTGGAGCGAATGGAGGAGTCCATCGCTAACATGAGCAGAGCCTTTGTGGAGGCGTTGGCGCATGAACGCATCACCACGGAAAGGATGGCAACCTCCGTGGAAAGGATGGCTACCTCCATGGTAAGGATGGCTACCGTAGAGGAGAGGATGGCTACGTCCATGGAGGAGCTTAGTCGCCAGGGTATGGAAAACATGGTAATTGTTCAGAATAGACTGACATCTCTTGAGGAGCAATGGTCAGCTATTGAGCAAACAAACCAGACCTTCATGCAAGTCCTCTGGAGTAGGACTTCCAGTGCAGAAACGGGTCCTCATGGTCCCCCTGCAGTGCAGCAAGGTGCTGTCCAGCCACTTGCTAGCTCTGAAGTGGGGCTGACCCATGAGAGGGATGTTGGTGGCATACAACAAGGAAGTGGGGGCTCCTCTCCAAGCGCTCGCATGACCATGCCACTGCAGAGCCCTCGGTCAGAGCCCCACCAGAGTCCCCACCCAACTGAGATCGGCGTCTCAACCCCTGCAAAGCCGCAGGAGCAGCAGACTGTTGCCGAGCCCTCATAGGTTCGCAACCCCAGAGGACGCCCGCCAAAGGTGTCGAGACAGGAGCAGCAAGAAAGTGAGCAAGGGGCCTCCACATCTGCTGAAGCCACAGGGGAAGCACCACGTAGGAGCACGCGTAAGAGGAAGATAATGCACAAGTAGTCACAAGGGTAGTCACTTGGGTGTAATGTTGTGTTTAATTTTGAAAAGCCATCAGTTGCTTATTGTCATAAAAAATTCTGATGGCAAACTGTTGCAGTTGTGGCGTGTGTCATTTCGCTAATGGGACTTCCACATTGAGGGCTTAGGGCGACTTGCAATTGTCAGTATGGTGGTCACAGTCATAGGAATCCGCAGGTTCTTGGCCATTGTCGATGGTCTGATAAGAAGGTGCGAGGCAAAAGTGTTTGATTGTGCAGGCTAAGCAAATCTGGCCAAGATGAGCGCGTCCCTTGCATCCCGGGCAGCAATGTGGTCGCGCACTGGCGCCTTCTGGCCTGTGCAGCTTCAGGTGGGTGTGCAGCCGCTTGGTGCTCCTGTTGTTGCTGCTGCTGTTGGTGGTGCTGTTGTTCATGGTTCTGCTGCTGCCACGGCTGGTCTTCGTCCGAATCTGATGTCCAGGAGGAAAGGAAATAAATGGTTCCCATGCTTCTGGTATATGCCTCAGTTGAGGAAGCGCTCAGTCAAGGTGGCGAGAGGGGTTTCCCAGGAGGTCACACTGGAGATGGGTGTCAGGCTCCAAACTTCCACAACAATGGGTATGCCTGCTAAAAGTTCCCCCAGACCTGAGACAACAAAGTTCTGCCACCTGCAAATGATGATTGCTGAAAACTCCTTTTTAATGGTGGAGCTGCAGCTGTTAGTAAGCAATCCACTTGTGAGGCCGCCAGGATTCACTGGCGTGTTCCAGAGGAGAGGTGCAGGATGTGGGAAAAGTGGTAAAATCAGAAAGGCCTCTCAAAATGGGATTATAGAGGCTCTTAACTGGTTGTTAAGGGCCTTAAGGGCCTCTCCCGCCTCTTGGAGGCGGGATGGAAACGGGGTCAGAAAACACGCATTTGGGAAAATTGCATGGAGGCGGGATCGGGCCCGCCCGCCATTTTTTGCGATTTTACCACCTCACACGCCTCCAATCCCGCCTCCTCGGGCCTGGCAAAATCGAGCCCATTGTCTCCGCCATTATTGTTCCTGAGGATTGGATTACAGGGCCTCTATACTTTAAGTGGGAACTTGCAAGATCAGGAGTTCCAGCCTATAGTATACAGAGTCTAGTTGCAATCCCTGCCTTAATGCTAGCAGTGGCATGGAGAGGAGAGAATGATCTAGTCTGGTATATTAGCAGTCAGTTCAGGTAGAAGTGGAATTGAAGGAAGGAGGGGGAAATGGCTAGGAATTGAAGGGGGAAAAATGAATAGCAATTGAAGGAGACAAATGGATAATAGTGAAGAGCGAAATTAATGGTAATGGAAGGGAGAAATGTATGACAATGAAAGACAGAGGGAAGGGACAAATAGAGGGGAAGGGAATAACAACTTGCATTTATATAGCGCTTTTAATGTAAAGAAGCATTGCAAGGTGCTTCATAGGAGCATTATCACACAAAATTTGACACCGAGCCACATAGGAGATATTGGGACAGGTGACCAAAAGCTTGGTCAAAGAGGTAGGTTTTAAGGAAAGTCTTAAAGGAGGAGAGAAAGGTAGAGAGGCAGAGGGGTTGAGGGAGGTAATTGCAGAGCTTAGTGTCTAGGCAGCTGAAGGTATGGCCACCAATGGTGGAGCGAAGAGAATCAGGGATGCATAAGATGCCCGAATTTGAGGAGCGCAGATATCTTGGAGGGTTGTAGGACTGGAGGCGGTTACAGAGATAGGGAGGGGTGAGACCACAGAGGGATTTTTAAAAATGTATATATTCACAGGATGTGGGCGTCTCTGGCAAGGCCCGCATTTATTACTCATCCCTAATTGCCCTTGAGAAGGTGGTGGTGACCCGCCTTCTTGAACCGCTGCAGTCCGTGTGGTGAATGTACTCCCACAGTCCTGTTAGGTAGGGAGTTCCACGATTTTGACCCAGCCTTGATTAAAGAACGGCGATATATTTCCAAGTTAGGATGGTGTGTAACTTGGAGGGGAACTTGGAGGTGGTGGTGTTCCCATGCGCCTGCTGCTCTTGTCCTTCTAGGTGGTAGAGGTTGTGGGTTTGGGAGGTGCTGTCGAAGAAGCCTTGGCGAGTTGCTGCAGTACATCTTGTAAATGGTACACACTGCAGCCATGGTGCGCTGGTGGTGGAGGGAGTGAATGTTTACGATGATGATCAAGCGGACTGCTTTGTCTTGGATGGTGTCGAACTTCTTGAGTGTTGTTGGAGCTGCACTCATCCAGGAAAGTAGAGAGTATTCCATCACACGCCTGACTTGTGCCTTGTAAATGGTGGAAAAGCTTTGGGGAGTCAGGAGGTGAGTCACTCGCTACAGAATACCCAGCCTCTGACCTGCTCTTGTAGCCACAGTATTTATGTGGCTTGTCCCATTAAGTTTATGCTCAATGGTGACCCCAGGATGTTGATGGTGGGGGATTTGACGATGGTAATGCCATTGAATGTCAAGGGGCAGTGGTTAGACTCTCGCTTGTTGGAGATGGTCATTGCCTGGCATTTGTGTGGTGCGAATGCTACTTGCAACTTATCAGCCCAAGCCTGGATGTTGTCCAGGTCTTGCTACATGCGGGCATGGGCTGCTTCATTATCTGAGGAATTGTGAATGGAATTGAACACTGTGCAATCATCAGCCAACATCCCACTTCTGACCTTATGATGGTGGGAAGGTCATTGATGAAGCAGCTGAAGGTGGTTGGTCCTAGGACACTGCCCTGAGGAACTCCTGCAGCGATGTCCTGGGGCTGAGATGATTGGCCTCCAACAGCCACATCCATCTTCCTTTGTGCTCGGTATGATTCCAGCCAGTGGAGAGTTTCCCGATTGATTCCCATTGATTTAAATTTTACTAAGGCTCCTTGATGCCACACTCGGTCAAATGCTGCCTTGATGTCAAGGGCAGTCACTCTCACCTCACCTCTGGAGTTCAGCTCTTTTGTCCATGTTTGGACCTCGGCTGTAGGTCTGGAACCGATTGGTCCTGGCGGAACCATTTAAAAACAAGGATGAGAATTTTGAAATCGAGACGTTGCCGGACTGGGAGCCAATGTAGGTCAGTGAGCACAGGGTGATGGGTGCGAGTTAGAGTACGGGCAGCACAGCTTTGGATGAGCTCAAGTTTATGGAAGGTGCAAGATGGGAGGCTTGCCAGGAGTGCATTGGAATAGTCGAGTCTAGAGGTAACAAAAGCACGGAGGGTTTTAGCAGCAGATGAGTTGAGGCGGGGCGGAGCTGGGTGATTAAAAATCTATTCATTGTGAAGCATAAAATGCTTAAAATTAACCAGAATGCCTTATTTTTAATATAAAAATTCCAAATTTGATGCCTTCAATATTTGGAATTTCTCCTTCAGGCTTCATATACTTATGTTTTCTCTGCCAACACAAGTGAAGGAATGTTTTGTGTACCTATTAAGGTACAAAGCCCATGTAACTACTTGTTTTCACATGCCAGGGCTGTTCTTGAGTTGGAAGCTTTTTGGGAGCTGTGTCAGTTTTTTTGAAGCTGTGGATCAGCTTTGGCTAACTTTCTAAGGGTATGTATACAAATCGAATTCGCTTCTCTCCTCCATTGTTAAAGTTTCCTCCAAGAAGGTGCTTTTGTCTTTCATACCAAATGCTTCTTTTCCCAAGGATTACTCTTAATTTAACTTACCATAAAGTCAAAGTCTGTCACACTGCTCCCATATTGAAGAGATTCTTATGACATCTATCACACACTCCTGGACAGAATATAAGAAAAAACTTGGGGGTGATTTTAATCCGACCCGACTGATGGAAACTGGGCGTGTGGGCAGTTAAAATTGGCCAGGGTACTTAGCTGCCGGAAAGCCGCCAGCATCCCACCATTTGGGATTTTACCCGCTCTACCGAGCAGGCAGCAAGGACACCCACCCAAAGCTGGCAGGGTCCTTCTTTACATATGCATATAAGATCCTGATGATGTTCCCTCGAGTCCTGGCTGCAGGCTCCTGCTGCCAGATTCCCACTCCCGCCCACCAGGTAGTCAATCTGGCCAGGTGTCAGGCGAGATGCTGCAAATATTTATTTAAATGAGGCCCTGCTGTTAAGATTGACAGGGCCTCCACGTCCCCGGCCTTGCCGGGTGCGTGGCACACTACCGGGCTCCCGCGCACCCTTACTGCTCCCCCGGTAAAAATCGAGGCCGAAATGTGTACACAATAAATAGGAGTCTTTTAACAAAAGGGCAAAACAGGAGGATTTAGGGTTGATTATTGACCATTCCATGAAAGTTTCAAGTCAATGGGAAGTTGTTACCAATCAACATGGAGGATGCCGCTGTGTCATGAATGTGGTTGATGAATTAGCTGTTGATACAAATGGTGGCTCTTCTCAATCAATAAGAACATTTAACAAATCCAGACTGAAAAAAGGCCATTTAGCTCATATGATTATTTTATGAAGAAAGAAAGACTTGCATTTATATAGCGCTTTTCACGACCACCGGATGTCCCAAAGCGCTCTACAGCCAATGAAGTACTATTTGAAGTGGAGTCACTGTTGTAATGTAGGAAATGCGGCAGCCAATTTGCGCACAGCAAGCTCCCACAAACAGCAATGTGATAATGACCAGATAATCTGTTTTAGTGATGTTGATTGAGGGATAAATATTGGCCAGGTCACCGGGGATAACTCACCAAATCTTCTTCGAAATAGTACCATGGGATCTTTTACGTCCACCTGAGAGAGCTAGTTTAACGTCTCATCCGAAAGACAGTGCAGCACTCCCTCAGTACTGCAATATAATTATTTTATCATAGAATTTCCTTCCACACCACTTGTTCATCCTGTATTTTTTGTTCACAGGACATGGGTGATGCTGGCAAAGCTGCAATTATTGCCCATTCTTAGTTGCCCCAAGAACGTGGTGATTGGCATTCTTGAACCTCTTTAGTCTTTGTGGTGATGGTGCTCCCACAATGGTGTTACATAGGAATTTCCCAGATATTGACTCAGCGACATAAAGGAATTGTGATATATGTCCAAGTCAGAATGGTATGTGACTTGGAAGGGAACTTGGGGAAGGGGGGATGGAGTTCCCATGACATTGCTATTCTTGGTCTTCTCAGTGTAGAGGTAGTGGAAAAGAGAGGTGGTGTTGAAGTAAACTTGGTGAGTTGCCGCACTCAGTTCCTTTCCCTACTTCCTCTTAAAAATAAATCAAGCAGCATTGTTAATATCTCTTAGCATCCTCAATTCCCCTTCTCAACAAATATTTACCTGGTTTTTATTTGAAAGTTCCATTTGACCTCAAGTCAAGTACCTTGTTCTGACAAAAGGTCATCGACCTGAAACGTTAACTCTCTTTCTCTCTCCACGGATGCTGCCTGGCCTGCTGAGTTTTTCCAGCGTTTTCTGTTGTTATTTCAGATTTCCAGCATCCGCAGTATTTTGCTATCGTACCTTTTCTTGGAGTTGGTTCTGTATATCCACCTTCCTGAGATAATTAAAAAAAAAATCTCTAACCTTGCCCAAGGATTGTAAATGATGTTAATTGAGTGGCTTGAGACAAGAAAATGCAACCAGTCGGTCCCTGTTTGGGTGAGAAATGTCATTTTTGTACAAAAAAAGTTAAACTTATATAATTTCAATTTCATAGAATTTTTTAAATAGACAATGGCCCGAAAATTAGACCTAATACGGGAGATTACGCACTGTGTACTCTCGCGTATTAGGTCCCGAAGTGCCGGTTTCCTGCATGCACTGCGCATGCGCGGGAAACCGGCACTTCGGGTGTTGCGAAGGGGGCGGTTCCTAAGTGAACCGCGTGCGCACTACAGGTTGCGTGCACGCAGCACACTTAGTTTTTTTTTCAGGTTTGAACGCGCAGGTAAGTGTTGAAGATTTTACACATGAAGAAAGCAGGCGTAAGACCCCCTTTTAACAAGGTAAGTAGTTAATTAAGTGTCATTTTAAATTTTTTTCAACAGGTTTATCTTTTTTAGAGACTTTAAAGAAAGGTAAGTTTATTTTTATAACTTTTAAAAAGAATTTAAATTTTTTCAAAAATTTAAATTTTTGTTTAAAGTGGTCAATTTATTTAACTATAGTTATTTTATTAATGTGATGGCTTTTTAAAAAAAATTTAATTGAGGTTTAGCTGTTCTTTTGGGGGCTTGTTGTATTCATAGTTTTGACAGCTCTTCCTGTCAAAACTATGAATGAAAGATGGTGTGCTGCCATTGGCTCTAACTGGCCCACGTGATCCCAGAGGTAGCATCGAACTAACTGCGCCTCTGGGACACGCACACACTGCGCGCCGGCACCAGGGAGAGGCCCAGGAGCTGAAGTTCGTGTGGGCCAAAACCATAAAGGCAGGCGCGGAGTGCGATATCGCGGGGGATCCTTACCCCCGCGGCAACCATCGAAGTCCAATTTCTGGGTAAATGTGTTGAAGAAAAAGCCCTCCCCCTAGATTCCCCCCCCCCCCTTTAAAAGTCAGGCACCTCACAAATTGGAATATTGGCGATTGAATTTGCTACGTTCTAGAATGTAAGGCAAAAGAAACAAAATGATGAGTGAGCGGCAGTTTAGAATGGGGGGAATTTTCCCAGCCCTGGGGAGGCGGGTATGGAGGCGGGACTGCCGGGAAAATGGCAGAAACTGGGAGCGGGTACCGACCCCGTTCCCAAATCGTCTCCGTGCCATCTTCCCGGGAGGCAGGTCCCCGACTCGCGCAGGGACCAGTCTCCTCGAGGCGGGAAGGGGATTACAGCCAATTAACTGCCTGTTAACAGGTAGTTAACAGGCAGTTTTGAGGCTTATCCCCATTTTACCCCTGCAAGTGCGGGCTTCCCGACGGCTGCGAGGCGAGCAGTGGATTTGCAGGGGTAAGAGGGATCGAAAAGCCCACTGTAGAGGTGAGTGATGGGTGCAAGCGTGGAGAGGTAAGTATGAGAGGTGAGTGTAAAGTGTTGGAAAAAGTTTCCTTACCTTTGCTTCTTCCTGCATTCTCAGATGCAGCAGCCATCTGCTTTCTGCTGAGAAGAGAGGTTTTGGTCAGCCTTCAGTGCAAGGGCTCACCTTAGAACAGAGATTGTCAGCGTTTGACAGCTTCTCAAAGCTGTCAAATGCTGACAATTCATCTGTCAAAAATTTTTCGACAGATGAAACGTCATACGCTGACGTCCTCTGTCACCGACTTTCCCTTAATTGGCCGGTAGGGCGGGCTTAACAAGGTCAATCAAGGGAAAATAGCGTGGGTTGGTCAGACGTCGCTGAAACCCGACAACCAGCAGTCCCGACCCCATCGCGCCCCCATTCACAAAATCCAGCCCATAGAATCATAGAATAGTACAGCACAGATGGAGGCCATTCGGCCCATCAAATCTGTGCCGGCTCTTTCGAAGACCAATCCAGTTAGTCCCACTCTCCTGCTTTTTCCCCCATATCCCTGCAATTTTATTTCCTTCAAGTATTTATCCAATTCCCTTTTGAAGGCTACTATTGAATCTGTATCCACCACCCTATCAGGCAGTGCATTCCAAATCCTAACCACTCGTAAAAAAAAATGTCCTCATCTCGCCTCTGGTTCTTTTGCCAATCACCTTAAATCTGTGCCCTCTTGTTATTGACCCTTCAACCATTGGAAACAGTTTCTCTTTATTTGCTCTATCTAAACCCTTTATGATTTTAAACACCTCTATCAAATCTCTTCTTAGCTTTCTCTGCTCCAAGGAGAACAACCCCAGCTTCTCTAGTCTATCCATGTAACTGTAATCCCTCATCCCTGGAACCATTCTAGTAAATCTCTTCTATACCTTCTCCATAGCCTTCATGTCCTTCCTAAAGTGTGGTGCCCAGAATTGGACACAATGCTCCAGCTGGGGCCAAACTAGTCTTTTATATAGGTTTAGCATAACTTCCTGGCTTTTGTACTCTATGCCTCTATTTATAAAGCCCAGGATCCCATATGGTTTATTAACTGCTTTGTTAACCTGTCCTGCCACCTTCAAAGATTTGTGCACAAGTTTAGTTGAAGGGATACCGATATAAAGCGGAGATCTAAGTGGACTGACTGAGGGGAAGTTAAAACCAGCTGACCAGCTGAGGGAAAAAATACAGAAGGTTTAGAATAATATATATTCATTAAAAAGGAAGACAGAATATAAACAGTTGCATACCTGATGGTTCAGTGAGTTTATCCAGTGAGTAGCTGAGTCATACCGATCAGAAAGATCCCAAGATCTGTTCTCCAGTCTGTGCCAATCTTAGCCAGGGTAGTGTGTGGGGTGTCTGTTAAAATTGGCCTCAGCATCACTGGGTGAGGGAGGAGAACATCAGCCAGGGTTCACACAACTGATGACTGCCCAGTGACCCCTGGTGGAAATTGCACATTTATGGTTGTCAGGTAAAGATAGGATTAGACTCCACTGTAATACCCCCAGGCTTGACAATCCTGTCAAGACTCTCATGCATGAAAAATTGTCATTTGAGCAAGGTACTGATGTTTGACCAGAATCTGCAGGAGCATCAGTAAGAAGTCAATGCTTTCAGCAGGGAAGGGGCGGAGAAGGGAAAAAAATTGGCAAGAAGATTTTAAAAAATGGCATGTATAAAACTAATAGCAAAAAGATTCACTGAGGTGGATAGTAAGAGTTAAGAGACAGTATTAAGAACCGAAAAGCTGTCATGATAGAAATTAACAACGCAATGGAAAAGGAAATACAAATATTGAGGGACAATTTAACTGAAGTACGATAAAAGGGCAGATTGAGCACAACCAACCGAAAACAATACTAGACAATAGAAACATAGAAAAATAGGAGCAGGAGTAGGCCATTTGGCCCTTCGAGTCTGCTCCGCCATTCAATATGATCATGGCTGATCCTCCATCTCAATACCATATTCCCGCTCTCTCCCCATACCCCTTGATGCCTTTTGTGTCTAGAAATAAGGCAGGAGAGAAATGTAATCAGTAGCATGAACCATAAGTTAATTAGTTTAAATAGTTAAAAATTAACTACCTAGATAAGGGAAATATTAATGCAGCTAATTAAGCACGTCAATTGATTTTGTTAATTAAAAGATCAATTGCAATAAAGGGCAAATTTATTAAAATGAAAAGTAATATAGAAAGGGTTATTGGCTGAGAAATTGGGACACATAGCGCTTGTTTTTGATGCGCTACACAGCATACTAAATCCCCAAAATGACGGGCAGGAAGTGCGTACACACTTCCAGCCAGAAGTACACCACCTGGGTAAGGACAAACAAGAGGCGTCTTTTACCCACGCCTAAAGCGGGCGTTGGTCCCTTTCCATATGCAAATAAGTGGCCTAATGCCTGCTTGAAGTCCGTGCTCCAACATTGGTTTGCCCCAAGGCAGCCAGTGCCTGCACTCAGGCATACCGGCCCTACGGAACACCCGCAACAAAGTAACTTACCTGCATGTAGAGCCAGGAGGAGCAGGAGGGCTCATCCCAACCCTACATTAAAGAGCCCTCCCGATCGCCACAGATCCCGACCCTCGCGACTCCACTCACCTGCGGGCAGCTGGCAGCGGTCTGATTTCTTACCAGTCCTCCCCGCTCTTCGCTGGCGGGCTCTAGTGCCACACTGGCTCGATTACAATGTGGTCCAAGGCCCAATATGAGTGCAGTGGAACATGGGCAGCTCATAACTTAAGCTGTAGGTCTATCTAATATTTGATATTTTACTGCAGAGAAAAAACCTCAAGTACATAAGAGCAGCAATGGTGAATATGGAAATTCGGGTAGGAGCATGTGAGTGCTGAAGGTGTGAGATTTAGGTCCTGGGGGATATGGGTGCCTGCACTGCCAAAAGGTTTTGATTTTGACACTTTATTTTGTGCATTTTCCAGCATTTTGGAGCCAATATGATTCTGCCTTTTAAGCCAAAACTAGTTTCTCCTGGTAACGTTAGACATATTTAAAGTATGAAAATAAAAGTAGCTGTATGGACTTCAATACAACTGTACAGGTATAGTTAAAATAAATAGGTTAACCCCTCTTGTTAAAATAATGGATAGAGGACTGTCAAACAAACATTCATCTGCTATTATCTGCAACAGTAATTTCTGGCCCATGTTGTTCTTGTGAATCTGTCAAAAAGGTTTATTTTCTTCTACTGGAAATAAAAATTGTTATGCACTCAAATAATCTGGGAACAAGCACAGAGAGCTGAATTTTGTGCTTGCCTCCAGTCTGGGTAGCAGTCTGTTCTACTGTTACTGATTATTAATGTCACTCTTCGTATTTCCTCGTGGATGTCTACTGCCTTAATGTAGGTGGTAATAAAGGGACCTTATCTGTGTGTGCATAAACAAACTGCAAACAGCTAGGTTACGGAACATAACCCGGCACTGCGACTTACACACAAACAAGCAAATGCCTTACTCCACACAGCATAGTAATGTATGGTAGTAAAATTCTAAATATGCGAAGTTAAGTGTAATTTATTTCTAAACACAGGCAGTTCTACCAGTGCAGTGACATGATTGCTCAATAAATGGTTAATGTATTTATACTGGGAAACATCCTCCGTATCTCAAAGAAGTGGCTGCAGCTAGTATAGAGGGAAATAAACCATCAAAAGACAACACCCGGACGGAATGCCCCAAAAAATTCTCGAGAGAAATTACACATTGTCAAAGCCTCATTTTGACCCCTAAAAACATACTCAGTTCTCAAAAAACATTGGGCGCAAAATTCGGTTACGCCCCGTTTGGGGGCGGCAACCAATTTAAGGCCGGACCTTTAGCGCCCGGCGTGGAAGCACCGCCCCGGCCGCTAAATTCAGCTTACCGCCCCGCACAGAAAGTGGAGTGCAATCTCGAGCGCTCCACTTCCTGGTGGGGCGGTAACCGAGGCGATGTCGAGGCGCGATTGGCGGAGGCTCCGCGGAGGCCTGTCGCGTTTCAACACCCCTCCCCTTCAGTTAAAGGGGAGGGCTGCTGCACACTCTGCAGGGCCTCCGATGGCCCACACTAGGCCACCAGGGCGGTGTGGTGCCACGGCTGCAGCCCGGCACCGAGACGGCGGCCAGGGCCACGCCACGGCCCACCACGGAGGGCCAACCTGGAGGTCAGCCAAAAAAAGAAAATGGCGTCGTGGGTCGCGGCCACACCTCCCCTTTAAATACCGCGAGTGGAGGTCGGCCCGGTCCACGACCCGCGAGGCTGGTGCTGAAACCGCCAGTGGCAGCCTCACGAGGCGCAGCCGAATTTCTGCCGTGGGGCGGTAAGGGGCCGCGACGGAGCGCTAAGGGGTTGCGGCGCACGGCAATGACATCATCGCCGGTGCAGCGCCCTGGGGCACTACCGGAGGGGGCGCGCCGTTATCGGGTAGCGCCCCGCCGAATTTCCCCCGGAGGTGCTAATGGCAGGCGCAAAGGAGCCGAATTTCTAGCCCATTAGCTCACATCAAAACTTTTCTGCCACAACTAATAGTGGCCGTACAAATTAGTGCCGTGGGTTTGCTGTTCTGCCCTTTAACTGATCTGATTGGTTCTGACAGCCTCCCTTTGTGCCTTCTGATTGATTTGATTGGTTCTTATTGACAACCTCCAGTCACAGTGAAAAAAGCTGCTTTTTCTTGTGTAACAGTGACAAGCAGACACATGGATTGCAAAGCTGATTGTCAACCTAAGAAGCTGATAGTTGGCATGTATGCAGCTTTCTTGTTTCAGTCAAAATGACTGATTGAGTTTACTTCAAATAAGTAGGGCTTCAGGGACTTTTAGTCGAGCTTATGTTGATTTCCAAACAAGGACATGATCAGAAATGCTGGGATACTTGGGCTGTCTGCACAGGCTATGTTGTCAATGCACGTACAACCATTCATAGAGTCATTACGGCACAGAAGGAGGCCATTCGGCCCATCGAGTCTGTGCTAGCTCTCTGTAGAGCAATCCAGTCAGTCCCATTCCCCCGCTCTATCCCCGTAGCCCTGCAGGTTTATTTCCCTCAAGTGCCTATCCAATTTCCTTTTGAAATCATTGATCATCTCCGCTTCCTCCACCCTCGTCAGCAGCGAATTCTAGGTCATTACCACTCGCTACGTAAAAAAGTTCTTCCTCACATCCTCCCTGTATCTCTTGTCCAAAACCTTAAATCTGTGTCCCCTAGTCCTTGTACCGTCAGCTAATGGGAACAGCCTTTCTCTGTCTACTTTATCCAAACCCGTCATTATCTTGTACACCTCTATCAAATCTCCCCTCAACTTCCTTTGCTCCAAGGAGAACAACCCCAGCTTCTCCAACCTAACCTTGTAGCTAAAATCCCTCACCCTGGAACCATTCTGGTAAATCTCCTCTGCACCCTCTCAAGGACCTTCACATCCTTCCTAAAGTGTGGTGACCAGAACTGGACGCAATACTCCAGTTGTAGCCTAACGTAGCGTAACTTCCCTGCTTTTGTCCTCAATACCTCTATTTATGAAGCCGAGGATCCCATATGCTTTGCTAACTACTCTCTCAATATGTCCTGCCATCTTCAAAGATCTATGCACATGAACCCCCAGGTCCCTCTGTCCCTGCACACTTTTTAAAACTGTGCCATTAAGTCTATATTGCCTCTCCCTATCCCTTCTGCCAAAATGCATCACTTCACATTTCTCTGTATTAAATTCCATCTGCCACTTGTCTGCCCATTCTGCTAGCCTATCTATGTCCTGTTGCAGTCGATTGGTATCCTCCTAACTGTTTGCCACACCTCCAAGTTTGGTATCATCGGCAAATTTTGAAATTTTACTCTGTATTCCAATATCCAAGTCATTTATATAAAAGCAGTGGCCCCAGCACTGACCCTTGGGGAACACCACTGTCTACCATCCTCCAGTCTGAAAAACAACCATTTACCACGACTCGCTGTTTTCTGTCCTTAAGCCAATTTCTTATCCAAGCTGACACTGTCCCTCCTATTCCATGAGCCTCAATTTTGTTAACCAGCCTTTTATGTGTTACTTTGTCAAACGCATTCTTAAAATCCATATAGACAATTTCCACTGCATTCCCTTCATCAACCTTCTCTGTTACTTCATCAAAAAATTCATTTAGATTAGTCAAACACGATCTGCCTTTTACAAATCCGTGCTGGCTCTCCTTAATTAACTTAAACCTCTCCAAATGCCTGTTCATTTTTTTCCCTGATTAGTGTTTCTAAAACCTTACCCACCTCTGATGTTAAACTTACCGGCCTGTAGTTACTAGGACTATCCTTACACCCTTTCTTGAACAATGGTGTCACATTTGCCACTTTCCAATCCTCTGGCACCTCCCCCGTATCTAGGGAAGATTGGAAGATTATGGCAAGCCTTTCCTCTATCTCCTCCCCCACTTCCCTTAGCAACCTGGGATGCAAGCCATCTGGACTAGGCGACTTATCCACTCGAAGCATACCCAGCCTTTCCAGTACATCCTGCCTATCAATTTTCACCCCATCCATTACCTCTACCATCTCCGCTTCTACCGATATTTTGTCAGCATCCTCTTCCTTACTAAATACCGATACAAAGTACTCATTAAGTATTCTAGCCTTGCCCTGTGCCTCTAAGCATATATCACCTTCTTTGTCCCTAATAGGCCTCACCCCGCCTCTTACTACCCGTTTACTATTTACATGCCAGTAGAAGATTTTTGGGTTCCCGTTTATGTTAACTGCCATTCTATTCTCATATTCTCTCTTTGCCAGTCTTATTTTCCTCTTCACTTCCCCTCTCAACTTATTGTATTTGGCCTGGTTCTCACTTGAAGAATACACCTGACATGCATCATACACCCTCTTTTTTTGTTTCATCATCTTCTTTATCTCCCTCGTCATCCAAGGAGCCCTGACTTTGGTTCCTCTACCTTTCCCTCTTGTTGGAATGTACCCAGCCTGTACCTGAAACGTCTCCTTAAAGATCACTCATTGTTCCCTTACAGTTTTTCCTGTCAATCTTTGGTTCCATTTTACCCTGGCTAGATCCCCTCTCATCCCATTGAAGTTAGCCCTCTTCCAATTTAGAAGTTCTACTTTAGATTGTTCCTTGCTCTTCTCAATTACTAATCTAAATCTTATGATACGATGATCACTCGTACCCAGGTGTTCCCCCACAGACACTTGGTCCACTTGGCCCACTTCATTCCCCAGCACCAGATCCAGCAATGCCTCCTTCCTATTTGGGCCGAGAACATACTGGTCAAGGAAGTTGTCCTGAACACATTTCAGAAATTCCTCCCCCTCCTTTTCCTTTACTCTAACATTATCCCAATTGATATTTGGGTAATTAAAGTCCCCCAATATCACCAGTTCTTGCACATCTCTGTGATTTCCCTGCAGATTTGCTCCTCTATCTCCCTCTCACTATTTTGAGGCCTATAGAATACCCCCAATAGTGTGATCATACCCTTTTTGCTTCTCAACCCTAAATAAATGAATTCTGTCCTTGCCCCCTCAAGGATATCCTCTCTTTCCAACACTACAATGTCTTCCCAAATCAGTACTGCCACCCCACCTCCCTTTTTTCCTTCCCTATCTTTTCTGAACACCTTGTATCCGTGACTATTAAGCACCCAGTCCTCACCACTTTTAAGCCACGTTTCCGTTATTGCCATTACATCATATTCCCACACAGGTAATTGTGCTTGTAGCTCACCAACCTTATTCACCACACTTCGTGCGTTTACATACATGCATTCCAAACCTGACTTTGTATTCCTCGTAGTCCTTCTTAGTCTGCTCCTACCTAATATGGTGCTACTTCCTTCTCCAGTACTATCCAACACTCTCCCTCCTTTATGCACCTTATTCCTCTTTTCTACTTCTATATGCTGGTGCCCACCCCCCTGCCAATTTAGCTTAAACCCTCCCCAACCACACTAGGTTGTCCCCGCGAGGACATTGGTCCCAGTCCTGTTGAGGTGCAACCCGTCCCTTTTTAATGGGTGCCTCCTGCCCCAGAACTGGTCCCAGTGCCCCAAGAATCTGACGCCCTCCCTCCTGCACCATGCCTCAAGCCACACATTGATCCTCCCTATCTTCCTATTTCTACTCTCGCTGGCGCGTGGCACTGGGAGTAATCCAGAGGTAACTACCTTTGAGGTCCTACTTTTTAACTTCCTCTCTAGCTCCTGAAAGTCTGATTGTAGGTCCTCTCTATGTCGTTAGTACCGATGTGTACCACAACTTCTGGCTCACTCCCTTCCTGCAGAATATTCTGCACCCTCTCCATGATGTCCTTTACCCTGGCACCAGGGAGGCGACACACCATGCAGGACTCATGATGACGGTTGCAGAAATGCCTGTCTGTCCCCCTAACTATGGAATCTCCTATAACGACTGCATTTCTACACTTTGCTGTTCCCCCCTGTGCAGTCCCTTGTCGATTGGTGCCGTGGTCTGCACTGCACTCCTTCAAGGTGTCGTCACTCCCAGCAGTCTCCAATGCTGCGTACCGGTTTGAGAGTGACACACACCCCGAAGACTCCTGCACTTCCTGCCTCTTCCTACTCTTCCGGATGGCCACCTACTTACTATCCTGAACTCTCTCTGCCTGTGGGGTGGACACCTCCTGGAACGTACGGTCCAGGAAACTCTCAGCCTCCCTGATGCTCCACAGTGACTCCAGCTGCCCCTCAAGCTCGGAAACCCTGAGCTCGAGCTCAAGTAGCTAGAAACATTTCCTACACACATGGTCCCCCAAGACACATGAAGTGTCCTGAAGTTCCCACATGGCGCAGGAATTGCAAGCAACAGGTATCAGCTGCCCATTCATGATCTAAAAAATGCCTATTCCCTCTTTCAGAAGCTAATTAGTATCTTGTTTAAACTATTAATTTTAATGAATGTCTCTGGGCCTCATCTCTCGGGTATCACTGTCTCACGCTCCCTCTCTCGGACCGCTCCAGAACAGCACCACGTCCCCTAAGCTCTGCCTACAGGATGAGAAGCCATAGTCTTGCTATGGTCTGGCATGAGTCCTACGTTCTTAGGGGGAAAAATTCAGTATCGCCCCATTTGGGGCACCATTATCGGCCGTGCGCAAAGTTTAGCGCCTGGCGCTAATTATCGCCTCCGACTGCAAACTTGACTTTTATCGCCCCTGGAGGTGATTGGAGCGCTAAATCAGGCGCTACACATCTGTCTTAAGGCGCAAAGGCCGAGGAGCGAGGCGCTACCTCAGAGCGCTGGCGAAGCTCATGTGATGTCAGTCAGCAATGGAACACAGACACACTGGCGCTGGCCAGTTCTTAAAGGGGAGGGTCGATCTTGCTCTACATCCACACCCTGCTCATTGCAGCCTTGAATCTCAGCCTGGAGAGACCTGTGCAGCAAATCTGTTGGAAAGAACAATGGAGAGGCCCAGGGAAAGAGCTCAGACTGCAGCCCCCATATTCTCTTTTAAATCGATGCAAGGAAGATCAAACCAGAAAGAACCTGCAAAGTGCTGCTCAGTACCCAAAACTCCTCAACACAGCTTTGAATATCTCCTGCAGTCTCTCTCATTCAGAATGCGTGGTGCAAAAATTTCGCCGACAAAAAAAGGCAGGAATTGGTCGCCTTTAAATAGCGCTCCCCCAGTCCCTTCCTGACTGCAAAACGCTCCCCTCAACCTGTCATTGCTAGCGGCAGGCGGTAAGACAGGGGGCGCTACCGGGGTGTTGCACTCTCGACTGACGTCACAATCGGCCGGCGCAGGAGATCGTGGCGGTAGTGTTTAGCGCCGCCGCAAAATGTCTAGTTAATTTTGTGAGTGGCGCAAATATCGCCACGCACGGGCGCTAGTTGCTTTACGCCCTATTAGCGCCCTCTTAAGGCGCTAACGGGAGGTGCAATCCAACTGAATTTTTCCCCCTTAATTTTTAAACAGTGCCACTATTTTCAATACTGTTATGGTGTTGTGCAAAGGTGTTATGGATTGAACTGATGATGCACTTTAGTCTGTGATGATACAGCTATCACTTGTTGACAAACAATATAATACAATGGTGGATTCTGCATACACCGCATACTTCATACTTTGAAACCTTGTGGAAATGGCTTAAAAAATAACAGTTATTTGGGCTGAAAGAGTTTGGTTGTTCTTGTTAGTTTAAGTTGGTTTAAGTTGTATGAGTTTATGTTTTTGCCTTGATGCCCGACAACCATCTTCTGTATCTCAAGTGTGAAGACTCATGTAAGCACTGGATAACTGGGTCTTCAACTTCTTCCAAATAAAGCTCCAAACACCTTGATGCATACAGTAGTGAGTGCATTTAATAATAACGACTAACAATAATACAAATCAGCAACTGCAACACCACTTCACCTTCTGTCTGCCTGCCTCGTTCTCTTTCTCTCTCACAGAACCATTTGAGCTTTGTCATACTTCTCCTCTTCCACAAAGGTGGGAAGATTCACAACCCCACCTGCACACAGCCCAGTCTCAGGATCATTAGACAAGTAAGGCAATTGTTGGGGTCCCTGTGAGAGGGTTTGTGCGGTCAAAACAAGGCTGCAGTAAATCCTCAGAATAAAATAAGACTGCAGTTTATTTATTTGTAACACACGGGGTAATTTTAACCCCACAAAATGGGTGGGCTGGGGTCGGGTAGGAGGTTAAAGAGTTAAAAAACTGAATCCCAACCCGCCCACTTCTGGTTTTAATGGAGGCAGGATGGGGGGCCCCAACCCGCTCCCAGGAGATGGGTTGCCCATTTAAATAGTATAATAACACTGGCGTGCCTCATGGTGAACCACCATTACAAATTTAACTCTGGCTGGTTGGGTTTCCCAGGCCTTGGGGAACCCGCCAGCTAAAGGGAGGCGAGGACTTCTGGATCCAGGAGGTAAGCACCTTTACACTTATCTGCTGGATCCAGCATCCCTGCCTCGGCAACGTGACCCCCCCACCCCCGGCCTCCAATTCCTCCACGAGGCCTCCGATGGCCCCCCCCCCCCTTCCCACAAGGCCTTCAATTCCCTTCTCCAGGCTCCGCCCTCCCCGCTCCAGACTCGATGCTCCTCTGGCCCCAGTTCACCCTCTCGATCATCCGCTGGCCCCGATTCACCCCCCACCCCGATCCCTCCCTCCTCTCTGCGGCCTAGTACCGCAGGCCTACACGCCAGGAAACATAGCTTTGAAATCTGGCCCTTAAATTCGGCAGGCCTGCGGGAAACCCGTTCTCCCAGGTTTCCCGACCGCTTTCTAGCCCCCCGCCTGCCCTGTCTCCCTACCCGTCTCCAGATTAAAATCCTGGACATAACTGGAAATCAGAAATTACTGGCCAGATCAGAATTTTGAGGCTTCAGTGGTGACTATGATTTTCTTCTGAATTTGCAGGATTATCAAACAATATAATTCTCCATTGGCAGGCAGCAAGTGAATCGGGTTATATTTCTTTATGTCATTGAGAATAAGAGAATTAGAACTTATAAATTAGCACTATGTACTGTTATTTGAGTTCCCTCTGCCGCTGAGGAGCCTCGTCTGCTGGCTGCTCTTATTCAGGAAACCTGGCTGCACTGCCCACAATGGATTGAAAATTTGCTAGCATTGCGTCCGCCATTTCCTTATATGTACCCCTAACAGGCAAGACTACCTGAGTATAAGCTCAAATAATCAGCTCGATAAAGTAAAAATACATGATTACATATTAACTTGGGACATTTTGTTTATTTTGCTGTAAATTTTCAGCTTTTTTTTTCCAAGCTTTTTATAATTGCTTCATAAATGTTGGCAAGCATACATGGATGAATAATAACACCTACATTGAACATGAAAGTTGTCCCTTTCAGAAGGTTACATGGCTGCAGGGGAGTAGGAAGTGTCCAGTCATGATGCTCCAGCCATCATGAGTGTGGGGCAAGCTTGCTGCCCGTCATTTTTGTATGTTTGTATGTAACTGACATCTTCTCATCTTTGGGATAACGTTTATGGAACATGATGGCCCCAATTTTAACTCCGGGCGTGTTTTGGGCGGATGGGTAGCAGTGTGCGTTAGAAACTCACCTGCTGCTCCAGAAATGAGGCCTGGGCTATTTTAGCTCTCGGGCCTCATTTAAATCCCCCCTGAAATGTGGGAAGTCAGCGGGAAGAGGTGGAAAATCACTAGGTAGGTGGTGGGTTCGGCTACCTGGGCTGTCTCACTGGCATCCTGTGATTGGGAAGAGCTGAGGTGATGCAGTCCGCATCAGGAGAGGCCTAAGCTTTCCTTGTGGGACCCGGACCTACTGGCCTCACAAGAAAAGTAAAAAAAAAAATACCCATTTGGCATCGATCCTTTCCCCCTGTCCTCAGCTGGTGGGAAAGCCATTGAGGCTTCCTACTCAGGCTGTCGAGTTAAAACTGCTGTCGGGTCCCGATGATGTCATTAGAAAAGGACACGGCCAGCTTTTGGCCAGCTGTCTTTGCCGCCTGTTCAGTACAGCAGGTTAAAATTAAGAACTGTCAGATCCTGGTGGCTCCAGGCAGGGTAAGTAACTTGAGCGATTTTAACTGCTCACCTACCTGGTTAAAATCGCCCCCAACATATCTTCTGCATACCACTTGTGTGTCCAGGAAACCACAGGATAAATTTGTGTTAGTTTATGAATGTGGACGACAGAATTTACAACCAGGATAGTTTTTACATCAACTGCCAACAAAATTCATGCCTGAAATTCAATACACTCTTTTCACATGAGCAGAAGAACAGAAAAGGCCTTTCAGCTCAATAATCATATTTTTTCCAACAAACCATTAGACAGCTTAAGTCATAGCAACATCCCCCCCCAACCCCGGCCCACCCTTACAGTAAAAAAAAAGATTTTTGTATGTGATATACTTTATCTGATAGAGCAAAAGCTACGACATATTTTATGGCAGTTGTATCTAGGAAGCAGGCCCGTTTCTGGAAGGGGGGAATGCAACCATTTCATGTATTTACTCATTTTCACAAGGTGGATCCAGGACATTTTGCATTATCATGAATTTTTAATTAATTTTGTATTAGTTTTTCCTAATCTTGTGATCCATCTACGTTCTTACTTACATCTACACTATTCGTGTGTTTCAGCATTTTGAAGACATGGAACATTTTCCCCAATGGGAACAGGTTCCCTTTTGTGAGTCTTCACAACTTAGCGTTTTAAGTCTGAGAATGATCGTTATTATTATGTGATCTTTCTGTAGTGCATCACTTTCTTTCGAGGATAGGGTGCCAGGCATTGTACCCTAATACTCTAAATATGCCATTCTCAAATAACATTTGCTTTTAATTCTAATAAAAGGCCCTCAAAGTGCATCCCAAAACTCATTGATAACAGCATCACATTAACAGGATACTTACAGTGAATGGTTGATAATCATAGATCCTACAACAGATGAGCACTTATTCATTAAGTTCGTTTTTCATTTGGGTGAAGAATGAATATATAGGGACAATAGACTGTTGCATCACTGAATTAGAGCATGAGAATGCAGTTTTAGCCCCATATGAAAGAAAAAAAAGAAATGTAAATTACTTATTTAAATTGGTGTTCATGGACTGCATAAAAGTCCTGCTATAATACAGTACTAGCCATTTTATAGTTTTTGATCTGATTTCACATCATGCACATAAAAGCTCCGTGTGGACTGTTGCAACAGCTTTGGATTTAGACCAAAATAGCCTATAAAATTAACTTTTCATCCTCTCTAAAAGGAAGATAGTTCCTCAAAAAAGTTAGACATAGGTCAAGTGATCTGCCAAGTATTAAGATGCCCTCAGTCATTTAAGTGTTTTCTTTATAACTAGAATATCATTAATAATTCACATTAAACATTAACATTATTTTTAATTAATTAATTTTTTGCCATATAAATAACGTACACTGTGGAACTTTGGAAGAAATTTCAATAAATCAGAAGTAACAAAAAAATGAGAGAGTTGCTGCATCATTGCCTCATAGCGGTTCAAGAAGGCGGCTCACCACCACCTTCTCAAGGGCAATTAGGGATGGGCAATAAATGCTGGCCTTGCCAGCGACGCCCATAAAACAAATACATTTTTTAAAATTACTGATGAATTGCCAGATCTTCCTTATTTGAGACTTTGTAAATGATTCGATATTCTTCACTTGTGGAATCCCACGTTGCACAGTTCCCAATTGAATATCCTTTATTTAATTCACAGGCTGATCCAACATGCAGTACTACATGGGGATCGACGTGGGAACTGCAAGTGTACGAGCAGCACTTGTAGACCAGAATGGCAAAGTGGTAGTGCAGGCTGAACAACCTATCCAGATCTGGGAGCCACAGCCAGACTACTATGAGCAGTCTTCTGCTGATATCTGGGCAGCGTGCTGTACTGTTTCAAAGGTATAATAAGATTGGCGTGACAATATTGAACAAAACAACTATTCACAGACCAGGCTGTATTTCTGTAAGACAGGAATCCTGCACCTTGTCTACCACTGGTATTTTTGTCAAATACAAAGAAGTACAGTTTAAGCCACTGAAATGTGACACTATAGTTTTCTGTCAACTCACATTGCTTTTGTAAAGATGAATGAAAATGTTGCAACAATAACCATAGTCCTTATGCCATTTGGCATGAGGAATATGATTATTAATGCAGCATTTTTATTTTGCTCTTAGTGAATAATTGGCAAACAGTTTCCTCCATAAAACCAAAATTTCCTGGCATGAAATGTTGGGCCATTATGATATTTGTTCTAGATGGATTGGAAGATGAGCCACTGGCAAATAGCACTGTTGTGGTTAGAAAAGGAAGAGTCAATTGCAGCAGACAGTCATTTAGTTGAAGAGATTGCTGCAACTACCTCATATTTTTCCTGTGCTGCACTTCTACATTATATTTAACTGTTTTTCAACAGCCAGAAATAGACTCTGTGACCAAGAATAAGCTGTTTACTCTGGAAAAAGAGGCCCAATACAGGGGCCGGCCGCTGCAGTAAAGTGACACGGATAACTCCATTCGTAGCTCCAAAATTCACATGGTGGCACGTGATATATTTCAATAGCTCGCATGTGGAGCAAGAGTTCTCGATTATGATCCTGGAGTCACGCTATCGTTTAACTAGATATTGGGCAAAAAAGATGCACTCTGGATCGTAGAAGACCCGAAGTTTGCCTCTAAAAGTGACTGTGCCACTGAACCAGAGAGAATTTCAAATGCAAAAACCCGAAAATTGTGTGGCGTTTTCGATCTGTGTTGTACTGTTGTGGGGAAGTGACAAGCAGAGGTCAGATGGTTTTCCAACGTGAATAAGGAAATTGGATGCATAGTAACAACAACAACTTGTATTTATATAGCGCCTTTAACATAGTAAAACGTCCCAAGGCGTTGCACAGGAGTATTTTAAGACAACAAATTTGACACAGATCTACATAAGGATAAATTAGGGCAGGTGACCAAAAGCTTGGCCAAAGAGGTAGGTTTTAAAGGAGGATAGAGAGGCAGAGAGGTTTAGGGAGGGAATTCCAGAGCTTAGGGCCTAGGCAACAGAAGGCACGATGACCAAAGGTTGAGCGATTATAATCAGGGATGCTCAAGAGGGCAGAATTAGTAATTCCCAGAGCTTCTTGTATATCACCCAGCAGCCAGTTTCAGAATGCCACTGGTGGTGGACTGTGAGAGGGTTTTTTACCTGTTTTCTTAAGAGTGAAAAGAACATGAAGTGGAGAGACCACAAAGGAAAGGGGAGAAAAATACTATAAAAAGAGGTGTTCTTGCATTAAAAAATAACACAACTTTGTGACTAGTATCTCCCCAGCTTTGAAGCTTGATTAGGCATCTGCACAGACTGAGCTGAGAGTTTGAAGGGGGTGGTGGGGGTGGAACCAAAGGAAACATCTGATCAGTGGATACAGACAAATGCAGATTATAATGATACAAATTAACAACTAATTCTATTACCGCATATTTTCCTTTATTTTGCAGAAAGTAGCTCAGACGGTTGATCTGAGCCATATCCGAGGGCTTGGCTTTGATGCCACCTGTTCTCTTGTTGTGCTTGATGAAAACTTTGAGCCTCTAGCAGTGAATGCGGAAGGTAAGTCTGTCACTACTTCCTATCAGATACAAAAGAGATATATATCTATCATATATTCAAACACTTCATGGTTGAAACATTGCAAAGGTATTGCAATTGTAGTTGGCATAATGTTATGTGGCATACTCTTACGTGGCATAATGTCTTGTGATGTAACATTATATGACATAACATGTAACATGTTCCCCCTGAAGGTCCACAGCTCGCTGCTGTGCAATGTTGTGCAGAGCACAGCACACCATGACCATTCTGGAGATCCTGGCTGGTGCGTACTGAAGGGCATCTCCACACCTGTCCAGGCACCTGAAGCACATCTTCAGCATGCTGATGGTTTGTTCGATGACACATTTGATGGCCATATGGCATTCATTGTATTGCTCCTGCGGCTCATCCCTCTGGTTTCTGAGAGGAGTCATCAGCTACCTTTTAAGTGGCTATCCCTTGTCTCTGAGCAGCCTGCCGGTAACTCTTGTTTCGAGGTGCGGAGAGTTCAGGGCGGGTGGACTGCCACAGGATGAAAACATTATGGAAGCTGGCTGGGAATCTTTCACACACCTGCATAAAGATCTTTTTGTGGTTGCACGCCAGCTGCACATTGATGGCGTGGAAGCCCATATTGAAATTGACAACCCGCCTCTCCCGATGGGTTTGCATGCACACAGCCTTGAATTAAAATGTCGAAGTCGGCGGGTCGGAGCCGGCTTTCCAATACGCTCGCATTTTTCCAGGATTTCACTCCCCACCCACACCCACGTGCTCACCCACATTAAAATTCCTCCCTTGGTGCCTAGCACTACTTTGCTTGAAGACTTGATCATGACATTTTGTGTGCGCCACCACGACAGATTGATTAGTGTTTATAAAAGAACTAAAATAAAAGTATATGTTGAAAAGGGGTAGATTCAGTTAAGAAGGAGAGTGGTCCATTTTTGGAACAGCTTAACAAAGGGTGTTGTAGGAGCAAGTATCTTGAGGAGAAACAAATTATTGGTAACATCTGTGCACGGGGAAGAGGGGATTGATGGTATAGGTTATACCATGTAGGGATGGGACAGGCTTGATGGACCAGCTGATCTTTTCCTGTCCTTTTTCATATGTTCGTATGCATATTCATAGCTGCTAGTCCAACAGGAAAGCAGGTTAGATAGACGTATGGGACTGATTTTTCTTTGCTTTGCACCTGGGGAATTTTCAGATCTCCAATATTATCCTAGGTTTTCCCCCAGGAGCTGAATACTTGCACCTGAAACAGGTATAAGCATAGGTCATTTATGTAAGTGAGGTGTGAGAGGCATAATGACTCCTTATTTTGCTGTCAGTACACTGGGTGGATGCCAAATTAGAGCTATGCCCAGGACAACACAACTCCCTTAGGCACTGCACCAATCCTGCTCATAGCAAAGGATCTGAGAAGCGGCAGGCAGTGAGAAGGTGGAGCCAGGAAACAGGTAGTACCTTTTCTTTTTGCAAGTACTCAACCCCATATTTGGGCTAGAGGACTTCTGGCTGCTGATTTTTGACAGCAACCAGAAGGCCCTCAGGTGGTGGCCCTCACTCTACTGCAGGCGTTGCAGGAGCAGCTGGATTTCTGCCCATTTCCAGGTGCAAGCCCTGTTCTTGGGGTATGTCAGACCAATTTAAATGATCTGAATCCATAAATTGAGGCGCGTTCTGGTCAAGTTAGGTGTACGCACTTCAAATGTGCCTCGGCAGGGTAAAGAGGGGAGAGAAAAATCAGACTATGGTCTATTCTGCCCTTGAGATTTTCTATATTTCTAATTTCCGTAATTTAAATATCTAACATTTAAAAGAGTGCTGACAATAAACCAACACATCACATGGTTGCTATTTTTCTAATCCTTTGGCCATTATCAGTAGTAATGTTTATATAGCTATTGTAACTGTAGAACAAGAATTTCAATTTCCAGTGCCTTGCTTTGAAAGGATATCCCTTTTTTTCTCCAGGTCCCCTTGAGCTCCTTGAATTTTGTATTTTCTCCAACTGAAAAGATAGGCTAGTGGCCTCTCAAGACCTCCCTGTGCCATTGTGTGATGCTTCTAAGAGCTATCTAAGAGTGGCTTGAGGATAACTTTTTCTCTAATTTTTCATCCTCCCTGTGGAGAGGTGTTTGGCCTCTACCAGACATCCTAGCACAGCTGAAATTTGGAAACTTTGGAGAGGGGCAAGAAATGGGATGGTTATTCTGGATCCCTACTCATTTTTTTGTCTGCCCAATTTTCCAGCATCACTTCCAGTGAATGGTAAAAGAGTCTGCCCTGAAATGGGTGGGTATATTTAAACCAGACAGTAGTGAGTTGATGATATCACATGCCCCATTTTCCAGCTTTACTTCTGGCGGATGGCAGAAGAGTCTGCCCTGAAACTTCCCATTGTTGCAACCTCATTTATGCTGAGTATCAATCACCAAAGTATAAAACAAGCATCTAGCACTGCTAGGTGGCAAAGAAAAGCCACAAGTTGATTTAAAGGGCCGAATTAGTAATTTAAAAGGATTCATAGAAAGCTTATTTCTCAGCCAATTTTGATATTTTAACATTTTTCAATGTTGACAATTGCTTTACCATCTATCTTTCTGCTTTCTGCTTTGGGGATCCCATATCCCCCCATTCTAAATAAGCCACAGTGGGCTTCCCATTGTGAATACCCCTGTATCTTTGTTTTTTTGAGGAAGAAGAGGAGCAAAGCTGGAAGGCCAGGCTGGTAAGGCAGCACAGGAGATGCATTTATTTCACCCACCAGTATCCATGCCAGAATATACAGACTGAAGTGCTTCTATTACCAGTATAACCCAGGAACACTGCTTGTGGAGACTGTCCTTCACAAAGGATTTGTTTGCTTGAGTAAGTCAGTTCATCCACAGGCAACCAGTAGCACTATGAGTGGGCACTACCATTTTACAGATTGGCAGGAATCTCCAAAGTCCAAGGAGTCATAGATTGCACATATGTCGATTAGTTTGTGACCAATAGCACTGCATCATACAAGTGAATGCTTGCTTTTTGGTAGCTGTTGCAATGGCTTCATTTTAAGGTAGTCCACTCTGCGAGCACTCTTTGACTCAGAAAGGCAAGTTTCTGGATTGTTCCTGGAAGATCAAAGCTATCCTCTACAGCTATGGCCGATACTTATGTGCTTTTCCAGAACATCAGCTGACTAGTGCAATGATAAGCTATATTCTTTCACCAGACTCATCATAGAACACACAATTGGAATTTGAAAGTGCACTTCAGGTTCAGAGGCTGGATTGGTGGTGGGGTGTGGAGGGGCAGTGCACTGCAATATAGTCCAGCTGGGGTCTCAAGGATCATGAGGGTGTGCTATCTGCTGTATAACCTTGCCTTGCAACGTGACCTCATCATGAAGACTCGAGAGGAGGAAGGCACTCATGGGCAACAGAGAGAGCAGCAGCCTGAAGAGGATGTGGAGGGTAATCCAATGCCAGTTGCAAAACACATTTGTGCCAATCTGATACAGAAGACCTTCTCTTGACCACCACCTCTGGCTACTGCATTAATGTCCTGTCTACATCTTCTCTCCCACCACAATGATACCATCATCTGTAGTACCTTCTCTGTACCCTTCAACTCACATGGTCTCATTCACGCTACCTTGTCAAAGCCAATTCCAAACATTGCGAAAAACCATGTCTGCATGCACAACTTCAGTGCTGCCAACATTTTATTTACAACCTGTAGTATGTGTTTATATTCAGTGCTTCTTACCACTGTGCTACCCTTTGGTCTCAGTGTGTGGTGTGAATTCTTACCCCCTAATCTAGTGCTACTTGAGTGGCAGGAATGCGTGAGATGTGGCTGGCTGCTGTGTGACAAGAGGAGCTCTTGAGACTGAGGTAGCCCTAATCTCACAGTAACCGATGGACCCACTGCAGGATGTACCTTTTATGCTATTGCATGGGTAGCTTGGCCCTGTCTTCTTTTTACCAAAAGTGCAGGTGTTGGAGTGGCTGACAGGAGGTCAGATGTGTGCTGCTAACTTGAGACTCAGCACCATCATGTGAGCACACTCATGCCATGCTGCTAGTACCAGGCACCTACTCAGAACAGTCAGCGATGTGTGGGAAAGCAAACCTAATGTTATCAATGAAGCTCTGAGAGATACTTGTCTGTATTCCAGCCACAGCGCTTGGAGGCAGAAAGAATCAGCCCTTTTTAACCTGATGCTCCAGGACTATATGGTAACAGTTTGAGGAAGCACAGACTGCCATTAGGATCTCTGTCGTGAAGGCCTTGCTAAATGGAGGGAACTCTCAGTCCTAAATACCTCACTGAACAGTGCAAGTAATGTTACCACAAGGCATTGTGCTGGCCACCTTTTAGCTGCTCCAGCACTTTAAGTCCTGCAGCATATGCCAAATCAATTAGTCGGCTCTCCACAGATGCATCAGACAAGTGATAGAGACCTTGTTTGCAAAGGGCAACAAATCTATTACTTTTTGGAAAGGAGATATCTGCTTGACAGAGCACAAAACATCTCCCTGGTAGCAGCATTACTAAAAGTGCAGGGCATCATAGTTGGAACCCATGTGCTGTACAGATCTTTGAGTATAGTTGCGACCTCCTGACGGGCAAGTTATACAGCTATCGTCTGGAGGAGGTGCTCCGGAATGCCAAGCAGGGCAGCCCTGCTAGCACTTAACTGGTGCCGCTGCCAACAAACAGCTGCACTGCTCTGTCATTTTCTCACAGACTCATTTTGTGACTCCAGAATGGAATTCCTTTCATTTAATCTTTGCTTGGCACTTGTTGCCTGCCTCCCCCTCCTTCAAGCTTTCTCAATGGCTGACCAATATTTAAAGTACATTTTGAACCTTTATAAAGGCTGAAACAGTATACCGCCATCCCCCACACCCCGCCCCATTTGCAGCCAGTCATTATTAAGTAGACACATCTCTTTAAATTTTCAGCATCCTCCATTAGGCTAGTTGCCAGTGCAAGGCTGAAGATGTGCTGGGAGCTTATCCTAATAATTCAAATGATGTGATCGCAGAAAATTGCGCAGTCTGCTCAATGTACCTGTGGACTAGATTTTCATTGGTAGCCAGGCATTTTGCAAAATTGGGGCTATATTGTTGAAAGATAAACTTACCGATCCTGTCCTCCCAGCGGGGAGCCACATTCAAAGGGAGGGAGCATTGGGTCAGACATAACACAACACATATAACACTGTAGCATGATTCTTTGAACTAACTCCTGCTTTAAGCATGGTTCTCTGCTGGGAGTGAGTAGTCAGCAAACTTAACCATTTATGAATTTTGTTTTTATCCAAGGGAGGGATCCCATTATTGGGAAATAGAGCACTCCTCTACTTTTGTCACTCAGTATCAGCATCAGCCATTTACAAGTGTATTCCGTTGTAATAAGTGCATCAGTGTGAATGTCTCCCCTTCCCACAACAGCCATCTTGGTTATTTCCATGAGTGAGTTGCTAACTTATGTTGGATTATGGCACCAATAGGATGTTGGTGGTGAGTAATCAAACTTGCCTTACATGCGACTTTTTATAGCCAGCAAAGGAAGGAGAAGACTTTCATCCTATTGGTCTGGCTGAAATTGAAACCATGGCCTAGAAATCGGGGGTGTAGCGCCGGCCTTTAAGGCCCGTTTTGAAGAAAAAATGGCGGCAGCCTCGCTTCCGCCCACTTCCGGTGGGTCCTGCAGCGGTCGCCATTTTGGGTAGGTTGGCAGCGGTGTCATTGCCTGCACTCGCTGCAGAAATGCAAATGAGGCAGATCGTGACATCAGAGTGTGCAAAGCTCACTTGATACATGATCTGCCATTTTCACCTTCACCGCTCCACTTACCGCCCTATTTTAATCATGACCAGCTGACCAAGTGTTCAGCAGCAGGAAGGAGCCTCCAACAGCGATATTTAAAGGGATCATCATCAACAGCTTGCAGCTGACATGGTTTCTCAGTTTGACTGGCTCTGTGTAACTTTCTGCAACTCTTGCAGCTTTCTAAACTTGTTTCAAGTTCCTGAGGTGACAGGGAGTGTTGGTGCAAGTGGAGAACGCCTTCATTCTCACTTAAAGGGTTCTGCTCACAACACTTGCTCACAGTAATGGGGGCTCTACTTGCAGTCCCCCTCGTACTCGAGTATCGTCAGGAGAGGGAGCGGAGGCAGCAAAGAAGAGGAGAAGAGGGCGGCACGGTGGCATAGTGGTTAGCACTGGTGCCTCACAGCGCCAGGGACCCGGGTTCGAATCCGGCCTCGGGTGACTGTCTGTGTGGAGTTTGCACATTCTCCCCGTGTCTGCGTGGGTTTCCTCCGGGTGCTCCGGTTTCCTCCCACAGTCCAAAAATGTGCGGGTTAGGTTGATTTGGCTAAGATAAATTGACCCTTAGTGTTAATGTGGGGTTACGGGGATAGGATGGGATATGTTAGGGGGAATTAAATACGTGGGGTTACGGGGATAGGGTGGGATATGTGTCAGTGCAGGCTCAATGGGGATTCTGTGTGGGAAAGCAGGGACAGGGTACTGGATTTGGATGATCAGCCATGATCGTATTGAATGGTGGAGCAGGCTCGACGGGCCGAATGGCCTACTCCTGCTCCTAGTTTCTATGTTTTTTTTTAAGATGCGCGCAGAGGGAGGAGGAGGGCTCTCAACAGGAGGCCTTACCCACCTAGAGTCTTCCTAGAGCACTTCTACCTCCACGTAAGTGAGGAGCAGTGTATTAGGAGGCTCCGCTTCACCAAGGAGGTGGTCACAGAACTCTGCCACCTCCTGCAACCAGTCCTGCAGCCTCAGCACGGCGACCACGGCTCTCCCAGTGGCGCTCAAGGTTCCCGTGACCCTCAATTTCTTCGCTACCGGATCCTTCCACTCTGCAGCAGAAGACATAGCTAACATCTCCCAGTTCGCCGTCCATCACTGCATCCAGGAGGTCACTGAGGCTCTCTACTCCAGGAGAAGGGATTACATTCTCTTCTCTCTGAACAGAGAGAAGCAGGACGAGCATGTATGTGGCTTTGGCAGGATAGTGGGCTTCCCCATGGTGCAGGGCGCCATTGACTGCACCCATGTGGCTTTGCGTGCACCGCATACCAATCCTGAGATGTTCCGTAACTGCAAAGGCTACCACTCACTTAATGTGCAGTTGTTGTGTGACCCAGTACATCATGATGGTCAATGCTATCCTGGCAGCAGTCATGAAGTCTTCATCCTGCGCCAGTCCGGTGCACCAGAAATCTTCCAGCCACCATGTCAAACTCAAGGGTGGCTGCTCAGAAAAAAGGGCCAGCCGCTCTGCACCTGGCTTAAGACTCCCCTCCGTATCCCCACCACTC
The DNA here is from genome assembly GCA_030390025.1 of Squalus acanthias. NCBI lineage: Eukaryota > Metazoa > Chordata > Chondrichthyes > Squaliformes > Squalidae > Squalus > Squalus acanthias. The sequence continues at coordinate 46,834,200 of CM059439.1, read as the reverse complement.
CTGCCCAGCACTCATATCATGACAGCCATGCTGCCACCAGGAACATCATCGAGTAGACCATTGGGGTGCTCGAGCAACAATTCAGCTGCCTTGACCACTCGGGAGGAGCCCTCCAATACTCGCCGGAGCGGGTGTTCCATTTCATGGTGGTCTGCTGCATGCTTCAAAACTTGGCCATCTCGAGGGCGCAGCCCTTGCCACCAGGGATTGCGGGACCACCTCAGGAGGGGGAGAGGGAGAGGAGGAGGAGGGAGAAGAGAGCGAGGGAGGAGGCAGGCAGCAAATCCCCATTCCGGACGGGCTGTCCATGAATGCCTCATCAGACTCCGATTCCAATGAATGGAACCCCAGATCCCTGTTGCTCACCGCTTCCCCATCATACCATCCCTCTGTAACGGAACATCACAGCGTCCTCCTGGGCACAAAGCTGAATTGAGAGCCACCACAAAACACACATGCCAAACAAAAATCATAAATTTATCAGAATCCAATCAACATTCCAATATCAACTAATCACCCTTGTGCAATCCCTTAGTGCCTGTCGTTCGTGGGCCTTTTCCTACTCTAGTGCTCCTACGCAGTGCTCCCCCAGTGGCTGCAGCTTTGCTGGTGGAAGGCTACTGACTTTCAGTGGGGTAGACTACAGATGGCCTTGCAGGACAACCTCGACTAGCTGTGGACCTAGAAGGCCCGGCTGTAGACTGCACCACCTCAGCAAGGGCGGCAGCAGTCTGGGCTGGCTGGCTGATCAGCAGTGGCAAGGGCAATGGGGGAGTGGCAGTGGTGGGAGTAGGAATGCTGTCATCCTGAGAGAGGACAGCAGGTTCTTGCTCCACAGACCCACAGCCAATCCCCCGGATTGGAGGACAGATTGCTGGACTGCTGCGACACCCTGCAAGCCTCTTTTGACACTCAAACCCAGCAACGATGGCAGCAGTCTGAATATAATTTAATTTATAGTAACCCTTCATAATGCAAGTTAACTAAATGCTATTATGCATATGTTATTAATTGCAAGAAAACAGTAATCTTGGGTTTACAGGAAATTCATTTTGATAGGTTAAACTCACCATCACTACGTATAAAAATAACTTCACTTGCATTATATGTGTACAAGCACTGTGCATGAAAGTGCATGTTTCAATCTCAGTTTCCTGGCCGGCTATTAAAGCCTCTGCTCATGTTTATCTTAAAAAGATCACACATAGGTCTTCAGTAATTTCCTCTTACCCCCTTAGAATTCAATCTACAGGTGGATAGAATTAAAATGTTGGCCAGACAGGTTTAATAGTGTAACGATTTAATCCATCTTGTAATTTCCAGTTTTGGTTCTACATCGGTTCCATCCATTGACCAAACTAAATCTAGTATTAGAGTGTAGAATATCTGAATATGTTTTCTATCAACTTTCGAGCATACTGTAATATAAGGATTTAAAAAAGAAAAATCCAAATTCTTACTTTAGGCATCAAAAATGCACATTATAAATTGATTTGCCTTTTTAAACATTTATTGGAACCAATTTTGCCGAATAAAACACGAAAAGAACAGAAGTGCAGGTTTCCCTGTTTTTGGTTTGCTAAATATAGATTTAATTGTGCTCATCTAAGTTGCTCTAAGTATGGTGTTGGATTTGCTTTTCTAAGGCAAGGGATAAATGATCGGAAAATTAAGCTTCATTGCCAAAAAATAATTGCTACTTGACAATGTGTTGTGATATTTGGAATGCAGCTTCTGTTTCTTGACATATTGTGGGAATCATATTATTAAGAGATCTTTTATGCTGTGGTTTTGATGGTTTTCTGCTTCGCATGATGCAGGGGTGAACAACAGGAACATTATCATGTGGATGGATCACAGAGCAGTTGATCAAGTAGACCGAATAAATCAAACAAAACACTGTGTGCTAAACTACGTGGGTGGAGTGATGTCCCCAGAAATGCAGCCACCCAAACTTCTGTGGTTAAAAGAAGTAAGTCTTTTATTGAACGTGCTACAAACAAGTAGTATTGAAAAATATTTAAATTGAAAAAAACCTCTAATTTTTTCTTCTTTACCAATGTTATTAAAGAAAAATAAAATCCCTGGAGAATATGGAACTATGGAATATTCCAGTCCAGCACTTTTCTCCAGAAGACAACTTAATTATCCTATGCAAGCACTTATTTGCAGCCTCCAACCCATTTATTTAGACAATATATATAATTAAAGAGAATATTTAAACATTGAAACATTTTTGTGTTCTGGTATAAGATGAAGCTGAGCACTAAATTTGTTAAAAAATGAAGTTGTGATTATGGTTCTTATTCAGTATGCCATTCATAGATTATCTTTGTGGGATTCCTTTTCATTTTTATTGAATTACTGTATAATTAATTTTCCAAACAACAATTCACTCCCATGAGGTTATTTTCCAGCTGGGACATTCTAACCTGGGGTTTTACCTCTATGAAGAATTCTTCAGCTGGAAGGGTAGGTGGGACTCTCAAAGCTGGGATTTTATCTCTGAGATTTTCTCGAGCTCGGAAGGTGAGGTAATTTAAGGCAAGATTTCATCTCTGCGAGGCTTTCTCCATCTGTGAGGGTGAGGCAGTTCAAGCCCAGGTCTCCAGACTGTCGGTGGTGGTATTTGCAAGGGTAGGGGTGAGTGATACTGGATGTTGTGAGGTCCTGGCTATGTCTGGCCCACTGGGCTGAGCACAGCTAAAGCAGGTGAAGGGGTTAAACATAGGTTAAATCCTGACAACCCTTGAAATATAGTTACAATAAAAGGTATTAAATGGTATTGTGCTTTAGTGTATACTTTAGTGGCAGTGATTGAATAGGTCGGGAAGAGGAACTCTCTCAATGTTGTCTTGGCCAAGGATCTGGTGGATGGCCTCATCAAAATTGTTCAATAGCCTGAAGTTGGGGACGCTTTTCCCATTCAGGTTTGCTCCTTCCTATTATGTCCAGTCTTCTGCGAACAGAGAAATAGAGATGAGAAGAGGAATTTGCCAGGAGAATGTACAGTTGTACTCAACTATCATACTGCAGCCCATAGTTGTGTGATTGCATGCACTTGCATTATGCAGCTACATTGAGATGGAAGAATTTGTTTTGAGTAATTTTTTCACGCCCTCTTTTTTTCCTAATTTCCTTTTTAATTTCACCCCTGCACTTTCTATACTCCTCTAGGCTTTCTGCAGTAGTTAGCTCTCGGTATCTGACAGAAGCTTCCCTTTGTTTGCCTTATCCTACTCTGTATACCCTTGACATCCAGGGGGCTCTAGATTTGGGAGTCCCACCCTTTTTCTTTGTGGGAACATATTTGCTCTGAACCCTCACTATCTCCTCCTTGAATGCCTCCCACTGCTCTGACACTGATTTACCTTCAAGCAGCTGTTTCCAGTCCATTTTTGCTAAATCACATCTCATCTTAGTAAAATTGGCCTTTCCCCAATTGAGCACTTTTACTCCTGGTCTATCTTTGTCCTTTTCCATAACTACGCTAAATCTAACTGAATTATGATCACTACCACCAAAATGCTCTCCCAGTGATACCCCTTCCACCTGCCCAGCTTCATTCCCTAAAACCAAGTCCAGAACCGCCCCCTCTCTTGTTGGGCTTGCTACTTACTGGCTAAAAAAGTTCTCCTGAATGCATTTTTAGAATTCTGCACCGTCTATACCTTTTACACTGATTCTATCCCAGTTAATATTAGGGTAGTTGAAATCCTCTACTATTACTGCCCTATTATTTTTGCACTTCTCAGAAATTTGCCTACATATTTGCTCTTCTATCTCCCTTTGAGTATTTGGGGGTCTATAGTACACTCCCAGCACTGTGATTGCTACCTTTTTGTTCTTCAATTCAACCCATTTTATGATCCTTCTAACATATCATCCCTCCTCACAGCTGTAATTGTTTCTTTAACCTATATTGCGACCCCTGCCGCTCCTTTTTTATCCCTCTCTCTATCTCGTCTGAAAACCCAGCCCTTATTTCAGCCAGATTTCAGTGATTTAAATGAAGATTAGCTTGGAAGTTCTGCTGGAGTCATCCGATTGGGTAAGTGCTAACCCTGCCGAGCCTGCCTGCCACTGTGTCCATGCATCTACCTGAAGTCACTGCTATTATGTTTGCACTTCCTACTGCAGTGAAATGATCTTCATTTCGAGTGGGAGGGAGAGGGATGTATGGGGCAATAGGAGAGTAATGGGGAAGAAGGAGAGGGAGATGAGGAAGGTAGAGGGGTAGAGGGATGGAGAAGTAGGGAGTGACTGAGAGAGACGGGAGGGAGAGAAAGAGGGAGTTGAGGGAAGGGGCTGGGGAAAGGGAAGAGAATGGCTTGGAGAGGGAGAGAGGGGAGGAGGGGGAAGAAGGTAGTAGAAGAACGAAGGGAGAGCTGAGAGAAGGGGAGCAATAAGGGAAGAGGTGAGAAAAAGCAAAAAAACGTGCAATGACAGAATGTTCCTCATGGCAGAGTGCACGAGAGATACTGGAGGAGAGTGGAGGAGGTGCTGGATTTTGAGAGGAAAGCTCTAGATCCTGTTTAGTGGGGAGGGGAGTCCGAGGAGGCCAGAATGTTCCTCAGTTTGGGAGATTTCATTGAATGACTCTATTCATTTTCTGCTCTGGGGTGGGGGGAGGGGGTGTTGGTTGGGAAGTTGTTTATTAGGGGGACTACCAAAATGGGTTGGATAGCAAACTTGCTTAATGTGAAGGTGCAAAATGCTTCTCGGTGCGGGGGACAGACTTGGTGATGTTGGGGAAAATGGCAAATTGTTTGCTACATGTTCTAAGGTGCTGTTTATTGAAAATTACCACCGTGTTGCTTATTTATGTGGTGGAAGGTGGGGGAGGGGAGGAAACTCCAGTGCAGTTGTGCAATTTAAAGCAATAAATAAAGGGTCTTTGTCTGCATGGGATAATAAGGGTCCCTTCAGTGTATGGTCCAGTGTTCATGTTATTCCTATTTGCTGATACTTCATTCGGAATGCACTTCCTTTATTGGCTAGAAGTGACTACAACGATTTTCATGAACTCAGCTGGGATTCAAGTAAATACATATTCTATAGTTGAGGAGAGGGTTTTTAAGAGAGGCTCTTTCCTTCGTTGCTGTGGCTGGTCGTTACATGGGCTCGGTGATTTTGGCAGTGCTTTCTGAACAGTTTGGACTGCTTCCTTTCAATGTTCCATGCGTTGTTTCTTGTCAGGCTTACTCTCATAAAGGGTTCTGATTTGAGTTGTTTTTCCACTCTCCTTATACTCTATGGGCAGCATTGCATTCTTTGGACAACTGTTCCCTTTTGCTGCTACAGCATTTTACCTGCGCTTTCAGTTAATGTGTAAGCCTTTTTGCTTAATCTGTCGGAATTGATGATATGATCAAGGATCCTGGCTTGGAGGAGTTACTGAATGCGGTAATTCCGCACTTTCGCATTGGCATAAATAGTGTTACAATCAATACTCCAGTAGTGCTTCAGCTTTGCCTGTGCATGTTCGTTCAGCTTCCTTACATTGTTGGGTTCAGGATTTTACCCATGCCATTCTCTCCAATTATGTCTCTGTTGATCTCTGTTTGAAGTAAAAGGCTCAAAAATAGTAAATCAACATAAGGATGTTAATAATTATTAGTAACTGGGTTGAATTTTCAAACAGAATTCTGTGTAGTTACATGTATTTTTATATCTGCACAAACACTACAACACAGGATGTACCTGCCAGCAAAGGATATTGTTAGAGTAATTTATTCAGAAACATTATTCAAGTAGAAACAAGTCTTCCCACTTGTTGTTCTGATTTGTACATTCTTGCATAATTCAGTCATACAGTACATTATCGACCGTATGCTCTGCTGCACCGCTAACCAAGTCTACTGGTTTTAATAATATTACTAGACGATGTATTACAAGTGATTGGGGAAAAGCTGACCCAGGAAGTAACTGTCACTTCTTTGAATTCACTTTCATATTCAAATTTCAAGGGCGACTTGTCAAATTTTACTTTAATTCTTGTAAATTATTTAAATAAGTATAGACTACAGAAACACCTTGTTCAAATTGTATTCACAAATGTAATGAAAGCTATTCATTTTGTTAAATATATTGCTTGACTGGAAAAACTGTTTCTATGAATTAGTGAAATATAATAATTAGAAAATTTAAAAGCATGTTTATGTTTAAACTTTGGAGTTAATTGGTACCATACCAGAAATAATATATTATGCCTTTCAAGTTGACATATGGCTTGTAAATGTTTGTCAGATGCAAGCTAGAATTTGGTTTTTTTTTGTTCCTTACTGCTTTATCCAGAATAAGTTTTTCTTTCCTCATCTGGTCCTAATAATGCCAGCTGCTGGGTTAATCAGTGCCAAATGTGAATTGTTTTCTGTCTGCTTTGAGCAGCTGGAGCCTTCTAACATTATAAATGTAAAGAAAAAGCCACAGTAACAAGGCTCACGTTGTGGAAGGTCAACAAAGCTAAGGAACTAAAGCACAGGAGATATGGTCCATGTCAGTTTTCCGTGGGTAAATGTACTTCCTAGTAGGATACTGAGCCATGCAGATCAGGAAGGTCCCCGGTTCGATCTCCAATCTGTACTGATGTCAGCCAGGGCAGCATTTGGAGTGCTACTATTGGCCTTATTATTCCTTATATTAACCAACCCTGCCCAACAGGACCAGGGGCCATGCTTTTCTGATGGCTGTGAAAGTCACCAAAGCCCGTAACTTCTTTGCTCCTTCCAGTCTGCTACAGTTTTAGGGGTAATAGTAGAAAAATGACTTGTGTTGGGATAACTTGACATTAGCAGAAAGCATCTTGGGTTAACTAGTATAGAGGGTACAGCATGTATCTAAAACATTTCTTTGCAGAATAATCAGCCTGAGCAAGATAAGACAGCTGGTGTAGGAATTAACTGTATTCCTGTAGATAATTGACCCGTCGATGAGAATTGTATTACATGACTTTAGGAGTGTATACATTTAAAATAGTTAAGCGAGATTACCATGGATACAGAAGTATAATGGAGAAAGTGCTGAACAGAGCAACCTTGAAGGGATGAGGCCTACTGTCTGAACTACAGACCCAAAAAAGCCAGCTTCTACCACTTTTCAAACAAAGAGTATAGCACATGGTGCTGTGGTTACTTATCCTGCGAGGTGTGTTTGGGGGTGGGCATATAAAGGTTGGTGTACTCTCGTGGCCTGGTGGGTGCAGCTTGGTCTTGGGACACAACCTCAGGGTGTCTAAGGTTCCATCCAGCGAGCTGACCTGGTACAAGTTACTGTGAACGTATGGGTTTTGCACGTTTACTGTGATTGATGTATCAATATAAGATAAGGCAGAAGCTAAATCGTGTATTTCTTAATAAAGTATTCCAGTTGCTGCAGCTAGACTCTTGGACCCTTTCATTTATAAGATTAGCTGGAGTGGCTAAAATTGGACACAGAGGACAACACCCGCATCTCCCAGTCTCCAGTGCACAGCTGTATTAGGCAGGGCGCCAATGCCCTGTTTACCAGGGCTGAACAGTACATCGCTTTCCACATTGACCTCAACAGTCAACAGGAGAGAGCTTTGGGGATTTGCAGCAGTGGCTGGCTTCTCTCGTGTCCAGGGAGTCATTGACTACACACATGCTTCCATCAGGGCACCAGAATACCAGCCAGTAGCATTTGTGAATAGGAAAGACTACCACTCCATTAATGTCCAAGTAGTCTTCGATCACAGAAGAAGATCATCCCAGTTTGTGCAAGGTACCCAGGCAGCTGTCACAATGCTTTTATGCTACGAAACTCAACCATTCCCCCAATATTCAACCCTTTCACAAACATAACAGAATATCTGCTGGGGGGCAAGGGATACCCCATGCACATTTGGCTGATGACACGCCTACGCAATTCCACCACACCTGAGCCATAGGGCTGCTCAAATAGAGGTTCAGGTGTTTGGACAGGTCTGGGAGCTCCCTACAATATGCCCCACAGATTCATAGTGGTGTACAACCTTGCCATATAGAGAGACCTGCATTTGGCGGAGGCACAGCCGCAAAAGCAGTCCTCTTCAGACAGTGAAGACCAGGGTGAACATGAGGAAGCAGCAGAAGATAAGAGACACCTCAACGCCTTACAGCAAGAGACGCGAGGGATGAGTTAATTGCATAGCGATTGTGGTGACCTGCTCATTCCCCTGCCTGAAAACTTGCGCAAAGCCACTCTGCATTTACAGTTCTTGTTACATCCTTCACCATTCCTTTAATCCTATATTAAAGAACATTGAAACCATTCAGCAACTTCTATATCAATGACATACTGACAATGTAGACTCAGAAGCTGCTAGAAACCCACACTGCAGATCACAGTGCCAAATGTGATTAAGATGATGAATTTAATTCCCAACAGTAGAATTGCCTTCAATTCATTTCTCACACAGTGTCAACCCTTGCTGCCTTTCGTATAAGAAGGTTTCCTAAGTCGACTACTCCTATGAAATGCTCCCTTAATGGCTTCAGCAAAGCTGGCGGGAGGCTTCTGTTGCTCATGTCTGAGTGTTTGAGCCTGTGAGGGCCTAATTGCAGACTATTGCACCTCGGCTGCTGCCAGGGCAGTTTGTTCCAGCAGATTTTTGAACGATAAGGGAGTCAACGGTTATGGGGAGCGGGCAGGGAAGTGGAGTTGAGGCTAAGATCAGATCAGCCATGATCTTATTGAATGGCGGAGCAGGCTCGAGGGGCCAAATGACCTACTCTGCTCCTATGTCTTATGTTCTTATTTCATGGCCACATGTGCGAGATGACACCACACATGGTTGACGCAGACTCCTCCATACTTTCAGCCATAATGCTGAAATTCCTTGGAAGGACTTCCAATACTTGATATAACTGCTTGTTGTTGTTGTTGTTGCTTGTGAAAGGCAAGCAGTTATCTTTTCATGGCTGGGCCCCTCAAGTCCTCAACACTGTCCTGCTCCGATGAGCTATCTCCTGGGCTTTCCCTGTCATCAGTATCTGCTGCTGCTCACTTGTGCTGGGTGTTTCACCACATGCAGACCCCTCTGCCGCATGTAGTGCCAATGTCTGTGTTGGTGCTTGGTAGGGATGGTGCACGTGATGGTGCATCCTCAGGATGATTGTTCTCCGAGCTGGATTCTTCAGCAGGTTCCCGGTGCTCAGAAAGACACAGCGGAAAGAGAAAAGTTAGGATGGCATTGAGATTTTAGACATTAGCAAATGACAGTCTTTAGAATGCAGGTTGAGGTTGTGAAGCTTGCTGAATATTTGCTGATGTGATTGAAGGATTACAAGTGATATGCACATAAGCCGCCAGCCTCGCCTTCCCCGATGCTCATGGCTTTTCCTAGGCCACTAATCCCCAGGGCTTCCTGCTCTGTTTGGGTGAAGGCTGTTGTATCAGGTACTCTTGGTCTTGCTCCTCTCCCTGGCATTATGTGCTGCCTTGTCCTGTAGAAAGAGAGGGTGACAGTTAGTGAGTGGATGTTGAAAGGTAAGTGGAGATGTGTAGAGCTTCTGCATATTGTGCAAGTATTGAGAGGTGGAGAAGAAGTAAGATGGAATGAGGATGGGGAGGTGATGAATAGAAAGCCAAGTATGTAGAATATAAAGTGAGGAAGGAGTCCTGGGAGGAGTTGCTGGTTTTGCAAGTACTAGGATGTGCGAGGTTAGTGTGTGGTGTAAAGACAGCAAAGGAAGTGGTAAGTTTGTTTAGAATGAGAAAGAGAGTTGTTGCAGTGTGCCCTTGTGATCGTATGTTGAAGGAAGCGATGAAGGGGAGAGAATTGTTTAGACTGATGGGGGAAGGGGTGAAAGGAGTGTTGAGCAAGATGCAGAGATGAATGTAAGATCATTGAACCTCTTCCTACATTGGAAACAGGTCCTGAGCGTGATGCTGCTGACACTCCCCTTCTCAGCCACCTCTGCAGGCCTGCTGGATAGTCACCCTGGGTGCTAGTGAACACTACCTCTCTCCTTGCCCTGACCTCCTCCACCAGGACCTCAGGGATGTATCAGAAAACCTGGGGGCAGCCGTTCAACTTTTAACTGCCTCCAGAATTATGCCTACACTGTTAGAATGAAACATGAAATCAGATATTGCAACTTTAAGAGATGCATTCCAGTTTTAAATAGACCTAGGGCGGCCTGCCGAAAATTATGCAGAGAAAATGGGCAGGCTGTCCGTTTCCCAAGACGATGGGGTGGGCAGCCGTCAATCATATTAAAGTGAGGCTTGAGAGTTAAAATCATCCTAGCCTTAAGCTGGTGACATAATGGGGGCTTGCTGCTTGTACTGGCCCTCCGTCCACCCGATACCCACACTGAGTTAAAATTGGGACACACATGAAGAGTGGCCACTTGATTGAGATGTTTGAGGCTCTTTTAAAGCCATGCTTCACCATGAAGGGGAAAACAACTGTGAGGAAGGAAGGGAAAACTTGAAAGTCTTGATTTAGCAATATAATTTAGGAACTGAGTGAACCAAATTAAAGGTGGCAATGCAATTACATAAGCCTATAAAAAAAAAGCAAATGGAATCCTTGGTTTTGCATCTGGAGGCACAGAATACAGAAGTACAGAGAAAAATGTAAATATATATATATAGAGAGAGCGAGAGAGAGGACCTTAATTAGGTTATTGGAGTATTGTTGACAATTTTGGGGTGACTCCCATTCTAGAAAGGATATAAAAGTAATGGAAAAGTTGCAGCATAGATTCACTTGGATACTACCAAGATTTATTAGGATGCTACCAGGGATGAGGGGTTACTGTTATGAAAAGAGCTCTGAGAAATTAGTACATTTTTCACTGGGGTAGAGGGATGAAGTGAGTCTTCAAGATTATGAAGAGTTATGATAAAAAAAATAGTAATAGACTTTTCCATTGGCTGACGAGATGGTAATGCGAGGTCACATTAAGATTAACTTAAAAAGAATTAAGGGAGGTTAAGAATAAAATATACTTTTAGAGGGTAGTTAGGATGTGGAATTCTCAGCCACAAACTGTTGTTGAAGCAGAGTCCATAATTACTTTCAAAAGGGAATTTGATGACTGTTTGAAAACGAATCTAGCAAGGTATGGGATCAAGAAGGAGAGCGAGATTAGACACAGGCCTAGAAGCTCGAGTAGGCCGGAGGTCTGCCGGTAACAGCGTCGGCCAAGGCTAATGGCTGCCCACAGAAAGAGCGCAGGCAGCACCGGTATTTTGGTGCTGCCTGCTAATTTACATGAGCGGAGCAGAGAATCTGTTGTGCAACGTGCTCTTTCCGGCGCTCACCTCAGTAGGAGGCTGAAGGCTGCGTCTGAAGGCTCGGTGCGGCGATCTGTGTCATTGTGCTGTGTCGGATCATTTGGTGGCGGGGCTTAGGTTTTGCTTTCGAGTCCGCTGATGGCCCTTATAGGGTTGGAGCATTGTGCGTTGTGGCACATCACGAGGCATTTGTTTGTCCACGGCTCCCCTCTTACATTCTCGGACATTTGTCTGGGTCTTGTGCGGGGTTCACAAATGGGTGCCAGACTGCCTGGTACTCCCACCCTCGCTGGCTGCCATAGCTGCACAAATCTTTCACCCAGATGGTTGCTGTGTGGAGATTTGTGCTCCACTGTGGTGCTGGAGGGGGATGGGAATGCACTGTCTTGCAGCTAGCAGTGACAGTGCACTAGCCTGCATATCACACAGGGGATTCACTCCCTGGTGATTGGCTCTTAAAGCACAGGCTCAGATCTGGAGGGACTGTAACTGGAAACACCACAAAAGACTGTGGAACAGATGTCCTTAAACCGTTGCATGAGACATAAATGGAAATGAATTTAAAAAAGGGGAACATGAACTCTTAGTCAGGAGTTTACTTATGTAACTGGTGCAGGAAATTTTTAACAAGAGCAGACTTTTGACGAACTCTTGGTGAGAATATGCTGTCAAGTCTTTTTAAAGCAGACTTCCAAACTTTGCATATCATTTTATCAGTCCCTAAACTAGAAAACCCCAATGTATAAAATTTAAGGAAATGCAGCTTTGATTTTTCCTGAGATTATTACAACTGTAGTACAGTATAGTGTATTTAAAGGTATTTGGGGGGAAAAATTTGGTTGGATAGTGCCTTCCCTTAGCGCCTCCGGGGGCGCTAACGAATAACCGCCCGAGCGCGCCGATCTTAGTGCTGCCAGCAAAATTGATCTGGCGGTTTGCGGTGGCACTAAACACTACCTCCTGCGCCCGGAGATTGTGATGCCATCGAAGCGCGCATTGCCCCGGTAGCGCCCTGGACCGGAAATTGCGCCCCGTGCCTCAGTGCCTGCCGCTAGGAACGACAGGTTTTTAAAAATTCCTTTATGGGATGTGAGCGTTGCTGGCAAGGCCAACATTTATTGCCCATCCCTAATTGCCCTTGAGAAGGTGGTGGTGAGCTGCCTTCTTGAACTACTCCCACAGTGCTGTTAGGTGGGGAGTTCCAGGATTTTGACCCAGTGACGATGAAGGATCGGCGATATATTTCTAAGTCAGGATGGTGTGTGACTTGGAGGGGAACTTGGAGGTGACGGTGTTCCCATGTGCCTGCTGCCCTTGTCCTTCTAGGTGGAAGAGGTCGCAGGTTTGGGAGGTGCTGCCGAAGAAGCCTTGGCGAGTTGCTGCAGTGCATCTTGTAGATGGTACACACTGCAGCCATGGTACGCCAGTGGTGGAGGGAGTGAATGTTTAAGGTGGTGGATGGGGTGCCAATCAAGCGGGCTGCTTTGTCCTGGATGGTGTCGAGCTTCTTGAGTGTTGTTGGAGCTGCCCTCATCCAGGCAAGTGGAGAGTATTCCATCACACTCCTTACTTGTGCCTTGTAGATGGTGGAAAGGCTTTAGGGAGTCAGGAGGTGAGACAGTCGCCGCAGAATACCTAGCCTCTGACCTGCTCTTGTTGCCACAGTTAAGTTAAGTTTCTGGTCAATGGTGACCCCCCAGGATGTTGATGGTGGGGGATTCGGTGATGGTAATGCCGTTGAATGTCAAGGGGCGGTGGTTAGACTCTCACTTGTTGGAGATAGTCATTGCCTGACACTTGTGTGGCGCGAATGTTACCTGCCACGTATCAGCCCAAGCCTGAACGTCGTCCAGGTCTTGTTGCATGCGGGCATGGACTGCTTCATTATCTGAGGAGTTGTGAATGGCACTGAACACTGTGCAGTCATCAGCGAACATCCCCATTTCTGACCTTATGTTGGAGGGAAGGTCATTGATGAAGCAGCTGAAGATGGTTGGGCCTAGAACACTGCCCTGAGGAACTCCTGCAGCGATGTCCTGGGGCTGTGATGATTGACCTTCAACCACCACAACCAATTTCCATTGTGCTAGGTATGACTCCAGCCAGTGGTGAGTATTCCCATTGACTTCAGTTTTACTAGGGCTCCTTGATGCCACACTCGGTCAAATGCTGCCTTGATGTCAAGGGCACTCACTCTCACTTCACCTCTGGAATTCAACTCCTTTGTCCATGTTTGGACCAAGGCTGTAATGAGGTCGGGAATCAAGTGGTCTTGGCGGAACCCAAACTGGGCATCAGTGAGCAGGTTATTGGTGAGTAAGTGCCGCTTGATAGCACTGTCGATGGCACCTTCCATCACTTTGCTGATGATTGAGAGTAGACTGATGGGCCGTAATTGGCCAGGGTTGGATTTGTCCTGCTTTTTGTGGACAGGACATAGCTGGGCAGTCTTCCACATTGTCGGCTAGATGCCAGTGTTGTAGCAGCTTGGCTAGAGGTGCGTCTAGTTTTGGAGCACAAGTCTTCAGCACGATAGCTGGGATGTTGTCGGGGCCCATAGCCTTTGCTGTATCCAGTGCACTCAGCCGTTTCTTGATATCACGTGGAGTGAATCGAATTGGCTGAAGACTGGCTTTTGTGATGGTGGGGACCTCAGGAGGAGGCCGATATGGATCATCCACTCGGCACTTCTTGCTGAGATCGTTGCAGATGCTTCAGTCTTATCTTTTGCACTCGTGTGCTGGGCTCCACCATCATTGAGGATGGGGATATTCATGGTGCCTCCTCCTCCCATTAGTTGTTTAATGGTCCACCACCATTCACGACTGGATGTGGCATGACTGCAGATCTTTGATCTGGGGGACGTTTTGCAGTCGGCTGGGTGCTGGGGGAGCGCTATTTAAAGGCATGCGCTTCCTGGTTTTTCCTGTCGGCAAAATATTCTGCCTATGCAGGTTGAGAGAGGGAGAGAGGCGTCTGGAGACATTTAACGCTGTCCTACAATGAGATTTGTTCCTCAGCAAGACTTTTCAACTTCCCATTTCTGTCAGTTTTATTACTACCACATTTAGAAGATTAAATGGAGGCTGTACTAGCATGGGGTCTTGTCCTCCAGCTTCACCGTCGGAGGCAGCAGAGGCGGAGAGAAAGAGTGGGAAATGTGGCCAGAGGGAGGAGGGCCAACGGCTCTGCACAGGAGACCTTACCCTCCCAGGGTATTCCGGGAGCAATTCTCATATATCCATCTGTCCGAGGAGCAGTGTTTTAGAAGGCTCCGCTTCAGCAAGGAGGTGGTCACAGAGCTCTGCCACCTCCTGCAGCCAGAGCTCCAGCCTCAGCTCAGGACCAGGACGTCTCTGTCGGTGGCAGTGACGGTGATAGCGGCTCTCAATTTCTATGCCAGCGGCTCCTTCCAGGCTTCAACAGGGGATATTGCGAACCTCTCCCAGTTCGCCGTCCATTGTTGCATCCGGGAGGTCACAAATGCACTATACAAAAGGAGAAAGGAGTACATCTCATTCCGCATGACCCAGACAAACAGCATGAATGCGCATGTGGCTTCGCAAGGATAGCGGGCTTCCCCATGGTTCAGGGCACCATTGACTGCACAGCATGTGGCATTGCAGGGCACCTCATGAAAATGCAGAGGTTTACCACAACCGCAAAGGCTTCCACTCTCTCAACGTCCAGTTGGTTTGCGACCACAGACAGCGCATCTTCGCCGTCAATGCCCGCTATCCTGGCAGCAGCCACGAAGCATTCACCCTGCGCGAGACTGGTGTCCCAGACCTCTTCCAACCACCGCGTCAACCTCGTGGCTGGCTCCTCGGGGACAAGGGTTATCCACTCTGCACCTGGCTAATGACACCGCTCCGTAACCCCAACACTCCTGCTGAGCTCGCATACAATGAGAGCCATATCGCCACTAGGTACCTGATTGAGCAGACGGTCGGCATGTTGAAGCAACGGTTCCGGTGTCTTGACTACTCTGGAGGAGCCCTGCAGTACTCCCCCAGTCGAATATCGGTTTTCATTGTTGTGTGCTGCATGCTTCACAACCTCGCAATTCTGAGACCCAGCCATTGCCACTAAGGATTGGTGCACCACCTCAGGAGGAGGAAGAGGGAGAGGAGGAGGAGGAGGCGGAGGAGGATGAAGAGGAGGATAAGCAGCAACAACTGCAAGGGCCGTTCGTGAACGCCTCATAAGTCACCGCTTCTGATGAATGACAGAGAAGATGGCTTTTGGGATCAACAAGCACATCATTACAGCCAGCTATTGCCGGGCAAAGCTCCAATGAGTAACACGAAGAAATTTGTAACGTTTCAATAAAATGTCTTATTTCTCTGACCAACTGTGTCTTATTAAGCACAACCAATAACAAACAAACACAACAATTCATCAACAAACAAAACTGGTTCTTCCCACATTGAAATAAGTCTTAACAGAGTGAACAATATATTTACATACACATCCTACTTTGGGACAAACATTCCCCTCATATGTTAGAGAAATTTTAGTTATTCGCCCTTCGAGAATGATCTCCCTCCTCTTCGCACTTCCCCCTCTCCCACCCTACTGCTCCTCTGTAATGTGGCCCCAGTGGCTGCAGCAAGGCTGGTGGAAGGCTGCTGAATGTTGGATCCAGAGACTGCAGATGGCCTTGAAGGACACCCTCGACCAGCTCTGGGCCTGGCGGGCCCGGCTGCAGACTGCACCAACTCTGCATTGGTGGCAGCAGTCTAGGCTGGCTGGGTTACAGGCTGTGGCAAGTGCAATGGCAGAGTGGCAGTGGTGGGAGAAGGAATGCTGTCATCCTGAGAGATGACAGCACCTTCCTGCTCGACCGACACACTGCCACTCCCCTGGGGCAGAACCTCAGCATCCGGAGCAATCTGCTCGAGCACAGATTGCTGGCCTGTTGCGGCACTGTGAGATCCCCGGTGGACTGTAGGCGACCCAGCGACGATGGCAGCAGTCAGTGCTTGCGTGGCATCAAGCTGAGGCTGCATGAGAGCAGTCTGACATTGGATGGCACCAACCAATGACTCGATTCCAGCACTAAGCTGTTGCATTGCCTCGGCCTGTGCTGCAATAGATGCTGCCACCTCACCCATTACATGGGGTCTGGGTCCCCACGGTCTCTGCAAGTCAACCAACCTCTGCAAAGAGGCAAGGATGGGTTCAAGGGTTTGAGCACATATGACAGCTGTGCTGGCGATGGACTCCCCCACGCTCCTAGCCAGTGCATCCATGCTCTTGGGCACCCTTGCCATTGCACGCATGAGCTCCGTATGCATGCTCATTGCCTGTGTAGTCATCGCCGCGATATCAAGGTCCTCATCCGAGTCCTGTGCAGCAGAACTCATGCGCACACTCACCCTCCGGGGAGATGGCCCCCGAGCTTTCCTTCCCCCTGGCATTGCTGCAGGCCGCTGGGTCCCGGAGCTTCACCCAGATCAGATCCAAACCCCCTACTCCCCTCTAGTGAACGCACAGCCCCAGTATCGGATGTCTCGCCTTCGGGAGATGCAGGCAGTGAGGCGCCGGCTTCGTGTTCCTCCTCCTCTCCCGCATCGCTGCCACTGGGAGGCTGAGGGACAGGCTGGTCAGCTGGTGGCTCACTATCTGAAAGCAGGAAGGCACAAGAGTGGCTTTAACGTGAGGGCAGAGGGGGCAGGAAGGGGAGCAAGGAATGGAGACAGTATAGTTAGATTGAAAGTGTAAAAGGCTGGTGTTGTGAGGGGGAAGTGGGAGGAGAGAGGAGAGAGAGATGATGAACATACCGTTGCTGTCCCCAAGGGGGTCGACCTCTCCAACTGCTACAGCGCCCACGACATGACTCGCGATGAGTCTGTGAACTCGCTCCTCCAGCTCTGTGAGGGGGTGCAGCTCCGCCTGACCTCCTGTGCATTGTTGCTCCCTTCCGGTTATGTGAAAGCTTGGCCTGCAAGAAAAAGGACAGCGTGTGAGTGAGTGTGCAGCCACGTGTTTGGCAGATGTGCCTACCATAGTTGAATAGCTGTTAATGTCTGCAAGGCGTGAGATGTGGATGTGACTTTTAGTTGATGGGCATAGTTGTTGGGTGAGTGTTGGGGATTTGGAACTTTACACCATCTGTGCAGAGTGAGGTTGAGATGGTGGGATGTAGAGGTTTTTCAAGCATGTACTCACCCTGACCACCCAAGTGAGGTCGTTGAACTTCTTGCGGCACTGGGAGTGAGTCCTTGGACCAGGCTTCTGGATGAAACGTACTGGGTAACCTCCCTCCACACTCTTGTGAACTCCAGGGGCAATGGCCTCCTGCCAGTGTCTGGAAACAGCACTGCCCGTTGGCATTCCACAGCGCCAACCAGAGCCACCAATGCCTGGTCGCTAAACTGGCGAGCTCTCTCCCTGGGCCTCTGAGTAGCCATGATAATCTTTGGTGAAGATTTGCACCTCCTTGCAGGCCCAGGTCAAACGCTGCAATGAGCAGGGTGAGGCTGTGCAGCATGATGGACCCTCCCCTTTAAGAACTGGAAGGCGCCAGTCTATCTGAGGACTAGGTAATTGACATCGCCTGAGCTTGAGTAGCGCTCTGAGGTAGCACCCCGCTCCCTGACGTTAGTGCCCTAAGAGAAGTGTGTTGCGCTTGATTAAGTGCTCCAATCACCTCCAGGGGCGCTGGAGACAAATTTCCCGGTTGCCGGCGATAATTTGCGCCGGGCGCTAAATTTTGCGCCTGGCCGATGTTAGCGCCACAAAATGGGCGATACTGAATTTTTCCCCCTTTATCTCCTATACTGTTTGACTGACCAGGGGGGAGATTCGATGCATCTCATTGGAAGCTGTTTTCACTCCAATAGCTCTCCATAGTTAACAGTTATCTCAGCAGCTGTTTACTGTATGGGTTCTAGCTCACCGCCACTTCTTCCCGCCTCTGCGCTGTCAGCGGCTGCTTTGGAGAGGGCGGTAAGAGGAGCGGCGAGCTCCAAAATGGATGAGCGTGCGTCAATTCGGCGTTGCACGCCAGGCTTGGACTAATAAGTGACAAGTAACATTTGCACCACACAAGTGCCAGACAAAGACCATCTCCAACAAGAGAGAGTCTAACCACCTCCCCTTAACATTCAGTGGCATTACCATCACTGAGTTCCCCACCATCAACATCCTGGGGTGGGGGGGGGGGAGGGGGCACCATTGATCAGAAACTCAACTAGATTAGCCACATAACTGTCATGGCTACTACAGCAGGTCAGAAGCTGGTTATTCTGCAGCAAGTAGCTCACATCTTGACCTCCACCCCACCCCCACCCCGCAAAAGCCTATCCACCACCTACATGACACAGGTCAGGACTGCAATGGAATATTCTTCACTTGCCTGGATAGATGCAGCTGCAACAACATTTAAGAAACCCAACACCATCCAGGGAAAAGTAGTCCGCTTGACCCTCTCCCTCCATTACTGGCGTACCATGACTGCAGTGTGTACTAACTACAGGATGCACTGCAGCAAGTCACCAAAGCTTCTTCGGCCGCACCCCCAAACATGTGACCTCCAGCACCAAGAAGGACATTGGCAGCAGGTGCATGGGAATGCCAGCACTTTCAAGTTCCCCTCCAAGTCACACACCATCCTGACTTGGACAAATATCACTCTTCCTTCATTGTTGCAGCCTCAAAATCCTGGAACTCCTACCAAACAACATTGTGGGAATACCTTCATCACATGGGCTGCAGTGGTTCAAGAAGAAGCTCCACTTCCACCTTCTCAGGAGTAATTAGGGATGGGCAATAAATGCCAGCGATGCCCACATCCCGAAGAATGATGAAAAAAAATTCTGTCTTGTGCAACTTTCTATATTTGCTGTTAATACTGTTCCATATAACCAAGTGATTGGAGGTGTGGTTCTGCAGTTTGTGACTGGTCCTGCCAAACCATGGCCCTCCCAAGATGGATCATTCCATTTCTGTGCAGCTTTTCAAATAACAATCTTGTAATTGTTGAACATACCAGTTAAAAAGGAAAAATATGCAGGAGTTTGCAATAAATCTATTTGCTTGGACACATGACAAAGGCAGAGTATTATTTGCTATGAAAAGGATTTAAATCACTTCGGACCTTAATTGTCAAGCTTGATGGCCACTCAAGGTTTGCAATCATTTCTGTGTTTTTGCTTTCTCAGGACTGGTGTATTGTCTGAAAGAAATACTGGTCTGCTGGGGTTAGCTTTAAGATCATTTTGGCCACTGATCTTTACTGTAATCTTCCTACCAGCGTAAATAATATTGCAGTAATTACCTACAGTAAAGTGATTAATATAGCTCTGTATTTTCACCTAAGGGAACTTCATACAGGTTTTAACAGCTGGACATTTACCCTCAACTAGGTTTAGCCATGTGTTCTCCTGTAACGTTAGGACATCACTACTATCATATTGCTTGAGGATTTGATTTTCATTTTTATCTGAGATATGTTTAGTAGACACAAATAGAAGTTTGTGGGTCTGACCTTAGTAAGATTACAGCCTGAGAATAAATTAATGTTGATTTCTTAGGCACTTCAGACATTATGGGAAAGCTGCCTGAAATATGTTAAAAAGGAAATGTGCAGAAGTGAAGCTGCATGACCCCAACATTTTTAGATTTAAAAATCAAAAGAATTCCTCTGCAAATGTGTTTACTAAAAATACATTTTGGTTTGAAGTTATTAGATTTCAAATTCCTTCTCAACTTTTTACTTCTAAAACATTCTTTCCTCTTCCTCAAGATGTGCAACATAATGGCACCACCATTGCATTGCAGGTAAAAAGATTAAAGCTCCAACTGGCGGATTTTAAAGCGGCCACTGGACTGCTGCAATTTTGGACATTGAAACAGTAAAAAGGAAGGCTGAGAGACCATCCTCATCATTGGATTCAGTTTCTGATTAAAAGGAGATGTTTCTGTTGTTTAGCGTTATTTTAAATTGTGCTGGTTGATGGGGCAGTGTGCAGTGCCATGGAATGCTAAACTGTGGGTTTGCACTTATAACTTGTAATGTGCAGCATTTCCAATCCTAGAGTGCTGTCATGAATCTTCTTTTATGCACGTCTCGGCAACTGTGCATGGGGTAGTATTGACAGAGGTTGGGAACAGGTAGGTCTGCAATCTGTCCTTTAAACTGGGAATAATGAATAGCACAAGGAGATTCGAGCAAAGGGGAAAAAGAACATTCTTCCATCGTTGAGTTAGTTTCCACTTAGGATTGATTGGGGCAGTCCAGGTTACTACAGTCCCCATAATGTTTTTCACTCACTGTGTTGCATCTGGAATAACATCAGCTGGAAAATACAGAACCTTGCAGGGTGATTACAATATTGAAAAACATAACTTTAAAATAAAATGAAATTCTAATACTTTTACAATGTATTCTTTTGAAAATGAAAGCTCATTTTGTAGGATATGAATTGTGATGTAGCAGCTTTAAATTTTGGATTTTTAATTGTGAACTATTGTACCAACAAATATACACAGCTTTAAAAGCAGATTAAATTCAGATGCAACACTTTTTAAAAAAAATAGTGTGATACTTGGTTTCAAATGTTTTGTGCAGTCACAATTAAAATCAAAGAAAGAAAATATCTTATAAGTACCACATGAAAAGGATATTTGCTTGTTTTTGGAATGACACTGTTAACTGTGTTGTTTGAACTTGCCAGAAACTGCGAAGCATTTGCTGGGAAAACGCTGGTCATTTCTTTGATCTCCCTGATTTTCTATCTTGGAAAGCCACAGGTGCAACTACAAGGTATTTGTTTACATAAAGTCTAGTATTGCTGCAATAAGGACTGTTTATTACTGCAGTGGGAGTCTTCTGGGAGAAGTAAATCATGCCAAAATTGTTGGGGGGTATTGCAGATGTAGTTTTGGCAACCTTCCATTCGGACTTTCTGATACTGGGCCAGCAGATGAGATCATCTTGGAGCTGAAGAGGACAAGCTAATCCTGGACAATGTGCCTTAATTTGACAAAGTAAAGACTGTTTGATGCGACAGTTTTCATAAATTCTCTTGTGGGGTGAGGGGTGGGGGCAGAGTTTGCAGGTGATATTGTGGATTGGACCCATAATATGAAAGAGAGCTGCTGTTCTCTTGGCTGACATTTGTTAACTCCCCCTTTCCACTGCCTGGCATGACTCAGTGCGTCTGCACTCTCAGTAAAATAGTGGTTTCATGTGAAATATGAGAGGCATATGCCGTTTTCTATTTCAAGAAAATGATCTCAAGGAGTGAATGTGTTGCTGTTAGCTGTTGTACACAGACCCAGGATGAAGCAGTTTAATGTTGGAAAGATGAGTGCAAACAACGATAGTTGTCAGTCACCATATGTAATGTTACCTTATGAGAAAACTAAATAGTAACTGGCACAAAAGACTATTGTAGGTTTGAACAAAAGCAAAACAAACTATTTTTAGAAATTCAGTTGTTGTACACAAGTACTATATAGAGTATTGTTTGAAAGCATTTTACAAGCAAGAAACTGAGTTGAGATAGAACACCTCATGGGATATCAATAGCAACACACATGAATTTTCTGTTTCACAAATGGGAGTGTTTTAACCTTGAATGGAATTTTTTGCTGCTACTAACTCCAATACAGTTTGGTATGGTTGCTTAAAATGTTACTGTTTTTATGAAAGCTAATAATATCCAAATGTAGCGTAAAGTATGTCCCATTCCAGAGCCTTGAACACAAAATCTAGACTGACACTCCAGTGCAGTACTGAGGGAGTGCTGCACTGTCGGAGGTGCCAGCTTTCGGATGAGACGTTAAACTAAGGCCCCTTCTGCCCTCTCAGGTGGACGTAAAAGATCCCATACCACTATTCGAAGAAGAGCAGGGGAGATGTCCAATGTGTCCTGGCCAGTACTTATCCTTCAACCAACATCACTAAAACAGATTATCTGGTGATTATCAAATTGCTGTTTGTGGGAGCTTGCTGTGCGCAAATTGGCAGCCGCGTTTCCTACATTACAACAGTGACTACACTCCAAAAGTAGTTAATTGGCTGTAAAGCGCTTTGGGATGACCGGTGGTCGTGAAAGGCGCTATAGAAATGCAAGACTTTCTTAAAATGTGACACTGAGTCACATAAGGAGATATTAGGGCACATGACCAAAAGCTTGGTCAAAGAGGTAGGATTTAAGGAGCATCTTAAAAGAGGAAGGAGAGGTAGAGAGGCGGAGAGGATTAGGGAGGGAATTCCAGAGCTTAGGGCCTTTGTAGCTGAAGGCACGGCCACCAATGGTGGAGCGATTAAAATCGGCGATGCGCAAGAGGCCAGAATTGGATTTACTGCTTGAAAGTATATATACCGCATAAAATTATGTTAAATATCTACTGATAGTATTATTGTATGATACGTACTGTTATTGTTACTTCCTAGAAATAAACATTGCAATCAATTGCACAGAACATGCTGGTGATGGTGTCCGTATTGACACCAACAGCCAAAAAGAAAAAAAAGTAGAAAATGCTCATGTACTCCATATTATATACTGTATTACAAATAAAAGTACATGGAATGATTAGAATACGTTAATCTATTCTCGCTTTTTACAAGGTTCACTCTTGTAGTTATGATGTCATCTGTGCTTCTTGAGATTAGAGCGCATGGTAGCTTGTCTGTTGTAACAAGTCCCAGCATTGATTTCTGTGTTATCCAATTGTTGCTTCATTCCCACTGGTAACTGCCCCACTAATAAGTGATTGCTAATTATTGTCTGTGATACTGTGTGCTTGATGCAGAAGCTGCACTTTTTTTTGGCAAGAGCGAAAATCCACATATATTCAAAAAAACTAAAAGTTAATGCACAAATAATAAAATTATAAAGTCAATTCACCTGAAACCTAAGTCTGATCATCATGTTGCCCATCCATTAAATACAGTTGAGAACTGTTCTATATCACAAAGTGATTTTTTTAAATTTAAAAAGTCACCATTACAAGAGGCTCCCTTTAAATTCTCTAAATATCTATCTAATCATGTGGAATTGCAATTTTAGAGAAACCCTTTTGGCATTCTGATGTGGAATTATACCAGAGTGACATCACCATCTGATAGTTTGTATTATTTTTGGCTGAATGAAAGTCTCTTCCAGGTTCCAACTACAACTGACGCAGGAGGAGTCCTCCAAAAGAATTTACATGTTTACATGTTGTATTGCAGTTAAGTGCATACTATATTGATTTTGTTAAGTAAAAAATAACTAAAGCCTAGAAAACATTGTTAGTGTGCTGTTCATGGGTTATCTGTGGGTTACTAAAAGCTTCTGGAAAAAAATACTGCTTGTTTACTCAAGATAAAGCTGTTTGTAGTCTGTGGGGTAAAATGTAGCTTTCCTCTCCCACACAGTGCATCAGCTAATGATAAAGCTACTTGCTTACTGATCAACACCTTCAAAAACAGATTAACTGATCATTGATATTGTGGTCATGATGCGGAGATGCCGGTGTTGGACTGGGGTGGACAAAAATGAGAAGTCGCACAACACCAGGTTATAGTCCAACAGTTTTATTTGAAATCACAAGCTTTCGGAGCTGCTGCTCCTTCCTCAGGTGAAGTAGGAGCAGCAGCTCCGAAAGCTTGTGATTTCAAATAAAACTGTTGGACTATAACCTGGTGTTGTGCGACTTCTCATTTTTGATATTGTGGGACATTGATGTGTGCAAATTGGGTGCTGCGTTTGCTTACAAAACAAAAATGACTACACTTTAAAAGCAGTTCTTTGGCTGTTCTTTGAGACATCCTGAGGACATGAAAGGTGCTATATAAATGCAAGTTAAATACTTGTATTTGCAATCTGCTTCTGTTTATCGTTGGCACATAGGTGTAACTGTCTAAATTAGCCTTTTGCCATCTTGGTGGCATTCATCCAATCTTCCAATTTGGTGGCATAGATTAATGCTTTAAAATGAAGGTGTCGTGAGAATTTCCAGGGAAGCAGGTGTTGACCTGCATGATTCTATGCTGGTGGTCATGTACAAAGCCCACCTCGAGACAAAAAGTCCCTTTTAGAAGCATAGCATAGAAGCATAGAAGATAGGAGCAGGAGTAGGCCATTCGGCCCCTCGAGCCTGCTCCGCCATTTAATGAGATCATGGCTGATCATCCAAATTCAGTACCCTGTCCCTGCTTTCTCCCCATATCCCTTGATCCCTTTAGCCTTAAGAAATATATCTATCTCCTTCTTGAATATATTTAATGAATTGGCCTCAACTGCCTTCTGTGGTAGAGAATTCCACAGGTTCACCACTCTCTGGGTGAAGAAATTCCTCCTCATCTCAGTCCTAAATGGCTTACCCCTTATCCTTGGACTGTGACCTCTGGTTCTGGACTCCCCCGCCATCGGGAACATCCTTCCTGCATCTAGTCTGTCTAGTCCTGTTAGAATTTTATAAGTTTCAATGAGATCCCCTCTCATTCTTCAAAACTCTAGCGAATATAAGCCTAATCGACCCAATCTCTCTTCATACGTCATTCCTGCCATCCCAGGTATCAGTCTGGTAAATCTTCGCTGCACTCCCTCCATGGCAAGAACATCCTTCCTCAGATAAGGCGACCAAAACTACACACAATACTCAAGGTGTGGTCTCACCAAGGCCTTGTACAACTGCAGCAAGACATCCTTGCTCCTGTACTCGAATCCTCTCGCTATGAAGGCCAACATACCATTTGCCTTCTTAACCGCCTGCTGCACCTGCATGCTTACCTTCAGCGACTGGTGCACAAGGACTCCCAGATCTCGTTGCACTTCCCCTTTTCCCAATCTATTGCCGTTCAGATAATAATCTGTCTTCCTGTTTTTGCCACCAAAGTGGATAACCTCGCATTTATCCACATTATACTGCATCTGCCATGCATCTGCCCAATCACCCAACCTGTCCAAATCATACTGGAGTTTCTCTGCATCTCCTCACAGCACACCCCCCAGCTTTGTGTCGTCTGCAAACTTGGAGATATTACATCTAGTTCCCTCGTCTAGATCATTAATATATATTGTGAATAGCTGGGGTCCTAGCACCGATCCCTGCGGTACCCCACTAGTCACTGCCTGCCACTCGGAAAAAGACCCGTTTATTCCAACTCTTTGCTTCCTGTCTGCCAACCAGTTCTCTATCCAAATCAGTACCTTACCCCCTATCCCATGTGCTTTAACTTTGCACGCTAATCTCTTATGCGGGACCTTATCGAAAGCCTTCTGAAAGTCCAAATACACCACATCCACTGGTTCTCTCTTATCTATTCTACCAGTTACATCCTCAAAAAATTCCAGTAGATTAGTCAGGCATGATTTACCTTTTGTAAATCCATGTTGACTTTGTCCGACCCTGTCACTGTTTTCCAAGTGCTCTGCTATTACATCTTTTATAATGGACTCTAGCATTTTGCCCACTACCGATGTCAGGCTTACCGGTCTATAATTCCCCGTTTTTTCTCTACCACCTTTTTTAAATAGTTCATATAGGATACAGCATTATGCCCAGGGGCTTGAATGGTAATATTGGTGTAGCTGATGACTTACCGGACTTCAGTGCCAGGTGTTCTGTAGAATTGTGTTGTCCTTTCATGTTGCTGCTGTTGGCCATATCAAGTACAGATATCTGGCATTGATGGAGGACATGTGCCTAAGAAGGCTAAGGTTAGTAGGGAGGCATTAACAGACCTTTGCCACCTCCTGAATAATTCATCTGTAACGTCCTTGATACTGGCAGCAAACTGACTGACATTGCAGATGTCCCCAGTGCTAGCCAGGAAGGAGCCTAATAGATAAAAACTGATGGTCACAGTGACTTTGGTCATTGATCGTGCAGTACAGATGTTACATGTTGTGTGGAGGTCTTCCTGAAGGAGGTGTCAAAGGCTTATTAATGCCTCCCTACTAACCTTAGCTTTCTTAGGCACATGTCATCCATCAATACCAGATATCTGTACTTGATATAGGCGACGTGTTGTGCAACAGAACAATGGGACTTTAAGGTATGATGCGGAGATGCCGGTGTTGGACTGGGGTGGACAAAATTGAGAGGTCGCACAACACCAGGTTATAGTCCAACAGTTTTATTTGAAATCACAAGCTTTCGGAACTATCGCTCCTTCCTCAGGTGAAGTAAATTGGATACAGAATCGTCAGAGCATATATAGATGGAAAAAAAAAGCATGTGTACTTTACAATTGCAGACCAATAAATTAAATCATCCTGACTATCTGCCGAGGTGTGATAAAGTTAATTAAGTCAGCCAGGAAGGTACCACATCAAAAGACATAGCAAGATACAACTGAGACAATGAGGTGAAGTCGCAGGGGTTCTAACGTGTCAAAAGCTGCCGTCTGTATGTAAAACGAAAAGCTTTAAAAAAAAATTTACTTTTTTACTGGGAAAATTTTTACTTTTTTACTGGGAATCACATCTGTGAACAAGCTAACGACGACTCGAGTCCGGATCACGTCATGTATCGTGACATAAACCCAAGATCCCGATTGAGACCGTCTGCATGAGTGCAGAACTTGGCTATCAGTTTCTGCTCGATGATTTTATGATTTCCATCAACCAACAGGGTACCCTACGTCGTCCAGTACTTCCCCGGAGCGGAGAAACTACGACATGTTCTTCGCAGCCTTCAACATGTCATCGATGACGACAAACACCTCGCTAAGGCCATCCCCACGCCTCCACTACTTGCCTTCAAACAGCCGCCTAACCTCAGAAGTACCATCGTTCGCAGCAAATTACCCAGCTTTCAGGATAACAGCGACCACGACACCACACAACCCTGCCATGGCAAACTCTGCAAGACATGCCAGATCATCAACACAGATACCACCATCACACGTGAGGACACTACCCACCAGGTACATGGTACATACTCATGTGACTCGGCCAACGTTGTCTACCTCATACGTTGCAGGAAAGAATGCACCGCGGCATGGTACATCGGCGAGACCATGCAGACACTGAGACAACGTATGAACGAGCACCGCGCAACAATCGCCAGGCAGGATTGTAACCTCCCAGTCGGGGAACACTTCAGCAGTCAAGGACATTCAGCCTCGGATCTGCGGGTAAGCGTTCTCCAAGGCAACCTTAGAAACACACGACAACGCAAAATCATCGAGCAGAAACTGATAGCCAAGTTCTGCACTCATGCAGACGGTCTCAATCGGGATCTTGGGTTTATGTCACGATACATGACGTGATCCGGACTCGAGTCGTCGTTAGCTTGTTCACAGATGTGATTCCCAGTAAAAAAGTAAAAATTTTCCCAGTAAAAAAGTAAATTTTTTTTTAAAGCTTTTCGTTTTACATACAGACGGCAGCTTTTGACACGTTAGAACCCCTGCGACTTCACCTCATTGTCTCAGTTGTATCTTGCTATGTCTTTTGATGTGGTACCTTCCTGGCTGACTTAATTAACTTTATCACACCTCGGCAGATAGTCAGGATGATTTAATTTATTGGTCTGCAATTGTAAAGTACACATGCTTTTTTTTTCCATCTATATATGCTCTGACGATTCTGTATCCAATTTACTTCACCTGAGGAAGGAGCGATAGTTCCGAAAGCTTGTGATTTCAAATAAAACTGTTGGACTATAACCTGGTGTTGTGCGACCTCTCAACTTTAAGGTATGCCATGCATGCCACTTGACATCTGTGACCTCCATGATACATCTCTGGGGACCCTCTTTAAATCATACCTCTAATTAAGCTTTTGATTGGCATCTATTTCTTGCTTACACATCTATAAAGTTTTTATATGTTAAAGGTGCTATATAAATGCAGTAATATCATCGTCGTCGTCACATTGACTGTCTGGTAGGATTTTTCAGCAATGTGTTGAATAAAGTGGTTGAGCATCACTCATGCAAGGATCTTTCCAGCAATAACAAGTAAAGAGATTCCCCGGTGATTATCACAGATAAAACGATTTCCCTTTCCCTTGTACAGATGGACAATTGAAGCATCTTTGAACTCCTAGGGGATCTTTCCTGCACGCCACATAGATTGAAATAGTTTGTTGAGGCGTTTGACTGAGTAGTCGCCACTGGTTTTTGTATATCTAAACTGGGATAGTATCAAAACCAGGTGTCTTCCCATTTCATAGAATTTAGAATTATACAGCACCGAAAGAGGTCATGCGGCCCATTGTGCCTGTGCCAGCTCTTTGAAAGAGCTATCCAAGAGCAGTTGGATAGCCTTTGCAGTCTCTGAGATAGTAGGTTGTTAATGGCAACGATGTTAAACTCCTTACGGTGTTTGGAAAGGCTGGAGACTATTTGTATCCTTACATACAGTCATTTACCTATAAGTGGCTTTTCCCTTTAAATATGGCCCGCGGCCCTTTAAGGCTAATGACGTTTTGATGTTTTGGATTTCCTGCCCACCCTCTGCTTGTTGAACTTCCAGTACCTGACACAGTCCAGCCTAGGAACTTGCTTTGAATAACAAATGAGGCCTGACTGAGGAAGATCTGGCGTGGTTGACTATTCCATTAATTCTGAGGAATGGAACACTTTTCCATTTCAGATACCCAATGTCAGTGTCAATCACTTTTGGGTATAACACACCAAGCAGCAGAATAAAGCTTTCTGTGCAGCAATAATATGCTTTAACCTCAACCTTAAAGGAGTACCTGTACTACACCAGTGTCCGTCTTTTTCCATTTTCCACATCAACCATCCTTTGGCCTCTCTGAGAATGGCAGCTAAGTGTTGATATTACGAAATCACAATCCCATTAAAGAGCCACACCCAGGCATGTGATCCCCATAGTTTTCTATCGAGTAATTTAAACTGTGGGGAACGGGTCCCCAAATTACCGATATGAGCTTCTGGTGGGCGAGGCTCTGCACTGGGAGCACAATTTCATTTAATCAGGCCTTTAGAGTTAAATTAAGAGCAGAGTTTGTTCTGTGGATACACAGTACTAGAAGTATATTTAATAGAATCATAGGGGCCAAAATCTTTGGGATGTGCGACGGTACAACTCCGAGGGAATGCCCACTGGAGAGGGGGAAACTGGATCTGCCGGGTTTCTGATCCATTTAGCAGTCATCCAAAATTCCGATCGGAGGCAGGTGAGTCTTTCTCCTGCGTGGCACCTTAACAAACACCTTTTGAAAATCCGTATACAGAATATCCGTGGTGTTTCTTTTATCAATACACTCCTTTACTTCCTCAAAGAAGTCTACTAAATTTGTCAGACATGTGTGGATAGCAGATACAGGGGATTTACCCTATTGTCTGGGCTGGATTGAAAATGGTGAAAGGATATTGTGCTAACCTCTTCACCATTTAGGTTTTGATCTTTTGAAAATTCCTATCACCAGCTGGATTTCCCAATTAAAAAGGTGATGATTTACAAGAAGCTGGGAAGACTCTGAGTTTCATTTTCACATTTAGCTAAAGAAAACTTGACCACTAGTAGTTACACTACATTCATAGTTAAAAGAGAAATTGAGAATAGTGACACGTTCTTAATAAGGTCCATATTTTCCTCTGTTGGTAATTTTGGCAAGAAGGAAGACATTCAAAAGCAGGAAAGCAAGACAGAAAGCAGTAACAGACTTTTTATATGTTTGTACTGCTGCTCTAAGTCTGGTTTGCATCCTAAAATGTGTTCATGGAAATTAGTGAAAACAAAAACCATTTTGCTGGTTAAAGGTTACTAAGTCTTTATTAAAAGGCAAATCAAAAACAAACTTGTGCAGAATTATGCTCGGGGGATACAAACAAAATCTGGGTTCTGAACTGCTGCACAGAAGTGACGTTAGCTTAATTAAAGGGAAGATTTCTTAGTACCACCACAACTTTCTAACAGTGGTAAAATGTTTGTGCAGTATGTCAATTTTATAAAACACTTGAAAAGACAATGAAGGTAATGTTCTGCACATCGAATGGAGGCAAGAAGTCTCATCCAGCACAAATTGGAAAATTGCAGGGAAGCTGTTTATGATTTTCTAATATATTTTACTGAGAGATGAGGTTTCTACCGTCAATTTGTACTTTGGAAATTACCTCCATGCTTTATCTCCATTAATCCATTAACATATTTGATTGTTCCACACACAGCATGGTACATATATAGGTTACGGACCACAGAATCAAAATCACTATTGGCATTTCTTCTGTCCACTAGGTTCATATTGGTTGATTAGAACTGCACTTTTTGTAGGCAGGTTATTATCAAAAGCAAATGTAGCAGTTTATGTAGTGCAGCAAATTCTAACGGAAAATTATACAATCATATGTGCCAGAGGTGCATGCACGAGATCACTCTTTGCTGGGTTCACAGTCTTTTTTGTGGCCAAGTTGCATTGAAATTGCTGTCGCAGATGAGGTGAGAGCCTCATTAAGAATTCAAAAATTATTTAAATTCTTGCTGGTCCATGAATCTCCAAGGTTTGCCTTTGAAGTACGCCAGGAAAAGCCCCGAAAAAATAGTCACAGTGGAAAGCTCTTCCTGGTGTTTGAGTTTCCTTTTCTTAAAAACTGTTGCTTCAGTTCAGGATTGCGTCTCAGATAATTTCATTGTTTACTTCTTGGCTTTTTTTTTTGCATTTTGTTTGGTTTATTTATTTATTCACTTTGAATTTCAGGCAGGCAGCATAAAACTAATTTTAAGCACTCAGGTATTACAATGAAGATTTCTCTTGGAAACCCCCTTGCCTTTGGAAGGAAGAATGAAAAAGCAAATTATTATTTAAATGGAGTGAGACTACAAAATGCTGCGGTACAAAGGGATCTGGGGGTCCTAGTACATGAAACAGAAAAAGTTAGCATGCAGGTACAGCAAGTAATTAGGAAGGCTAATGGAATGTTGGCCTTTACTGCAAGGGGTATGGAGTATAAAAGTAGGAAGTTTTGATGCAACTTTACAGGGCGTTGGTGAGACCGCACCTGGAGTACAGTTTTGGTCTCCATATTTAAGGAAGGATATACTTGCATTGGAGGCAGTTCAGAGAAGGTTCACCAGGTTGATTCCTGGGAAGAAGGGGTTGACGTATGACGTAAGGTTGAGCAGGTTGAGCCTATACTCATTGGAGTTTAGAAGAATGAGAGGTGATCTTATTGAAACATACAAGATTCTGAGGGGGATTGACAGGGTGGATGCTGAGAGGATGTTTCCCCTAGTGGGGGTATCTAGAACTAGGGGGCATAGTTTCAGAATAAGGGGTCGCCCATTTAAGACGGAGATAAGGAGGAATTTCTTCTCTTAGAGGGTTGTGAATCTTTGGAATTCTCTACCCCAGAGCGCTGTGGAGGCAGAGTCATTGAATATATTCAAGGCGGAGATTGACAGACATTTGAACTACAGGGGAGTCAAGGGGTATGGGGAGAGAGCGGGAAAGTGGTGTTGAGGCCAAGATTGGATCAGCCATGATCTTATTGAATGGCGGAGCAGGCTCGAGGGGCCGATTGGCCTACTCCTGCTCCTGTTTCTTATGTTCTTCAGGGAGTTTGAGTCTGCTGCAACTACTTGGGCGTTTTGGAGAAGATGGCCTAGAAATTCGTCTCAGACAGTGGCGCAAAACGGGTGGTATTGGATCAGCCGCCCGTTATACTCAGCGCCTGATATTCTGTTCCATTGACTGCAATCCGATACCGCCCGAGACGAATTTCTAGGCCGATGTGTCTTCTCCACTAATACTCACCAGGGAGAGTGTTCCTCTACTCAGGGTTGTGTCCTTGAATTATGTGCCAGCTGGTAAAAGCAGAAAAGTAATTTACGGTGCACGGTGACGGATGTGCTCAACAGGCAGGCCAATCTGGGTGTCAGTAAGTGACTATGTACCTGCAACTGGGCTGTGTTACAGTGACTTGAGGTGTGAGTGTGGTTGTGGCAAGGCTTTCAATTATAAATAGTACCTTGAATGTGTGTGCTCCATGAGATGCAGTGAAAACCCTGTAAGTTTGTGTGAGAGCTTGGCATGGGTGAGCAATACATCTGGTTGACAGACAACAGCTCAAGGCTATTGTACCTGATACATGGTAATGTTGGCTAGTCTTACCTCACCAGTTTCCTTAAAGTATGCTGTCTTCTTCTGCATCTATTCCCAGGTAATATACACAACATTGAGCCTGGTCACCACCACTTACCAGGCACTGCTGTTCTCTGAGGATGGTACCCAGAAGTGTCAAAATATTTTTATCCACTTTTTAAAAAATTCATTCATGGAATGTGCGCATCGCTGGCAAGGCCAGCATTTATTGCCCATCCCTAATCGCCCTCGAGAAGGTGGTGGTGAGCCGCCTTCTTAAACCGCTGCAGTTCGTGTGGTGAAGGTACTCCCACAGTGCTGTTAGGTAGGGAGTTCCAGAATTTTAACCCAGTGACGATGAAGGAACGATGATATATTTCCAAGTCAGGATAGTGTGTGACTTGGAGGGGAACTTGGAGGTGGTGGTGTTCCCATGCGCCTGCTGCCCTTGTCCTTCTAGGCGGTAGAGGTCACGGGTTTGGGAGGTGTTGTTGAAGAAGCCTTGGCGAGTTGCTGCAATGCATCTTGTAGATGGTATGCATCTTTGTACTAATCTCAAACAGCAGAACCTCCACTTGGCTAGCAATGCAACAGGGTTTCAGGTGCCAGACTGTCCTCCTCTGCTGCTTTCCCACAGCCTTTGTTTTGTGCCTGTATATTGGGTTTCCTTTCACTTCATTTTTGCCAGACATTTCTTCCTCGCCCCCCCCTTAAAATGTAATTTAAGTCTTTCCAAAGGTGCTAAGAATTTATGACCACATAAATGGCCATTTATCTTTAAATGGCTGCATCCTTTAAATTTCAGCTCAACCATGATTTTGTGGTCATCCCCCCTCCCCTGATAAGGCTAGCTCCAAGGCCAAAGCTGTAGGGAAACTAATGGTAATTGTGCAAATGGTTAATCTTGTTAAAATTGAGGGCAGCCATAGGCTAGGCATTCAAGCTTAAACGTAGTCTACAAAATCAGGCCTTTACCTCCATAGCTCATGTACTGAAAAAACATACTGGAGAGCAATATTTGAACTATACTTCAAATGTTACTGGCAAGTACTACTTCAATAGTCTAGTGTCTCCCACATGTATTCAACCTCAGCTGCAGTGATTAATGATAAAGAAATTAAGAATTTTAACCAAGGACTTGTGCTTTTTTGTACCTAAGCAATTCCCTTGCAAAAAAGATGGATTTTTAACTTCTCCACCAACATCAATAGACTTTTAAATAATCCAGTCCTCTGGGAAAGAGTGAATATTTTTAATGGCAGCAAAATTTGGCTCCTTTGCACCTGATGCGGGGCGCTAACGGGGTGCAAAGGGCTTATCCAAATACAAAAGCAAAGGGCTTATCGCCTGGGGCCTCCTGAGAAATTCGGCGGGGTGCTACTGAGGCACTAGCCGATAGCTCCGCGCCCCTGTCGGTAGTGTTCTGGGCCGCTGGCGATGACATCATCGCAGTGCGCCGTGACCCCTTACCGCCCCGGCGCGTCCCCTTACCACCCTGCGGCAAAAATTTGGCTGCACCCTGCAAGGCTACCGCGGGTAGTATCAGCGCCAGCCTCACGGGTCGCGAGCCGACCTCCAATCGCGGGGCGCTCATTAAAGGGAGGTGTGGCCGTGACCTACGCCGCCAATTTATTCCTCTGTGGCGGCCCTTGGCGTGGTCCGTGGCCGCCATCGCGCAGCCCGGCACCACGCCGCCTTGGTGGGCTGGTGTAGGCCATTGGAGGCCCTGCAGAGCTCGCGGCGTCCCTCTTCTTTAATGGAAAGGGAGGGGCGCTGAAACACGTCAGCGCTACGCAAAGCGGCTGTGTAGCGCTCCAGCGCTACCGTGCTTTGTGCCCCCGATACCGCCCCAAGAGGAAGTGGGGTGCCCGAGATAGCGCTCTGCTTCCTCACTGGGGCGGTAAGCCGAATTTAGTGGCTGGGGCGGTACTTCCGTGCCGGGCACTAAATCTCCGTCGATAATTTGGTTACCGCCCCCACATGAACAAAAGTCTAGTGATACTGATACAGAAGATATAAAATGATTTTCTGGGGGAGATTGTTTTGAGTGCAATAAAGCACAAATCCTTTGTTAAAATTCCTATTTTTTTGAACAAACACTGCATATGAGGTTGAAACATTGGGTTAATTAAGCAGTTCATTGCTGGTAACATTTGAAGAACCATCTAAACACTGCTCTCCAGTACGATCCATAGTGTATGAGCTATGCAGTTATAAATCATGCTCTAGATAAACTGCTATATTTTCTTTTTGTACTAATGTGATCTTGTAAAGAAAACAAGAACTTCCATTCATGTGGCAACTTTCACATCCTCAGGATGTCTCAAAAGCCGTTAACAGCCAAGGAAGTGTGCTCAATTTTATATCGGCAATGTGGCAGCCAATTTGCACACAGCAAAGTTTTATAAACGACAATGAGATAAATGACCAGAAGCAGCCATCTGTCCATTCTTTTAGCTCCTTCAAATAGTTGTGGCACTGTGGACTGTTGCATGATGAAATCATCATGGCTGCTGCCAGGATATCTTGCAGTCATCTGCGTAATTCTTTTCTGGTGGTCCATGACCACCCTGGACGTTGACAGAATGGTACTCTTTTCAATCTATATATGCAATAGACTGGCATTCTTTGCAATTCACATGTATGCCATAAATTTTTTGTCATACCAGGACAGGCATGGTGTTTTACTCATGCAGTGGTGAAATGAGTAGGGAATCTGAAACTTGAGTCTGAAGGAGATTAACAGCACTGGTAAGAAACCCGCTTGCACGGTGCAAAACTTGGCTCACAACAGTCATGTCAAAAAATTTGCACTCTTAACATTCCCAGTACTCTAGAGGCCATAATTACAGTCATTGTATGCACAGCTTTACCTTGCATCAGACACAAGCTATACTTGACTCCAGCCTGCTTGTTGCTTTAAGGAATGTTAATTTGCAGCACTCACATCTTTGCCCTGATGTGCACCATATTAATCTCCCCCCCCACCTCCCCCAACCCCACTCACACAATAAAATCAGTAAATTATATTAGTGGGACTTCATAAACAGATTTGTATATAATATAATTTCCAAATCGAAAAATGCTTGCAGTAATGGGGTAACTCATAAAAGTTGGCAGTATTTTAAACCATGAAAAATGTTTAGACTTACAGTATTTAATAAGGATTACAGATGTTCTAAAGTGTTATGCAGAACAGATGCCACATTACTTTGTGTCTTATTGAAATCTGTATCAAATTAAATTTCACTGCACCGCCCCTCCCATCTCCATCCTCAAACTTTGCTGGTTGTAACAAATTTCCACAAGATGGTCACAGATTAAAAGCAATGAAAATACCAATTTTTCTGTTATACAGAGATGACAATTTTCTTATAAATAACATTTCCCAAACTTAATGTTCACAAATGGGAATTCAGGTGCAATCCCTTCTTTGATTTTTGGAATACGGAATGAATTGACCAAAATCAAAATTATACTTCAGATTCTTTTCTCTGCCTTTGTAAAGAAAGTCATTCATAACAATATGGATACGCCGGTCGACAATATCTTAGTCAGTTATTGCTGAGTAGAGGGTGCAGCATATATTAAGAAGCAACTGGCATTACAGCTGCAGTATTTCTTTTTCTCATGAACCATTTTGTCAATTGTATGTTTATTTCATATATTCAAATCAACACAGCTTTAAAAAGGTGAAATGCCAGCAAAAGCCTACCACAGTACAAAAAGGCCATTGCTTGTTTTTTTTATTCTTAGCATAACTTTTGGGAGTACTAAATCCTTACCGAGGCAGAGAAATAAATTTGGATGCTTTTAGCCAGTTTAGCAGTTCTTGTTCCATTGATGTAAAAATGAACATGTGAAGGCTCTGTGTGGCAGTCTCATCCTCAGGTTGAAGTTTTGCATGACCAATACTGTTGCAGATTTAGGGTTATTGGGAGCGTTAGTGAGTTTTATTATCCGTGAACCAAAGAGGAGTAAGTTAAATGTTGCAATCTAGCAAGATCTGCTGTGTTAGTCTTTTGCCTAAGTCACATATACTAAACCATACAGATCCCAGGGTTGATCCTAGCCTGTGCTGAGTTAGCAGGTTGCAGGAGCCAAAATCCATAATTTAAGCTGCAGGTATATCCAACATTCTGTCAAATGTGGAGCCGAAGATCATGGCAAACTTCCTGAGATTTTCCCTCATTTGCTGTGGAGAAATTGCAGGCTATGTACTGGTACTCCTATTGCTTAATCTGTTTAAGTTGTTTTAAAACTATGTATACAGTTGTCACAATGACATGGAGGCACTCTACTCCCCCATACCAAGTTCACAGTGTGGCACTCTTCTTTCCTCTATCCCCACCGTTCACACTGGGACTGTTTTCCACCCCTCCTTCTCCCAGTTTACGCTCTCTCTCTCTCTCTCTCTCTCTCTCTCTCTCTCAATTCAAGCTCCATTCTTGTTGCCCATTCCACTCAATTTATGCAGGCACTATTCTTCCTATTCACCTAATTTCATGCTGGTTTTCTTCCCCTTTCCCCAAATCAAATTGGCACCCTTCTCCTCTCTCTCCAGTTCATGTTGGCACTCCTCTCCCTCTTCCCTTCCAATTCAAGCTGGCATTCTTCTACCCTTTCCCCAAGTTCAAACTAGCACTATTGTTCCCTTCCTCCTCAATTCAAGCTCCCACTCTTCTCACTAAGTTCCCCTATTTCATGCTATGGACTCTCCCTTACTTCCTCCCTCCTCAGTTCATGCTGGCATTCTTTTTTTCCCACACTTCCTTCCAGTTCATGCTGGCAGTCCCCTTCTTCCCTAGTTTACACTGGCACTCTCTTCCAATCTCTCATCTTCTTCGCACCACTTCTGGTTCCTTCACCCACATCCTTCAACCTCTTGGAACCGCAATAGGTGGAAAACATTGGACGTGCCACTGAGGAGAGGAGCCAGAAGCAGCACTAAGTGAAGGAGCTGGAACCAGCACTGTGTGGGAGGAGCCATAAGTACCACTAATTTTTGTCCACAAATGTGGATAATTGGAGACATGCTGCATGTCCTTATGAAACAGAGACTGTTAACAAGAAACCTGGCTATTTTTCCTCCTTCCTGGCCTAAGAACTGTGATGGTTAGAGAGATCTATCATATTTCAAATCAGAAAAAAAGTCTGAATTGGGCAAGTAAAACAGCAGTGGCAGGACTGCTGTAAATTGGGCACTGGCCATGCCTGGAACCAAATGAGCTGACATTGCACAATAATTTAGTGGTTCTACCGGCACATTATGCATGGATTCCTAGTAGATCGCAGGGGTAGGATTTCCAAGGCCACCAGCTTGTGTGGCCAAAACTCAGATGAGAAGGTAAGACAAAAGGCTCCAGTGGAAGGACAGGCCCACCCAGGAAAAATATTTAAAACTTCCTCCTGGCTGTCCCCATGAGACTCGTGTACTTGAAAATCTGCCCGAAAATCATAACGGGGACATCAAAATTAATTCTAGTTGAATAGTCCTGGCGCGTGCCCTGGACGCCTATGCAGGATTCTGCATCCTCGCCACCGACTCCATCCCCCTCCTTAGCCACTGTCACAGGCTATTTGCGACCTAGCTGTCATATTTGACTCCAAGCTGAATTTCCAACCCCATATCCTCTCCATCGCAAAGACTGCCTACTTCCACTTCTGTAATGTCACTACCTCAGCATATCTTCAGCTGAAATTCTCATTCATGCCTTTTTCACTTTTATGCTTGGCTATTCCAATGCCCTCCTGGCCAGCCTCCCATCCTCCACCCTCTGTAAACTTCAGCTCATCCAAAACTCTTGCTGCCCATATCCTATTCCACACTGTCCTATTCGCTCATCATCCCTGTTCTAGCTAACCTACATTGTCTCAGTTTAAAATTTGATTCCTTCATGGTCTTTCCCTTCCCAATCGCTGTAACATCCTCCAACGCTATAACTCCCTCCTGAACTTTCTGTTCTTCTGATTCTTGTTAATTCGTTCCCTTCCTGGGTCCTATCAGGCTGTGCCTCCAGCTGCCTCGGCCCCATAATCTGGAATTCCCACCCTCAACTCCTCCGCCTCCCTCTTATTTTTTTAAGACCCTCCTTAAAAGCCACCTCTTTAACCAAGCTTTTGGCCACCCCTCCTAATATCTCCTTTGCCCGGCGTCCCTTTGCTTTGATTATGACTCCGTGAAGTGCTTTGGGGTGTTTTCTATGTTAAATGCTCTATATAAATGTAAGTTGTTGTGGTGAAGCACAACAGTTAAATTTGAGACTACCTTAGATCTTTTAAATCTAATCTATTAATATAGAAATTAGCTTAGTAACTAAGGTTTTAAACAATGGTGTAATCAGCCAGGACTTGGAAGTGCTTGCCGGACATTATGGAAACCACAAGTACGTTCTCAGATGTTCTACATGTATGAATATATGCAAACTATAGTGACTACATACTGTACAATTCAAGTTTCCACAAATGTTAAGTATTAAATACACACATGCACAGACAGTTTAGTAACATGTTATATTGACTGTCAGAAAGACAGAAACCAAAATTGTTAGTAAATTACATACTGAGCAGAGGTGCATCAAAACAGATGTGTAGCTGTTTGATCATTATTAGGTAATGTGTAGCTTAACTAAAATATTTAGATTCTACTATTTCATTTCATATATATGGTTTATTTTAAGATCATCTGAATTGCAGTTTTTTTTTTAATTTAGAAGAATTAATCCATTTTCCACATTTGTGGTCTTGAGGAGGTGGTAGAAAAGATCTTTTCAGTTGTGGGCTGGATAAATTCCACTAACCTTCCAGGGAGTGTTTGTGCTCAGTGAACCCATGTTGTGTGGGCATAGTGGGCTGTGGGAGAGTAATTTTTTTTTTTATACGCTGTATAATCTACTTGACACAGTAAACAGCAGACATCATGGAAAGAACGTGGGTGGAATTACGGAGCACTGTATCCACACTGTTTATTTTCAGATAGTCGGCTAATTTTATTCACCTGCAAACAGCATAACCCATTACCACAAAAAGTTATCGCTGCAGAATTTTCTGCACCACAACTGAATGCTCCCTTATCTAGAGGGATTCTCATTTTTTAACAAGAGAAAACATATCTGGGTTGGACGTGGATAGGGAAATGGCAACGTCAGCAAATCATCACGTTTTGGGCTTCTGTTGGTTTCCTCCAGTTTCCAAATTGGTATCGTGTCTTTCCTGAACCTAAAATAATGCAGCCAATTGCATGTGTGACTCAAATGGATATCACAAGTGCTTGGGACAGTTAATGGATAGAAGGAGTGATTCTGAGATCTTGCCCTTTCAGCGCAAATTTACATTCACATGAGCATGAGTCCGAGAATCAGACTGCGATAGTGTAGCCCGAGTTCTGACCCACATTCCCTACAAGCGTGGCTCTCCTGATGGGAGCACGGGAGTGCAGAATCAGACCGAGCATTTTTAATGCTCTTTTACAAAATATTATGACACCACTTTCACTTGTTTACATGCTGTCCTTGGCGTATTTTTACTTATGGATTTGTACAGAGACCTGTACAAGAAAATAACCAAGTGAGTACAGGAAAAATAGACAGAAAAAGTGTTTATAATCTACAGGAAAAAGTTGCAGATAACAGTAAAACAGTGATAGGAGCAAGGTAAGATAATGCAGTTAATGCTGCAGGGGCAATTTAGATCAGTTATGAAATTGGGCAGACAAATGGCACATTAAATTTAATACTGGTAGATGTAAAAAACTCCATATTGAGTGAAAAATGTACAAGTATCCAACAAATAGAATTAAATTAGCACAGGGACATTATGAAAGGAACCTGGGAGTTACAGTAGACTCATGTTCTTTCATTGTCTAGACATTGTGATGTAGTAATTAATAAAGCTAATAAAATGTAGGAACACACAGATTGAACAGTAGAATACAAGCCTACCGAGGTTACTATAATGCTCCAGTCAAATTAGACCAAATTAGTACTGTGTTTAGTTTTGGCCATGCTACAAAAAGGAAATACATACATTAGAGAGGGTGTAAAGAAGAGCAAAAAGAGTGATCTCAAGTGTAAAGCAGATAGGCTTCAAGAAAAGATTAGCTAAGTTCAAGTTATGCAGCCCAAAGAGGCCTCATTGAAGTTTATAAAATATTAATGGTATAGATGACGCAAATCCAGCAAGTTACTTCAGAGTATATCAGGCTGGTAGGTTCAGGGGATTAATTTAAATTATTGGAAACTAAATTTAAAACAGGTATTGGATATTTATTTTTAACTCCAAAATTTGTAAATGTTTGGAATAATCCACCAGACAAGTTAGTAGAGGCAATGGCATTAACAGAGTATAAAATTAAAATGGATGCTAGGCTGCGAGAATTAGGGTACCAGAGGGACAATCTAGATGGGACAAATGACCTCTTACCATTCATCATTGTCCTTATGTTAAGTTTATTCTTAAAGAATGAGTTACTGATGTGAAACAATATCACTAATTTTCACATTTTAATTCAAAAATGATCTGATTAAAGAAAATAAAAAGAACTTGCATTTCTATAGTACCTTTCACATCCTCAGAATGCCTGAAAGTGCATTATAGCAAAATAATTACTTTTGAAATGTAATCATTGTTCCAAACACAGCAGTTAATTTGTGTACAGCAAGGTTCCACAAACAACAATGAGATAAGTGACCAGTTAATCTATATTTTTGGTGGTGTTGGCTGAGGGATAAATGTTGGCCAGTACACGAGGTGAAATCTCCGATACTGTTTTCATCCCTGGTTCACAATACACGACCCTGCCAGGCGGTGGCTTGTGCCAGGCATGTGCCCGGGCATGCTAAAAGCCTGGAACAGCAAAAAGGGGCAAATTAAGGGTTTCATAGACAACATTCATATTGGGTGTGCTGTGTCTGTCTAATGCCCGATGGGGAAGGGGGAGAGCAAAATCGCTCTCCTGATCTTAAAATTAAGTTTCATGTTGATTTATTTTTAAATATCTGATACTGGTTTTCATTTATTCATTTGGAACGACAGGATCCAATTTCTCTTCTGGTTGCATGCATGAAAAAGGGCAAGTAAATCTGGCATACATGGTGTCAATTTATGTTTATCCATACATAATTAAAAAAAAATTCTACTTGGACATTACATTGCAGGAGTTTATAATACCAACATATGACAACATGCGCACACATATAGACTGTCGGTGGACATTTTAACAACTGGGTGTGGAAGAATGAAACTTGACTAAGTAGCCCTTCTCCATTTAAGGATTTTAAAAAATGGTTTGTTTTTTGAAAAACAAAATTCCTTATGCCTGATAGAAATAGAAATCCTTTTGTAATTTTCTCTCCTCTTACTGGTTTTACTGAAACAGTAAGCGAGTACCTATTCACCGACCATAGATCTCTGGGAATGTTATTTTGTAACCACAGGAAGTAAATGACAACAGCCTAGATGACCTTAGATTTTCCAGAGAGAGCGGCAAGAAATAAAATCGGAATAAAAATGTATAAGTAAAATATAAAAGTCAAGTGCCTCATTGGTATTTACCTTTAAGATCTCAGCACGGATGTTTGAATATACAGTGATATACAATACCCATTGCCTGCTTGCGAATGGATGGATATCTCTTGTGGACTGATCTCTTTCCAGCACCTACCTGCTTGGACAAGCTATCCAAATTTACAAAAAAATACTCTCACTTGTCTCTGATTTCATTACATAAATTCTGAGAATCCAGTTTCAGATTAACCTACAAGACAAATGCAAAATAGAAAAAATAAAAAGTCAGTGACTTGGGAAGTCGTGGGCTTCTTTCCTCGTCAACATTTATAAACATGACCCTGTGTTGGCATCACTAAGGGAGAGTCAAAGGGCCGGAATTTTCCAGGGTCCGTGCGTCTGTCTGCGGCAGTGACCCAACCAGCAGAGGTGGGCGACCCAGTTTAAAAGACTATTAGCTTGTTGTCAGACCCTTAGGAGTATTTTTAACCTTACCTTTCCAATTTCACTGGAAGCCCACGGTACTCACGCTATTCGGGAACCCCGTCTGTCAACCTGAGGCGGGAGTTCAGTGGCCATTGATCCAGCTGATTAGTTGACAGCATCAAATGTAGTATAAAAGCTCCCACCTGACAGCTGATCATTTTCCTCAGGCAGAAGTTGTTGCTCACTGCATTCCCAGCAAAGTCTCCATCCAGTGTCACCTCATTGGAAGAACTTTCTCACCATTGACAGATTACTTCTGTCATCTCTATTTGACCTGCCATCTATTTCATCAGAATTGGACCACGATGAGGCCCAACTCCAGCAGCACCAACAACAACACCGCCAAAGTCTCCTCAACACCCTGATGCTGCACAGGACAGAGGTCATTAGCGCAGGGCTGCACCGCGCTGGAGGTGATACCCGCAACACAGGGTATATAGGTAGAGGATGACCTTCCTCAACATGACTGAGCAGCAGTGTCAAAGGAGGCTCAGGCTATCGCGCCAGGTCATTACAGACATTTGCACATTGCTGGAGGAAGACCTGCAGCCCAGAGGAGCGGGTGGATACACCTTATCAGTGGCTGTCAAAGACACCAGCACCCTCAACTTCTTCATCTCAGGCTCTTTCCAGGGATCTGCAGCAGACATTTGCGGCATCTCGCAGTCGGCCGCCTACAGATGCATCACACAGGTCACCAATGTCATGTTTTTGACAAGTCAGCCAATTATATCAACTTTACCACTGATGAAGCCAATGTTATTGAGCGGGCCCTCGGCTTTGCCACTCTGGCTGGCTTCCCACGGGTGCAGGGCATCGTCGACTGCACACATGTGGCTATCAGGGCACCCCATCATCACCCAGGAGTCTTTGTCAACCACAAGGACTTCCATTCCCTCAATGTGCAGCTCGTCTGCAGCCATAGGAAGATCATCATGCATATGTGTGCCAAATTCCCTGGTAGCTGCCATGATTCTTGTCCTTCACCAGTCCAGCCTCCCTCAGCTCTTCGCACCTCCAAACAGACTTTCTAGCTAGCTGCTTGGGATAAGGGTATCCACTGAATACGTGGCTCATGACACCCTTGAGGAGGCCAAGTACTGAGGCCGAGGAGAGATATAATGAAAGCCACATCTCCATCAGATGTGTCATAGAGCAGACAATAGGCATGCTGAAGATGCGCTTCAGATGCCTAGACAGATCTGGAGGAGCCCTTCAGTACGCACCAACCAGGGTCTCCAGAATCATCGTGGTCTGCTGCACCCTGCACAACGTAGCGCAGCAGCGAGGATTAGCGCTGCATGAGGAGCAAGGCACTGAACACACAGCCTCTTCAGAGGAGGAGGAGCAGGAGCAGGAGCATCAGCTGGAAGATGAGGAGGAGCAGGAACCGGAGGAACCTGCGATGCAGATGGCACTAGCACTTGAGCACGTTGCTGCCCGGGAGGGCCTCGTTTATTTAACTTTATGCAGTACACCCATATGGCTGCCACATGCTTCGCCAGGTTGGCAGCACCCCACAGCCACACCATAAAGAATCCCTACAATGACCAATCCATTCCTTTCACAGTCACCACCATTGCTGGAGGTAACATTATGTCTGACCTTTCACTCCAACTAACTAAGCCACTTCCAAAGGTGCACACAATTTTGTCCAATGCCGGAAAGTTTTGAAAATAAAGAAATTAATGGTTCACATGACATTAACTGAAACTTCACATTAACATTGAAGAAAACACCCAAGTGGCTACCCTTGTGAATCTACTTGTGTGGCATCTTTCTCTTCCGTGTGCTTCTACGTGGTGCTACCTCTGTGGCTTCAGCAGAGGTAGAGGCAGCCTGCTCACTTCCCTGCTGCAACTGCTTAGACACTTTTGGCGGTTGTCCTCTGGGTTTTGAAGCCAAAGTCTGCTCCTCCTGCGACTGTGCAGGGGCAGACTCAGCCATCGCTGTCTGGGGAGGCATCTGGGGCTCTGACTGAGGGGGTGGCAACAGGGGAGAAGAGTGAACGTTTTGAGAGGAGCCCCCACTTCCATGTGCCCTCTCACCATCATCCCTCTCATGGGCCACTCGCACTTCCCTGCTAGCAAGGAGCTGGAGAGCACCTTGCTGAATATCAGTGGGACTATGAGGACCCACGTCTACACTGACATTCCTCGTAGAGAGGAGGTCTGTGAGCCTCGACCATCTATTCTCCATAGATAGCCATCTATCCTCCATAGATAGCCATCTATGCGCCATGGAGACCATGTGCTCCTGTGAGTGGCGCATTAGCTACTCCATGTAGGTGGTCATCCGATCCATGGAGGAGCCTACAGTTGCCATCGCCTGCACCACGGTGGTGCTCATGTTGAAAATGGACTCCTCCATTCTCTGAACATTTGCAGACATCGCAGTCGCAAAACCTGTCGGAGCCTCCTGCACTTCTTCCTGCAGCTCCAGGAATGCCCTCTTTCTGGATGGCTCCCGAGGCTCAGCGTCTTCATGCAGCTGAGCAGAGCTAGGAGTGTCCTGCGCCCTCCGA
This sequence comes from Squalus acanthias, assembly GCA_030390025.1. Taxonomy (NCBI): domain Eukaryota; kingdom Metazoa; phylum Chordata; class Chondrichthyes; order Squaliformes; family Squalidae; genus Squalus; species Squalus acanthias. The sequence continues at coordinate 46,789,434 of CM059439.1, read as the reverse complement.
CGAGGAGTCTCCACTGCTGTCCCTGTCTCCACCATCTGCTCTTGCTCGGTTGTGATTTGTGAGACGCCAGGTGACAACACTACTCTATCTTGTGAGGGACCCACCGAGGTGTGCGTCTCTGCGCTGGGGCAGAGTACGCTTATGTCTGGTGACAATGTGCCCTCAGAAGCTGGAGGCTCCTCTGAGGAGTCATCTTCTTCTTCCTCCTGGACAGTGGGTGGGGGTGCGGGGGGCGCTTTTGATGGACCTGTGGGAGAGTAAAGTGATGAGTTTGATATGTCATGTACACTGGGTACAGATACCATTATGCACATGATGACCATTCAGTGGCTGCTGACATCAGTTCCCATATGAGTGACTGATGTATGCCATGTAGCTGTATGATATGTAATTATGTCAGCAAGTTACTGAGATGACCCCTCTCTCCGTCTCCCACCTCCAGGTGCTTGGCGACTCCCAACAGCTCTAAATCAGCCTCTTCTGCTGTTGTGAGGGTAGCCCTTGACAGCGTTCCACTTTCAGTTCTCTCCCTCGCCCTCTTATTGTGGGCTCTTTTTTCCTGCAAGGAGTAAAGAAGAGAAGGTTGAGTTAGAGTGATGGAATGAGTGTAAGGAATGTATTGTTTACATCTGTAGAGGGTGACTATGATGGAGTGGGGTGGCAATTCCAAGTGGCCTTGTGTGTTGTTGTTATTATGATTGCACTAGGATGAGGGTGAGTGTGATGGGTGGCTAGTAAGATGGGGATGTGATAATGTAGATAGAGAGAGAGGGATGGGTGGAAGTGCAAGGTAAGTTGGTGTGAATAATTATGTGCAGGAGTAGGGTTGGGAAGGCAGAGTGATGGGGATGTGATGAGAGGCACAGCAGGATGAGGGTGAGTGTGGCTTTGTACTAACATTTCCTGATCTAACAAGATCATTGAAGCGTTTGCGGCACTGCACCCAAGTCCTCCTGACCACATCCCTGGTATTGACCTCCTCTGCAATTTGGAGCCATGCTGTCTTGGTCTGCTGGGGAGGTCTCTTCCAGCCATCCGCAGGGAAGGGGACCTCCCTGTGTGCTCTGACTCCCTCCACAAGCATATGGAGGGAGTCATCGGAGAACCTGGATGCAGCCCTCTGCCTCTGTGCAGTCATCTTTGCTGGTCTGGGCAGCAGTGGAATTGTGCAGTGCACTGACTGCACACTCCTCGATGAACCTTCAAATGCAATGTGGCCACGGCTCCTTTAAATATCCCGGCTGAAAACATCGATGACGTCACCAGACCCGCACCATTTAATTGGGCCGGGTAACGCTCAGGGCGGGCTTAATAGGCCCTATTGATGTAAAGTTGTTTTGTGGAGCGGGATGGAGCCAGCAACGGGCTCGCGATCCGCCATGGCCACCGCCCGCACCGGACCCACCCAGGTCGGGAAAATTCCGGCCAAAGTGGGATCAGTTATCAAAGCTCTCTTGAACTGTTGTGAAATAGTAACTAACACCAGTTGTGTTATGTCAATAATCAGGGTCTTAGCATCTAACCAATTAAGTACCAGCGTTTAATCTACAAAAGTGCAGGAACCTTCTGTTCTACATTGACAGTGAGAGGTGCTGGAGGGAATACTGTTACTGTGACAAATTTGCTGTCCTACTTTTCAGACAAGTAAAAGACATGGGTCTTGAGTTAAATCTCAGTTAGTAATAACAGTGCCAGTGGTTACTAGGCTTACTTACCATTTGGGTTATTTATCACTTCTGGTAACCATCAACATTATAAATATTTGAAATTGGACCCAGCAGTGCCCTACTGATATTTGGAAAGCTTTTGGGCCAATTGGCAACAAAAAAGAGACGACAAAAGTTTGCCCAAGTAGTAAGAGTAGATTGGATTGTAACAATAACATATTCTTCTTCACTTCTCCGAATACCACTTGGAAAATATAGCTGGAATCCTATTGCATCATAACAGGATTCCCAGCCATGTCCAAATGGAAAGGAGCCTTTTTTGAGATAAGGCCATCCTGTAACTGAGTTCTACTCACTCCCAATTACCTTATTCTGCTCTTTAGTGGCGGCTCATTGCTGCCAGCTTTGTTAGCAGGGGAAGATTGTTTTATCTCACAGTAGCTATAACTCCCATTCATACGTTCGGTAGTAACCTTATAGCCAAGAGAAAAACCTAGACCATCTTTAGGCAAGTAGACTAAAATAACTAATGGGCCTTCTAGGCAGCTTAGTGGAAGAAATGCGGATCCTGTAAGTTATTTTGTGTACTTTCTGTTAGCTTTTAGCAAAACTATATGGGCACGAAATTCGGTTACGCCCCGTTTTGGGGTGGTAACCGAGTTAAGGCCAGACATTTAGCGCCCGGAGCGGAAGTACTGCCCTGGCCGCAAAATTCAGCGAAACGCCCCGCACAGGAAGTAGAGCACAATCTCGGGCGCTCCACTTCCTGGTGGGGTGGTCACCGAGGCGATGTCAGGGCATGATTGGCAGCACTTGGCGGAGGCTCCGCGGAGCGCTACCGCGTTTCAACGCCCTTACCCTTCAGTTAAAGGGGCGGGTCATTGCGCACTTTGCAGGGCCTCCGATGGCCCACACTAGGCCACCAGGGCGGCATGGTGTCGTGGCCGCAGCCCGGCACCAAGACGCGGTGCTGGGCTGCGCGATGGCAGCCAGGATCACGCCATGGCCCACCAGGGAGGGCCGACCTGGAGGTTGGCCAAAAAAAGAAAATGGCGGCGCGGGTCGCAGCCGCACCTTCCCTTTAAATGCCACCCCGTGAGCGAAGGTCGGCCCGGTTCACGACCCGCGAGGCTGGCGCTGACATCACCCACGGCAGCCTCGTGGGGCGCAACCAAATTTCTGCCGTGGGGCGGTATGGTGCCGCGGTGGGGCACTAAGGGGTCGCGGCGCATGCCAATGACGTCATTGCCGAAGGCGTGGCGGCTCGGGGCGCTACCGGCGGGGGCGTGCGCTATCGGGTAGCGCCTCAGCAATGCCCCGCCGAATTTCTCAGGAGGCGCTTTTCCCCCCCCCCCGCCGGTCGATAAGCCCTTTGCGCCCCGTTAGCGCCCCCCAGAGTCGCTAACGGCAGGCGCAAAGGAGCCGAATTTCTAGCCGTTTGACTTTCAAACTTTATTCATCTTGGCGCAAAGTTTCCACATTGGGTGAAAGCGGGAAACTGGGCGCAAATTACGCTTGGAATTGCTCTGTTTTTCCAAAGTGAAGTTACGGTTCAAGTTTCATAATCACAAATGTAAAATCTTCCATGAACCAGTGCAATTGGTCAGCATAATAAAATTTAATCATTTACTTTTTTTCTTTGCATTAAACAATATTCATTGATGTATTCAAGAGTGGTAACCTGGTGCAGTTTATTAATACAGTTCAAAATGGGTTTATCATAAAAAAAATTAATAAGTGTCTTTTAAATTTTAAATCACCTGAAAATAATTTAGAAAAGCTATACTGAATCATTTACAAGTTTTATTTGAGTACACTATACGTTTTTTAGTAAATTAAATATTTTTTAACATGTAAAAACTTTTAAAACATGCCTACTACTGCCTGTGCACCCCAAAAAATGAGCTTAATTTGAAGACCCTCCTCGAATGGGTGCAATCGACGGAAACTCGCCATCCTCATTATTTTGATCTGGGGGCGTGGCCAGTTTTGTGGGTGGGGCCAGCTTCAGGCGAAATGATTTTTAAACCAGCGTTAAAGATCACAGAAACTTGATTTATGCTTGATGTAACTTACATTTAAAATTCTCTGATCTTTTGCGCTGGTTCAGCCGATTTCACCTATTTTGTGCTGAAAGTACTAGCGGAAACTCTACCACCTTATCCTTAAAATGTGGAACCGACGTATTTAAACACAGTATGGCTGATTATCAAATCTGCTGCTGAAATGCGAATCTTATTTTATGAAAACACTGACACACTGTATTCAAATGTTTCTTCTTTCAGATTTTTGACAATCAGTTGAGCAGAATGGGCCTATATTCTCTGGAGTTTAGAAGAATGAGAGGTGATCTCATTAAAATGTATAAAATTCTTAGGGGGAAAAATTGAGTCGTGCCCCCTTTGGGGCGCTAACTTCGCCAGGGCGCTACTCCCGAAAAATTTAGCACCCCCACGGCCAAAGTTCATCGGTAGCGCCCCGAGAGGAAAGCGGGGCACTACTAGAAGCGCCCTACCTCCCTCTTGGGGCGCTGCAAGTGAATATCGTGGCGCTACGTAACGCGGTACTGCAGGCCTTCCTCCCCTTCTTAAAGGGGAGGGGCCTTGCGCAGCGCGACCCGGGGCCCAGCTGGGCCACCAGGGATCGGTGTGCTGGCAAAAGAGCCCGGCACTCAAGAGAAGTGCCGGGCTCACGGAGCGCAGCCGGCACTCTGCGGGTGGGGCTGCAGAGGAGGCTGGGGACGGCAACGGGGGCAGGTGCTGGCAGGCGGCCAGCAACAAAAATGGCCGCCCGGCACCTCACCTTTAATTAGAGCGCTGCCCCGGCCACAGGTAGGCCCCCCTGGCCCCGTCGGACATAGCGTCCGGCAGTAAGTCAGGGGGCGCTACCGAAGATAGTGGCTGGGGCACGAGCGGGGCTCTGTGCACGGTGATGACCCTGGCGGCGCCGCGGGGCGCTAATGATTACCGCCGCCGCTAACCTCCCGCTGAATTTCGCGGGAGGCGTTGTCGGCGCTGCGCCCGGGCGCTAGTTGCTTTGCGCCCCGTTAGCGCCCTAAGAGGCCCTAAGAGGGCGCTAACGGGAGGCGCAAAGCAACCAAATTTTTTCCCCTTCGAGTGCTTGACAGGATAGATGCGGAGAGGCTGTTTCCCCTGGCTGGAGAGTATAAAACTAGGGGTCATAGTCTCAGGATAAGGGGTCGGCCATTTCGGACTGAGATGAGAAGAAATTTCTTCACTCAGAGGGTTGTGAATCTTTAGAATTCTCTACCCCAGAGGCCTGTGGGTGCCCAGTCGATGAGTATATTCAAGACTGAGATTGATTGATTTTTGGGCACTAAGGGATTCAAGGGATATGGGGATAGGACAGGAAAGTGGAGATAATGTAGAAGTTCAACCATGATCTTATTGAATGATGGAGCAGGCTCGATGGGCTGTATGGCCTACTCCTGCTCCTATTTCTTATGTTCTTATAAATAAATGTCATGCTGTCTAACAGACCCAACCTTACAGTACTATAACAAAGATTAACAAATTTAAGAACATAAGAAGTAGGAGCAGGAGTAGGCCATATGGCCCCTCGGGCCTGCTCCGCCATTCAATAGGATCATGGCTGATCCGAACCTAGACTCACGTCCACTTCCCTGCCCGTTCCCCATAACCCTTAATTCCCTTATCAGCTAGGAAACTGTCTATCTCCGTTTTAAATTTATTTAATGTCGCAGCTTCCACAGCTCTCTGAGGTAGCAAATTCCATAGATTTACTACCCTCTGAGTGAAGAAGTTTCTCCTCATCTCAGTTTTGAAACGGCAGCTCCTTATTCTAAGATTGTGCCCCCTAGTTCTAGTCTCACCCATCAGTGGAAACATCCTCCCCGCCTCCCATCTTAAGATAATATTTGCACCAATTCAGTCACTATGCCAACTATATGTCAGCCCATTATCAGTCATTATTTTTTCCTTTGTCACATAAGAAGTCATATGACGACTTAAAAAATGGACAGCAGCATTGGACTGATTAGCAAGACGGTTGATATGAAAAGTGCATTACGCATTCATTATTTATGAGGCCGAATTTAATAAAATGGCTTTTTACGTGCCTAATGGAGAATAGTGACAGATCCTTTGAAAACAGAGCTGATTTTGGCTTGGAGCCAAAAGACAGTATTCCCTTTCGTATTTCTAGACAGACAGTTTTGAAATGGTCAATAATTAAACCAACCAACGCTAGACTCTAATGTGTGCACCCTGTTCATCAAACAGCCCTAGGTATTTTAATTGCTTCACTGACATAAACTGCATACAAGTTTGAAAACAGAAAGCATTTTGGAAGGTCTAAAGCTAATTATCAGTTTGTATTGTTGTCTGGTTAGTTTTGTGCAGTAAATCAGATTTCACAGCTGTGCGGAATTTGATACCTCCTTTAACTAGACTGAAAAGGCCCTCAGACCCTATGCTCCCACTGCTTCTCACCCTTATTACAAGATAGTCCTCAGAAATCCAGTATCTTTTATGTTACACTGAGTGATTTAGTGAATGGCCAATAACATAACAAAATGTGTCAAAATGTTCTGAAATCACACTACAGCAATATTATAATAGTTCTAATATAACTAATAATCTTACAATGAAGATGAGGCATATGTCTAATGGATTTTCAAAAGGCCTTCGATAAGGCATTGCTTAGCAGACTCATGACTAAGGTCAGAGGATGTGGAGCCAGGGGACAAGTAGTAGAATGGACAGCAATCTAGCTACAAAATAAAAAACAGAGAGTAGGGGTTAAAGGCAGTTACTCAGACTGGTGGAAGGTGGGAAGTAGTGTCCCACAGGGATTAGTGCTGGAATCACTGTTGTTCACCATTTACATAAATGATTTGGACTCGGGAATCAGAAGTACTATGTCAAAATTTGCGGGCAACACCAATTTGGGGAGTATAGTTAATACTGAGGAAGACTGCGACAAAATACAAGATGATGTGAACAAACTTGCAGAATGGGCAGGTAAATGGCAATTTAGATAAGTGTGAGGTGTTGCATTTTGGTAGGAGGAATAAGGAGGCGACCTACTCCTTGGAAAATAAGATTCTAAATGGGGTAGAGGAGCAAAGGGATCTAGGGGTATAGATTCACAAATCATTAAAAGTAGCAATGCAGGTTAATAAGGCCATAAAAAGTGCAAGCAAAGCACTGGGATTCATTTCTAGAGGAATAGAATTCAAAAGCAGAGAAATTATGTTAAACTTATATAGAACCTTGGTTAGATCACACCTAGAGTACTGTGCACAGTTCTGGTCTCCATGGGGGAAATTTTTCGGGGTTGGGGGGGTGGTGGGGGGGCGGTCAGCGGGCGCAATTGGTGGCGGGTCGGATGGGGAAAAAAAATTTTTTTGACATCGGGTGGGGAATCCGCTGTCAACCTGCCGCCACGGGACTTTCCCAAATGTCGGGTCTGTCAGGGCTGAACAGACCCGACATGCAGCGGCGGGGGAGGCAATTCAGGTCAGTATGACCTTGTTAACAGCCCATTAAAAAGTATTTTGAGCTCACCTTACCATTTTACGAGGTCGCCACGGGGTCCACGCTGCTCGGAGATCACGTTAGGTAAGGAGGGCGGGAGTTGTACTACCAGGGGATCATCTTATTACTTGACAACTGCAAATGTGCTATAAAAGCTCCCATCTCACATATGTTCACTTTCCAAGCTCAGAAGCTGTTGTTTACTGCATTTGGAAGACAGATTGAGCTTTATGCAGGTTGCAAGTGTTTGGAGTAAACTCTCTATCCAGTGTCACCTCATTGGAACAACCTCTCTCACGATTGACAGATCGCTTCTGTCATCTCAAGTTCACCTGCCATCTATTACATCAGCATCGGTGCCCTTGAAACTATCGCACCTTGGTCCTCAGAATCCCACCACGATCAGCCCCAACACCAGCAGCACCAGGCACACCAGCAGCACCAACAACAACACCAACCTTCTCCACAACTGATGCTGCACAGGACACAGGGCATCAGCACCTGACCACATTGCTGCCTGGGAAACCAGGGATGGCCTCACCATGGCCAGATTTACTTCACTTGACGCTGTACACCCTGGCTGCCACATGATGCACCAGGTTGGCACCATCCCATACCAACACCATAAAGCATCCCTACAATGCCCAAGCCATTCCTTTCACACTCAGCACCATTGGGGGGGGGGGTACCGTTATGTCTCACCATTCACTGCAACTCACTAAGCCACTTCCAAAGGTTTACACAAATCTGTCCAAGAACGCAAAGTGTTGAAAATAAAGGTTTCAATGTTTGACAGCACATTACCAGAAACTTTACATGAACATTGCATAAAACACCCAAGTGCCTACTCTTGTGTGTTGTTAGTTCATATGATTGCACATATGAGTGTGAGGGGTGGCTAGTGAGATGGGGATGTGATAATGTAGATAGAGAGGGATGGGTGGCGGTGCAAGGTAAGTTGGTGTGAGCAAGGATGTGCAGGGGTAGGGTAGAGAAGGCAGAGTGATGGGGATGTGATGAGTGGCACAGGAGGATGAGGTTGAGTGTGGCTTTGGAGTAAAGTTTCCTGATCTACTGAGATCATTGAAAGATTTGCACCACTGCAGCCTGGTCCTCCTGACGACATTCCTGCTTGTGCCCTCCTGTGCAATGTGCAATGTGCAACCAGGCTGTCTTGGTCTCCTAGGGAGATCGCTTCTACCCATTGGAAGGGAAGAGAATCTCCCTGCGTGCTGTGACTCCCTCCATAAGCATATGGAGGGAGTCATGGGAGAGCCTGGGTGCAGCCATGCACCTCTGTGCAGTGCTTGTCAGTGTTTGCAGCATCTCAATGCTGTAGAACACTGACAGCACAACTGTCAAAATCAATTTGCGTATGGTCCCTTTAAGGAAACTGGCTGAAGATGCATCATCAAATGACGTCATCAGACCCGTTTCCTTCAATTGGCCGGCAAACGCGCTGGGCGGGCTTAACAAGCCCAATCATCATAAAATTATTCTACAGAGCGGGCTGGAGCCAGCAGCGGTGTCGGGACCCGCCACCAACCCTGGCCGCACCGGACCCGCCAAGGTAGGGGAAATAGTGGCCCATATTACTAAAAGAATATAAAGGCGCTGGCAAAAGTGTAAAAAAGATTTATAAGGATGATACCAGAACTAAGAGAGTACAACTATCAGGAACGACTAAACAGGCTGGGCTCTTTTCTCTAGAAAAGAGAAGACTGAGAAGTGACCTGATAGAGGTCTTTAAAATTATGAAGGGGTTTGATCGGGTAGACGTTTCCACTTATGGGGGAGTCCTAAACTAGGGGACATAAATCCAAGATAATCACTAATAAATCCATTAAGAAATTTAGGAGAAACTTCTTTACCCAGAGAGTGATGAGAATGTGGAACTCACTACCACATAGAGTGGTTGAGGTGAATAGCATAGATACATTTAAGGGGAAGCCAGATAAGTAGATGAGGGAGAAAGGAATAGAAGAATATGTTGATAGGGTGAGATGAAGTAAATATAGTGGGAGGAGGCCCGTGTGGAGCATAAACACCAGAATAGACCGGTTGGGCTGAATATCCTGTTTCTATGCTGTAAATTCAATGTAATTCTATGTAATTGGCACAGTCAGCATTAAAGCTAGCTTATCAACAATGACAAAAATAACATGCACTTATGTCCGTTTTATATTACAGGTTTGCCTCCAGCAAGTGCGCCACTGGAAGCAAGCCCGCAATAAAAATACCCAAACATTTCAGCAGTCAGAGGTAGCAAAGGCCTCCTGGAATTGGGTGTTTCATTTAGTATATCCAACTGAAACTGCCTGCAGCGGCAAACATAAAGGCCCCGCTATTTACGGGGAGGCGGGGAGGGTGTGGGTGAACCCGAAAATGGCCGAAGAACCTGGCAAGGCTAAGGACACAAAGGACCTCATTAACATTGTTTCGATCTGTTTTCCGCCCGGCAGTCAACCAGATGGACAGCCTGGCCAGCAGCCAGGAGGGAATACTGGCAGCAGGAGGCCGCAGCCAGGGACTTTTGGGGATGGTACCCGGCAATCGGGAGGGGGAGAGAGCCCGCGATCGGAAGGGTGGAGAGAGGTCGGCAAGTGAGACAGCTGAAGGGGAGGAGAGGGTAGGCTGGGCTGGCGATCAGGGCTTAGTCCGAAGACCTCCTTGAGGGACCGGGGTCGCACCTCCTGGCCCACAAGGAGTGCTGAAATAGGCACTTACCTTCTGGAGCTGGAACTCCTGCCTCTGTTTCACTGCCGACTTTCCACGCCTTAAAGAAGATGGTGGGTGCGTGCACGGCCTATTGGGCACGTGTTCCCCATATTTAACTTTTTAAACCCCCTCCCCCCCCAGACCCCCACCATCGTTGGGGGGGTGGGGTTGGGTTAATATCGAGGCCAAACAGTTTGTATCCACAACATTCGGCATTGGGTCAACATTTTGGGGTCTTGCTATGGCTAACCTCTCACCCTTCTGTGCAGCTCAGTAATTCAATGTTGGCATTGCTGTTTCATACAGACTTCCCCCAGCAACTTTGCTCTAACTGTCTATGGAGTTTAATAATATAAATGGGATATTAGAGGGAGCTATTGGGGATTTTGGGGATAGGATAACATCCTGGAACAGGAAAAGATAATTTTTTTTACAATCTTTGTTTGCATTAGATTAGTACTGCTGCTGCCCTGCCAGGGCTGCATTTTCAGTACGGATATGGGGTGATTGCGGTGGTGGTATTTACCCAAAAGGCTATCGGGACTGGGAGCTTTTTCTTAAACTGTATGCTAAAGATATGTTTTGCCAGATTTCAACTACAGCATATTGTAAGCCAAGAAACTGCAATCTGTAATTTACTAAACCAGTAAGAAAATAAAGCACAGCAATGAATTTGTTCGCAATAGATTGTGCTTATTACAGCAGAACCTCTTAAATCCATTTTTTTAAGCATGCGTTGACTTGCCTGGAATATACTCTTATAAAGAATAACATCTTACTTTGCAGGTGCAACATACATCACCCCAGACTGTGTCTAAAATTAGGAAACAAATTACTGCAATTATTTGGCATTCCACTGAATGTGCATTTCTGGTTTATTTTGGGAGCTGTTAACTCAGTGATAGAAAAACTGACACTGTGCAAAAAATAGTGCTGGAATGTGATAATTATCAGTCGCACCAGAGCTGCAGTCTGATTTCCTTTTTGTACTGGCACTAAAAATCCATGAAAATCACAGGTTTTCATTTCAAAATGCAAGAATTTGTTTATTGGTAAGTGTTGCTTATTTAGTGACCATGACAGAGTTAGGTCTAGTTACTGTTTCACAATTTATTGTACAATAGTATTTCTTATTTTTTTTGCTCTTATCTTGATTCTTTCTCCACCCCCCTCCCCCGCAACCACTCCCCCCCCTACTCATCCATCTCTGTGACTCTTCAGACACCCTCTGCTACTTTTAACAAATTCTGTTTTTCTGGCCCTAACTGTCTCTCTTTATTGTGGATCTACAGTCCCTTTACACTACCATCCTGCACCAAGATGGCCTGCAGGTCTTCTGCTTCTCCCTTAAACAGCGGCCCAAGCATCCTTATCCATCACCATCCTCCTCTACCTGGCTGAATTGCTTCTCACCTTGAACAACAATCCCATTTACTCTACTCATTTATTCAGGTAAAAATGTTTGCTAGGCTTGTCTTTTCATTGGGAGATGTGGGACACACTTTTTTCCAGTCCTACTCCTTTTTACAGTGATGACTGTATTGATGCTGCTTCCTACTCTCACCCGGATTAAGAAAATTTCATTAACTATACCTCAAATTTCCACCCATCCCTTGCCTTGACCTGGCTCTTCCCTTCCCTTCCTGGACTTCTCTTTCTCTCTATCTCCCACAACAACTACTTGCCACCCAATTCCTGTAAGGAATCCATTTCTTTCTCCCAATTTCTCCATCTCCATCGCATTTAGTCTAATGATGCCATCTTGCACACCAGAGCTTCCAAAATGTCCTCCATTTTCCTAACCTGAGAATTCCCCTTCATTGTAGTAAACAAGCTTCTTGTCCAGGTCCATCCAATTTCCAGTGCTTCTGCCCTCAAATTTAAACATCTCATCCTTGTGTTTAAATCCCTTCATGGTCTCGTCCTGTGTAACTTCCTCCGACCCTACAACTTCCAATTGGGACCAAAAGCTGCGAAAAACAGGCACTTCTTTGGGCCATTGCTGGGCCTCCTCTCTGCCTTCGGAGTGGCATGGCCACTGGCATTTGGTCGGTGGCTCGGGGCGGGTGCTGCTGTCGTGCCATTGCAGGCATAATGTGCCTGCCCTGGCCATAGAAATTATCCCACCCCTGAGATTTGGGATGGGGTCTTCTGCAACTGCCATGGGCGGGTATGGGATCTGCAATGCTACACTTGTGCTACCAGAACGGACCTCCACGAATTTCCAGTAGGGCTGCTCACTGAGTTAAATGTGGACATCAGCTGAGTAGCTCTCTGCTAATTGTGGAGATCTGAAATATTTCTGCAGGGAAGAAAATATCATCTAGCAGTTCACTAGATAGCTTCCAGGACTGGTAGGAACCGCATGGATATTTTGTTTTGATTTAATTTCTTAATTTAGTTTATTTTGATTTTGAAAAAAACAGCTTTTGTGGGCCAACCCAATCCTGAAAGATCTGAATGGTTTTACTTTTTAAGGGAATTCATTTGTGTCCTGGCTTGGTTTGCTTGGCCCTTCATTTAAATTGGCCTGTCACAAAATTAGATTCCTCACATTGAATAGCGGCAAAAAGGCGAGAGCTATAAATCTATACAAATCTAAACTCTCAGCTGCAGAACATTCCTTTTTTTCTCCAGAAAGAATACAAAAAGTAAGAGTTTATTACCTAAATGATTTAGTGAACGCAATGTTTTATTTAGGTTTTAGAATAACAGTGGTTTTTTTAAAAAAAGTCTTACCACTTTCCTTATTTGTTTCCCTGCTCTCTGTCTCCCCCGCCCTGTCTCAGATCCACACTGTTCATTTGAGTCAGAGAGGCACCTCCACAGATGCCTTCATTGAATAGTGCCCCTGGAAGAGGCCACCCGGCTAACATTCCCTCCCTCCCACACATTGCCACTATTTTGTCAGTGCAACAAACTGTCCACATCAAATTTTTGTAACTGTTACAAAGAAGTAAACCATTTATTTCTTTATGGGAACAGCATGTCTACCACATGTTTGTTTGATCTCAGGACGAGTTCCCAATGGCTTATCTCAGAGCCTAGGCTACCCAGTTACTTGTGCAAAGTGAGCACTCCCAGCAGATAGCTAAAAGATACAGCAATAAATAAAGATATAGTGTTCCATTAAGAAAGATTAAAGTAATTCACCCACATTTCTCAGTGTAGAGCATGATAAATAAGGCTGGAATCTCTGACGGTGCTGTTTGTGATAGTCTATCTTTACACAGAGTAATACAATTTTAAAGCTTTATTACTGTAATAAAGGGTGTGGAATAAAATTGTTCTGTTTTTGCTGTAATCAGTTTTGAATGGTTAAATTATGATTGGTGGAGTAACCTTATTTCTGTGACTATGTCATAAGGCACACCTTAAAAAGCACAATGGACCATCAGTGCTGTATTAAACAGGCCAAATAGCATCGTTGGATCTGCAGGCATTTATAACGTGACTTTTTTAAAGTGTATTCTGTGACCCATTGTGAAACCAGAACTAGTTCAGAAGGAGGATGAAAGCGCAGTAGGGAGCATTCTCAATATAAAGTACTCCACACCATCTAGGTATTGTTAAAAAATAACATTGAAAGAGAATTCCCATCTTGCAAGAGATATTTGCAGTTGCATTGATCTTTGCTTTCCTGCAGAAGTGTTGCAGATCTCCACAACCAGCAGAGAGCTGCTCAGCTGATGTCAGCAACACCACTCTGGGTGAGCAGCCCGACTGTAAATGGTGAAGGTCCATCCATTGTTAGCTTGGCTATAGGTTGGGAGGTAGATTCAGCACTGGCCAATTTTGTGATCAAAGATTTTCAGTTTTCTGATAGTCGTACTGACCATGCACGGACCTCATTATTTCTCCTAATTAGTCATTCTTACTTAAATATGTCCCACAATGAAGTGCAAGATGTTTCTGGCCCCTCCATTCCTATACACTAGCTTTTGTCTATAAACTGGACACTTCCGTGCTCTGGCCTTGAGAATTTGGATTTTGTAAATGCCATTGACAGTTTGGAATAATATTGCAAATTTGATTTTTGTTTTTGTTTTTCATACTGCAGTTTCTGCATTATCCTGGTTACATTACTTTCTGCAGCTGTTTGCTGCTGCCTTTTTGGCGATGCAAGACTTGTTCTGCAGAATTTTTTTCCCATAGCATTGTTGGTGACAGTAGCTGTTTCCTCAGCAGTGACCACAGTGTTTAGTGGGGGCCTTCCAATGACTCATTGGTCTGGAGTAAGAAGAGGAGTTCAGGCAGAGGGAAGAAAGGCAGGTGCACTTGGCCTAGAATCCAACAATGTAGACCCAGGCACATCTACTTGGGCATATCTGAGGGCATCTGCCTTTAGTAGCTATGCTTTGCAAGGGAGGCTGTCACCAAGTTATGCCATCTCCTAGAGGCCCAACCTGCAGACAAGATCCAGCATGGGGACAGCCCTGCCTGTTGCTGTAAAGATCACCAACTATTTACTCAACTAGACCACTTCAAGTACCGTTCATGACATTTGTCAAATTAGTCAAGCTTTGGTCCACTGATGAATCAAGCAGGTTACTGAAGTATTGTTTGTTGGGGAAACACTTTTCTCAATTTCCTTATGAAATGGAGGATACAGCACCAGAGGACACAGCACTTTTATCAGATGGCAGGCTTCCCTAAAGTGCAGGACCTCATTGATGGCACGTATGCAGCTATCAAACAAACCTATGGCATATGTCTATGCACAGCTGGTGTCAGATTAAGTGGACAGAAATAATGGAGGTGAATTTACGATACCTTGGCAGCCTTCATTTTGTGGGAGTCACTGTTCCAGCACAATTTTAAGGAGCAGTCAGAGGGGATGGCTGGCTGCTCGTGGACGAGGGTTATTAATACCAGTTAGGAACCCTGAACTGAAGCCAAAAACTCTGGGGGAACATACATTTGACATGTTGAAACAGGTTCTGCAGTCTAGACATATCGGGCTGGATTTTGCCAATGGGGAGCTTTTGGAGGCAGGACTCCCACTTGTCGGGTTTCAGTCCCACCTCCATCAACTTGTGGCCAACCCACGCTATTTTCCCTTGATTGACCTTGTTAAGCCCGCACAGCGGGTTTAGCAGGCCAATTAAGGGAGAGCCGGTTACAGAGAACGTCAACGTATGACGTTTCATCTGTCAAAAATTTGACAGATGAATTGTCATCGTTTGACAGCTCTGTGAAGCTGTCAAACACTGACATTCTCTGTAGTTTGATGAGGTCTTGAATTCAAGACCTCATCAAACCTCTTTCTTTTGCAGAAATGAGATGGTTGTTGCATTGGAGAATACAACTGCCATCTGTCATCTCTGCCGCGGAGGTGCGAGACTTTCCGCATACACACCGATTGAAGCCTGCAGGAAGAAACAAAGGTAAGTAATTTTTTTCAACACTTTCCACTTACTTCACATACTCACCTCTCCACACTTGCACCCATCACTTACCTTCACAGCACACTTTTGCACCCCTCCGACCCCCGCAGACCCACTACTTGCCTCGGTGACCCTGGCGGGGTTCGGAGCCTTCGGGAAGCCTGCACTTGTGTGGGCAAAATGGGGATAATCCTCTTATCTGCCAGTTAACTACCTGTTAACAGGCAGATAAGTGGCACTAATCCCCTTCCTGCCTCCAAGGAGACGGGACCCGGCTACCTGCCTCCTGGCAAGATGGCACGGAGGTGGGTTGGGCACCCGCCCCCAAATTCTACCATTTTCCCGGCAGTCCTGCCTCCAAACCCGCCTCCCCAGGGCTGGCAAAATCCAGCCCATCAGTTGGGGTATTACTCTACAACCCCAACAAGGTGTCAAAAATAATTGGCATCCGCTGTATCCTGCATCATTTTGCGAGACAGAGAGGGAAAACTCTTCAGCCAGAAGACCAGGAAGGTCAGCGTGCATCCTTGATTGAGGACAAGCAGGCAGCAGAGGCAACAGAAATAGGCATGGCTGATGTGTAGCCAGGAAGACTGGTTGCACAATCATTGAATCTTAATGTTTATAAATGTGAATCTGCATGAACAGCTCTATAAAGGGTAATTTTCACTTTGGGCACCGGCAGAAAACTGGATCGGCCGCCAGTCATACACCCCACTCAATTTTTCTTTCCACTGACTTCATATAACAGATGGCTGATCTGCAACCACAATTTTTCCGAAATTACCCTTGACATGAATCTGTCATTCATGAAAGAAAGACTTATGAAATAATACTGAGTGGCCTGCGGGTGGCGCTGTCCAGGGAGAGTATAAATACTCGGGCACAGGCCCAGCTTGCGCAGGACATTCTTAACAGGAACTAGTGAAGGACACAACTAGACCTCCATGTTGTAAAACAGTTGATTAAAGCTTTGTTTAACGCTTAGACCAAGTGCCTAGTTTCTTATGTCAATTTAATCAACTGGACCTGCTCCACGCTCTGAGTAGTTTTGGGAACAGACAGCTACGACTCAAACGGTAGAAGGGAACCAGATGTAGTAATCAATCCATCATGGAGAAACTATTCCGACCCGCCCATCTTGACCTGGACCCGAATTCACCTACAACTGCTAAGGTATGGAAACACTGGTATCGTACCTTCAGCAACTTCCTCAGGGCGTGTGGTGAGAATGTTCCTGATAAGTTAGAGATACTTGCCAATTATGTATCCCCTTATGTGTTTGACTATATCGAAGACTGTGTAGACTATGACTCCGCTATCCGAATACTACAGCAACTATATGTTAAGGCCCCAAACAAAATTTTTGCTCGGCATCTACTGGCCACAACTCGACAACAACCCGGGGTATCACTTGACGAATTCCTTCAAAAGCTTCGCAGGCTCAGCAAAGATTGTAATCTCAAGACTGTCTCAACTGAGCAGTACCAGGAGGAGTTAATTCGTGATTCTTTTATTAATGGAATTGCGTCTCCCTTCATACGCCAGCGTCTGTTGGAGAATAAAACCCTCGAGTTACAAGCTGCCTATGACCAGGCATATTCTCTGGACTTGGCCAAAAAAAAAATGCAGATGCCTATCTTTTACCACGTGCACGGACTGCTGCTATCACTTTTAGTGACTCCTCCGATAAGCCTCAGGCGGAAGCCCTCACTGATGACAACTCTACCCTAGCGGCATCTTGGCAATCTAAAAGGAAGTGTTTCTTCTGTGGAGGTGCATTTCACTATAGGAAATTTTGTCCTGCTCGTAATGCAACCTGCAATCATTGCAATAAGAAAGGCCACTTCTCGAAAGTATGTCAGTCAAGAGCCTCTTCTAGGGTTACAGCTGCTATCTATAAAACTGCTCCTCCCCCAAGAGCCACTACTAATGTTACAGCTGTCAAGGATAAAACTGCCCCTCCTCCCATCACAGCTGTTTTTCCCCAAAGCCTGTCCCATGCAGCCACGAAGGTTTCGGTAAATGGACACATTTTGAGTGCATTAATCGACTCATGCAGCTCTGACAGCTTCATCAGTGAGCAGGCTGTCAGTAAGTTAAAACTGCGTATTTACCCCTCGGAGAGGTAAATTGCAATGGCTCTGACAACACTGACCACCAACTCTTCCGGCTTTTGTCTTGTCGACCTTATTCTCAATGGCCGCACTTATTTCTCTACCCGGCTCGGGGTGCTCAAAAACCTATGCAGTGATGTGCTCCTGGGACAGGATTTCCAGAAACAACACAAAAGACTCACTTTCGAGTTTGGAGGATCAAAGCCGGAGCTTACTATTTCCAAAGTACCGTTTTATGCACTTTCGGCGGCTTCGCTCAACGAGCCCTCCTTGTTTGCCAATCTTTCCCCCCGATGTAAGCCCATAGCCACTAAATCACGACGTTTCAGCCAAGATGACTTATCCTTTATTGAGGCAGAGACCTCTCGCCTTCTAGCTGACGGTATTATTGAGCCATGTTCATCTTCCTGGCGGGCTCAAGTCGTCGTTGTTAAAAATCCTCTGAAGCAACACAAGAAACGTCTTTGCATCGATTACTCGCAAACTATTAACCAGTATACCAACCTGGATGCCTACCCACTACCACGCATCGATGACATGGTCAATAACCTTGCTAACTACAAGGTATTTTCAACTTTTGACTTAAAGAGCGCATACCATCAAGTACCGTTAAAGGACTCTGACAAAAAGTATACGGCCTTTGAGGCCAATGGTCGGCTTTACCAGTTTTGTCGCCTTCCATTTGGGGTCACCAATGGGGTGGTCGTCTTGCAACGGGCAATGGATAGCCTAGTCAAACAGGAGAACTTAACGGACACTTTTCCATATCTGGATAATATCACCATTGCAGGTCATGACCAGAAGGAGCATGATGCCAACCTCCAGAAATTTCTTGACGTTCTCCGTTGTCGCAACTTAACCTTAAATGAGTCCAAATCTGTGAAATCAGTACCATCAGTCAACATCCTTGGCTACTGGGTGGGCAATGGTGTCATCAAACCGGATCCGGAGCGACTTTGTCCGCTTCAGGAGCTCCCTCCTCCTACGAATCTCAGCTCTCTTCGTCGGGCCCTCGGCATGTTCGCCTATTATGCGAAGTGGATACCTCACTTTTCCGACAAGATCCAGCCCCTGCTTCACGCGAAGTCATTTCCGTTGGAGGCGAGGGCTATTTCAGCTTTCGACCTCCTCAAGCAACAACTGGAACAAGCCACGCTTCATTCCATCGATGAAAATCTCCCTTTCATGGTCGAGTGCGATGCATCGGAGGTGGTGATCTCGGCTACCTTGAATCAAGGCGGTTGACCCGTTGCATTTCTGTCCAGAACTTTGCAGGGTAGCAAGCTCCATTATCCTCCTGTCGAGAAGGAGGCTACGGCTATCATCAAAGCAGTACGTAAATGGAGTCATTTTCTCGCTCGTCGCCGTTTCACGCTCATAACCGATCAGCGCTCTGTGGCCTTTATGCTGGATAACCAGAAACGCACTAAAATCAAGAATAACAAAATACAGCTCTGGAGGATGGAATTGGCCGCCTTTGGCTACACCATACAGTATCGACCCGGCAAGGAGAATGTGGCCCCGGATACCCTCACACGTGCATTCTGCTCTTCCATGTCAACTTCGACTCTTGCGGATCTTCATACTGACTTATGCCATCCTCGCGTTACCCGTATGTTGCACTTTGTGCGATCTAAAAATCTCCCATTTTCTATGGAAGACGTGAAAAGAACATGCTCCACTTGTAGAATTTACGCGGAATTAAAACTGCAATTCTTCCGTCCGTCGGATGGCTCGCTCATACACGCTACACAGCCTATGCAGCGACTCAGCATTGACTTTAAAGGGCCATTGCCTTCCTCAATGCGAAACACCTACTTGCTTACTATGGTGGACGAATATTCATGCTTTCCCTTTGCTTTCCCCTGTTCCAATATGCTTACTTCCACAGTGATCAAATGCCTCGATCACATCTGATTCCTTTGCGGTATGGCCAATTTCATCCACTCTGATCGGGGTCCCTCCTTCATGTCAAGCGAACTCAAAAGTTATCTTTCCCAACAGGGAATCGCCACAAGTAAAACGACACCGTATCATCCTATTGGAAACGGACAGGTTGAGAGATACAACGCTATCATTTGGAACGCTGTTCGTCTTGCACTGAGGTCACGCAATCTACCAGACCAGCAGTGGGAAACTATGCTCCCTGACGCGTTGCATTCCATCAGGTCTCTTCTTTCTACATCCACCAATGTTACTCCTCACGAACGATTCTTCGGGTTCCAGCGTCGCTCCACTCATGGGACGTCCCTACCATCATGGTTGGCAGCTCCTGGCTCCGTGCTGCTCCGAAGATTCGTCCGATCCTCCAAGAGTGATCCCCTCGTCAACGAGGTGGAACTAACGGATGTCAATCCTACATACGCGTACGTGTGGTACCCTGATGGCCGGGAGGCCACAGTTTCACTTCGGGATCTGGCTCCCTGCCCAACCGGTCCCACGGACCCAATCGATAGAGAGATCCGTATTAATGACGCCGATACTCCGCGCTCCTCCGAGGATGACGCCCTACCCGGGACATCAAGGAATCTGCCAGCTACTCCGTCGGATCAACCCGGGGAACAGAGCGCTCCCCGCGGGATGGCCACCCGAAGCCAGCACGCCGGTCAATCACCGGCTACTGAACAGGATGAAGCCAGCTCTGCGCCTGTGGGGGCCCGCACCCGGAGTCACGATCTCCTCAGTCCCCCTCAGGTCGATCGAGGCAACACGGGCTCTGCCAGCCCGCCGGTACGAACCAAGCGACCTAGGGACCAAGACACGGTCCGAGGAGACGTGCCTTCCAGCCACAAACGGAGATCCAAATGACTGCGGCTATTCGTAGTCCGATTAATCCGATAGAAGGAAGTCGCCGGACTTACAATCCTTCAGGCGGGAAGAATGACATGAATCTGTCATTCATGAAAGAAAGACTTATGAAATAATACTGAGTAGCCTGCGGGTGGCGCTGTCCAGGGAGAGTATAAATACTCGGGCACGGGCCCAGCTTGCGCAGGACATTCTTAACAGGAACTAGTGAAGAACACAACTAGACCTCCATGTTGTAAAACAGTTGATTAAAGCTTTGTTTAATGCTTAGACCAAGTGCCTAGTAGTTTTCTTACGTCAACCCTCGTAATCTTCTTCATAATATACTGGCCCCATGAACGACATGCTCTGCTATCATCCCTGCCTGTATCCCACTCGTGCACCAATCCCAGGGCCATTTTGCCTGGGATCATGGAGTCAGTCTTTATATTTAAAGTATTCCCCTCTGTACTTGTCTTCTCCTTCTTGATGAAAGTGATACACATGAAAAGTACGAATAAAATAACCATAATCCGATAATAACTACAGAAGTAATAATGTTATTAAATGGCAATGCAGTCAGATAAATTCCTTCTGCATAATGGCACATGATGTTAATTCAACAGTCATCTCCAGTAACCTTTAGTAATAGATAAAGAACTTCAGTGTAAACAGATACCTGAACAGGGTTTGAATGCCACTGCCAGGCTCTGGTAGAGAGATTATACAAACACATCTCAAATCTAATGACATTATTCTGCTTCAATTACACATGCTGTCTCAAGTCTTTTTTGACTGCAGCTTACTTAAGGTCAAAATTTTACAATTGGTGTTTAGATGTAAGCCCAAGGAAAAATTGAAAGTCCCAATTCTCACTCCGGGCTGGTTTTGGGTGGCTGAGTAGTGATGTGAGTTCGAAAGTCACCCACTCCTCTAGAACTGAGGTCTGGGGTATTTTAACTCCCGGGTCTCATTTAAATCCTGCTGGCCGACTTCCCACCCATTCCAGCTGGGCAGTCGGTGGGAAGCAGCAGAAAATCGCGCTGCCCGGAGGCTGCCTGCTGAGACCAGGTAGGTGGTGGGGTTGGCTGTCAAAGGCATCCGCGGAGGTCTCCTGATCGGGAAGGGAAGGCGAGCCTGCGGCAGGGATACCCAAGCTTTCCTTTAGGGACACGGAGGAACACTTACCATATCGAGATTGGAATATGTACACTGATGCTCCGCTGCTGCAGAACCAGTCTTTTCTAGTCTGGACACAGTACACTTTCCAACACTGTCTTTCTTCTTTCTAGATAACAAGTTACATTTATCTAGCGTTCATTATGTACAGAGAAATATCCTGGAGTGTTTAACAGGCAATGGATAGGAAAATGGCACCGGGCAATAAAAAGGAAAAAAAGAAAGCTTTGCATTTATATAGCACCTTTCACGACCACCGGACGTCCCAAAGCGCTTTACAGCCATTTAAGTACTTTTTTTTTTGTCGTGTAATCACTGTTGTAATGCAGGAAATGCAGCAGCTAGTTTGCGCACAGCAAGATTCCACAAACAGCAATGTGAGAATGACTAGATAATCTGTTTTAGTGATGTTGATTGAGGGATAAATATTGGCCAGGACACCGGGGATAACTCCCTGCTCTTCTTTGAAATAGTGCCATGGGATCTTTTACGTCCACCTGAGAGGGCCTCATCTAAAAGACGGCACTTCTGACAGTGCAGCATTCCCTCAGTACTGCACTGGAGTGTCAACCTAGATTTTTCTGCTCAAGTGTCTGGAGTGGGACTTGAACCCACAACTTTCTGACTCAGAGGCGAGGGTGCTACCAACTGAGCCACAGCTGACACATATAAGGAGAAAGGGAAGACGGCCAGGAGGGTCCAAATGAAGGATCTTGAGGCTTTTGAAGGCAAGAAGGGAGATGGCATTTTCCCCTACAGTTAACATCCATTTGTCTGCTTTAATTGCCATATATTTGCCCTTTCAATTACTATCTATTCCCCATACTTGGTCCTTGACCCTATCTGAGCTATCAGAGTGCACCTGCTAATGTGCTGGTCCCTCTGTGTTCGCTCCCCTTGCACTGTTGCTTACACGAGGACAAGGACTGCAGCCTCTTGTACTGTAGACAGACTCATTTTCTTGTGAGACTTCCAACCTACAATATACAGAGGTTGCAATCCCTGCTAGCAGCAATACAGAGAGGAGAGTGCAAATTGGGCAAGTACATTAGCAGTCGGACTCGGGTAGAAGGGGAATTGGGTAAAAGCCCTGTTTGCACTGATTGTTTTTTTTAATCAATAAGCAATGACATGCTAACCAGTTCCCCAACATTCTGTCAGTATGAAATCACCCATCCAGTAAGGAAAATTGAGGTTCTGGCAAAGTTTTGTGCTCCTCAGAAATTTTAGAAATGAATGTGATTGATTTTTTTTTTCCTAGTAAATAGTCAGAAACAGTATCCCTACTAAATTGTTAATGATTTAGAAATTTTCATTGAAGAATACAGCTCCTTTAATATTATATTTTATCAATAACAGCTATAAAAACCCTCTAATATTGTAAAAGATAAGATTGAATTGGTGAGCAATTTATTCGAATTATTCATATTAATGAATCCAGTGAGATGTAGGCAGTAACTGTTTTCCTTGCCTTGTTTTCCAGATCTCTCTGTACTTTGGTTTGTAAATGGACCTACTCTGCAGAAACAGGCTGGGATGACTGCTTCTGGCAGCAGATTGGACTTGAGGATTTAACAGTCAACAACCACTCCAAAATAGGTACAATGCAATAACAGTTGTTACCATACATGTGTTTATTTGGGTATTTTAAAATGGGATATTTTGTATTTGTGTGCTGTTTATCATATAATGCAGATTTGTGGCTTGGTGCTGCAGCTATATATAGTTCCTGTAATGAAACAAAATTCCTGGCCTCACGCCTCGAGTACAGGAGGTTCTCTGACATGTTCGTGTGAGGTTGTTTCAGGCTCCCTCCAGCTGGCTGACCCAGAGAATATTTTGCTTTAGTTTGAAAGGGCACTGGGTACAAGCATTTTGGATCCATTATTGGTCCATTAATCCAAGGGAACGCCATGAATAAAATAAATGAAAATGCACTCCTACAGATCAATATTAGGTTTCTGTGGTTACAACACAGCATTCCTATTGGCTAAAACTTGGGCTAAAACTATGGTAATTACTAAGTTTGCCTCAACCAATTAAAATCTAAATTGAAACCATACTGCCATTCTAATCAGAATAATGTGTAGCCAATGTGATGTTACACAGTTTAACTCATCAAGCACAATTTTAATATTTGATTTTACCTCATGGCTAGGGCCACTAAAAAAGTACAGTTGTGTTTTTAATCACAGATACTGTACTGTCCTGTGAAAATCATGCAGGTCCCCACAAGAATCATCTTACGCCACTTTCTGACTCGCCCCTCACAGCCACTTTCAGTGCTTAGTGGTATATATTTCAATGCAAGGAGTCGAGTAAATAAAGCACAGGCGCTGAGGGCACAGATAGACATGTGGAAGTATGATATCATAGCTAACTGAAACATGGCTGAAAGAAGGGCAGGAATGGCAGCTCAACATTCCTCGTTACAGGGTTTTCAGATGAGATAGAGAGAGGGATAAAAAAGGAGGGGGTCACAATATTGATTAAAGAAACAATTACAGCTGTGAGGAGGGATGATATGTTAGAAGGATCATCAAATGAGGCCATATGGGTTGAACTGAAGAACAAAAAAGAGGCAATCACACTGCTGGGCGTGTACTATAGACCCCCAAATAGTCAGAGGGAGATAGAAGAGCAAATATGTAGGCAAATTACTGAGCAGTGCAAAAATAATAGGGCAGTAATAGTCGGGGATTTCAACTACCCGAACATTAACTGGGATAGAATCAGTGTAAAAGGTATAGAGGGCGTAGAATTCTTAAAATGCATTCAGGAGAACTTTTTTAGCCAGTACGTAGCATGCCCATCAAGGTGGTTCTGGACTTAGTTTTAGGGAATGAAGCTGGGCAGGTGGAAGGGGTATCAGCATTTTGGTGGCAGTGATCATAATTCAGTTAGATTTAGCGTAGTTATGGAAAAGGACAAAGATAGACCAGGAGTAAAAGCTCTCAATTGGGGAAAGGCCGATTTTACTAAGATGAGATGTGATTTAGCAAAAGTGGACTGGAAACAGCTACTTGAAGGTAAATCAGTGTCAGAGCAGTGGGAGGCATTCAAGGAGGAGATAGTGAGGGTTCAGAGCAAATGCGTTCCCACAAAGAAAAAGGGTGGGACTCCCAAATCTAGAGCCCCTCGATGTCAAGGAGCATACAGAGTAAGATAAGGCAAAAAAGGGAAGCTTCTGTCAGATACCAAGAGCTAAATACTGCAGAAAGCCTGGAGGAGTATAGAAAGTGCAGGGGTGAAATTAAAAAGGAAATTAGGAAAGCAAATAGAGGGCATGAAAAAATATTGGCAAGTAAATTCAAGGAAAACCCAAAGATGTTTTATAAATACATAAATAGCAAGAGGATAACTAAAGAAAGGGTAGGGCCTATTAGAGACCAAAAAGGTAACCTATGTGTGGAGGCGGAAGATGTGGCTACGGTTCTTAATGAATACTTTGCATGTGTCTTCACAAAAGAGAGGGACGTTGCAGAAATTGTAGTTAAGGAGGAGGAGTGTGAAATATTAGATGAGATAAACATAGTGAGAGAAGAAATATTAAGGGGTTTAGCATCCTTGAAAGTACATAAATCGCCAGGCCGGATGAAATGTATCCCAGGCTGTTAAGAGAAGCAAGGGAGGAAATAGCGGAGGCTCTGACCATCATTTTCCAATCCTCTCTGGCTACAGGTGTGATGCCGGAGGACGGAGGACTGCTGAAGTTATACCGTTGTTTAAAAAGGGAGAAAAGGATAGTCTGAGTAATTCCAGGCAAATTATTGGAAAAAATTCTGAGGGGCAGAATAAATCGTCATTTAGAAAGGCACAGATTAATCAAGGACAGTCAGCATAGATTTGTAAAGGGAAGCTCGTGTCTGACTAACTTGATTGAATTTTTGGAGGAGGGTCGATGAGGGTAGCGCGTTTCATGTAGTCTACATGGACTTTAGCAAGGCTTTTGACAAGGAGCCACATGGCAGACTGGTCAGAAAGGTAAAAGCCCATGGGATCCAAGGGAAAGTGGCAAGTTGGATCCAAAATTGGCTCAGTGGCAGGAAGCAAATGGTAATGGTCGACGGGTGTTTTTGTGACTGGAAGACTGTTTAAAGTGGGGTTCCGCAGGGCTCATTACTAGGTCTGTTGCTTTTTGTGGTATATATCAATGATTCCGAATTCAATGTAGGGGGCGTGATTAAGAAGTTTGCAGATGATACAAAAATTGGCCGTGTGGTTGATAATGAGGAAGAAAGCTGTAGACTGTAGGAAGATATCAATGGATTGGTCAGGTGTGCAGACAAGTGGCAAATGGAATTAAATCCGGAGAAGTGTGAGGTAATGCACTTGGGGAGGGCTAACAAGGAAAGGGAATACACAATAAATGATAGGATACTGAGAAGTGTAGACGAACAGAGGGACCTTGGAGTGCATGTCCACAGATCCCTGAAGATAGCAAGACAGGTAGATAAGGTGGTTAAGAAGGCATACGGGATACTTTCCTTTATTAGCTGAGGCAGAGAATATAAGAGCAGAGAGGTTATGCTTGAACTGTATAAAATACTAGTTAGGCCGCAGCTAGAGTACTGCATACAGTTCTGGTCGCCACATTACAGGAAAGATGTGATTGCATTAGAGAGGGTACAGAGGAGATTTACAAGGATATTGCCAGGACTGGAGAATTTTAACTATGAGGAAAGATTGGATAGGCTGGGGTTGTTTTCTTTGGAACAGAGGAGGCTGAGGCGAGATTTAATTGAGGTGTATAAAATTATGAGGGGCTTAGATAGAGTGGATAGGAAGGACCTATTTCCATTCTTCTCTCTTAGGCAGTCCCTCGGAACCGCGGATGACTTGCTTCCACGCTAAGAATGAGTTCTCAGGTGACTGATGAGTCCAATGCGGGACCTACAGTCCCTGTCACAGGTGGGGCAGACGGTGGTTGAAGGGGCGGATGGGTGGGGTGCTTGGGTTGACGTGCACTCCTTCCGCTGTTTGCGCTTGGCTTCCGCTTGCTCCCGGCAAAGAGACTCGAGGTGTCCGGCGCCTTCCCGGATGCTTCTCATCTACTTTGAGCGGTCTTGGGCTAGGGATTCCCAGGTGTCGGAGGGGATGTTGCACTTTTTCAAGGAGACTTTGAGGGTGTCCTTGAAGCGTTTCCTCTGCCCACCTGGGATTCTCCTGCCGTGTCGGAGCTCCCATCGTCAACACCTTCACTGAAGCGTACGAGAGCACGGGCCTTACACTAAACATCCTTAAGACAAAGGTCCTCTACCAACCTGCCCCCGCCACACAGTACTGCCCCCAGATTATGAAAATCCACGACGAGGCCTTGGACAATGTGGACCACTTTCCATACCTCTGGAGCCTACTGTCAACAAGGGCAGACGTCGATGATAAAGTCCAACACCACCTTCAGTGTGCCAGTGCAGCCTTCGGTCGCCTGAGGAAGAGAGTGTTTGAAGACCAGGACCTCAAACCCGGCATCAAGCTCATGGTCTACAGAGCAGTAGTGATTCCCGCCCTCCTGTATGCTTCAGAGACATGGACCATGTACAGCAGGCACCTCAAAGCACTGGAGAGGTATCACCAACGCTGCCTTCGCAAGATCCTGCAAATCCATTGGCAGGATAGGCGCACCAATGTCAGTGTTCTCGCTCAGGCCAGCATCGAAGCTTTGACCACGTTCGATCAGCTCTGATGGACAGGCCACATCGTCCGCATGCCCGATACGAGACTCCCAAAACAAGCGCTCTACTCGGAGCTCCGTCACGGCAAGAGAGCCCCAGGTGGGCAGAGGAGGAATTTCCATTAGCAGAGAGGTCAATAACCAGGGGGCATAGATTTAGAGTAATTGGTAGAAGGATTAGAGGGGAGTTGAGAAGAAATGTTTTCACCCAGAGCTTGATGGGAGCCAGGAACTCACCACCTGAAAAGGTGATAGAGGCAGAAACCCTCATCACATTTAAAAAGTACTTGGATATGCACTTGAAGTGCCGTAACCTGCAGGGCTACAGACCATGAGCTGGAAAGTGGGATAAGGCTGGATAGCTGTTTTTCGGTCGGCACAGACACGATGGGCCTAATAGCCTCCTTCTATGCTGTAAATTTCTATGATTCCAGTCTATGATTCAGCTCCTATCTGATGCTGATACTGTTACTGCTTTGGGGATAGAACTGTACTGCATAATGTGGGTGGAATTCTTGATCTCACAATAGTTTTCCAAGATTCTT
Organism: Squalus acanthias; assembly: GCA_030390025.1. NCBI lineage: Eukaryota > Metazoa > Chordata > Chondrichthyes > Squaliformes > Squalidae > Squalus > Squalus acanthias. Next base: position 46,761,841 of record CM059439.1, on the reverse strand, counting down.
GTTCCTAGTAGTCATATCTGGTGGGACCCTTCATCAGAACAAATTTGAGCAATAATCCTATCTGAAATTTTAACCTAGCTTTCTTCACTTAAGTACTTCCAGCATTTACTGATTTCATTTCATATTTCTAACATTTGCATTTTTTAAATTAATCTTTGTGTGTCTAATTAAGTGATAGATCCCACGGGGATTCCTAATGCTAGCTAAAAATTATATCAGGGAGGGTAAAATATTATATATTTCACCATCCAAAATGAAATTAGAACTCATGCCTAATGCTCTATTAGCTAATGACGTCCTACATCATGGCAGTGATATATGCATTATTAAAAGAAGGGGCTGCCGTTTTTTAAAAAAAATGTAACCTTCATATAGTAAAAATAGCACCAAATACCTGCCAGAAGATTACAGGAATTTACTTGCAGTTCATTTGATGAACAGATCCTCGAATTTGGCTTTCACAGTTTTGGATGTCATCTGAACTCCTCAATTGAATTACTCAATTATAATCCACAGGCACTAATCTAGTACCCCCTATACAATGTGTACAGGTAAATGAATATCCCAGTAAATCATAATATATTATTTTAGAGTAAAATACATAGAAACAGAGAAAAATAGGAGCAGGAGTAGGCCATTTGCCCCTTCGAGCCTGCTCCACCATTCAATATGATCATGGCTGATCCTCTATCTCAATACCATATTCCCGCTCTCTCCCCATACCCCTTGATGCCTTTTGTGTCTAGAAATCTATCTATCTCCTTCTTAAATATATTCAGTGACTTGGCCTCCACAGCCTTCTGTGGTAGAGAATTCCACAGGTTCACCACCCTCCGAGTGAAGAAATTTCTTCTCATCTCAGTCCTAAATGTCCTACCCTGTATCCGGAGATTGTGACCCCTTGTTCTAGACCCCCCAGCCAGGGGAAACATCCTCCCTGCATCCAGTCTATCTAGCCTTGTCAGAATTTTATACGTTCCAATGAGATCCCCTCTCATTCTTCTAAACTCTAGTGAATACAGGCCTAGTCGCCCTAATCTCTCCTCATATGACAGTCCTGCCATCCCAGGAATCAGTCTGGTGAACCTTCACTGCACTCCCTCTATGGCAAGTATATCCTTTCTTAGGTAAGGAGACCAAAACTGCACACACTACTCCAGGTGTGGTCTCACCAAGGCCCTGTATAACTGTAGTAAGACATCCTTGCTCCTGTACTCAAATCCTCTTGCAATGAAGGCCAACATACCATTTGCCTTCCTAACTGCTTGCTGCACCTGCATGTTTGCTTTCAGTGACTGTTGTACAAGGACACCCAGGTCCCTTTGTACATCAACATTTCCCAACCTATCACCATTTAAATAATACTCTGCCTTTCTGTTTTTCCTACCGAAGTGGATAACTTCACATTTATCCACGTTATACTGCATCTGCCATGTATTTGCCCACTCACTCAACTTGTCTAAATCGCCTTGAGCCTCTTTGCATCCTCCTCACAACTCACAATCCCACTTAGTTTCGTGTCATCAGCAAACTTGGAAATATTACATTTGGTTCCCTCATCCAAATCATTGATATATATTGTGAATAGCTGGGGCCCAAGCACTGATCCCTGCGGTACCCCACTAGTCACCACCTGCCACCCCGAAAAAGACCCATTTATTCCTACTCTCTGTTTCCTGTCTGTTAACCAATTTCAATCCATGCCAGTATATTACCCCCAATCCCATGTGCTTTAATTTTGCACACTAACCTCTTATGTGGGACTTTACCTCGCTTCATTTGATGTGAGAAGACATTTTATTTTTCAGTGGAAAAGCTGCTGGGGTAGAAATTCATTCATTCAGTCATTCGTTAATAGGCCAGTGTGAACAGGGCGCAGGGACCAATCCCTGCACCAAACAGGTAGACCCAAGGCCCGATCAAACGTGGGCCTCAAACCTTATCTGAACAATGAGGGCGAGCAGCTCCAGAGGAAGCTCGCCCATGTCAAGGAATCCAATTTAGGCGGCCTGCTTTGACAGCAGTGGTCTTCAGATAAGTGCTGGACAGGAAAGGAGAACAGGAGGGGGCGATCGGGAGCCGGCAGCAGCTCTCAGAAGTGTTCCACCTGGCTCCACATGAATTCTTTTTTTTAAAAAAAGCTTATCTATTGTTGGCGGCCGCTTGTAAGCCCACATCCACTGCAGGAAAACCTGAGAAGAGCAGGCCCGGTGCCTGCTATACTCCGGGCAGCTAAGTTTCAAAAATAAGGTCCTAAAGCAGATGTTAGCCTTCTCATTAACATATGCAAGAGGCGTAACACCTGTTTTAGGCGGTGGCTAGCGATGCCTGAAAAATTGCCCGATTCAATATGAGGTTGGACGCACTTAAGGCATCTTTGGGGCATGGGACGTAGCCCCGTAAAATTGTTCCTTCTTGCCCCCATGTTCTGCTGGGAAAACTGGGGCAACGAGGTTCAATTTCTACCCCACTGTTTCCTGTCAGGGTGATGTGAAACTGTTTGGTAAAAACTGGAGGTTATTATGGTGACATTAACAGAAATATTGTCAATGCCACCACAAGATAGAAAACATGAACAACAAAACTCCAAATGAGAAGCCTTAGAATAAAACTAAACGTTCTACATTTTATAAAAAAAAGTTGGAATAGCACAGTGGGTGAGCACACTACCCTTTCATCTCTGTGACATGGATTTGATTCCAGTCCAGACTGATGGAATGAAAGTCTTTTTTTCTGCTGGTTGAGGAGGGTCTGACCTGAAATGAATTTGCCCAGTCTCTTCCCAGTTGATGTGGGCTCACAGCCGACAATTCTGGACAAATGATCAATAAATTGACAATTTCATTTGAAGAGGACGCCTGGTGCATGGAGTGAAAAAAATCACATAAGAAAGTAAGGAGTTGTGGGATAGAGGGAAATTTGGCCGATTGGATAAGTAACTGGCTATCTCATAGAAAGCAGAGGGTGGTGGTGGATGGAACATTTTCGGACTGGAGACCAGTTACCAGCGGTGTGCCACAGGGGTCGGTGCTGGGTCCTCTGCTGTTTGTGATTTTTATCAATGACTTGGAGGAGGGGACTGAAGGGTGGATCAGTAAATTTGCTGATGACACCAAGATTGGTGGAGCAGTGGATGAGGTGGAGGGCTGTTGTAGGCTGCAAAGAGACATTGATAGGATGCAGAGCTGGGCCGAAAAATGGCAGATGGAATTTAACCCTGATAAGTGCGAGGTGATTCATTTTGGTAGGGCAAATTTGAATAAGGATTACAGGATCAATGGCAGGGTTCTGAGGAACGTGGAGGAGCAGAGGGATCTGGGGGTTCATATCCACAGATCTCTGAAGGTTGCCACTCAAGTGGATAGAGCAGTAAAGAAGGCCTATGGTGTGTTGGCGTTTATTAACAGAGGGTTTGAGTTTAAGAACCGTGAGGTTATGCTGCAACTGTACAGGACCTTGGTGAGACCACATTTGGAATATTGTGTGCAGTTCTGGTCACCTCACTATAGGAAGGACGTGGAAGCATTGGAAAGAGTGCAAAGGAGATTTACCAGGATGCTGCCTGGTTTGGGGGGGAGGTCTTATGAGGAAAGATTGAGGGAGTTGGGGCTTTTCTCTTTAGAGCGGAGGAGGATGAGAGGCGACTTAATAGAGGTTTATAAGATGATGAGGGGGATAGATAGAGTGGATGTTCAGAGACTATTTCCTCGGGTAGAGGCAGCTGTTACAAGGGGGCATAACTATAAGGTGCATGGGGGGAGATATAGAAGGGATGTCCGAGGTAGATTCTTTACTCAGAGAGTGGTTGGGGTGTGGAATGGACTGCCTGCTGTGATAGTGGAGTCGGACACTTTAGGAACTTTCAAGCGGTTATTGGATAAGCACATGGAGCACACCAGAGTGATAGGGAGTGTGATAGCTTGATCTTGGTCTCGGACAATGCTCGGCACAACATCGAGGGCCGAAGGGCCTGTACTGTGCTGTACTGTTCTATGTTCTAAAGGGGGTTGCGCTATTTTAAGGTTGTGGCAAAAGTATGATGTTAGAGTAGCAGAAGCTTTTTTCACTACGTAAATCATTCAATCATTGCCTTTGCAGTTTGATGTGTCAGAATTATGAATTTTGTAGCACTCCCTGCCATCTTCTGTTTTTTATCAAGCAGGTGGGTAATTACCCAGCAGTTATTGTTCTCATCAATCAAAGTTGAGAAAATAGAGCATCAGGTTTTATCTAAATTTCCATACAACAAATCACAGTTGGCACTTTAGTAACTGGTTCCTGTCACCTTGCCCCACAGACTGAATCAAGAGGTAACATGCATCTGATTTTAGATTGGCAGAAAGGAATCTTACCAAATTTACAAATTTACATCTGCCTGGAAAATTGATTTCAGAATTTAATTGTGTCTGAGTTGGTGTGACTGGATTTGTGGTTGCCTGGGAAACCATATTGTCTATCCCAAATATTATTATTCTCCAATTGGGAAAGTGTTACATTGAGTACAATGCTTTGGCACATGTGGTTTTTTTTTTGTAGTCAAGACTGCACATTCTGGAAGGATTGCCCACTGGGCAATTTTAGATTGTTACTCATTTGTTCACTATCTTTCTACAGCTGGTCTGTAATAACAGACATGTTTTCTCTAGCTATCATGCAGCAGAATTGTCCAACAGTAAAGTTTTAGGAACAATGAAATCTACATTCAGTTTTGAACTTCAATTGAATTATCCTGACCAGCACATAAATAAGGTTTTGTTTATATGTTTAAGGATACTGATAACCTTCAAAATCTACGCAGCCTTTCCTTCATGCAGTATTCTGAAGTGATAAATTATTGCTGGTGAATATTATTAAATAGAATTAGAGAAGTGCACAGACCATTAACTTGTTTCTTAAAGGGGTTGGAAAGTTGAGGAGAGTACTTTTTCAAAGTATTCTCCCAATTCTCTAAACAAAATTGGTTATAAAAGTATAATCTATATTTTCCAATGGTAATTGCCTTATGTGAGTAAATCGGTTATCCTGATTGAAAAGTTGGGCAGAGATCCATTATTCTAGATCTCCACCCACTATGCAGCAGATGCAATTTCCCGTGGGTGGGGGGAATGCAGCTATAAGAAGTGCCGACTTCAAACGGGAGCAGATTCATTTCAATATTATTTTGGAGGCAGATACATAGCATACAGTACTGAATGATGCCCACTGGTATCCACACACCCTTATCTGCAGACTTGGAGTAAACACATCTTGCTTTGGGAAATAATTAATGCATGTGAAGACTTCTCTTCCCAAAGGAGGCTGGGACAGCAGACCCAAAGGCATCATAAAGCTATCTGAATGCCTGAATAACCATAATATTAGACACTCCAATCATAGCATGTCATGCTTTCAGTGGTACGGAATGGAAAAAGGTGTTCTGGGGAATCAATACCCCATGTATCCTCATTGGCCACATATCCCAAAATGCCACCAATAATACCTGCAGGATCTGCCGCACCAATCTGCAACAACCATGGGGAACTGTCTTCACATGGTCTGGGCCATCAGACAGTAAGATGCAGAACTCTGCCAACTGCTGCAAGGATACGTGCAGCTACTATGCAGCACATAGATTGACATACTTAGTGACAGTACTGGGAAAGAAAGGTCTGAAACTTAGCTACACCTCCTCGCAGGGATGCTGCAATGTTGACTTATACTGATTTTGCCATGCATTTATGAACGTGCCTACCCTCCTCAGACCCACCTCCACTTCAGTAGCCATGAAACATGAGATTGCATGCTGGGCTGTTTTATCCCTTGCCTGCAGATTCATACCTGCATGTTGGGCTTCCTATCCCTTCATCTTTGCCTGCAAATTTCTCCTTTAAAGAAAGACTTGCATTTATACTGCACTTTGCTCGACCCAAAGCACTTTACAGTCAATTAAGTACTTTTGAAGTGTAGTCACTGTTGTAAGGAAATGCGGCAGCCATTTTGCACACAGCAAGGTCCCACAAACAGCAATATCATAATCACCAGATAATCTGTTTTGGTGATGCTGGTTGAAGGATAAATATTGACCAGGAGAACTCCCCTGCTCTTCTTTGAAATAGTGCCATGGGATTTTTTATGTCCACCTGAGGGCCTCGGTTTAACGTCTCATCTGAAAGACGGCACCTCCAACAGTGCAGCACTGCACTGGAGTGTCAGCCTAGATTTTGTCTTTGGAGTGGGACTTGAATCCACAACCTTCTGAAAAACTTTGGAAAAAGCTGTCAGTAGGTTCCGCCTCTCCAAAGGCTTTCAAGAATTTTTGTTACATTTGTAACAATTCCCTCTAATTGCCTTCAAACCTTTAAATTTCACTTACATGCAATTTTGCACTCCCATTACTGTGTACTTCCTGAACATATTCAGTTCTGCACCTGGAGCAGTCCATAATTATGATAATGAGTTGACAAGAAAATTGAGTGCAAATAGCACACCTCCATTTGTGTCAGTGTTTCTTACCATTGAATGTAAATTGCTGGACTTGGATATTACCAGTTATAAAAGTTTGCTGACTTTCGAGGCTAATCATAACCATCCATTGTTTCTCCTTAGCAGCTGTTAATGTCAGTGTTATGGAGGAGCCGCCTGAATTGCAGACAAACGCTCTCCCGGCAGAGTAATGCTGCATAGTTTGTTGGTGGAGTGTTTCCCTGGATTGGGCAGCCAGTCAAGGCCGAGGTTGTGGCCCCCCCCTCCCCCCATTAACTTGAATGGAACTGCTCTGGGACGCAGGTGACCCTTCCCAATCACTGACTGTCTATTAGCTCAGAAAAAAATTGACTGGTAATAACTATAACTATATAATTTTACAGAGAGATGAGGGAGAACGTTGAGCAGATAGTACTCCTCCTAGACTTTACTTTCCCTTTGGTGTTATAAAAATAATAGTTCTAAAATAAATATTCTTGCAATAAATGAAGAAACCATACTTCCTGTTAAATATTCTGACCTAGAAATTAGGTGGCAGAATTCTGTGATCACCTCCTTGGTGAAGCGGAGCCTCCCAATACACTGCTCCTGGCTTAGGTGCAGGTAGAAGTGCTCTCTGAAGACCCTAGGAGGGTAAGGCCTCCTGCTGAGAGCCCTCCTGGCTCTCCTCCTTCCTCTGTGAGCATCTTGTCCTCTTCTTCGCTGCCTCCGCTCCATCTCCCTGTCATACTCGAGCGCGAGGGGGACTGTAAGTAGAGCTCCCACTATTGGGAACAGGTGGTGTGAACACAACCCTTTAAATGAGAAGCAAGGTGTCTCCACTTGCAGCAACACTCCCTGTCACCTCAGCAACTGTAAACAACTCTAGAAAGCTCCAAACTGTTGCACAAACTTACATAGAGCCAGTAGAAATGAAAAAGCAAGTCAGCTGCAAGTTGTTGACATTCCCTTTAAATAGCACTGGTGGGGGTCTTTCCTGCTGCTGAACACATGGTCAGCTGGTCGTAATTAGGAGAAGGCATTGAATGGAGCGGCAACGTCCAAAATGGCAGATTGTACATCAGATCAGCGTTACACACTCATTGACATCATGATCTGCCTCATTTCCATTTCTCCAGTGAGACCTGCCCTAAATGGCGGCCGCCGCAGAACCCGCCGGAAGTGGGCGGAAGTGAGGCGGCCACCATTTTTTCTTCCAAACCGGCTTTCACGGCCGCCGCTAAAGACTCCAATGTTGCGCCCTCTTTGTTTAGTTTAGAAGTGCTCATGCAGATGATCATAATTTATGAGGTATTGTTTTACAGAGGCTATAGTAAAGGCAAATGGAGTGTGACTTTTCCCTGTGTGATAATATTTGTATAGTATTTTCTCTGTTGGTATTTTATTAACCTAACCATTCCCATTTCTTCATTTGTAAATTCTACCACCAATCCCACCAATGTAAATTAAAGCTACCTAGACAGATTAATGCTCAATTCTATATTCGAACAGGGGTGTTCCTGTTCTCATAAAAATCCATAATAATTCTCCACTTCAATTCCAAGTTGTACCCTATAAAATAGGCAGAATGATAGTCACAGTCGTTTGCCCTGTAAAATTCAGGGAATCAGCTGCAATTATCATGCTTGGTAATTCTACTGGAGATTTCGGACCGTGGACAAAAAATGAAAGGAGAAAGAGAGGTGCTCCTCCCCCACTCTTCACACTTGCAGAAGCTCTGCAGTAAAGCCTTGGCCATCCCAGAGCTACAGTCCATCAAAAAGACTGAAAATCTAATGAGCTTGAATAATTAGTCAGCCTTTACCTTATTTACGAAGGCAAGGGTAGGTAGCATCTTTTAAACTCACACATTCAACAACAATGTGCATTTTTACAGAAAAACATCTCAAGGCACTTCACAGAGTCGTAAGGAAAAGCAGATGCCATGGGGAGATTAGGAGGTGACCAAGAGCTTGGTGAAAAAGCTGGGTTTTAAGGACAGTCTTAAAGGAATAGAGGATAGTGGGGAGGCAGGGAGGTTCAGGGAGGGAATTCCAGACCATGGGGTCGAGACAGCTGAAGACACAACCTCCACGGATGGGGTGAAGGGATTGTGTTACACAAGAGGCTGAAATCAGAGGAATGGAGAGTTTGGGGCGTAGGGGTCTAAGGCTAGAGAAAATTACAAAAATAGAGTTGGGTGAGGCCGTGGAGGGATTTAAACACAAAGATTCACATTTTTAAAAGAAAAATTCTGTTTTAATGATGCCAAAAAATAAAAAATATTGTTTCATGAATCAAAATTGTAATACTCCAAAAGTGATGAATCGATGTTGGTTTTTCTCCGGTTAAACCCAGCAAACTGACCTTTTCAATGTATGGAATACACCTATCAAGCAAGGCAACTTTATTAAATAACCTAGAATTTCAAAGTGCATTCTGTCTAACCTGAATATGACTCATTGCACCGCAGAAATGTTTAGAATTGAGTACTGTGGTCTTACATACTATCTTTCTGTGGCAACTGAAAACCTCAACAGTTCAAAAACCTGAAGGCTCATTGGCAACTGTTTTTTGCTAACTTATATTTAGCATTTACAATTTTTAGATTTAGCATTCAAGATTCAATATGTTGGTGCTTGTTGTACCACTTAACAAATTATGATCGTGTGAAGCAAGCCTCTGACCTTGGAGGTTTCAAGCACATTTTTTCATGTTACAGATTTTCAACGGTGTTGCCTAGTTCCGTGAATCCATACTACTCACAACCACAATGAGCTGAGATGGGAAAGAGTGTGTGGTGGCAATTCTGTGTCAACTGTTGACATTGCCAACTAAGTTGTCATATACTCCTATGATCCAGAAGCTATATTAGCAATTACCCCATTTGCATTAATCTGCTTACTGATGTCTCTTCAAAATGGTAAATGTTACCACACAGATCAGAATTTACAGACCAAAGCAACTAACATATTACAATTAAATAACATGACACAAAGATATGATATATAAATATATAATGAGATAGAAGTCTTGGTAGGTTTCATAAACAAAATCCTGATTTCTGGCATGGGAGAGTCATTTGGTTTTGACTTCTTGTAGAACTTTCTGTAACAGCTTATCTTATCATATTGTTTCATGATATATCACTCAAGCAAGCAGCAAAATGAATAATTTTATCTGATCAATCACCAACATCTGAAAAAGGTCTAGCCTTGTTTCAGACTCTAGCATTTAGCCTCAAACCCACAATTCTGTTCATTTCCTTTAAAGCACCGTTTTCAGACAACCGTGGCAATGCTTAATACATATACACGATTAAATATGATTTTTACATATTAAATTAGACTGTAGTATGCAAGTACTGATCTAGAATTCACATAATACAACAGACAATTATACAAACCTATTGGTGAAGACACAAACAATTCCTCTGTCCCGAGACAAGCAGGTGTTGCTGGCTAAGTGTATCAAGTTGTTCACAAAGAAATACCAGTTCTTTCAGTCACAAAGCCTCTGTTTATTGAATCAATTAAGCAAACCCTCTTGATCTTTTGACAAAAGGAGATGGTCTTGCCACAAGCCCATCCCCAGTTTCCCTGAGAATAATACATACTGCAGCCACACTGCACCAGTGGTGGAAAGGATGGCTATTGATTGCAGTGGCAGGAGCACTGATCAAGCAGACTGTTCTGTCCTGGATAGTGTTGAGCTTCTTGACTGTTGTTGCAGCTGCACCCATCCAGGCGAGAGATGCATGTTGTATCATACTCCTGACTTGAACCTTGTAGATGGTGGGGACTCATTGAAGGTCTGATCTTCAAGTAAATAAAACAAGCAATTCACCAGTAAACTACATATTAAAATAAGTTTCTGTATTATAAAAATGTAGGTGATTGTTTTTAAGTTAGAGTCTCAAGCCCAAGTGTTCAGAAATGAGGTTGTCATTCTTCAAATGGAGATAAGTTTGAAGGTCTGCAATATAAATAAATATGAGATGCACTTTCTCAGCTAACTGTATAAATGTCCAGAACAGACTGTCCTTTTTCATTACTAGCTTTAAGTAGAATATTATCCTACTGAATAAAACAAAAATGTATTATAGAAATCTTATAAATCAATATAGTCAGGTCCATGCCGTACTGGAAGCAGCCACAAAAATACACATAATTAGGCCTATTTCACCAAGCTTCACTTCGTACACTATTAAGTAAATTACTGCTAAGCAAATGGTACAGTAGCTACGTAAGAGATGATTGTAGTCAATTGTTTCATCACAGCCATGGCAAGAGGGCTAGGCCTAACTCCGAAATGCATATTGCTGCCATAAGAAAGAAAACACGGAGTTAAAGCTGTACTGCCATTTAAACCTGAGTTCCCATTTTAACTTATTACCAGGGGAGAGAAGCTGCCTCTTTATCTACTTGGTTAATCATTCCTTTGCAAGTGATGCCCCCTCCCTCATTGAGTAGCCTCTTCATTTTTCAGCACTCCCATCACTATGACAATGGTTAAGGCTCAGGAGAATAATCCACAGTTTTCAGACATTTCAATGCCAAGTATCCTTGGCTTTGCAAACTACCAACTGAGCCATAGAAATCACTTCTACACATTCTCTCTCACAGTTGAGGAAACCTTTAAAACTTTTATATATAAAATATAATTTTTTTAATACTCTTCAGGATGAGGGATGTTGATGGAGAATAAAACAATTTTAGCATCAAGCACAGGGGTAGCACAGTGTACTCTGGACTAACGATATGCCTCACCCCCAAGTTCAGCAGACCCCATCCCCCCTATATTACACCAGTGTGACAGTTCACATTTCTCACACCAGCCATCCTGTGGTCTGCATGAGTTAACTGCAAAATTCTGGCGAGTTAGAGGGTATTTTCACATAGGATTCTTCGGCCCTGATATGTAAGGGTCTGCATGGTCGGAGGGAGGGGGGAGAGGAGTTATGGACGGGAAACCCAGAAGTGAGGAGGTGCATCTCATACCTGTTACAATTTTTTCTGCAGCTTTCCTGCCAGACAGCCAGCCTGATTGGCAGACTGACTGCTTGTCAGGTGGGAAAGCCGGCAGCACAAGAATGCATCTGAGCAGAGAGTAGGTAGGGAGGCAGGGAGAGATCACAGTCCGGGAGAGTGTAGTGGGGAGGGGGGGAGAGACTGCAGGGGAAGAGATCGCGGTGGTTAGAGTGTGGTCAGGGGGTGAGATGGTGCTCGGAGGGTACAAGATCGCGGGGGGCGGAGTCGGCGATCGTGGAGTTGGAATCAGGTAAGCTTGTTGGGCCGGGGGAAACACTCCTGCTCCTCCTGGCCCACGAGCTGTAAAGGTACTTACCTTATCGATCCGGCCTTTCTCACCTCTTTTTACCTGCTGGGATTCCCAAGGCCAGGGAAACCTGGCCGACATTAGTTAAAAATAAAGAGCTTGTTAAAGTGAAGGCACACAGCCTCCTTAAAAGCTGTTACCGACCGACCCGTGTCCTGAGAGCGGGTTAGTTGCCCGGCCCCCCGACCTGCCTCCATTAAACTGGAAGTAGGCGGGGTTGGGGTCGGATTTGAAATTTAAAAAATTTTAACTTCTCACTCGACCCAAACCCACCTGTTTTTGGGGGTTAAAATGATCCCGTTGCAGTCAGGAGACTTTCATCTCATCAATGTGTGCTGAGGTTGAACCCAAGTCCCCAGCCAATGTATAGTCTACTGCACTGTAATTTCATTAAAGAAAGGGTGTCCAACCTTTTGGAAAGGGGCCAAAATCCACATGGCTCAGCCATTCAGTGGGCTGTACGTGACTAAAAATCCAAATAAACCAACATTCCTCCAACGTGAGAAATACCAGCCCTCTCATGTTAAACAAGAACAACAATTTACATTTATACAACTCCTTTAACATAGAAAAACATCCCTAGGTGCTTCATGGAGGCGAAAGGAGAAAATGGATGCCAAGCGAAAGAAGGAGATATTAGGAAAGGCAACCAAAAGTTTGGTCAAAGAGGTGGGTTTTAAGGAGGGTCTTAAAGGAGGAGAGGAAGGTAGATATGGTGTAGGGAGGAAATTCCAGAGCGTGGAGCCCAGGTGGCTAAAAACACTGCTGCCAATGTTGGGGTGAAGGAAGTGGGGGATGCACAAGAAGTTGGAGTCAGAGCAGTAGAGGTTTTGAGTGGGGTTGTAGGCTTTAAGAAGTTACAGAGATTGGGAGCAGTGAGGCCGTAGGGAAACCTCAGCACAAGGATAAGAATTTTAAATTTGAGACGTTAGGGGACTGGGAACCAATAAAGATAAAGATGAAGATGGTGGGAAAAATCTAAGCCCCCAATATAAAAGCCAACCCTCCACACTAAGAGTTTCAGTCCTTATAGACAAATCCAAATGCCCTCATACTAAAATTTGAAGACCACCATGCAAAAGAATCCAAACTCAAATACAAAAAATTCAGGCCCTGCTGTGCAGTCAAAATCTAACAAAAACTACACGAAGGTTCTGCAGCTCACTTACCTTTTTGCAGTACCTGGCCTGGGCAGGCTGGTCTATTCCTTTGCTTACTCTTCCACAACCCGGTCTGGTCCACTACTGTCTGCTCCCTGCTGCTCTTTCTGCTATTCTACAATTTACACGGTGGAAATTCTTCAGTGTCTTTGAGCTGGAGGAGCAAAATTAACAGCCCCTCAGCAGTAGACAGCAAACCACATATTCAAACAGCAGTGAGTAGGAGAAAAACCAAGAAAAGTCAGAAAAGCAGTTCACGAATGAAAATGTACAGCTTTCTACCAGTACATATTTCAACCCTTTTAATTCACCTTTATATTGCCACTTCGCAACGCTGGACACCGTTTAAAAAAAATTCATTTATGGGATGTGGGCGTCGCTGGCAAGGCCAGCATTTATTGCCCATCCCTAATTGCCCTTGAGAAGGTGGTGGTGAGCCGCCTTCTTGAACCGCTGCAGTCCGTGTGGTGAAGGTATTCCCACAGTGCTGTTAGGTAGGGAGTTCCAGGATTTTGACCCAGCGACGATGAAGGATCGGCAATATACTTCTAAGTCAGGATGGCGTGTGACTTGGAGGGGAACTTAGAGATGATGGTGTTACCATGCGCCTGCTGCCCTTGTCCTTCTAGGTGGAAGAGGTCGCAGGTTTGGGAGATGCTGCTGAAGAAGCCTTGGCGAGTTGCTACAGTGCATCTTGTAGATGGTACACACTGCAGCCATGGTACACCGGTGGTGGAGGGAGTGAATGTTTAAGGTGGTGGATGGGGTGCCAATCAAGCCAACTGCTTTGTCCTGGATGGTGTCGAGCTTCTTGAGTGTTGTTGGAGCTGCGCTCATCCAGGCAAGTGGAGAGTATTCCATCACACTCCTTACTTGTGCCTTGTAAATGGTGGAAAGGTTTTGGGGAGTCAGGAGGTGAAACACTCGCCGCAGAATACCTAGCCTCTGACCTGCTCTTGTTGCCACAGTATTTATGTGGCTGGTCCAGTTAAGTTTCTGGTCAATGGTGACTCCCAGGATGTTGATGGTGGGGGATTTGACGATGGTAATGCCGTTGAATGTCAAGGGGAGGTGGTTAGACTCTTGCTTGTTGGAGATAGTCATTGCCTGGCTCTTGTGTGGCGCGAATGTTACCTGCCACTTATCAGCCCAAGCCAGAACGTCATCCAGGCATGGACTGCTTCATTATCTGAGGAGTTGTGAATGGCGCTGAACACTGTGCAGTCATCAGCCAATATCCCCATTTCTGACCTTATGTTGGAGGGAAACTCATTGATGAAGCAGCTGAAGATGGTTGGGCCTAGGACACTGGCCTGAGGAACTCCTGCAGTAATGTCCTGGGGCTGTGATGATTAACCTTCAACCACCACAACCATCTTCCTTTGTGCTAGGTATTTTATGCCCATTGATACAGCAAGTAAATGTCAAAGGCCTTGTTGCAAAGGCAACAGATTCATTATTGAGCCTGTGGATAGGAGGCATAAATTTGACAGGACGCAGAATGTTTCCCAGATGTCATGCTTCCTCAGAGTACAGAATGTAGTAGATGGCACCCATGCACTGTATAGACCCTTGAACTTGGCATAATTCGCGACAAGCTAGGTGCAGTGCTGTGCTTTGGAGGGTGTGCCGTGAAGTAACAAACAGGACAACCCTCCTCACACCAACCTCAGCAGCAGTATATCTACTTTACCAGCTATCAAACAGGGGGGTCAATTGCCCACTGACTCCATTTCGTGCCTCGTCATTGGGCTTCCTAGCACGTTATTTTTGCCTAGCAGTTCCTTCTTCTAAACCCTCCTCGCAGCTTTTGGAAAGGCGGAAAAATATTTTAAATCATTTTTCAACCTTCATAAATAGTGGAACAATAAGGCCAATTCTGCAGCGGTGCGCTATCCACGCATTCCAGAAGCATGCCTCGCTGAATCAAGCCCGAGCGCTCAATTTGTGAAATGCCAAATTTGCTGACAGAAATTCCTTTCTACTTTTTGAAGGCTTGATACAGAGAATGGATGGGCCTTATTATACCTCTAATTTGTAATCATCTTTATGTAACTTGCTTCCACTCTGAAATCTGGAAATTCTTTTTCCGCTGTTCACTCTTCGAGCGCTGCTAGGCCATTTAAAATGGGATTTGAAGGTGCGATTGACAGTTTACTATAGCATTGCAAGCCCTCCTTTTGTTTTCCTTTTTATGTATAGCTGTTTTTGCACTATCTTTAGTGCATTACCTTTAGTGAATTACTTTCTGTTGCTGTATTTTTGTATTGCAAAATTGCTTTTACAGCGACTCCTTTTCCTATTGCACTGTTGCTGACATTAACAACAAGCAGTGTTCAGCATGGGAATTCCATTGGGTATCCCAATGATGCATTTGGAACAGGATGAAGAGTTCATGGACAGGGAACGAAGGCAGGTGCAATTGCTCCTCGGGTGTCTGGTGACCATTCAGCCTTGTCCCAAGAAACAAGTCTTCAGACTGAGGTATGCCTGCTTGGTACATCTGAGGGGACCTGCCTTCACTGTCTACATTTCACGAGAGAGGCTGGCACAGAGTTACGCTTGAACCTGACCTCCAGACAAGATCGACCATGGGGACTGGTTACCACAGCATTAAATTTTCACATGACTGGATTGTTCCACTTACCTTCAGAATACCGAAGCCTTGTTTGCCACGGAAAACGCTTTAATCACTTTCCCTATGGAAAGGAAACAACAGCATGAGAGTGCTGTACTATTATCAGGTGGCTGGTTTTCCAAAAGTGCTGGACTCATTAATGAGACACATGTAGCCATCAGCGCCTAAAAACAACCCTTCGGTATATGCAAATAGGAAAAGCCTTCATTCCAATATTGTGCAGTTAGTGTCAGACCACAGGAACAGAATAATTCAATTTTATGTGTGATACCCTAGCAGTAGTCATGATGCCTTAATTTTGCACTAATCCATTGTGCTGCTGTTATTTGAAGGAGCAGGCTAGGCTGGCTGGTTGGCTTGCTGGCTGCTAGGGAACCAAGGATACCCACAGCAGCCCTGGCTAATGACTGTTGAGGAAACCCTTGGGGCAGATTGCAAATACACTGAAACCTGTACAAAAGGACACCTGCAAAAAACAGACACTTACTGACAGTCCCAAATAACTTACATTATAATAGATACAAACTGCCCCTTGAAATCATGGACACTCGCAAATTATGAACTTCAATATACCAAGTCTGTTTACAACTTAAAACACCGGACGCGCAGGGAAGTGCGAGGTGGCAGGGTTAAAAATGGCTTTTGTGTGATGGCGATCTCTGTACCCAGTTTGTATAGCAGCTGGGAAACCTCTCTATCTCTGGGATTGAACGCTTGCACAGCTGTATCCCAGGGATAGAGGGGTTTCTCTGCCGTTATGGATGCTAGCTAAAAGGATCTTCATTACACAGAAGCCGGGAACTGCCGGCCGGGGTGGAAGGAAAGAGTCGGGAATTGGGGGTCCTGAAATCATGGGACGGTGGCTTGAACTTACAGGGCGAACTGAAATTGTGCGGGTGGGGGGGCTGAAACCACGGGGATGCTGAAATAGCTTGGGGGGGGTGAAATCGCGAGGGGGGTGGGGATGGTGCTGAAATCACAGGGGCTCAAGAGTTGGGGGAGAGGGAGACTGTGGAATGGGAGCTGGGGGGCAGATATGGAGACTGGGGGTTTGCAGGGAGAGATGGAGAGAATGGTTTTGAATTTTCCCTGCCCTCGGTTTCCCCTCTTTGCCTGCTCTCAGGTGGCCTCCTGGTTCTTGGAACTTCTCACACAATAGCTGCTGACGTGAAACCACAAATAAAGATTCTCAACTACAGAGGATCCAACCTTAATATGGTAAATTAATAACATTTGTAGGAAGTCATGTGATCCAAAGTCATGTGATCTGATGTCACATGTTCTGATGTCATATGGTCAGAATATCATGTGATCAAACATCCAGGAATGCTTCCAACCAGAGTTGGCAGCCCTACTCCACCAGTACGTCAGGTATTGATGAGCTACTAAACCCCCCTACCCACCCTCAGCACTTCAAACATTAGCAGCTGCAGCACACAGAGCAAGGGAGTCCTGGACAGGGGTCTACAGAACATGAATTCCCCCACCCCCCACAATTTGGCTGGGATCTGCCAGGCACTCTGGCCCTACAGCAGACACCTTACCCTGTGCAGGCTGCCAACGTAGCAGATCCCAGAATCAGGACATCCCCCCCCTTCGATGGAATAGGACCATGGGATGCAATGAACTAGGAAACCCAACAAACTGAAAACATCCTGCTGGCAGGGCTCCAGAACTAGGCAGGTGAGGGTGAAAAAAAAGAAGGAATGCAACAGGAGATACAGCCAATTCTGGAATATTTGGCTCATCCAGTTCTCTGTACATACAATAACCATTTTAAAAATAAGGACAGCTGCAAATAAAGGACACCTCATGCATGTCCCTTAGGTGTCCCTAATTTACAGCTTTCACTGTCCAACCAAATTCTGGTGCAAGATACAGTTGGCATGCTGAAGCAGAGATTCTAATGTTTGGACAGATCGGAGAGAGGTACTATTCCAAAGCCATGATATATGTCAAAAATTATCAGTATATGCTGGATATTGTACAATTTTGCTATATAGACAGGGGAACCCACCAGGGGAGTCAGCCTGAAGCCTTGAAGGAGAGGAAGCAGAAATTTTGCAACTAGGAAGGCTAATGTGTCAATCAACAGGACCTTTACTTAACTCTCTAAACGTGGCCCTGCATGAACAGTTCTATGGAGAGAATGGCCCAGATATTCCGATCGCAGGCCTCCCGCGGGCGGAGGACTGCGATCTGGAAAAATCTGCGCCCTTACCTGAGGGCTCCTGGGACACGCACAATTCCGATGCTGGGCCTCTCCAAACTGCCAGTGCACAGGGCCCACGTATCCCAGAGGCGCAGGTAGTTCGCAGCGTCCCTGGGATCACGTGGGCCATGGGGAGCCAATCACAGAAGGGAATCTCCCCTCATACACTTGACAGGAAGACCTGTCAAATATATGAATGGAGATCACCCCCAAAACATAGTAAAACTTTAAATAATTTTTTTTAAAATCACATTTTTAAAATGACTTGAAATTACAATAAATTAACTATTTTAAACAATAGACGAGATATCTCACAGGGTTATGCCACATCTGTACTACCTAGCTGCCCTGCTTCAATAACTCTAGATATGGTAGATATTGGCCTGGAATTTGCGGTCGGGATGACGGCGAATAGGCAGTGTTCGCCGTCATTCCACCTTTTCAACTGACCGTAACTTCGGGATTTGGTGCGTGCCCAGACGCGTGCGGAAAATGTTGTGACCAGTTTTCTGAACCGGGCACAAGCTTATAATGAATACATTAGAGCACAGTGATGGAAATGGTTTGGGGCCGGTCTTCAAAGTTTTGAAAGATGCTGCAAAACCAGAAGTAGTTCTGTCCTTTTTTTTTTAAAAAGACTGGGCTTGTGCGATTCTGCAGCGAGGTTTGTGCGCTTGCTAAAATGGCCAGCCCTGTTGCTAAAACAATCGTGTGTCATTTCCTGTTGCTATTTTGACGATGTCATAGAGCCATCCTGCTTACAATTGCTGTCGCTTTTAATGTTTGTGGTCACAGAAGACAGAACACATGTGTACATCAATTTTTAAACATCACACAAACAATATTTTAAAAATTCAAATAAAATTACCACATCACGTTTGGCAGCCATTCATATGGTAAACACAATTGTTTAAAAACTTCAAATAACACCTATAATTTAGTGTATGGTTTACGAAGGCATATGTAATTTTTTTTAAAAGACAGAAGTCAAAATGCAAATAAAAGAAGAAAAACAGTTAAGATAAAAGTGGAATATATTAGTACATGTCTATGTTTGACATCTGGGGGGGTGCGATATGTGTTTTTTGACACACATAGATAACACTGGCATCTGCTCATGACAGTGTGCCCCAGAAATGCTTGTAGTGTTAAGACCTGTGAGTGTCCTACAGTGTCACCATTCTGTACAGCGCCAGGCTATCATACATGGGCTGGATTTTCCTCCGATTGGCGGGTTAGCAGCGGGGCCGGAGTTCCACCTGTCCACATGATTCATTGCCCGCAAAGTGGCTTCCCCGCACAGGCCTGAGTTCAAATTGCATTCAGGACCCGATGATGTCATCAGACCCCAATCTGCATATTTAATAAAGGACTCCTCCAGCCTTTACTGCCTGTTTAAAAGAACAATGCTAAAATCAGGATCGATGCGAAGCAGGTGGGAAATCGGCAGATAATTCCCCCGGAGTATTTTAACTGCTTACCCACCTGATTTCCGCCGGGCGGGTGGGAAGGTTTCTGTTTGTCCTTGTTATGGGCTTAGCTATTTTCGCAGCCATCTACAATGACCTGTGTATCTGCACACAAAGGCCCCTCTGCTTCAAAACTTTATTTTAAATGTTACCATATACAGTGTACTGACTTAATCTATTCTTGCTTCCAGATGCATTACTTAAGATTTTTCTACATTGAACTGATCTGTTACACGCCTGCTGATCTTATCTATATCCTCCTTTGGCCTTTCACAACCTTTATCGCAATTTTCCATTACGTCAAATTGGTTGCATTAGGAAATTTGCTTTCTGTCTGTTCATTCCTCTTAATTCCATTTGCCATTGGTCCTGAAATTCTGTGGGCTGCAATCCAGTCATGCTGGGATTGTTCCACCCACCAGAGTTTGCAGGGACAATGGGAGGGCATCCCATTTGCTTGTAGGCACCAACGTCACGACCTGTCCCATGCAGCCAGAAAATGGGGCACCTGTCCACAATTGGAGTTGGGGGAATTGCCTCTTCCCCGCTGGGGCGCTCTTGCACCCATCTGGAGGCCGGTACAGCTCACGTCTCTTGGCACACTGGCCTCCAGTCCCACACTGTGTTGGCTGAGTTGTGGAAGTAGGAACGCGGGGCATAGGGATAAGTGTAAGGAAGCATTTGATACATTCCAGCCACTGTTAAAGAGTAGGACAGCTGTAAGAATGAGCAGCAGTCTTTAATAGATGCTCAGGAAATGCTATCCCTTAACCTTTGTGTGCTCACAGTGAGCATGATGTTGAAATTTAAATTAGCAACCTTATGTTATCTGGCCAGCTCAGCCATATACGCTGTGGCAGCACAGATCCTTAGAGTAATAGTTGCAACGTCACTGTGCCAAGGTTACATTATCAGCTTTAGTTTGTAAAATAGCTAACAATGAATTGCAGATGAGAATCAGTTAGATATTAGCCAAGGATAGAGATGGAGATAACATAAGAATGTGGGAACACAAAAAGGTCATTCACCTTTGCTTGGCCATCTGTTCTGGACCAGATCTGACCATTTGTCACCTTTTTCCTCCTCGAAACCCATGGCTTTCTGCTCAGGAATTGATTGATTTCCTTTTGGAACGCTGCTTCTGAGTCAGCACTTTCTGCACATGGTGGTAGTCTATCCCATAAGTCGACAGGCTTAAATGCCTTAAACTTATTTCTTAAGTTACATTTTGTTTTTGGAGTCCTTTGCTTATCATCACGTTTTTTGGTGCTGTGCACAAAATGTCCTGAGCCTTTACCGTGTGTTTCAATGTTGGGATCAACATTGAGTACCGGACCGGATGATCATCCTGGAGATGGATCTGCTAGACACATTATCCAAGGAAGTCTCTAAGTCAAAAAACCTGGCATGATGGGTCTGCACAAGCTGCTTTTTCATGTAAAGATCGCCTCTAAGGGGCAAGATGTTTTTAGCAAACTTTGTAAGAGATTTCTTATTGCTAATACTTTCCTTCCACGAGTGAATAGCTGTAGATATAAATCTGTTTCAGTCACAAACATGTTAAATTCAAAATGAAACTGTATATACACATTGTGAGATATAATTGTGTTAATTATCATTTGTTGAATTATTTCGCCATACAGGCAGAAATTATGGAGGTATTGCAGGTCATTCATTTTCCAAACACTTCACGATTCCTTTAAAAAGGAATTAACATTATAAAACCAACTTATATTCTTTACCTTTTGCCTCTTTCTCTGGTCCTTTGAAACAAAAAACAATTCTGTTTTTATGTTGTGCTCAATCAAAGCCCAATCATTTATCAAAAGTATTATCGCGAATATCCTGAACTAGTAGTTATCTACATTAGGTAAACACTAAGCTGCTGAAAGCACTGTAACCACTGAAATATTCATGAGCTGTATTCCATAAAAGTATATTTTCAGAGCACTGAGTTGCTTCATTCACTTTTGGGATTCGATCCAACCCAGACAGATGGGGTGAAACTCTTTCAGACAGCTGTTAAAGCCCCAAGTGACATTTGTTTGTGCAGTCTGAAACCAGGCTAGTGCATCTGAATTCACAGCACAACCTGCCTTTCAATTCTGTACAGTTGGCACTGATTCAGCAATACAGTATGGGAAAAGCCAGTGTATGTGCAATGGGAGCGGTTCTTCTGAGAGTCAAATTTACACAGCATGGTAGAGAGATTATAAAGGTTGCTCTCATTGGATCGGTACCATACTATGCCTGATTTACACAGTTTGTGATCCTTCCATTGAGTATTTTTTAAGGGAACATGCTGTCTGATTCTCTAATTAGGTGCTCCCGGTAAGAAGTGGTCGATTAAGGATTCAGCCCTATATTCCATTTCTCGTTATCCTTCATCTTGAAGAGCATAACTACACTCATAAAAATATAGGTTCTGAAATGACTCTCTGGATACGAGTGAACGAGCACTCAATGCATTTTTCTGAAATTCCTCGCTCTCTGCTATCTTTCTTGCAGCACTAACCTGTTTATTTTAAAAGGGTTAAGCATCTGTCTCCTAGTACACAAAAACACTCTAATTCGATTTGATTCTGTAACTATTAGGCAGAATCTGCAGATGCATTTTTTTCTAATTTTTTCCCCCTTCATCCCTACAAGTGGTAACTGATGCTGAGATCTGTTTCCAGAAGTGCCGGCTTCCCTGCTGTATCTTGTCCAAATGACTATTCTTCAAGACTGAAGCTAGCCAGTTAGTGTAGGTAATTACACAAGGCAACAGAGCCAACCCTAAACCTGCCCTCAGCTCCACGTTCAGGCATATGCTCTCTCGCAGCAGTTACTGGTTAACAATCAGGAAGGAGCAGGTGCCCTGGCTGACCTTCCCATTGCTAACCCAGAACGTGGAGAGCAACTGTCGTGTCCAGCACTGCCCTAGTTGGGATCAGTTAACTCAGCATAGACCAGGTATTACAGAACATTTTTTGGTCTGTACACCGAGCATTGCATTTATCCACTAAGGCATCTAGGAAGTCCTGCACAAATACTTTTCTATGCTTTTACCCAGTAAGCTATTTCTGTGCCATTGTGTACATACGAATGATGACTGCAAAATTGAGAGGTTCAAGGTTTTGCTTATAAAAATGGCGGCCGCCTCGCTTCCGACGCAGAATGTGGCAGCCGCTATTTTGGGCAGGTCGGCAGTGCTGAAATTGCCTGCGCTCGCTGCCCACATTTAAGTGATGCAGATCGTGACGTCAATCGGCGTGTAACACCTGAATTGATGCACGATCTGTGATTTTGGAAGTCGTTGCTCTTGATACCGCCCTCTCCAAACCACACACGGAAGAACGTGCCTGCAGCAGTACAACAGACGCTGCCAATGCTTCTTAAAGGGACACACATGTCTTTCAGGTAAGTTTAGATTTTTGCTTTTGGACTTTGTTTTACTTCTTTGGAGTAGTGGCTTGGTACAATACATTTAAAAAGTTGTTAAAGTGTGCAGGGAGTGCTGCTAGACGTTTGCAAGACTTTGGCTGTTAAAGGAAGGTCTCTGAGAACACCACTTGCTCCCAGTTCTGGGGGCTCTAGTTGCAGTCCCCCTTGGGCTGCAGCATCACATGAAGATGAAACAGAGGCAACAAAGGGGACAAGCTGCTAGCAGAAGAGGAGGAAGATGAAGGAAGGAGGAAACCCAGACAGCCCCTTTCTGGCCAGGATATCCGGGATGGAATCATCCGCCTGTGGTACCAGTGACCGCAACCCCAATTCCTATTTCAACATTTGTCCCACCTTCTCTCTGTTACTTTCCAATCCAACTTTATCAATATATACATCCAATATTACATCAAAAAATCAACTAATCACCCTTGTGCATTCCCTTAGTGACGGTGGAGGTGAAGCTAGCAATGTGAGGTGTCCCTCGAGTTTGCTAGAGATTGTTGGTAGGTGAGCGATGGAGTGGTTATGCAATGAGCAGTTTGCGAGGCTAGTGGTGCTGTTGGTAGGAGACGGCTTTTGAAGATGCATTCACTGACCTTGACTACTCGTCTGAGGTCATGAGACGACTTTGGGCACTGGAGCAAGGTCCTGGGGGCGACACTGCTGGCAGTGACCACCTTGGCGATCTGGTCCCACATCCTTCTTTCTGGAGGGCCTCCTGGCCCCCTGTGGGTAGAGGAGTTTTCTTCCAGTGTTGACCCCCTGCACAAAGCTGGAGTGCTGTGTCCGAGACCTTGGGTGCCCTTTCCCTGGCCTGTTAAGCCATTTCTGTTAGTGCTGAAGCACTTTTAGCATTTTTTTATGTGCAGAAGGCAGTTCAGCTGTAAGAGCTGCAGACTACCTGGTGCTGAAGGATTTTTTTTTGCAGAAGGCAGTTCTCCTTAAGAGCTAGAGACTGCCTCGAAAAGGAGCAGGCTAGCTTTAAGCAAAGTCAGCCTCGCTCCAGCGACGCAAACTTGGGCCCCCTGCTGAGCGCACAGCCTGTCAGCAGCACATTAGTCGCTAGGCCGTGTGCTCCCATCATGATAATTAGCAGCACCAAATTAACGTGCTGGTTATGCTTTCTGAATAGGTGTGGGCATATCTCGCATCGCGGTGCCTGCGCCCGTTTTTGGGCCTTATCGAATTTTACCCCCGAAGTACTTTTCAACAGGTTATTAATCCAGGCATCAGATTGTCTGAATAAATATTGGAGCTGGGTGAGAGAGTGCTTTCAGTTTTTATTATTTGTTATCTTAAAGTCCCTTAATGTCTTTCCTCCAGCAAGGTGGGTAGGCAGACTATACCTAGATGACATGTTTAAACTAGTCTCTAGGAACAGGTGACAAGTTGACTCCCCTTGTATTCCTCAGGGTAGATTTTATGAATTTGCATTGCACTGGAAGCCCGTAGCAGGAAATTTTGCGGGGAGGTCAGCCAGACCATGGGGATCTTTCCAATAAGCAGAAAATCCTACTAATGCCTAGCCCAAATTCCTGATATACACTCCCAGTGCACTAATCTCTGTGGTAGGAGCATGAATTCAGAAAATCTGTTCAGATCTGAAGTTTTAAGTGCCTCCACTCAGCACCTCCCCCAGGCAAGCTGAGCAGAGATCAGGTTTGCGGAGCAGAGCTCCGATCCTCGCCTTCCATGGAACAGCACGAACAGTAGATGTGAGTGAAGAGGTTTTGTTGCTGACATTGTTTAATTGTGGGGCACAGACTCCTAGTTTGAATTGGTATTAACACTCTGTCAAATTTCGTATCCTTGGAACACAAAAACATTCCCCTCTTCCAGCCTGTTCTGGTTCCAAAACCAGTTTGAAGATATTTTGTTATCTCTCATTGTTTGTGGTGGATACATATCTCTGTTGCCATGGAAAAATCCCACAACTGTTGAGTTGGGGAGTGGAGGCTTGAAGGTAAAGCACCTTAAGCTGGAGTGTTGCCAGCTTAATGCAGCTGTTTTTCTCTTACAGCGAGAATAATTTTACCACCTTGCTATTGTACTATTCACAAGCTTTTTTTTTAAAACATTTTTGTAAGCAAGGGACATTGTAAATACTAAGAATAAATCGTGTTTTTATTTTGTTTACTTGAGCATAATATATTCGGTTAGTTTATCAAAACATACTTGTGTTTGGAATCTCTGGAGTTAAGGAATTTTGGCCTAGAAATTCGATGGTACCGCACTTTTTTGTAGATACAAAACGGGCGCCTAAACATCCAATATGGTGGGCAGGGCGCGAGTGCTCATTACACGCCGGAAGTGCACTGCCTGCCATATTGGTATAGGCAGAAAAAGAGGCATCCACGGCCTGCACCTGCGTTAGGCCCCCTTGCATATGCAAATAGGGGTCCTAATCAATGCTCCCCCTAATTTTTTGGGGGGTGCGCGACCCCTTTAAGGGGCTGTGCGGTCCTTTCACAGTTTCATGAAACTTAACATTAGCATAGCCGGTCCCGGGCTGTGTGGGACCGGCAGAGAGCTGCACAGCTTAGCGGGAACTTTGGTCCTAATGCCTGTTTGAGGCCTCTTTTGCATGGTTGCATTCAGGAAAACATGGTCTACATGCAGCCTAACTAGTAGTTCTTAAAGGGACCACTGGAGGCTGCCACCAAAAAGATACGTTTTTTTAAACAATACTTACCTGTGGAAGAGTGCTCCTTCTGACCTCTCTCACAATCGCCCCCCTGCGTCCCGATCGCTTCACCCCCTCTCCTAGGACCTACCAGAGGGCCGCAGCTGCCGACTCCGCAGCCTGAAATTGAAATCCTCTTCACCGGCAAGCTGTGTGGGGATGCCCAGCAGGAGTCTGTAGCTCGCCAGTCTCATATAAATGAGGCCGGAGGCCCAATATCGGGTGTGCCTCGAGCCTACACATTTCGGCGCAGGGATTGTGCCCGGGGCCCAGTTCGCACTGCCTACCTATTTCTCGGCCATAATGTTTGTTACATAAAAGTTATGTAATCTGTGAAAATGTGACATCTTTCTTAAATAATCACTGGAACGTCCCTCATACAATAATTTAAATGGTAAAGCTAATTTTGAAAATGTACTTAGATGGATGTGATCACACTTCTTGAACTTCATATGGGCCCTGAATTTCCTCAGATTTTCTGCCGCTGTGCTTCCGTAAATTCGTCAGAAGTGTAGCCGAAACCTTGTTGACACTTTTCCAAAGTAACTTTAGCAGGGCTTAACTGTATCAGGAATATATAGCTTAGACTAGGGACCTACAATCAATAAAAGTAAACCACAGAGAAATCTTGAGTAGGAACCTCCGCCTTTTACTCAAAAATAAAATCTCTTACGTTTTCTGAATCTTGTTCTCCTTTGTTAAGGACAAATCCCATTTTTTTTAAAAAATCATCACTTTTCTCTGGCATTTTCTCGCTCCCTCTCCTGAAGGCATTGAGCCTTCACAAAGATACAGTTCCATGTGTGCTGAGGACCTTCCATTAACTTGCCCAAGTACTCATTCTTCACCTGTGAGCCTTGTGTCAGCTGTCTCTTTAACTGTGGATGCGATTACAGCCAAGTCCAACCACGCCTCTTACCCACGACTGTAACTCCTCAAACACATTTCACTGGGGGTACTTAGATCAGAGAAGAGAGATTTTCATCTCAATGTGTCAGATCCTAATACACATTCTATGGTAGAAAGGATACTGTTCTAACACTGCACTGTCCAACACCACTGGGTTACACCAATTTTACATAATTTAATGAGCCATGAGCTAGGTTAGTTCCAGATGAAACAAATACCCTTCCCTTCTCCCATAAGAGGCAGAGGAAAATAAAAAGGAAAAGGTGTGTGTGTAAGGTAGAGGAAAAAACACAGGGGAAGTGATCAAACAAAATTATTGGAAAGAACAAGAAAAAATTCACACAAAACTGACAGCTCTATTTAAATGTCAACACAGTTTCCTTTCATCACTTAACAAAAAATATTATTATTTCCATGCTGAATTCATTTCACCCAGCCAGACATACTGAGTGCTTTTCCAGTTACCTAAACAAATATTCTGGGTGACATGAAAGCCCATCAAGACGAACTATGATTAGTCGTCTAAACCACAAAATAATGCTTATTGCCAAGAATATATAGCACTGAGGAACATTTTTTTAAAATTCATTCTTGGAATGTGAGTATCTCTGGCAAGGCCGGCATTTATTGCCCATCCCTAGTTTCCCTGAGAAGGTGGTTGTAGGCCTTCTTCTTGAACCACTGCAGTCCGTGTGGTGTAACGGTCTGATATAGCTGAGTGACTTGCTAGGTTACTTAAGACTACTTCACACAACAGTGTGGAACTGGAGTCACATATAGGCCAGACTGGGTAATGACGACAGGTTTCCTTCCCTAAAGGACATTAGCGAACCAGTTAGTTTTTTTTGGATAATCCAACAGCTTCGTGGTCACTTTTACTGAGAGCAGATTTTTTTTTAAACAGAATTCAAATTCTCAAGCAGCCGTTAATTTCTAAACATTTAAGGAAGTAAGTTATTTTAATAACTTTAAAAACGTATTGTCATAGGTATTCTGGTATGGAGAATGTCGTCTGTGCCGATCTTCACTGATGACTAAGTGGGTAAATGCTCCTTGTTATGTAGTACTAAGCCAAACAGACCAGGAAAGGTCCACGATTGATCCATTGCCTGCTAGTGAACAGGCTACAATTGGACCAGGCTAGTGGGAAAAAAAATCAACCAGACTTTCTGCGCTCGACAGCTACCAGTGTTTCATCATGGGAAGTGCGCACGAGTGTATGTTCGGTGAGGACAAAATGAAGCCTGGCTGTGATGCTAAATGCGGTTGAATAGTCTGTGGACAATCACTGTCTAAGCTCACATGTGAACAGTGCCACTTGTGTGAGGTGTCCAAGGGCTGCTGGTACCGTGAAACTATGTCCGAGTATGATGCATTGCCTTCAGGCAATGAGGGAAGAATTGAAGAAGAAAAAAAAGCTAAAACTAGGGTAAATTTTATGATTTAATGCTCCCAGTGCAGAGCTTCGAATGAGCGGCGTGCATATCATGAATTTGGTTGAGGAGGTTAGCATGCCCGATTCATAGCCTGCACGATTTTCCATCCATTAATTTTATACTCTGTGCCTGGTGTGCTAAATCATATAATTTACCATACTGGACATGATATATTCATAAAGTATATAGGTTCTTTAATAAAAATGAATGCGCTGCAAGAGTGGACTAATAATGCCTGCAGGGAATGCCATTGTGTTGCAAAACACCCCAGGATTTCAGAGGTTAAGAGAGCTTTTGCTAGAGGTAAGCAGGTATTAGTTTTCAGTTATTAATTTCAGAGGTATTTATGTCTGCAAGTTTCAGTACCTTGTCTAAAGGAACCTGTCTCAGGGCCACATGAATGTGATGTTTGTTCTATTGGCTAACAGTTTTCTTTTTCTGTCTGATCCAGGGAACCATGTGTTGTCTCCTGGCAGCTGTGTGGGAAATGGCTTGACATCAGTCGCTGCTGAAGCGCTGGGACTACCGAAGGGAATTGCTGTGGCAGTATCTTTGATCGACGCCCATGCAGGAGGTTTAGGTACTCTGGGGAAAAGAGGATGGGAGCACAACAGTGAATGATTTCAATAATGTTTTATATAAATTTCTTTTTCTTTGGTCATTTCTTTGGCACATTTCTCATGAATCCTAGAGAAATTTCTTTCCAAATGACTTTTATTTGCTCTTTCTAAAATTCTATGACACAATTTAATGTCATTATGAGTAAAAAAGAAATAAGCTGCAAATGCTGGATATCAGAAATAAAATCAGAAAATGCTGAGAACACACAACAAGTCCTTCAGCGCCTATATAAAAAAAAGGTTCATTTTTGGGGTATTATCCTTCATCAGAACTGTAGTTCTGAAGAAGGATCTGCATTGGAAAAATCTACCAGGGTCCCCGCTTAATGTCTAGTGGCTGCTGCTGGAAAGTGCACTTTGTGTGCACATTTGGTGAAGACAGTATTCTCCTTGGCTGAGATATCATATGATGTGGAGATGCCGGTGTTGGACTGGGGTGGACAAATGTGAGAAGTCGCACAACACCAGGTTATAGTCCAACAGTTTTATTTGAAATCACAAGCTTTCGGAGCGCTGCTCCTTCGTCAGGTGAAGTCGATATCAATATCGATATCGATAGGTGAAGAGATATCATATGGTTGAATAGCATGCAGGCACTCACTGTTTAGGCTCACACATGAAAATTAGCACTGGGGCAAAGTACTAAAGGGCAACCATTGCCCATGGTGCTGTACCTCCATAAGTCAGTGGGGGAGGGGGAAAAAGGAGAAAAATTCCGTCTCCTTTGCTCTAAGTGTACCTGTCCTTTGTCTTGGAAACTTGCTCACATTCATCCTATCCAGTAGAAAGGAAGTCCCTTTTATCCTTACAACTAGTGCCCAAATAATCCTATCTCGGTACTTTCAAAAGTCATGTTGTTAGCTCTTAAATTATCACCTTGAAAGTTCATGATTGGCGGTTGAAAGAGATAGATTTTTGGACTGTAGGGGAAACAAGTGATATGAGGATCGGGCGGGAAAGTGGAATTGAGGTCGAAGATCAACCCGGAGCAGGCTCGAGGGGCCGTGTAGCCTACTCCTGCTCCTAATTCTTATGTTCTTATGTAACACATCCACTTTTAACCAGTTACCATCATATGAGCTTCCACCGAGCTATCATAATGCAATCCAATTTCCTCTTAAATTGCTCCCCATGTGTTATTATATACTTGTAGCTCATCCTTTGACTGTTTTTCCAATAATTCAGGATTTTTTATGGTTCTGTACTCTGTTCCTTCTCCATATAATGGCTCCTGCCAGTCAGCTTACAACCCTATCTACTCCCTTGCTAATGATTCCACTCTACAGTTGTCTATTTCTTTTATATTTCATGCACTTAGTCAAACATGTCAAAGTCAATACAAAAAAAATGGACATAGTGCAAGACGGGTTGCCGATTCACAATCACCTATTTTGCGCTACCACCCAAGACAAATTTATACCCAAACATGTTCAGGTCCAAAACCCCTCAGGGCATATTCTCGCTGCGGCAGTACCTGACAACCTGTGTTTACAGAGCATTACATTGCAACATCAAAACTGTCAAAAAAAGAGCTGTCCTAGTGCCTCATGCACTGCAGAGGCAGTGACAATCTATGTCATCTGCTGCAGCCTGACAACTTCAAAGGCTTGGACAGCTTTTCCCACAACTGCGAAAGTCACTACAGCAATAAGTTTCTATGTAACAGGATCTTTCCAGGCCACCACAAGGGACATCTGCCAGATAATCCAAACTGCTGTTCATTCTTGTATAAAGCAAGTGAGCGATGCCATGTTTGCAGGGAAACACCTTCATAACTTTCCCAGTGGAAAGGAGACACTAACTGGAGAGGGTACAGAACATTCACCGTCTGGCAGGCTTCCCAAGAGTTCATTCAGGGTGTTATAGATGGAACCCATGTGGCTGTCAGAGCTCCATACTTTAACCCCAAAGCATATTTCAACAGGAAGGAGATCCACTCCGTTAAATGCACAGATCATTTAAAACCACAGAAATATTTTTGTGCATGTCATGGCTCGTTATCTAGGGAGTAGCCATGATGCTTTTATTCTGCAGTAATCCACGATGCCTGCATTATTTGACATTTTTGAGAGACTAAACAGATGGCTGTTGGCAGACCAGGGCTGCTCTTTGTAGCCTTGGCTCATGACCCCAGTTGGAAACCCCCACACAGCAGCAGACTGCAGATACAATGTTGCCCATTGTTAGCACACCATAGTGATGCTACAGCAATAATTCTGTTGTTCTGACTATTAAAGGGGAGGTGCTGCTCCAATCAAGGTCTCCAAAATCATCATATGCTGCACACTACACAATTTGGCCATTCAAAGGGAAGTGAGCATGTAGTGGGAGAGGATCAGACTGAAGGTGCACAGGAAGAGGATGAAGATGAGGATAACATGGACGGAGATAATGTACAAACTTTATTTTTCGAAAGAACTTCCACATATTGTTGCCTCAAGAACGTGCCACACAATCCTTCCACTGAAGTACCATCTTTCATCCCCTTCCAGCACTTATTACTTCTCCATGGCCCTACCCAATAGATACTGTCCATACATAGGAGAAAATAAAGCTCTATATTTAATTAGTGCTATTTAAATAGTTGATGTGCTGTAAATGCTACATCTGACAGCGTAGTAGCTGCCAGCATCTCCCCATTCTTATAGACTTCCCCAATCTTTTGAGAGGCCTAGCAGCAGTGGGAGAAGGTGCGGCTACCCTGATAAGAAGCTGCTCACTGGATCCTTGTCTTAAAGTGTTTACGGTGCTGGCATCCCAACTAGATGACCAGTGGACTCATCATAGCAGTCTACCATGAAGGTAAAAGCTGGTGTCATTGCTCTTTTCTAATAATCATCCCAGTCTGTCCAATCTAGGGAGTGACAGACTGCTGTAACTCAATGCCTTAGGTCTCAATGTCGCTAATCACAGTGTTCGGCGCTTGTTCCCTCACTGATTTGGGGGATTGACATTCTCTGCATTTCTATAAAGTGAACAAGTTCAGCCCTGATTTTGGCACTCTCAGAAAATCAGGTCTTATTTCTCATGGAAGCATGCTGAAATGTTGAGTGAGAGAGAAAAAAAAAACAGGAAATAAATGGTACTAGCCCTAATTTTTCAGTTTACGAGTCTGCCACCAGGCTACAGGAATTGGATTTAAGAGTGAAAGAGGCAACTCATGGATAGTCTGCTCCTGGAGCAGGATGAAAAGATGAACAGTGTAAAAGGACATGTACCACGCAGCTAGATTTTGTTGGAATCTTACTTTATGGGATCACTCGTGCAACAGTTCTAGTTCTACGCTGCAGTTAGAAAGTTTTACCCACTGCAGTAAGGCCAGGCATATGAAACTATGCAAGAGCTTTAAGGTTGTCTCGGGGCTTTTCATGTGTCACACAGCAGATTACACACTTGACCTTCCAGTGCTAATCTGCTCAGTTCTAATGGGTTCTGACACTGTATTTTTGCATTCACTACCTTTCATTCTCATACCACTCAAGGAAGTTTCACTGTCAATTGAAACAGCCTCCACTGGTAGGATGGGCATACCTCTGGGAATTCCTCTTCTCTTCAGGGAACTAGGGGATAAGGAGAACTTCCACAGGAATGAGCAGAGGCATATGTGCCTGCATTGAAGGCACTCTGAGCCAGTCCACTCATACCCAAGGAGGTGGGTGTACAGGCATCACCAGAGTTACTTGGGCATGTTCAAAGAGATCTGTCTTCACCACCTGTTTCATCAGGTGGAATTTAGCCTCCTCCTGCAGTCCAACCTGCAAACGGCTCTGCCCACATTGATGAAAGACATTTCTGCCTTGAACTTCTATGTAACCGACTCTTTTGACACTGCCTTGGGCATATCTGTTAGACTAGCCACTCTGTACAGTACTACTGCATACATCAAGTCACTGATACCTTGTTTGTTAGGTTGAATGACAATCATTTTTCCAAAGGAAAGCAACCAGCTAAAGAAGAGATTACTAATTTTCTTTGCAGTTGGTGCCTGTATCTTTAATCTACTGAGCATTTAAGCACAACATTGCTAAGCAGAATGCCCAGGTTATGTGCTAATACAAAATACTGCGGATGCTGGAAATCTGAAATAAAAGCAGAAAATGATGGAAATACTCAGCAGGTCAGGCAGCATCTGTAGAGAGAGCAACAGAGTTAACGTTTCAGGTCGATGACCCTTCGTCAGAACTCTGTTTTTCTCTCTCCGCAGATGCTGCCTGACCTCCTGAGTTATTCCAGCATTTTCTGTTTTTAGCCCAGGTTATGTGGGTGTTCTCAGCACAGGAAATCACCATGCAGGCTCGATGTCAAATTTAATTTGCATTAGAACACTTGTTTTAGGTGCTATAATTCAGAAGTGCCCATGAAGTGCAAACAAGGCAGAGACCAGGCGCATGGAGTCTCCACCCTTATGTCCTCTGCAGGGGTATTCGATATTCAGGAAAGACAGGCAAAAAGGAAAAGGAGGTGGTATAGCATTGCTGGTTAAAGAGGGGATTAACACAATTGTAAGGAAGGATATTAGCTCTGATGATGTGGAATCCGCATGGGTAGAACTGAGAAATACCAAGGGGCAGAAAACGTTAGTGGGAGTGGTATACAGACCCCCAAACAGTAATGCAGAGGTTGGGGATGGCATTAAACAGGAAATTAGAGATGCGTGCAATAAGGGCACAGCAGTTATCATGGGTGACTTTAATCTACATATAGATTGGGCTAACCAAATTAGTAACAATACTGTGGAGGAGGAATTCCTGGAGTGTATACGGGATGGTTTCCTGGACCAATATGTCGAGGAACCAACTAGAGACCAGGTCATCTTAGACTGGATATTATGTAACGAGAAAGGATTAATTAGCAATCTTGTTGTGCGGGGCCCCTTGGGGCGGAGCAATCATAATATGATAGAATTCTTCATTAAGATGGAGAATTAAATAGTTGACTCAGAGACTAGGGTCCTGAATTTAAATAAAGGAAACTACGATGGTATGAGGCGCGAGTTGGGTAGGATAGATTGGGGAATGTTACTCAAAGGGTTGACGGTGGATAGGCAATGGCAAACATTCAAAGATCGCATGGATGAACTACAGATTTGTTCATCCCTGTCTGGCATAAAAATAAAACAAAAAAGGTGACTCAACCATGGCTGACAAGGGAAATCAGGGATAGCATAAGATCCATGGAGAGGACATATAAATTGGCCAGAAAAAGCAGTAAACCTGAGGATTGGGAGCAGTTTAGGATTCAGCAAAGGAGGACAAGTGGATTAATTAAGAGGGGGGAAATAGAGTACGAGCGTAAGCTTGCAGGGAACATAAAAACTGCCTGTAAAAGCTTCTATAGATATGTGAAGAGAAAAAGATTGGTGAAGTCAAGCGTAGGTCCCTTGCAGTCAGAATATGGGGAATTTATAATGGGGAACAAAGAAATGACAGACCAATTAAATACATACTTTGGCTCTATCTTCACAAAGGAGAACACAAATAACCTCCCAGAGATGTCGGGGAACATAAGGTCTAATGAGAGGGAGGAACTGAATGAAATCAGTATTTGTAGGGAAATGGTGTTAGGGAAATTGGCGGGATTGAAGGCCGATAAATCCCCAGGGCCTGATAATCTACATCCTAGGGTACTTAAGGAAGTGGCCCTAGAAATAGTAGATGCATTGCTGGTCATCTTCCAAAATTCTATAGACTCTGGAACAGTTCCCATGGATTGGAGGGTAGCTAATGTTACCCCACTGTTCAAAAAAGGTGGTAAAGAAAAAACGGGGAATTACAGACCGGTAAGCCTGACATCGGTTGTGGGGAAAATGCTAGAGTCCATTATAAAAGATGTAATAGCAGAGCACTTGGAAAACAGTGACAGGATTGGACAAAGTCAACATGGATTTACAAAAGGTAAATCATGCTTGACTAATCTACTGGAATTTTTTGAGGATGTAACTGATAGAATAGATAAGGGAGAACCAGTGGATGTGGTGTATTTGGACTTTCAGAAGGCTTTCGATAAGGTCCCGCATAAGAGATTAGCGTGTAAAGTTAAAGCACATGGGATTGGGGGCAAGGTACTGACTTGGATAGAGAACTGGTTGGCAGACAGGAAGCAAAGAGTTGGAATAAACGGGTCTTTTTCCGAGTGGCAGGCAGTGACTAATGGGGTTCCGCAGGGATCGGTCCTAGGACCCCAGCTATTCACTATATATATTAATGATCTAGACGAGGGAACTAGATGTAATATCTCCAAGTTTGCAGATGACACAAAGCTGGGTGGACGTGTGTGCTGCGAGGAGGATGCCGATAAACTCCAGTATGATTTGGACAGGTTGGGTGATTGGGCAGAAGCATGGCAGATGCAGTATAATGTGGATAAATGCGAGGTTATCCACTTTGGTGGCAAAAACAGAAAGGCAGATTATTATCTGAACGGCAATAGATTGGGAAAAGGGGAAGTGCAATGAGACCTGGGTGTCCTTGTGCACCAGTTGCTGAAGGTAAGCATGCAAGTACAGCAGGCGGTTAAGAAGGCAAATGGTATGTTGGCCTTCATAGCGAGAGGATTCGAGTACAGGAGCAAGGATGTCTTGCTGCAGTTGTACAGGGCCTTGGTGAGACCACACCTTGAGTATTGTGTGCAGTTTTGGTCGCCTTATCTGAGGAAGGATGTTCTTGCCATGGAGGGTGTGCAGCGAAGATTTACCAGACTGATACCTGGGATGGCAGGAATGACGTACGAGGTGAGATGGGGCGATTGGGCTTATACTCGCTGGAGTTTAGAAGAATGAGAGGAGATCTCATTGAAACTTATAACATTCTAACAGGGCTAGACAGACTAGATGCAGGAAGGATGTTCCCGATGGCGGGTGAGTCCAGAACAAGAGGTCACAGTCTAAAGATAAGGGGTAAGCCATTTAGGACAGAGATGAGGAGGAATTTCTTCACCCAGAGAGTGGTGAACCTGTGGAATTCTCTACCACAGAAGGCAGTTGAGGCCAAGTCAGTAAATATATTCAAGAAGGAGTTAGATATATTTCTTAAGGCTAAAGGTATCAAGGGATATGGGGAGAAGGCAGGGACAGGGTACTGAGTTTGGATGATCAGCCATGATCTCATCGAATGGCGGAGCAGGCTCGAGGGGCCGAATGGCCTACTGCTGCTCCTATCTTCTATGTTTCTATGCACATGGAGTGCAATGCGGAGGAAAATCAGTCTCAATATACCAGAGCGAGCCTTTGGCTAAGTGGTAGCATTCCCGCCTCTGAGTCCTAAGGTGAATGATTTGAACCCCACTCCCGACAGCCAGGTAAGTGGAGAGCAGAATATGGTCTCTAAATACCAGGTTGACATCCAGCGGGGTACTCGAGTCCGGTCAGAGTGACCACTAGCTCAGTGGTAGTATTCCTGCCTCTTAGTCAGAAGGATTAGATTCGGGTCCCACTCCAGACAGCCCTGGCTAGTGGAGCCCGGAGACCGGAGCGCCGGCTCTGAACATTGGATTGAGGTCCAGTGATGGTACTTGCGTCTGATAGGTGCAGGTAGCCCCCTCCCCCCACCACCTCCAATTGTAAAGGGTAGATGGGGCTCTTTAGCCTTGTTTGCAGCCCACCTAGGAGAAGATAAAAACCGTGAGGAATACAACAGGAAACCACCTCAGCTACTCTTCCCTAGTAAGTGACTCAAGAATCTTGAGTTAGGAACTGCCCTCGGGGCAGAACACAACGGACAGACAGATTTCTGTTCCTATATTTACTCCAACCAGTAGTTTGGAAATGCAAGACATAGCGACACAGATGTGGGTAGAAGTTTCCAGTCAAACAGTGTACTTGTTTTGTTGGGCTGTAGCTCAACTGATTTGGAGACAGAAACTAAGTTAAGAAAATTGAGATTTTGATATCAGAGGAAATGTTAAATTGCTCAGGGATGTTACAGTGGTAGACAGAATGTTGGAGATCAGCTGATATCAATGGAGGTAAGAAATAACACATGGTTCACATAATATATTTCTCAAGTGCCATCTCTCAGTGAAAGGAAGTGTTTTATTTCCCTGTAAATTCCCCTATTCCTGTTATGCGGTTTTACTATCAAAAGTATTTTAGTCGTAACACTGTAAAATAGCCCCTTCCTGTTACTGATTATTTAAATCAGTAAAAAAAACCCTTAACACTTGAACAGTAGCCAGAAGACTCCGTGGTATGGTGTAAAATGGCAACAACACAACATATACTGAATTTGTAAAGTAGGATAATAAAACAGGGCATTATGGCTGTAGTGCACTCTTTAAATTACAATAATCTTAGAAACCTTTGAGCTTTGCTCTCACCGCTTGTTACAGAAACAGTGGAGTGTTTACCATCTCTGTAACTCACTCCCATGTGTTTAATTCTGTCCTATATCACTGAAAATTATTAAGTGTTAAAAATAATGTAACAGAATGTTATGTGAAACAAAGCCTATCCACTGCACTTGGGATTATATTGCACTTAATGTTCCCAAGTCCCATTATCAAGGTTACTGGCTAAGGTTTGCTTTCTGTCCCAGAATGATTCACCCCGAGACACATGACTCACAGAGTACTGCTTGTTTGAGGGACTCTCCCTCTGTCTGTGTGCTACTGAGGAACAGAGCTCCCTTTCCCATGTGCATGTCTCAGACAGGATGCAGAAGCACAGAATACTACCACAGATAACTGCTTGCAGGGACTGGTAGTGCCATCTGGGATTGCAAAGAATAGAACATTCTTTCAAGGGACTTTCTCTGAAAAAAACACCAGCTTAATTTACATGCATCATGTTTCAAATAATGACCACCGTTCTATTCCCAACTCCTTCAGATCCATAGTTCTTTTTTTTAAACCCATATATTACTATGACTATAGTGTATCAAATTCACCCCTTAGGCCACAAAAATAATTAGAAACAGGAAAAATTAATAATAGTTTATCATGCAAGAAGACTGTAACAGATTTCTTTTTATATATTTTAAAATTCTTCCCCTTGCTTTAGCACACAATTTGTCCACTTATGGGTAGGCATGTTGAAATACTATGCAAATGACAGAAATAGAGGAGTGATCAATTGCATAGACTTAGGCTGCGATTTCGCCTTCCGAGGCAGGTCCGGTGCGGCGGGGGGCAACCATCCCGCTCTATGAAAAGAATTTTACGATGATTGGGCTTGTTAAGCCCGCCCTGCACGTTTCCCGGTCAATTGAAGGAAGCGGGTCTGATGACATCACTTGATGACGCGTCATCAGCCGGTTTCCTTAAAGGGACCATGCGCAAATTGTTTTTGACAGTTGTGCGGTCAGTGTCCTGCAGCATTGAGGTGCTGCAAACATTGACAAGCACTGCACAGAGATGCAGGGCTGCACCCAGGCTCTCCCATGACTCCCTCCATATGCTTACGGAGGGAGTCACAGCACACAGGGAGGTCCTCTTCCCTTCCCATGGGCGGAAGACACCTCCCCAGGAGACCAACGCAGCCTGGTTGCACATTGCACAGGAGGACACAAACAGGGATGTCGTCAGGAGGACCAGGCTGCAGTGGCGCAAACCTTTCAATGATCTCAGTAGAAATCGGAACGTTACTGCAAAGCCACACTCAACCTCATCCTGCTGTGCTTCTCATCACATCACCATCACTCTGCCTTCCCTACCCTACTCCTGCACATCCTTACTCACACCAACTTACCTTGCACGTCCACCCAACCCTCTCTATCTATATTATCACATCCCCATCTCACTAGCCACTCCTCACACTCACCCTCATCCTAGTTCAATCATACCAAAAAAATTTCCCAGCCAACCCGCCTCCAAACGCCCCCGCTGACCCCCTGAAAAATTCCGGACTTAGACTCCATTAAAAAAAATGTTAACCTAAGCCAGCACTGCAGCAGTCCTCGGAGGCTAGTCTCACGCCCCCTCCAGCCAGACTCTCCATTAGAAGCCAGAAAACACAACAACATTAGGTAACTGATATTCTAAGCAGAAAATTGGGATTAGGGCACATCCTTATGGCTGGTGCAAGTTCTGCCATTTTGCACATCCGTCATCAGAATAGCCAAGCGGAAAGTCCAGGATATAATGTCTTTCTAAAGCTAGCATATATAATGTATAGTTGCTATTCCAGTGGTGCGCTGGGTTCTAGTGGGTGGATCTGCTTGCTATGAAGTTGGTAGGAAGTGGGTTGGGAACCAGTGGCTCCCCTTGCAGGGTGTCCTTGTGTGTCATGCATGTACTTCCAGCGTTTATCATAAATACAGGTTATCCTCCCACAACTTCTGTCAAATGTGAAATTGCACTGCCAGTAATACTGCATACCCCATTACACTGCCTGCCCACGGGCAGGTTCTTAGCTGACTTAACTGGTAACCATGTGACTACTGATTTTTTTTTGGTATTTTGCAGAATTACTAATAAACATTTCATTAAGGTTGAAATAATGGAAAGAAACACTGCTTTGATTGGTTGGTTGATAGCAGCAGGAATGTTTCCAACCACCTGTGGAATGACATGAAGGCCTTTAACCCTCAGAGGGATGCAGAACGTAGTAGCACTTTACAATTTTTAGTAGAAACACAAGCCAGAATGTTCTGATTCTAGCCGCCTATTATTGCAGTATAAATCAGTTGGCCAATAGCAGAAAATGGGCCACCAGTAAGTAATATGCTGAGTTTGTATTCTGATGCATTTTCCAGTGAGTGGGACCAGCACTTCAAACAGCCGGAGGCTTCGTTTAAGTATTAATTTGTGGGCATTTTGTTACTGCACACGCATTATCTGCTGTTCTGACCTGCAACGTACTGGACGTAAAGATTACCCATTTGAAATGGGCGTCCAGGATTGCTGGGCGATGATCAGTATTTAGGAGATCATGGAAAGGACACTGTTATATAAAAGTAAGTGTATTTTAGCAACTTGTTAACCATTTTCCTTCATTTTTATTTTATATTTTTTCCTATGCCTTTTATGTTCTCATGAACCTTTATGCCAATTATTATATATTTTTTATCTGTCGAGCAGCATTACTGGCATCAATGGATTTTCTAGCAGGAATTACCCTTTCTGAGGTCCTTGGAAGAAGAGGACAACCTATGAAGGGATGCCTGGCAGGTCAGGCTGTACAAGAGATGCTCTGTGCTCACTTGCCTGTATCCACATCTGTAAACTGAGTTGAACATACCTCACTTTGACAGATGATGAATTCCCATCCTCACACTTTGGGGTGCTTAAAATGAGCTTTAAGCTTCATAAAACAAATGCAAAAGAAAAATGTAAAAAATCCACCAAAAAAAAAATGGAACAAGGAACCCAAAAAGTAAAAAATGAGATAAAGTCCTGAACCAGCAAAACACAGCTTTAAGAAAGAACAACTCAAAGGTCAAGAAGGAGTTTCCACTGTGACTTTTTTGGGGGGGGGATCTAGAGCACTGCCTACAGATTTCCCAGGCAGAACCTGGAAAATTGCAAGCAAGTGCACTTAACAATTTTTGGAGGCTTACAAAGGCTCTCATTCAACAGGAGTGAGAACAGCCCAAGTGTAGCTCTGCCGAAAAAAGTGGGCAAGGCGTACATCTGCAATTTTCAGATTCCCCAAAGTTAGTCATGCACCTGGGTTCCGCTGCATAACATTGAAGTTCTTTTCCATAGAATTTTCTCTACCAATGGAACACTATGGGCTGGATTTTATGAATGGAGACGTGTTGGAGGCAGGACTGCTGTTTGCCCGGTTTCAGTCCTGCCTCCATCAGCTTCTGACCAACCAGAGGGATTTTCCCCTGATTGACCTTGTTAATGATGTGGAGATGCCGGTGTTGGACTGGGGTGGACAAATGTGAGAAGTCGCACAACACCAGGTTATAGTCCAACAGCTTTATTTGAAATCACAAGCTTTCGGAGCGCTGCTCCTTCGTCAGGTGAAGTGAAGAGATGCATATAGGCACAGCATATATAGTCAGAGAACACTGCCAGATGATTACAGTTAATCTTTCCAACTTTATCACACCTCGGCAGAGAGATAATCACGGCAATCACAGGTGTGGTCACAATCATTGCTGTGATTATCTCTCTGCCGAGGTGTGATAAAGGGCAGTTGGAAAGATTAACTGTAATCATCTGGCAGTGTTCTCTGACTATATATGCTGTGCCTATATGCATCTCTTCACTTCACCTGACGAAGGAGCAGCGCTCCGAAAGCTTGTGATTTCAAATAAAGCTGTTGGACTATAACCTGGTGTTGTGCGACTTCTCACATTTGACCTTGTTAAGGCTGCCCAGCGGGCTCAGCAGGCCAATTAGGGGGAAGTCAGTGACAGAGCACGTCAACGTATTTTTGAAAGAAGCAATGTCATCGTTTGACAGCTCTGTGAAGCTGTCAAACACTGACATTCTGTGTCGTTTGTGTTCAGGACTCATCAAACCTTTCTACTTTGCAGAAATCAGCTAGCTGTTGGATCGGAGGATGCAACAGCCAGTCTGATCTCTACAATGGAGATGTCGGGGACTCTGGCTCCACAGCGGCTGAAGGCTATAGGTAGAAACAAAGGTAAGTTAATATTTTCTAACACTTTACACTCACCTCACATACTTACCACTCCACACTTGCACCCATCACTCACCTCTACATCGCACTTTCAGATCACTCCGACCCCCACAGACCTCCTACACCCAGGCGGGGTTCCCCCAGGTCGGGAAGCCCGCACTTCAGGAGGAAAAATGGGGATAATTCTATTTTCTGCCCGTTAACAGGCAGTTAATAGGCTTTAGTCCCTTCCCGCCTCCAAGGAGACGAGACCCGGGGCAGGACAGCTTCCCGCCTCCTGGCAAGAGGGCACGGAGGCGGGTTGGGGACGGTTTGCCACCCGCCCCCAAATTCTGCAACTTTCCCGGCAGTCCCGCCTCCATACCCACCTCCTCAGGGCTGAGAAAATCCAGCCCGAAGTGATCTTTGGCTATTTCAACAGCCATTTGGGTTTGTGCACAAGTGGAGTGGTTGCAAAGTAATGGTATTTTCCACCTGGTCTTCCTAACTAAATACAAACAGTTGATTTTTTGGGGGGGTGGAATTGAATATTGGGCGAGGGATTTAACAGACTGCCAATGCAATACCGCCCGTTTTGTGCCACCGTCCAAGGTGAATTTCTATCCCAGACAAAGAAAAACAGGACAACCCCACCTATCTAGACTCAGTCTGCTGTCTAGTCACTGAGTTAGTATAAAGTCTTGTGTACTTGCTAACCATTCAAATTTAAACTGGGCAGTTCAGTTTTAAAGATTCTCATCCATAGAATAGCATAAATGTTGAAGAAAGTAGTTTGATGTTTTAAAAACTGCATTTT
Organism: Squalus acanthias; assembly: GCA_030390025.1. NCBI lineage: Eukaryota > Metazoa > Chordata > Chondrichthyes > Squaliformes > Squalidae > Squalus > Squalus acanthias. Next base: position 46,720,179 of record CM059439.1, on the reverse strand, counting down.
GTTAGAAATAAGAAAGTCATAATATGCAAATGTAAGTATTGTATAATGAATTATTCAAGAGATGCTGCTATACATACCTTCATTCCTGTTCTAAATGTGAAATTTCTGTCAGCTTCTAGAACCATTGCCCCCTGCTCCTTTACTGAGGCAAGACCTCTCAGACTGCTGTGAATTGCAGTCAGAATTGTGTTCAATAAATCCCGCCAAGAATACTTCTATTGAATTTAACAGTAAAGTTTAGGGAGGCACTGTCTTCCAAAGTCACTCAGCTGAAAAACAGAACTGGAATCCTTTCATACATGCTGGACTGCCTGTCCAAACACCCTCTACATGTCTCCCAGCTCATTACACAGACTGGATTGCCTATACCAATGAACTCAACAGGGGAGAAATTCATTATAGCCCAGGAATGGGCGGTAATTTTTGAAAAGTTTGAGAATTAGCGCCAGGCGCTAATGCTTCAGACTGCATGCAAAATTCAGTCTCATTGCACAAAGAAAGGATTGGAGCGCTAAATCAAGCGCAAATGGCTGAGCTCAGTGGCATTAATCTCGAAGCGCTGACCAATATCAGGTGCAGTCTAATCGCAAGTCATTATTGCTACAGTCTTTTTCCAGTTCTTAAAGGGGAGGTTCATTGATGCTGCAGAACCTCATTCTCAACATTGCTGGCTGTGCAGCTACCTCAGCAAGCAGCAGCATGTCAAGTAGAAGGCGCCGGACGACTCAAGCAGCTGTACTGATGGCAAATCAACGCCCCAGGGAGAGAGCCCACAGATTCTGCGATCAAGCATTGGTGTTCGCTGTGGAGAGATAGAGGGCAGTGCTGTACCCAGCAAGTGGCAGGGGGCCCTCGCCGTAAGTCGTCCGCACCATGTGGAGGGAGGTAGCCCAGCTCGTCTCGGGCAACACTGTGGTCCCCAGGATCTACACACAGTGCAGGAAGAAATTTAATGACCTCACTCAGATGGTCAGGGTGAGTCAATGCTTCAACAAATGCTACATACCACCATCTGAACCACAGTCTTCACACACTGCCCAAAGCACCACACCCCCAGCACTCACCCACCAACAATCTCTACCTACCAACACTCACACCCACATCTCACACCTTGCACACAATGACAGCTATTCAACTATGGCAGGCACATCACCCAAACATATTGCTCCACACCCACTCACACACTTTCCTTTCTCTTGCAGGCCAAGGTGGCTCACAACAGGAGGTAGAAGGAGTGCACAGGCGGGGGACAAGCCAACACCCAACCACTGTCTGAGCTAGAGACTCGAGTGGTGCAGATTATTGGGCGCCAGGTGGTGGGCGCCGTGGCATCCGGCGACGTTGACCCCCTTGGTATTGTTCATCCCTACTCCTCCTTCTCACAACCCACTTCCCCCTCACCCCACAAGCCTTTCACACTTTCCAGCTAATCATGCTGTATGCATGCATTTCTCCCTTCCTGCCCCCTCCCCTCACCTTAACCCGACTCTTGTGCCTTTATTCTTTCGGATAATGAGCAAGCACCTAAGCAGCCTGTCCCTGAGGGTACCGTTGAGAGCGAGGTGGGAGAAGAGGAGGAGGAAGAACACACCGCGTCACTGCATGTCTCACCCACAGGCACCAGCTCAGATACTGGCACTGCGCCTTCTTTAGAGGCTAGTATAGTAGCGGGATCTGCACAGGATGATGCACCGGGGATGAGCGGGCTTCAGGAAGGCCAGGGGGAAATGTTAGCTCGGGAGCCAGCTCTCCGGAGGGCAAGTTCTGCTGCACAGGACTCAGACAAGGACCTCGATGGGGAGGCCTTTAGAAGAAGGGTGATGGGCATGCACACAGAGATGATAGGTGCAATGGCAAGGGTGCCCGAGAGCCTCTCGGCAATGGTAAGGAGCATGGAGGAGTCCGCCTCCAACATTGCACAGAGCTCTGCGCATACCATGGAGCCCATCATTTCCAGTCTGCAAAGGATGGTAGACTCCCAGAGAGACTGTGGCGACCCAGACCTGATGCCGTGTGTGATGGGCGATCTGGCAGCTTCCATTGCAGCACAGACAGAAGCGACGCAACATCTTAGTGCTGTAATGCAGTCTATGCTTGGCGGCATTCAATCTCAGACTGTTCTCATGCAGTCTCAGCTTGATGCAACACAAGCTCTGACTGCTGCCATCGTGGCTGGGTCTGCCACCGTCGACCGGGGCTTTAAAGGTGTTGCAGCAGGCCAGCAATCTGTGCTGCAACAGATTGCTAGGGATGCTGAGGTGCTGCCCTGGGGGAGTGGCAGTGGGTCAGTGGAGCAGGAAGCTGCTGCCCTCTCTCAGGATGACAGCATCCTGCTCCCACCAGTGGCACTCCGCCATTGTCCATGTCAGTGCCTGTCATCTAGCCAGCCCAGACTGCTGCCGCCCATGCTGAGTGGTGCAGTCTACAGCCGGGCCTTCCAGTCCCAGAACTGTTCGAGGGCGTCCTGCAAGGCCATCAGAGGTCTCCCGCATGGACACTCAGCAGCCTTCCACCCGCTCTGCTGCAGCCACTGGGCCAACGCTTCGTAGGAGCAGTAGAGTAGGCAAAGGCACAGTAACGAGAGGCACTAAGGGATTGCACAAGGGTGAATAGGTAATATTATTATTGTAAATATGTGTTCACTGATTATTGATAAATTTATTAATTCAGTTTGGATTATTTTGTGGTGTGGTATGGCCTGCGACAGGGATGGAATGATGGGGATGTGGTGAGCAACAGGAATCTGGGACCATAGATCATGGAGGGCAAGGTCGACTGCCAGTACAGCCCCCATTAATGTAACCAAGTGTAGCACTTTGATATGTTGTGAGAATAAATGCAACTAATTGTTAGTAGCCGCAACACCCCTGATACTAAACAACCTTTAAATGACACTTGTCAAACTGACAAGGAAGCAGTGAAACAGCACTAACCTGACAGCTGCGACTCATTACTCTTGATCCCTTTAAGTAGCGCCACTGGAGCCGGCATCCGCCTGCTTGACGTCTCCTCTCCCTGTCGCTGTCGGGGCGAGGGGCGAAGGCAGGGGGCAACAATGAATTTTGCATATCGGGCACCCAGTGAGTGTTGCACGCTCACCAACATCACGATCTGCCTGGCGCTGAGGTCCCCGGCGATAACGTGTAGCGGCAGTGCTACGGGGGGGGGGGGGGAGGGGGCTGGATTTGGCATGCGTCGCTGGATTTGCCTTGCCCCGGCGCTGCTGCATCAGCGCCTCATTAGCACCCCTGCCATGCGCTAACTGGAGGTGCTAACCAACTGAATTTTTCCCCCAACATGTCTCCCAACTCATTACACAGACTGGACTGCCGATACCAATGTCTCCCAGCTCATTTGCACATTGTACAGAAGACTAATATAGTGCTAATACTAAATTATATACAAGGATGGGTCTCTGATGTCTTGGAAAATCCAGAACCTGCTTAATTTTCTCATTGGAGAATCAAATGTTGATGAGTAGCTATTCACTGGGAATATAGAGAAAAATAATTTTCCTTTTGCAGACCCATCTATATCTGCTGAGAATCTCACAGATCTAAAGGCCTATTGTTCTATATCGGTCTTCACTGTATGAGATTACTTAGACTCTGAAGGCTGTGAGGTTCGTGTAGGCTTTTGTTGCATCATGTTTCACAGGTTCAAAAGGCGAAGACTATTCCTGATAATTGAAAGTCATTTTTGCAATAAGAAATTTGAATTATACAATAATTTGAGTTAAGCAAGATAAGTACTGCAAAGTTGAAATTTATTGCTGAAAAATTAAATTATTAGATAATTTGAATGAAGTGACTTTGAAATTAAGAGTACTAGACTTTAGGGGGGGAAAATAAAGCGCCCCGAAAAAGTTAGTACCCCTCTGCCGTAAATTCAGTAGTAGCGGCCCAAGCAGGAGGTGGTGCGCTACTGGAAAGCGCCCCACCTCCTGCTTGGGGCGCTACTACTGAATTTCGTGCCGCTACGTGCAGCAGCGCCACGCATGTTGGCACATAGTGCCGCGTCATTGCAGGCCTCCTCCCCTGATTAAAGGGGAGGGGCCTAGTCCTGCACGCACTGGGGCCCTGCTGGACCACCGGGGAGCTGTGAAAACAGCCCGGCACTCGAGGAGTGCCGGGCTGAGCGATCGTGGCAGGCACCCCGCATAAAAAAGTGAAAGGGGGCAGGTGCTGGCAGTTGGCCAAAATAAAAATGGCCGCCCGACACCTGCCCTTTAAGTAGCGCTGCCGCCGCTGCAAAAGCACCCCCTGATCCTGTCAGACATATCGTCCGGCGATAGGTCAGGGGGCGCAAGGGAAGTTTGTGGCTGGGGCGCAAGTGGGGCATTGCGCACGGCGATGACGTCATCGGCAGCGGCGCGGGGCGATACTGGCTACTGCCGCCGCCAACCACCTGCTGAATTTCGCGGGCGGTGTCAGCGGCGCCACACTCGGGCGCTAGGGGATTTGCACCCTGTTAGCGCCCTCCAGGGGTGCTAACGAGAGGCGCAAACCAACCCAATTTTTCCCCCTAGGTCTTGGTGGTATCGCGGCCATTTCTAAAAGTTTGGGAGTTGAATTGTCAGAGAAAGTTTGTTGCAGTTTTAACTCAAAGGATTCTTTTGTTCTACACATCATGACGGTAATTAAATGGAGATGTAGAAAAAATTACAAATGCTATAACTGATAGTGGCAGTAAATTGTTTATATCATGCCTGCTTTAACGGTAGAGAGCTAGGTTAGGACCCTAGACATACAAGCTTCACCTTGGAGCCAACTCAGTTGCAAAATGCTCAGTGTAAACCCGCATTCTGAGATACCCGTACAAAATCTTACCTCCAATAATGAGGTTCCACTCTAATGTTAACACCTTGAGGACACAAGTTAGTTGCGGCACTCGTGTCCACCTCTTATGTTTGTGGTTTCATGCCATCACTATACTGCTTTTCTGCACGGTGACTCTGGAAGACTGGTACAAGATATTAAAGGAATAATAAGTTACCCAAAGTGAGTTTCAGCAGAGTTTGGATAATTAAAAATGATTATCTCTTTCTCAAGAAAGGTGTTTTGTTTCCCTAGGTGTGATTGGGGCAGATGTCAGAGGTTCCAACTTGCCTTGTGAGACCAAGCCAATTACATCGAGGCTTGCTCTCATCTGTGGAACATCCTCCTGTCACATGGTGGTAAGGACTTTCAACAATGTTTCAAACTGGTAGCCAATTTCGGCACAAACGCAACAACATAACTCACAAATTTTATGAATTATTCAAGTCTTTTGATCGCAACTAACAATTAACCAGGTGTGACCACTAAAACAGGATTAGGTTGCTTGTGCAACAGTGTATCATTCAAAAAATTTAACAACAAACCTCGAGCAAAAGTCATTAGGTTAACAAAGAACTTAATTTATTGTTAAAACCAGAGAACAAGCATGTTTTCTCTAATATGTGTTTTGTTAAATGAATAACGTCGGTACTGGCCTCCCTTGCGTTCTTAAACCGGGCTCTCAGAATTTTATTTAAATAATTAGGTGCAAATAAACTCAATCCCTAAGTGGATGTATATGTCTTCTGTGGTATGGAGGACGTTGGGTCCCTCAATTCACAGTGTGCCCACGTTTACCAGGTTGCTGTCCCAAACACCCAGATGGTAGCTTCCTACTACTGCTTCTGCAGAAAAGAGAGAAATAAAAATTGCAAACGAATGGTGACAAATTCCAGCATTGCCAGAGGTATTTTTCATGGTACCACTGATTGCCCAAGAGTTGAAAATAATGCATAGTTACCCATTAACATTTTGTCTATCGCAGCTATGTTGGCCCGGATTTTGCATGGAGAGTAACGGTGAGGCTAACAGCGCTTACCATTATTACGGAGAAAATCGGACAGCTACTTCCAGCATTTGCACATGCGCATTTAAACCCAGAAATCCAGAAGTTCCTGTCAGAGATACCCCCGCTCCTCCACAGGCTGCCCAATCACAGACGCCACAGATGCCCTGTAGAGGATGCCGTGCTAGATCAGATGCTGGATCTGAGCAAGTCTACACTCAAAAGCCCATGCAAACTTTGTGGGCAGCTATCAGCGAGGTGAACGGCGTGCGCCGTTCCTTCGCCGTTGACCGCAAAATCCGGGCGGTTGTGTATGTTTGTTACACTAGCCCATAGACTTTCTATGGGCTTTTGCACTAAAAGTTACTGTCAGCCAACTATTCAAAAGGTGTAGTGCCGTTTCTGGGATCTGTGTGAACAGGGCAAGCAACTGTGTATCTCCTTAACCAATCAGATTTAAGTATTGTGAAATGACCAGCATAGGAAGTGTAAGTTAGAATAGTGAATTAAAAGTCAAATCAGGTATAGAAAGCTAAAGAGAGTGAAAAAATGGATTAAGAGGAGAGGGGGAAAAAAAGACAAAAATAATTTTATTTTTAATTCATTTAGGGGTAAAAATTCACTTGGTTGCGCCTCCCGTTAGCGCCTTAAGAGGGCGCTAATGGGGCGTTAAGCCGCTAACGCCCGGGCGCAGCGCTGTTTGCGCCGCTCGAGAACTTAACTTGAGATTGTGCGGCGGCGCTAAAACTTACCGCTGCGACCACCTGCACGCGCAGATTGTGACGTCATTCCATGGTGCAACGCCCTTGGGGCGCCCCGTAGCGGAAATTGAGTGGCGCCCCCTGCCTTACCGCCTGGCGCTTCCAACGACCGGAAGACTGGAACGTTATCAATCGGTGTGGGGCTGGGGGGGGCGCTATTTAAAGGGGGCCTCTTCCTGTCTTTTTCTGTGGTCGACATTTATGCACCACTTGTTCTGAGAGAGAGAGAGAGATTCGGGGAGAGAGAGAGAGAGACTTCTACATTGACTCAACGCTTTGTGAGGTAGTTTTGCCTATTCATCCTAACTTTGTTGCTACTTTAGTTGCTGTACCTCATTACTTTTCTGGCAAAGAGAATATGGGGGCTGCAATGATTGGGGGCGTCGTCCTGCTCCAGCTGAATCGGAGGATACAGAGACGCAGACAGAGAGTGGCAATGATGGCCAGACGGAGGAGGGCCATCAGGCGCATGTACAGGAGAGCTTACCCTCCCAGGGTATATCGTGAACAGCTCTCCTACATCCATATGTCCGAGGAGCTGTGTTTGCGGAGGCTGCGATTCAGCAAGGAGGTGGTCACTGAGCTCTGCCACCTGCTGCAGCCAGATCTGCAGCCTCAGCTGAGGTCCAGGACGTCTCTGTCGGTGGCAGTGAAGGTCACAGTGGCTTTGAACTTCTACGCCACTGGCTCATTCCAAGCTGCTGCTGGGGACCTCGCCAATATCTCCCAGTTTGCGGTGCATCGCTGCATCCGTCAGGTCACCAATGCCCTCTTCAGAAGGAGACGAGACTTCATCTCTTTCCCTATGACCCCAGACAAGCAGCGTGACCGTGCTCTGGGCTTTGCGAGGGTAGCGGGCTTCCCCATGGTGCAGGGCGCCATTGACTGCACGCATGTGGCTTTGCGTGCTCCGCGAGAGAATGCAGAGGAATTCAGGAACAGGAAGGGGTTCCATTCCTTGAATGTGCAGTTGGTCTGTGACCACAGACAGGTGATACTCGCTGTCAATGCCCACTATCCGGGCAGCTGCCACAATGCTTTCATCCTGCACCAGACTACTGTGGCAGAAGTTTTTGAGGCACCGCATCAGCCAGTTGGTTGGCTTCTGGGGGACAAGGGGTACGCATTGAGCACCTGGCTGATGACACCGCTCCGTACGCCAAACACCCCTGCTGAGCTGCGGTACAATGAAAGCCATCAAGCAACCAGGAACATTATTGAGCGCACAATCGGCGTGCTGAAACAACGGTTCCGCTGTCTGGACCATTCCGGAGGAGCCCTGCAGTACTCGCCTGAGCAAGTTTCGAACTTCGTAGTCGTGTGCTGCATGTTGCACAACATGGCAATCCTCAGGACCCAGCCAATGCCACCAGGCCTTGTAGCACCACCAGAGGAGGAGGAGGAAGAGGAGGAAGAGGACGAGGACGATGATCATCAGCAGCACCAAGGCGGGAGGGCGGCCCACAATGGTCAAACTGCAAGGGCCGTCCGTCAACGACTAATAGCAAGCCGCTTCTAGGGCCCCTGCCATTGCTACAACCCAGCACGCAACCCCTAAGCCGGCCAAGGCACCAATAATTCCAAGCACCAGCCATGTATATTTTGAAAACAGAAACTTATTTATTTTACAAACTCTGTGTGTGTCAATTCCTCATGACAAACTCATAGAAATAAACACAAAAAAACAGTCAATAACATAACTGGTTCTCACAACCTGGAGATAATGTCCAAAACACTAAACAAAAGTTGGACCACGACCCTCGGCCTTTAATAAAAAAATGACCAGCATTTTGGCACACCTCCTACTTTTTGCCCTTCGAGGGTGATCTCCTTCCCTTGCGCACTTCCCCCCTTCCAACCCTACTGCTCCTCCGTAATGGGACCTCAGTGGCTGCAGCAAGGCTGGTGGAAGGCTGCTGCTCGTCAGACCCTGACACTGCAGATGCCCCTGAAGGACGGCCTCGACCACTTCTGGGCCTGGAGGGCCCGGCTGCAGACTGCACCAACTCTGCATGGGCGGCAGCAGTCTGTCCTACAGGCGGTGGCAAGTGCAGTGGAGAAGTGACAGTGTTGGCAGCAGGAATGCTGTCATCGTGAGAGAGGACAGCAACTCCCTGCTCGCCCGACACACTGGCACTCCCACGGGGCAGCACTTCAGCATCCGGAGCAATCTGCCGGAGAACAGATTGCTGGCCTGCTGCGGCGCGGTGACAGCCCCGGGGACATGTGCACGAACCATCGAGGTTGGCAGCAGTCTGTGCTCGCGTGGCCTCCATCTGAGTCTGTATGAGAGCAGTCAGAGGTGGGATCACGGCAGCCAGTGACTGAATTGCAGCACTAAGCGTTAGTGTGGCATCCGCCTGTGCTACAGCGAAGTGCTCCACACTCCTTGCCAGTGACTCAATGCATTCGGGCACCCTTCCCACTGCACCCATGAGCTCAGTGTGCATGCCCACCGCCTGGCTGTTCATTTCTGCAATCAGCCGCTCCTCCTCTGCGTCCATTGCAGTAGGAGTGTCTGGCATACTCTCCCTCTGGGGAGAAGGCCCCCGTTCTTCCCTACCCCCCCCATGGCGTTGCTGCAGCCCGCTGGGTCCTGGAGCTTCACCATCATCAGCCCCTTCCCCCTGCTCCCCTCCGGGGAAGGCGTGTTCCCAGTGTGGGCATGGGCTTCCTCGGGAGAGGGTGGCACTGATGCTCCAGCTTCCTCTTCCTCCTCGGCTGCAGCATCACTCCCAGTGGCAGCTTGAGGGCCCGTCTCCTCAGCTGGTGAATCACCATCTGAAAGCAGGGAGGTACAAGAGTGGCTTTAGCGTGAGGACAGGGTGGCAGTAAGGGAGGAATAAGTGCAGCGAGTTAGCAAGTTGGATTGAAAGTGTCAAAGGCTGGTATTGTGAGGGACAAGTGGAAGGACAGAGGACAAAAAGGTGATGACCTTACCATTGCTGTCCACAACGGGGTCGGCGTCTCCAGTGGCGACGGGACCGATCACCCGGCTTGCCACAATCCTGTGGACGCGCTCCTCCAGATCGCTGAGGGGTTGCAGCTGAAGCCGCCCTCCACCCGTCCGTTGCTGCTGTCTCTGATTATGAGCCAGCTTAGCCTGCAAGAAAAAGGACAGCATCTGAGTAAATATACAGCCATGGTCTTGCCTGATGTGCCTCCCATAGGTGAATAGCCCTTACAATATACAGCCATGGTCTTGCCTGATGTGCCTCCCATAGGTGAATAGCCCTTACAATATACAGCCATGGTCTTGCCTGATGTGCCTCCCATAGGTGAATAGCCCTTACTGTATGCAAAGTGTAGAATGTGTGTGTGTGTTTGATGAAAGGGCCATAGGTGTTGGATGAGTGTTGTGCATTGGGGTTTTAAGACCCTCTGGCCATAGAGTGAGGTTGAGATGGAGGGATGGAGAGGTATTGAGAAAAAGCCACTCACCCTGACGACCCGAGTGAGGTCGTTGAACTTTTTGCGGCATTGAACATGGGTCCTGGGCACCATGCTCCTGGAGGAGACGCTCTGAGCCACCTCCCTCCACACTCTTCTGAACTCGCTTGGCAAAGGCCTCCTGCCACTCTCCGGGAACAGCATACATCGTCTGCGCTCCACTGCGTCAACCAGAGCATCCAAGGCCCGCTCGGTGAAGCGATGAGCGCGTTCTCTCACCCTCTCCATGCTTGGCAGCAAAATGGATTACAGGTCTCTCCAGGCTGAGATTCAAGGCTGCAATGAGCAGGGTGTGGCTGGGGAGCAAGTGGCCCCCCCCGCTTTAAGAAGTGGCCGGCGCCAGTGTGTCTGTGTTCCCTCGCTAACTGGCAGCAGCTGCGCTGCGCTCGTGCGCTGAGTTAGCGCCTCACTCCTTGGCCTTTGCGCCTTAAGACAGGTGTGCCGCGCCTGCTTTAGCGCTCCACTCACCTCCCGGGGCGGTAAAAGTGAAGTTTCCTGTCAGTGCCGATAATTAGCGCCAGGCGCTAATATTTGCGTCCGGACGATATTTGCGCCCCAAATGGGGCGCGACCTAATTTCTACCCCTTAATCTTTAAAAAAAATCTCCAACAACAATTAAAAGGTGGAGGAATGAGACACCATACTTGTAATAGATAATTTTTACTGCCAGAGAGGTTGTTTGGCAGTAATTAAGACTTATCATGCTGTTAGAAAGAGTACTTTGACTGAAATGGACAAGCCCTCACTTTCTGAGGTGAGTTTAGTTCGTATCTACCATGCAGTATAGGAACTTCATGGCGTTCAATATTTATCCCTCAATCAACATAACAAAAACAGTTTATCTTGTCATTATCACATTGCTGTTTGTGGAAGCTTGCTGTGCGCAAATTGACTGCCGCATTTCTGACATTACAACAGTGACTACACTCCAAAAATACTTCATTGGCTGTAAAGTGCTTTGAGACGTCCGGTGGTCATGAAAGGCGTTATATAAATGTAAGTCTTTCTTTCTTTCAAGGCATTTGAATGGTGAGTCAGACATTGAGATAGCATTTTTGCAAAGCTAAAGACGGAGCATCGCATCTTGGAAAGCAACTTTCGGATTTTCAAATTTAATCTCTCATCTGCGCTTGCCTGAAGTTGCTGTGCGCTTTGCGCATAAATAAGTGAGCGCCATTAACCTCACCACTATTTTGACAGTAGATTGTGGCCCATTATTTATGCTTATTAAATTCTATTAATTGTCAAGTACAAAAGGTTCTTGATTGTAGTACATATTTTAAGTGATATTTTTAGCATTTCTGTAACACATTCAGGTTTGCCAGACCCAGCAATTCAAGGTGGTCATGTTTTGTTTCAAAGTGCCCTAAGGCAGTGGTGATAAATGTTTGGAATTAATTTACTGCAGTGAGAGGCCTGTCTGATCAAGCTGATATTTAAACTGCTTTTGATCAGCTTCAGGTGTACCTAGCCCTAATGCATCACCAACAATAACACCTTTGTAAGATGATCTACAGAGAGGAGCTGCTCTCTACATGAATTGACTGACTCACTTTATTGTGGTAATGCAAATAAAACTGTGGACTGACTGAAATAACAGGGATTCGAAAGATGATAGAGCAACAATTGAGGAGCACTGGCCATGGGATTTTACAAATGAAATGAGGAAATCTTTAGATATACTGTCATTTTAGAGCTCAGTAAATTTATGCGCTCAAGTATTTCTCAGTGCTTTTTGTTTAGGGTATGAATGCATGACTTACTGATACCATGTATGTGATGGATTGTTGGGAAACTCAGCAGTGTTATATATGATGACCATATCCAGAGTATCTGACCATGGCAGTGATTGTTACGCGCTACTGCATCTTCACACTTACACCCATTTATACTGTAGAACCGCTTTTAGTGGAAGTGGCTGCAGAATAAGTTGTGGTTTCCTGTGTACAGAATTTACCCAGTTTACACCATGGAAAATATTCATAAATCCAGAGCAACATTTGACCAACTTTATATGATAGTTGGTCACTTGTAACTTTAAAACAACTGTGTTCTCTTAGGGTAATATCGGTTCTGGCCAGCAGGGTTAAAATTGCAGTGCTACTGACAGGCAGAATAAGATAATGGTTGTGTAGGCCGACACCACCTCCAGCAGCCATTTCATTTTGCCAGTGCACTGTTTTGCTTCTGGGAGCAGGGAATTAAATCCTTTTGTGAGGTATTGTTCCTTATCTCTGGAAGCAGGTGGGCCGCCTCATTTCTATTACAGCATGGCCTCCAAAAGTGACACACTAGGATACTCTGCAAAATCATAACACAGCTTGATGTTGACACTGGATGTCAAAAGAAAGAACTTACATGTATATACCGTCCTCAGGAGGTGCCAAAGCACTTCACGACCAATGAAGTACGTTTCAAGTGTAGTCACTGTAGTAATGTAGGCAAAAGCGACAGACAATCTTTGCTCAATTTCCGCAATAAAAATGAAAATCGGGAGAGATGTATAACGGAAAGTTAATTCAATATCGCCCGCATTACACAATTGCCCAAAGTCAAAATTACCCCTACTGTCTGTTGTGGCACATAGAATTGCACTTTCTGCTAGCATTAGCCCTCTACGTTCTAGAAAGCAACATGGATTCAGTCCCAGGTTGAAATTTTCAATACTAAAGCCATACCAATACAGTTCAGCCTACAACCTGTGTTAGGTGCAACATCATAGGCCAGAAAAGGGGGTTGATCTAACAGTGACCCATAACATGGAAATAAAATTAAATTGCAGTTTTACAAATGATGATTTGCCTGAAGATTCAAAACGCACAGTTTGTCAATAATGGCCCGGATTTTGCGGTGGGTAATGACGGCGAACTGTCAGCGTTCACCGTCATTACCCCTCTGAAACTGACCGTAACTTCAGAATTTAGCGCATGTGCATCAAAACGCAAAAATCTTGAAGTTACAGTCAGCCATTCACTGCGCCGCCACAGGCTGCACTGTGGACATACTGCCACCACCACCATCCCCATACCAGAGCTGCCGATCAGTGAAATCAATAGAACTGACAAATCCTTGAGCTTTTCTACGCTAATATCACTGTTAAACACCCCATTAAGTGTTAAACCTTGTTGGAATAGGTGTAATTGGAGTTTTAACGGTGTAGTGACTGCTAAACAACCGTTCTGGCCCTGAAAAACTAATTTTTATATTGGTGGAATGTCAAATTTCTCCATTATGATAAAAAAATTAAAAAAATTATTAAAGTTTGTTCATGATATTTCAGTTTCTACCTTAACCTCATGTGTATGTCCCAATCTTTATTTTGCTCTCTGTAACATTTTTAAAAAGTGCAGATAATCAGTGCTTTTCATTTCCTGGTTTGCTGTCTGTGATAATTCTTCAATGTGATTGGCTGTTTAGACAGCTTGATGATGTCACGGCTGCATCACGCTAGGAATCCCCTATTGACAGCACTACAATTAAATACACGCCGAGAAACCTAAAGTTTTCAACACCAAGATCGCGAGATCTCTGTGGGCAGCTTTCTTCAAGGTCAGCAGCGATCACAGTCGCATCGCCACTAACCGCAAATTACAGGCCAGTTTTGGCCGTTTCATTTTCTTTATGCATTTTGTGGATTGATTCATCAGGTCCCAGATCATCATTGGAATTTATGTTCAAAAAATGGATGAAAGGTTAAAAGTGTATGATAGATGTAAGTGTGGGCAAGAATGTTGGAATGTCATATTCTGAATAGGATGGTTGCCATTTATGTTGCAGTGCAAGCCCTGAAGTCATACTGTGTAGAAGCTCAACTCTGAAGTTGTGGGTTTTGAACTGATACATCTCCGATGTCGATGAGTATGTGTGGGCCCAGAGTGAAACGATACTCTGCCTCATCTGTGCTGCTTACCTTCAAATGTCAGGGAATGCTAATGTAGTGATGTAGTGTCACTACACTGCTATCAGTTGTGACTGCATGCATGACTGAATTGCTGCCTCTGAGGTCTCTTGTAATCTAAGTACTGCAAGTCACAGCCCCTTTCAACAGTGAGCTGTATGAGAGTCACAACAATTACAGGTGTTACTTTGGTTATCACAGCTTTGTATGTCAAACCTACCTAGCATGGGGTGGTGGGGGGTGCAACAACCTCCACACAATTTGGGTCAAACACTCCCTGCCATAGCATCACAGTCCACTAACACTATGCCACTAGGCTGTTACTGTGTTTTCTTTTTCTTTAAGTGTACGAGTCCCTCTTCAAAGTTTTCCTTTCTTTCCTTCCTTTTGTAATGGTCCCAGTTCTGTAAATCAACTGCTGCTGAAATGGAAAATCGAAGGCCCTCAGTATTGCTGGTGTGCTATTGCCCAGTGTGGGGCTTGAGGTGTAATTCTGCTTCTAATCTTTAGACCCCAAGGGGAAATACCTGACTACAAATTTGGTGCCTTCTCACATGTTGTGTATCTGGGCATGTTTAAAAGAACGATAAATGATCAAGGAGAGGGGAGTGGAAGTGAACAAGAAAGAATAAGAATGAATGAGTGAAGTAGAAAGGAGGAGAGCGAAACAGAATGAAGGAGGAAAAAGAAAAGCAAAGGGGAGAAAAGCAAAAGTGAAGGAGAAGTGGTAGAATTGAATGCATCTTCTCAAAACTGAAGTAATAGTAGCAGATTGAAATCATAGCAGAAAACCGCTCACACTAAACAGCAGTAATAATCTGTTGTAAAATCTGAAATCACTTTTATTAAGTGAACATTTAAAAATGTAATTCAATGTAATCAGTTCAAGCCCCCACTGACAGTCCTATCCATCAAGTTCCCAGGCTAACTCATCACCAGCAGCTAAATCCCTTCATAAAATGTGCTTTTGCAAAGAGATATACATGCATGAGGCTTATTTCTCCCTCTCAGTTTGAGAACCACTGCTGTACACAAATTGGCAGTGATACGATGGTTCCAAACATGTGTGTCAGCCAGCAGCTTAATGGGTTTCTTGATGGGTTTATACAAATTGCTGCACTTATGCTGTCACAATCAAAATGGTGGACTTGGCTGTGCAAGGTTACAACCTCTGTGGTGTTTGAATAGTTTGTTCAGAAGCACTAACTTGTGTGAAACTCTAGAGCTGATGTAAATTTTTCAAGTTCTGAAGATCCATCCCAGCAGTCACTACGACTGCTCAGAATGTGGCAAATTCAGATCAGCTGATTTTAACTCACACAGACTGCTGCTGAGTTCTGCTCTCCCCGGTGCTGCCTCTGTACTCTGCCTGCTCCTTGACTCCATGGCCAGTGACCATTTTATGAATGCTGTGGATGAACCAGGGAGTATTTTATCCAGTGTAAAGGATGTGCTGGCTTATAAAAAAAGATGAACAGAGTGTCGAAACAGTTGCCATTTGACAACTCAGATCCACTTGCAGTTGTTTGAAGGAGCCAAATAGAACAGCCCACTCGCCAGCAATGATTCTGCTTTGAGTGAGGCAGTTGTCTTAGGCTAGGGTGCATTGAGGCTCCAGTATTAACACTGGGAGAGCAGTTAGTCCTATAAATCGGTACCTATCAGTTTGTTGTAAATTTAGCAAAGGTCACAGTAAGAGCAATGTTGCGCAACTATGCTTAAGGTTTGCCTCAGGGCTATAACTGGCCTTAGGAAGATAAAGCACTGGACTAGGCCGTTCAGCCCCTCGAACCTGTTCTACCATTCAATTAGATCATAGCTAATTTGTACCTCAACTCCATTTATCCACCTTTAATCCATATTCCTTGATACCCTTACCTAATTAAAATCTATCGATCTCAGTTTTGAAAATTTCAATTGGCCCAGCATCCTCAGTCTTTTGGGGGGAAGAGAGTTCCATATTCCCATTACTCTTTGTGTGAAAAACTGCTTCCTGATTTCACTCCTAAATGGCCTAACTCTAATTTTAAGATTGTGCCCCTTTGTTCTGGATTCCCCCACCAGAGGAAATAGCTTCTTTGTACCTATCCTATCAAATCCTTTTATAATTTTAAACACCTCGATTAGATCACCCCTCAACCTTCTATACTCAAGGGAATACAACCTAAGTTTATGTAACCTGTCCTCATAATTTAACCTTTTGTTCCTATGTTCCTAACCCTTTAAGCCTCGGTATCATTCTGGCAGATGTGCGCTGTACTCCCTCAAGCCTAGTGGGGTATAATTTCCTCTGATTTATGTGTTGCACATAAATGTCCTTTGTGCACTAGTTTAGGACAGTTGTTAATCTGTTTATTAATGGCTTGCTTTGGAGCAGAGCACTGCACCACCAAGGGAATTAAACTCCTTCATATTTTGAGCCATTAATATGAAGTTAAATCGGAAATAGTTTAGATTTTCAGGAAAAAAAAAGCCATCACATTTTAAAGTATGCAATGAATGGTGCATTACTTATAGAATCGTAGAAACCTACAGCACAGAAGGAGGCCATTCAGCCCATCCTGCCTGTGCTGGCTCTTTGAAAGAGCTGTTGTGCTTAGTCCCTCACCCCTGCTTTTTGTCCATAACCCTGTAAGTTCCTCATCCTCAAGTACCTGTCCAACTCCCTTTTAAAATTATTTATGGAATCTGCTTCCACCACCTTTTCAGGTAGAACGTTCCAGATCCCGACAACTCTCTGAGTGAAAATTGTCCACAATAGTCCAGCTGAGGCCTAACCAGTGATTTATAAAGTTCTAGCATGATCTCTTTGCTTTTATATTCTATGCCTCTGTTTATAAACCCATGTAACCCATATGCTTTCTTAACCACCTTATCAACTTGCCCTGCCACCTTTAAGGATTTGTGTATATGGACACCAAGGTCTCTCTGCTCATCTACACTTTTCAAAATCATGCTATTTATAGTATACTGTCTTTCCATATTAGTCCTCCCAAAGTGCATCACTTCACACTTCTCTGCATTGAACTCTATCTGCCGTGCTTCTGCCCAATTCACCATCCTGTCTATGACATCCTGAAGTCTACAACTCTCCTCATCACTATCTAATACGTTGCCAAGTTTCGTATAATCTGCAAACTTTATAATGCTGCTCCCTACACCCGGGTCTAGGTCGTTTATAAAAATTAAAAACAGTAATGGACCCAAAACTGACCCTTGGGGAACACCACTGCAAATCACCTCCTAGTCTGAAAAACACCATCCACCACCACCCTCTGCTTCCCGCCACTGAGCCAATTCCGTATCCATACCGCCACTTTTTCCACAATTCCATGGGCTTTGATCTTCTCTGTGAATTTGTTACAAGTGCACAATACTATGATTAATAATGCCCCCCTGTAACACTGCTCCAAACAACAGGATCCAGCCCTAGAACCCCTTACCTCGTTCAGTCTTCCCATCCTCTTGTAATCAGCAGGCTTTTAAAATCCAAGATAGGCATCACCCAAACACTATTTGTTGAAATACCTCATTTTCCTTTGCTATTGCCATCCTGCTTTTTGAGTCTTGGCCCTTCACCTAAGCTTTTCAATTAAAAAAAAAATTAACTTGTTTTTGTAAACAGGTGGACAGAAAGAACTACCATTGTCAGGGCTAATCGTTTGGGTCTCCAGTTTCAAAGATCCTGTTGCTTTTTCAGTTTTATGGTGATTCATACTTTTATTAGAGTAACTAAAGATTGTCTATATTTTCAGGTACATCTAGTTCCTGTAATGCTGAATTCCAAACAAGCACTGACCCAAAGCCAGGATCTTAATGTTTATCTGTAACTACTATGCCCATCTTTTTTACATATGGATGAGAATTATTTTTTTTTTAAATCACAGAGAAAGTCAAAATGCTTAGTTGTATTACATTGCTAATAATGGAAGATGAGTTAAGTTATAATCCTACTGCATGTTGAAAACCAAAATGTTAGTTTTTTGAGTAAGGAAGTCTCTTTCCTTTTCTTTATCTTCGTAAGTAATAGAACTGTAGTGGATACACTTGGTCCTTTGCTGGCCTTGACATAACTAAGCATATTGGCCCAGAATTTGCTGCAATTTCCAGAAATACCGGTGAGTTTACAGCGCACGCCATGAATATGTAGAAAATCCAGCAATTAGTGGTGATTCGCAACTCACCCTGTATCTCTTCCTTGCCACAAATTGCTGGACGATTTGCAACGCTCAGCCGTTAGACTCGCAAAAACCGGAGCCTGCCATCAACCTCTCCATCAATGTCAAGAGATTGCTGCATTTGCGCTGCAAAAACAAATTAAACTCGCCGCAGAAAGTTAGGGCTGCTATTTCATGGCGTAAGGGTCCTGATAATGGAGTAATTTGTGTTTCCCACGGCCTTCCACTTTGAAACCAGTTAGCAATTAGCAATAATTGTTCTGCACATGCCACATAAAGCACGCAACCAGGGTGCAAGTTAAACTGGGGAGATTATAAAAAGAAGTAAATCCTTCACAGAGGAAAAAAATGCATTAGGAAAGACAACTAAATGATAGAACTGAAAGGAAACAAACAGAGCACAGATTGGAAAGTGCTTTACTAGACGTGAATGTTGCTGATTGAGAATACATGGGCTCGTAACTGGCTGGCAAAGCAAGGAATCTTTCTGACCAGCAGAGGAAGATCATCAAATTTGATTTGTTGTGAATTGCTATAAATTTATAAAGCTTTCGCGTGTAGGCAGTAGCTGTCTTCGGTTCCTGAATTAAAACATAATCTGAACCCTGGGCAGGAGGGGATCTTATTTATATGTTTATGCGGCATATTCCATAGGCAAAAAACTTAGAACTACACATTTTCCTGCATGTAATTCGGGGATATTTTAATAAACTTCATTTAAATAATCAGATGTTCAAGCTGCCATTTCAGAGTTTTGTTAACCATTCAAATCCTTAAAAATCATTGGTTATGGAGATAGACTATTGGTCCCGTCGGTCACCAAAGTCTCAGATGCCCAGTTAATCTCGCTGCGCCGTTAGCAATTTGGACTTCCAGTAAATTACGGCCGCAAAATTAATTGGCGCTGAAGGGTAAGGAGAAAAAATTCAACTCACACCGCTCATCACAAGATGCCCCGCTCCAGCCAATTCTGGGCCATTGTTATAAGAGTGGCCAAATACATGTTACTGTAATAATCTGGACCCACACAAGGCAGAACATGAAGGTAAATTACATCTGAAACTGCATAGAGGGCTTAACATAAGCCTAAACCGACCAGAACAAGGGGTGTGTACATATCGGTTTTAAAGTTATCAAGTTAAAAAGCAAGTAAAGAAAAAGAATATAAATCAGGTTACATAAACAAACAGTTGAGACAGCTGCTGGTGTCAAGAAAGAGGCTGAGGCTTGGAAACTGAGAGACAATGTACCATGGAAAAGGGGTTTGTGAGAGGTCACAAACTGCAGAATTCCAACACCAAAATGATGTGGCTACATGGATTTAAATCCTGTTTATATCATCAGAACAATTTAGACTTGCAGTATAGCTTTTTTCATTTGGAGAAAAATAAAAGATCACAAGAGTTAAGAATTCTCTGATTTACTCCTGTTTTCAGACTTCTAAATCGGTTGGGTTTTTTTAAAAATGAGTTTCACCCTCAGTGAAAATGTGGTTGTTCATTTCTTATGCTGTTATGTCAGTATGCAACTCTGGGTATAATTTACAAGACCTGAACAAATACTATAAAGTCACAGTCGTGTGTAATAAGAAAGTTATGAAAAAAAAACTCCACTTTATAAGAACTGACAAAGTGAAAGGATGAAACCTAACCAATTTTAACTGAAAACATTGAACTAGATTTCCAAAATGAAACATTCAGATAGTGAATTTTTTTTCTCTCTCAGTGCACTATTTAGCCATAAAGAGCAGAAAGGTCCAATGTTTGATCCCTGGTCTGTGTGGAGTTAGCTAATCCTAGTTGGGGTAGTGATAGTGATGCTACACAATCGGCGGAACCATGACAACGGCCCGACTTGGGGCGGCTCTGTGCGCGCTGCTGTCGCTCGGCCTGACCCGCGGGCAGAACGGAGCTCTACAATTGGCTCGTAAAACCTAACGTTGGGACGGGAGGAGCAGCGAGGTTGGGACCCTGGAGCGAGGACGGGACCCAGGCGCGAGGAGGAGGCCCTGGAGCGAGGACGGGGCCCAGGAGCGAGGAAGAGGCCCAGGAGTGAGGTTGGGACCCAGGCGCGAGGAGGAGGCCCTGGAGCGAGGACGGGGCCCAGGAGCGAGGTTGGGACCCAGGCGCGAGGACGGGACCCAGGCGCGAGGAGGAGGCCCGGGAGCGAGGTCGGGGCCCAGCAGTGTGGTCGAGGCCCAGGAGTGGCGCAGCGTGGACCAGCAGCAGCGGGGTCGGGGCCCTGGGAAGGTGCAGCACGGGCTAACAGAGAGGTCAGGAGGATCACACTGCATCCTATGAAACCCAGGCAGAGAGGACCTGCAGGAAGGAGGGAGGAGGACAATAGGAGTATGTTTGTGTGTGTGTGTGTTAGGCCAATATAGCAGAGCCTGGTCTCCAATCGTCTTGGATCCCCTTGCCATTGGACCAAGACCTTGCTCTGTCAAGCCCGTGTGCTAGCTGGTGTGCAACGGCCACCCGACGATAAAAGAATTCATGCACAGGCACCTTCCACCCTTTAAAATGAAGTTTGGGACCTGGAACGTCAGGACCCTCATGGACAACCCCAACAGCGACAGACCGGAACGCCGTACTGCTATCGCTGCCCGGGTGCTCAGACGTTTCGACATTGACATCGCCGCCCTAAGTGAGACCCGGCGGGCAGGGGAAGGCCAGCTCAAGGAGCAAGGCGGTGGTTACACCTTCTTCTGGAAAGGCAAACCTGAAGAAGAACGCTGCCTCCATGGGGTAGGCTTCGCCATAAAAAATGAGCTAGTTGAACGTCTCAGAGACTCCCCTTGCAGAATAAACGAATGCCTCATGACTCTTCGGCTCACCCTAACCCGGAACCAGTGCGCTACGGTCATCAGTGCGTACGCCCTAACACTGGAAGCCACAGACGAGACCAAAGAGGAATTCTACTTGAGCCTTGAACAATTCCTGTCCCGAGTCCCAATGGGCAACAAGCTGATCCTCCTTGGCGACTTTAACGCCAGAGTTGGAAAGGACACAGACCTCTAGGGAGGTGTGATCGGCAGAGAGGGGGTAGGGAAAGCCAACTCCAACGGTATCCTCCTCCTAACGAAATGCTTAGAACATGGCCTTGTCATAACCAACACCTTGTTCCATCAGAGAGACAAGTACAAGGCTTCATGGCAACACCCTCGCTCCAAGCACTGACATCTGCTGGACTACGTCATCGTCTGAGCGAGGGACCGCAAGGACGTCCGCATCACCCGCGCCATGACAGAAGCTGACGACTGCTGGACAGACCACCGCCTAATCCGCTCTGTCATCTCCATCAATGTAGCCCCAAAACAGCGGCGGCAACAGAAACAATGTCGCAGGAAAATCAATGCTGGAGCACTAAAGACCCTGCTAAGAAAGCCCTATTCAGCCTGCACCTCACAACCAACCTGACGACTCCCAGTAACTCAGAGACACAGAGTGTCCACAGCACCTGGTCTGCAGTCAAGGCCTCCATAATCAGCACCTATGAAGAGACGTACGGTCACTCGACCAGGAAACACCAACACTGGTTCGACGAGAATGACCAGGAGATCCAGGAGCTAATAAGCCGCAAGCGCAAGGCATTCCTGATCTGGAAACAGCAACACAACTCAAGAGCAAGAAAGCAGCTCTACAGACGCCTGAAGGCCAAGGTCCAACAAAAAACTCATGACCTAAAGAACAGATGGTGGGTGGAGAACGCGCAGGAGATCCAGCAGCTAGCCGACAACCACGACGTGCGTGGATTCTTTAGCGCAGTCAAGACCACCTACGGCCCAAGCACCCAAGGTCCTACTGCGGGCCAAGAACGGAGAGGTACTCATCAAGGACAGAGAGGCAGTCAGTGCCCACTGGAAGGAGCACTTCGAAGACCTCCTTAACCGAGACTCTGTCTTCGACATGAGTGTCCTCAACTCCATCCCGCAGCATGCTATCCGCCACCACCTCAGCACAACCCCAGCCCGGCATGAGGTTGTAAAGGCCATCTGACAACTTAAGAACAACAAGGCCTCAGGAGCAGATGGAATCCCCGCCAAGGCACTAAAGCATGGCGGAGAAGCACTATTGGCGTGAATGCATGAACTCATTTCTCTTATTTGGAAGGAGGAGAGCATGCTAGGAGATCTCAGAGACGCCGTAATCGTGACCATCTTCAAGAAAGGTGACAAATCTGATTGCGGTAATTACAGAGGAGTTTCCCTGCTGTCTGCCACAGGGAAAGTCATCGCGAGAATCCTCCTCAATCGCCTTCTCCCAGTGACTGAAGAGCTCCTCCCAGAGTCGCAATGCAGATTCCGCCTACTAAGGGGCACAATGGACATGATCTTCACCGCGCGTCAAATACAAGAGAAATGCTGGGAACAGCACCAACATGGCCTCACAAAGGCCTTCGACACGGTCAACTGTGAGGGATTATGGAGTGTCCTCCTCAAATTCGGCTGCCCCCAAAAGTTTGTCACCATCCTCCGCCTGCTTCACGACGACATGCAAACCGTGATCCTGACCAACGGATCCACCACAGACCCAATTCACGTACGGACCGGGGTCAAGCAAGGCTGTGTCATCGCACCAACGCTTTTCTCGACCTTCCTTGCTGCAATGCTCCATCACACCCTCAGTAAGCTCCCTGCTGGAGTGGAGCTAATCTACAGAACAAACGGGAAACTGTTCAACCTCCGTCGCCTCCAGTCCAGATCCAAGGTCGTCCCATCCTCTGTCGTCGAATTACAGTATGCAGACAACGCTTGCGTCTGTGCTCACTCAGAGGTCGAACTCCAAACCATCATCAACACCTTCACCGAAGCGTATGGGAGCACGGGCCTTACACTAAACATCCGTAAGACAAAGGTCCTCTACCAACCTGCCCCCGCCACACAGTACTGCCCCCCGATTATCAAAATCCTCAACAAGGCCTTGGACAATGTGGACCACTTTCCATACCTCGGGAGCCTACTGTCAACAAGGGCAGACGTCGATGACGAAGTCCAACACCGCCTTCAGTGTGCCAGTGCAGCCTTCGGTCACCTGAGCAAGAGAGTGTTTGAAGACCAGGATCTCAAACCCAGCACCAAGCTCATGGTCTACAGAGCAGTAGTGATACCCGCCCTGCTGTATGTCGCAGAGAAATGGACCATGTACAGCAGGCACCTCAAAGCACTGGAGAGGTACAACCAACGCTGCCTCCGCAAGATCCTGCAAATCCATTGGCATGATAGGCGCACCAACGTCAGTGTTCTTGCTCAGGCCAACATCCCCAGCATCGAAGCTTTGACCACGCTCGATCAGCTCCGATGGACGGGCCACATCGTCCGCATGCCTGATACGAGACTCCCAAAACAAGCGCGCTACTCGGAGCTCCGGCATGGCAAGAGAGCCCCAGGTGGGCAGAGGAAACGCTTCAAGGACACCCTCAAAGCCTCCTTGAAAAAGTGCAACATCCCCTCCAATACCTGGGAATCCCTGGCCCAAGACCGCACAAAGTGGAGGAGAAGCATCCGGGAAGGCGCCGAACACCGAGTCTCTTCGCTGGGAGCAAGCGCAAACAGCAGAAGTAGCACACGTCAACTCAAGCACCCCACCCACCTGCCCCTCCAACCACCGTCTGCCCCACCTGTGACAGAGACTGTAGGTCCCGCATTGGACTCATCAGTCACCTGAGAACTCACATTTAGTGTGGTAGCAAATCATCCTCGGTTCCGAGGGACTGCCTAAGAAGAGAAGAAGTGATGCTACAATCAACCTTAATGACACTGAGATAGAGAGGGGCAAAAATCAGCAGGGCTATTATCCAGTAACTTGCTGGAAAATAAATGTGTGGGTGTTAATTGAGGAGAGGATTGTTTATTCACTGCTCACACATGAAGGTTGGCAATTTGGGAGAAGTACTCGAGGGCTGCCTGCATTCTACTAACTGTACCTCAGCATGTAGCAGCACCTTCAGGAAAGGAGGAGAGAACATTGGAAAAAGAAAATAACAAAGTGCCCCATTTAGTTGCCACTATGTGGGTTGAGGTATTTGCAGGCTTGTACATACCCGATTCAACTGCTATTTACATTCATGTGCACACAAAAAATGAATTATGCCAACATTTTTGAATATTGTGGTCAGCTGCATGCTTACTCAACTATAGAAGGAGTTAGACTACTGTGGTTTGCTATTTGTGGTTTATAATCCAGAATTACCAAAGTTTTTCCCTTTTAGTTTTGGTAAGAATTTCACTGGAGAGGGTGCTCATTCCAGAAGTGAACCGTAAAAATGAGGTTTAATCAGAGTTGTGCAGAACCAATCTATTTCAGTCTGATATTGAAGAGAGCAGTTGATGACTAATTTCTGAATTATGTTCAATATTGGTGATAAAATTCACAAACAAAATAGAACTAAATACAGTACAAGGCAATCAACTTTTGTGTTCTCTGAAGTTTACAGTGTACTTCTGTAACATAAAATCTGTCTATTACTCCATTTTCCCAAAAATGGATTACCACTGAAACTGTGCTGACCTGCTATTCTCTCATTCATTTCCAGGGAACACAGAATGATATATTTTGCCTGTTTTTATGCTGGTTGCTGTCAAAGCTACTCAATGATCACCTGGCAGGAAGTGCACTTCCGTGGCCTGTGACTGATTTTTGTTGAGTTTTCCTCCCCTGGAAATGGGGTTGTTCCATGCTGTTCCAATATGCCTCATCTAGCAGTTTAGCCAACAGTTAATGAAAGTCACCAATAAGAAACTGTGGACTTCAACAGTTGAGCCTGGGATTGGAATTCAGGCTCTTTGAATGAGTTGAAGGTTTTTCTAATGTCGCTACCAGGGAGTTGGTTAACAGTAAGCAGCATTAGAGAGAAAAATTGTTTATAAAATATTTTGAATGAGTTAGGTCCTATATTGCTCAAGACCGTTTTAGCTGAAGAAATGGCTTTAATGCTTCTCTTAGCACAATCCATTTATGTAGCAACTTAATTCATCATTTTTTTTAAATAGGTGTTTGATACTCTGAAAAATGTCTGATAGAAGAATCCAAAATGGCAGCTCCAACAGTGTTAGAGAGAATAGATATTTTTTTAACTATTACAGAATGTGAAAAATGTTTTAATGCAAATTGTTTGTGCAGGCTTTGGACATCTATCACTAAATGTTTACTGATTTTAATTACAAATTTTAGTGATTTGGATTATGGTGTGTAGATACTATGGGGGTTAGTTTGGTGTAAGAGTGAAAATACGCAGTAAATGGACACACCTATTTGAAAGTATGATTTTAGCACACAATTTTGGGCCCAATTGCAGATGACCTTAATTTGAACTTGCCTGGAGGTGCTAAAACAGACAACTGCAGGTTTAGCACTCAAGCACGGATTAGACACAATTTTCGTGGAGCAATATATGTGGGCTCCACGCACCCACTTCCACTGAAGGTGTGGAGTGGGCTGGCTGACACACAGTGGCAGATTTCAGGATGGCTCAGGGACTGAGTGAGAGGGCGCACAGGTTCTCTGACACTGCACTGGAGGTCCTGGTGGAGGAGGTCCAGAGGAGGAGGGATGTCCTGTACATGCGGGGAGGGTGAAGGGAGGGGTGGTGGATGGGAAAAAGGAATTACTGCGAGCAGCCGAGGTGCAGTGGACCGAGCCGGGAACTGGAGCAGAGGCCAGTAAAAAAGGAGCGCAGTAGGAGAGGGGCCTGAACTCACTGCGAGCAGCCGAGGAGCAGCGGACCGAGCCGGGAACTGCAGCGGAGAGGAAAAAAATCCAGGAGTCCAAAAAAACAAGGTGTGATGTCACAGGACAGCAGGTAGGTGATTGGTTGGTGAGTAGCAAGGTTTTTTTTTCTCTCTAACCTAGGACAGTGGTTTAAACTAGGATCGGGAAACTATAACATACTGTATTAAATTTATAGCTTAACTAGTTAAACTAATTAATATAACTACAAATAATAATTGACTTTAACTAATTAAATAAATAAAATAAGTCTAGACTTATTTGGGAGGAGGCAGCGGACCTGGGCAAGACCAGAGCGGGAGCAGAGCGAGAGAGGCAGCAACTCAACAGAGGCAGAATCCGAAAGAGTGACTTCAGAGTAGAAAAAGTGACATCGGCACAAGGGAAGGAGCTGATTGGTGAGTTTTTTTTAAGTTTTAAGTTTATTTCTGCTAAGTTAGTTCTTAGTCTATTAAATAGAGACATGGCAGGGCAGCTCAGTCCCGTGGAGTACACATCCTGCACCATGTGGGATGTACTGGACGCTTCACGTAGCCTGGACGACCACATGTGCAGGAAGTGCCACCAGCTACATCAACTCGAGATCCGTGTTTCGGAGCTTGAGCGGCGGCTGGAGTCACTGCGGTGCATCCGTGAGGCTGAGCACTACGTGGATAGCACATTTCTGGAGGTGGCCACCCCGCAGCTTAAGAGTATGCAGGCAGAGAGGGAATGGGTGACCGCCAAACAGAAGAGAAGGACCAGGCAGGTAGGGCAGGAGTCCCCGGAGTGCATCTCGCTCTCCAACCAGTATTCTGTTCGGAGTACTGGTGAGGGCGATGGTTCCTCTAGGGAGTGCAGCCAGAGCCAAGTCCACGGCACCACGGGTGGCTCAGCTGCACAGTGGGGGGAGGGGGGGGGGGGGCGAGGAAAAAGAGTGGAAGAGCAATAGTGGTAGGGGATTCGATAGTTAGGGGAGCAGACAGGCATTTCTGCAGCCGCAGATGTGACTCCAGGATGGTATATTGCCTCCCTGGTGCCAGGGTCAAGGATGTCACCGAGCGGCTGCAGGACACTCCGAGGGGGGAGGGTGAATAGCCAGAGGCCGTTGTCCATATCGGTACCAACGACATAGACAGAAAGAGGGATGAGGTCCTGCAGGCAGATTTTAGGGTGCTAGGAGAGAGATTAAAAAGCAGGACCTCAAAGGTAGTAATTGCCAGATTACTCCCGGTGCCATGTGCTATTGAGTACAGGAATAGGAGGATAGAACAGATGAATGTGTGGCTGGAGAAATGGTGCAGGAGAAGGGCTTTAGATTCCTGAGGCATTGGGTCCGTTTCTGGGGAAGGTGGGACCTGTACAAGCCGGACGTGTTACACCTCAACAGAGCCGGGACCGATATTCTCATGGAGAGGTTTGCTAGTGCTGTTGGGGAGGGTTTAAACTAGCTTGGCAGGGGGATGGGCACCAGCATATAGGAGTAGAAAAAAGAGGAATAAGGTGCATAAAAGAGTGAGTGTGTTGGATAGTACTAGAGGTGGAAGTAGTACAATATTAGATAGGAGCAGACTGAAAGACTACCAAAAATTCAAAAATGGGTTTAGAATGCATGTACGTAAACGCATAAAGTGGTGAATAAGGTTGGTGAGCTACAAGCACAATTAGCCGTGTGGCAATATGATGTTGTGGCAATAACGGAAACGTGGCTTAAAACGGTGAGGACTGGGCACTTAATATTCAAGGGTACAAGGTGTTCAGAAAAGATAGGGAAGGAAAAAAGGGAGGTGGGGTGGCAGTGTTGATTAAGGAAGACATTGTAGTGTTGGAAAGGGAGGATGTTCTTGAGGGGACAAGGACAGAATCCATTTGGTTAGAGTTGAGGAGCAAAAAGGGTCTGATCACGCTATTGGGTGTATTCTGTAGGCCCCCAAATAGTGAGAGGGAGGGAGAGGAGCAAATCTACAGGGAAATCGCAGAGATATGCAAGAGCTATAGAGTGGTGATATTGGGGGACTTTGATTACCCAAATATCGATTGGGATAATGCTAGGGTAAAGGGAAAGGAGGGGGGAGGAATTCCTGAAATGTGTTCAGGAGAATTTCCTTGACCAATATGTTCTTGGCCCAACTAGGAAGGAGGCATTGCTGGATCTGGTGCTGGGGAATGAGGTGGGCCAGGTCGACCAAGTGTCTGTCCGGAGAACACTTGGATACGAGTGATCATCGTATCATAAGATTTAGATTGGCAATGGAGAGGAGCAAGGAACAATCTAGAGTGGAACTTCTAAACTAGAATAGGGCTAACTTCAATGGGATGCGAAAGGGTCTAGCCTGGGTAAAATGGAACCAAAGACTGACAGGAAAAACTGTAACGGAACAATGGGTGATCTTTAAGGAGGAGATGTTGCAAGTACAGGCTAGGTACATTCCAACAAGAGGGAAGGGTAAGTGAACCAAAGCAAGGGCTCCTTGGATGACGAGGGAGATAGAGAAGATGATGAAACAAAAAAAGAGGGTGTATGATGCATGTCAGGTGAATTCTTCAAGGGAGAACCAGACCGAATACAATAAGTTGAGAGGGGAAGTGAAGATGAAAATAAGATTGGCAAAGAGAGAATATGAGAGTAGAATGGCGGTTAACATAAAAGGGAACCCAAAAATCTTCTACTGGCATGTAAACAGTAAGCGGGTAGTAAGAGGCGGGATGTAAGGACAATCCTAGTAACTACAGGCCGGTCAGTTTAACATCAGTGGTGGGTAAAGTTTTAGAAACAATAATCAAGGAAAAAATTAACGGGCACTTGGGAGAGGTTTAAACTAATTAAGAAGAGCCAACACGGATTTGTAAAAGGCAGATCATGTTTGACTAATCTAATTGAATTTTTTGATGAAGTAACAGAGAGGGTTGATGAAGTGAATGCAATGGATGTTGTCTACATGGATTTTTGGAAAGCGTTTGACAAAGTACCACATAGAAGGCTGGTTAACAAAATTGAGGCTCATGGAATAGGTGGGTCAGTGGCAGCTTGGATAAGGAATTGGCTTAAGGACAGAAAACAGCGAGTTGTGGTAAATGGCTGTTTTTCAGACTGGAGGATGGTAGACAGTGGTGTTCCCCAAGGGTCAGTGCTGGGGCCACTGCTTTTTATATATATATATATATATATATATATATATATATATATATATATATATATAAATAAATAAATAAATGACCTGGATATTGGAATACAGGAGTAGAATTTCTAAATTTGCTGATGACACCAAACTTGGAGGGGTGGCAGACAGTGAGGATGATACCAATCGACTGCAACAGGACATAGAAAGGCTAGCAGAATGGGCAGACAAGTGACAGATGGAATTTAATACAGAGAGTGTGAGGTGATGCATTTTGGCAGAAGGAACAGGAAGAGGCAATATACACATAATGGCACAGTTTTAAAGAGTGTGCAGGGACAGAGGGACCTGGGAGTTAATGTGCATAGGTCCCTGAAGGTGGCAGGACATATTGAGCGAGTGGTTAGCAAAGCATATGGGATCTTGGGCTTCATAAATAGAGGTATTGAGTACAAAAGTAGAGAAGTTATGCTGAACCTTTATAAAGCGCTGGTTAGGCCACAACTGGAGTATTGTGTCCAGTTCTGGTCACTACACTTTAGGAAGGATGTGAAGGCCTTTGAGAGGGTGCAGAGGAGATTTACCAGAATGGTTCTGGGGATGGAGGATCTTAGCTACAAGGACAGGTTGGAGAAGCTGGATTTCTTTTCATTAGAGCAAAGGAGGTTGAGGGGTGATTTGATAGAGGTGTACAAGATTATGACGGGTTTGGATAGGCTAGACAGGGAAAGGCTGTTCCCACTAGTTGATGATACAAGGACTAGGGGACACAGATTTAAGGTTTTGGGCAAGAGATATGGGGGGGATGTGAGGAAAATCTTTTTTACGCAGCGAGTGGTGATGACCTGGAATTAGCTGCCGACAGAAGTGGTGGAAGCGGAGACGCTCAATGTTTTCAAGGGGAGACTGGATAGGCACTTGAGGGAAATAAACCTGCAGAGCTACGGGGATAGAGCGGGGGAATAGGACTGACTGGATTGCTCTACAGAGAGCCGGCACAGACTCGATGGGCCGAATGGCCTCCTTTTGTGCCGCATGACTCTATGATATGATTAGAGGGATGCCTACATAGGACAGTAAACTGAAACAATCAGGAATGGACCTAATCATTACTTGAACTAAAGTTTCAATGAAACAGAGAACCGTGATGGAGATCGCATCGAGTGGCTGAGAGGGAGACGAGCTCTGGCTAACTTTATTCTACTTCTTATTGGGTATGACTTTACAAAAAAAATTGACATCACTAAGGCAACCTCTATATCACGGCTTGTGTGCAATAAGGGTTGACCAAAATATTAGTAATAATGTTATCATTTACATGGTGTATCATCATGCTGAACTGTCTCAAAGTGGTTTACAAATAATGAACTACTTGTGAAATATTATGTAGGGAAAAGCAGCAGTTATTCAGCACGAACAATGACCTACAAACAACAATGAGATGAATGACCAGTTAATCTGTTTTTTATTCTGTTGTTTAAGGGAGGAATGTTGTCCACCTTGTTCTTCTTTAAGCAGTGGTATGAAGAACTCCCAGCTCTGCTTTGAGTGTTACGGGGTCTTCAGGGCTGGCCTTAGGGAAAATGGTGCCTTGGGCGAACTTGTATTTTGTCGTCCTTTCTTTGAGTTTAAGTATGTAGTAATATTAGCGAAAGTTTCAGAAATAAAGCTGTAATCTCAAACTTTTTTATAATTTAAATAATAAACGATATAAGTCATAAAAAATATTATAGCTAAGTGAAAAATAAACTAAACATTAAATTAAACACTAAACTAATAAATAACAATAACAAATAAAAAACTTTGTTCACCAAGATATTTTGAGCCACATCATTCTCGATAGACAGGCTGGCCAGCGAAGATAGCCTGTTGTCTCCCATGGTCAACCACAAATATGTTTTTATGAGGTTCAGCTTCGAGAAGCTCCGTTCGCTGCTTGCTACTGATATGGGCATAGTTAACAGGATCCTGAGTGCTATCCACATGTTTGGGAACTTGGGGTTAAGATTGAGTTTAAAGCTGCACTTGCATTATTGTTTGTGTACCGTTTAATGAGACCATAGGGAGACAGAAGACATTGGGTAATAGTTTTCTATCCAAAACATTTGGCACCAAGTAATCATATTGTTAATCGGGGTATTCCTTTGGAGGCAACTTTTCTCAAGTTCTAATTAAATTCCAGCTTATTTAAGTGACAACTAATGGCATCCTCAATATGTCAAATTAGATGTTTATATTTCCTGTCTCAATTAACAGCCTTAAATCTAAATTTGCTCTTAAAAACAACAGATTCCACCACATGAGGTTAGCTATCATAATGTGGCCCCAACAACTGATACCCTATTCTTGATAATCTAATTTATTTTTCATTGTTTATTTTTATCCCTAGATCAGTAAGAATCCCATATTTGTGCCTGGTGTTTGGGGACCTTATTACTCTGCTATGGTACCTGATTTATGGCTAAATGAAGGTGGACAGAGTGCTACAGGGAAACTGGTAAGTAAGATCCAAATACTGTACTCCCCGAGCCTGGTGAGAAGGAGTCAAATTTTGGGGGGGGAATCTACTGAGGATGATTTATGTTGTATTTTTATTGTGGAGTGGACTACACTGGAAGCTACATTGCAGGGTAGAATTCAGAGCACAGGTAACAACACTGAAATAGTTGTACACACTCAGGTATGAGCACGGCTTTTTTTTTTAAACCACTTAGGTTTTTCATTACTTTTTACTTCAATGATACTTTTGGAAGAAAACAATGCAGAGTATGACAGAATACCAGAAGCACAAGGTAGAGAACACAGCAATATTCTCACATTGATAGTACACTGTGGAAAACTGAATCTTTCAATCTTCTGGAACTTTTTTTAAACAGGATGCAAAAACACTGCCACAGTTTTAAAGACAGTACTGCTCTTGTCCATCTACATACACTTAATTTGATAAAAGCTCCAAACTAAACCAGTACAACACTATGGCCTTAATTTTAAATCAGGAGGCAGGTTGGGAGCGGTGGGGGGTTGCGGGGCTAGGAAGCGGCTGGGAAATCGGAGGCCTCGTTGGGGGAGGGTGGGGGGGGGGGAAATCGGAGGCCTCGTGGAGGGAGGAAATTGGAGGCCTTGTGGGGGTCTCCGATCACGGGGGATGGGTTAGGCAGGGATGCTGGATCCAGGAGGTATGTGTAAAGGCACTTACCTCCTGGATCCAGCAGTCCTCGCCTTCCATTAGCTGTCGGGTTTCCCCGAGGCCTGTGAAACTGGACCAGCCACCGTTCAATTTGAAATGCTGGTTAAATCTGTGGCACACCAGCCTCATTATAATATTTAAATGGATGACCCGCCTCCTGGGAGCAGGTTGTCTGCCCGCCCCCTGTCCCGCCTCTGTTAAAACCGGAAGTGGGCGGGTTCTGGTCGGGATTCAGTTTATTAACACTTTAACTTCCCACCCAACCCCAACCCACCTGTTTTTTGGGGTTAAAATTCCCCCCCTCTTTCCATATCACAGCTTTTCTGTTTGTCTGCTGTGTAACATTGTAATTGCATTGCAAAACTTGCCCACCATTACACACGCATAAGAGTTGGTTGGAAACACTTGAACTCATATTTTGAAGCAATTGTATGAAATGTGTGCCAAACACAGCAGCTTATACGTACTTTATGCCAATTGGAATTAAAAAAGCGCGAAAGAAAATCTTGCATTTGTATGGCACTTAATTAATTACTTTGAAATGTTACTATTTAATCACTCCACCACTGGCGGCTGTGCTTTTAGCTGCCTAGGCCCCAAGCTCTGGAATTCCCTCCCAAAATCTCTCCGCCTCTCTCCTCCTTTAAGATACTCCTTAAAACTTTATGTGGCTCGGTGTCAAATTTTGTTTGCTAAAATTCCTGTGAAGCGCCTTGGGATGTTTTACTATGTTAAAGGCGCTATATAAATGCAAGTTGTTGTCATTATTTAGACAAATGTGGCAGCCATTTTAGCACACAATAAGGCTCCACAAACTGCAAATGAGATAAATAAGCAAACAAACTGTTTTGGTAGTATTGGTTAAGGGAGAAATGTTGGTCAGGATAATTCTCTGAATTTCAAATAATGCCATGGGATCTTTTAATGTCCACCTGAATAGATGGACAGAATTTTGGTTTAATGTCTCATCTAAAAGACAGCAACTTGGACTATCCAGCATCGTTCAGTATTACACTAAAGCGTCACCCTAGATTATATACTTAAGCTCTGGAATGGGGCTTCAACTCACAACCTTCTGATTTAGAAGCAAGAGTACTACCAAAGAGTCAAATAGACACTTATGTTGGTTGATGAAGCAATATTGGCAGGTCATTGAGAGAACTCCCTGCTCTTATTCTATCTGAATCAGCAAATAAGACCACAAGTACTACATGAGAATGTCAGCCTAAATTACATGCTCAAGACATGGATAAAGGCTTGAACCACAATCTTTTGACAGACCCGAAACAAAAGTGCTACCAACTGAGCACTGGTTTTACTAGACTGGAACTATATTACTTATCAATTCTGAAACAATATGACTCATTATTGTCACTACTGAAACAAAAAGAACATGAAGATAGACTATTATAACAATGTAAATCCCTCAAAATTCACACTCAGAATATTAATTTCACTCCACGCACCCCTTGTTATTACTCATGTTGAAAATAACCATTATTTTCAGTTTCAAACCTGGTTTAATTTTTTTTTGAAGTTGTTAAAAGGTCCTAAGTTTCAACCATCCAACATTGGGAAAGATTTGGCTTTGTGCTATGTGTAAAAAAATTATAAACCCATTCTTTATAACCAAGTTTTAGACATTGTTACACATAGCACACAGAAGAATTCTCCCTCTGTCGGCCAGTCTCTATTTCCGGTCCCACCCAATAATTTTACACTGAAACAATAATAGTAGGAAGATTGACATTTTAAAATTGCGTACAAATATTTGAACTTTACAGATCTCACTTCTTCTGAAGACTAACAGCCATGGTACAATGTGTTTCTTTGTTTTAGATAGACCACGTCGTTAAAGGCCATGCTGCGTACCCAGAGCTAGAGTCCAATGCCAAAGCTAGGTCTGTCTGTTTCTTATAGCCTGGAGGCGATTCTTAATCGGTGCTTACCTTGCCTCTTTTTAAAGATTATCAGAATGAATGATAATTTGATTTGGGTGAATGGAAGCTTTTCTGCTTTGCTGGAAGATGCACATTATTGGAACGTATTGGACTATTCTTCAGAGTAGTATTTTCTTTATGCAAAGGTATTTGCTGTGCACAGGCAGAAAATATATTTCCTTAAGCAAACAATCTGCTTAGCAATTAAAATTTTGTATCAGTACCTCAAATTATTCTTCTGAAGTTGGGATAATATCTGTTTTATTTTCTGAAATGTATTGTGTAAAAACCTACCCACAACTATGGTTATCACACATTATAAAATCCAGTGCCGGTCCATTAGAAGAAATAAATTCATTACCAGCACATCTCACGAGGCCTGGAAATTACTGTTGGCAATATTAGTGAACAAATACTTAATGTGTTCGTATGACATTTCTGTGTGTCCAGAGAAATGTCATATAAACATGTTAAGTATTTGTTCACTAATATTGCCAACAGTAATTTCTAGGCTTATATTTCTACACATTAAGAGTGGCTTGAAAAACATATTAAAGGACCAATTTTCTGAATATGTGCTCCCAGCACAGATGGCCCCATGAAAGAGGGCATTTCAGGAAATTTTGGACCTGTTACCCACTTTTTTTCTAGGCATTAATTTTAATACTGTCCAATATGCACTCCCAGTGGGTGAGGCTTTCTACAATGGACTCTTAAGTGTCTAAATTAATAATGAATGGGGTGAGATCATGCTGTGCAAAATTAACACAAACATGTTCCGACCTACATCATTGACTCTTCCGACGCCCATTTTAACAGTTTCTAGTTTCCTGGCCCTAACTGTCTCCTTCTCACCATGGACGTCCAGAACATCTACACCACCATCCCTCACCAGGACGGCCTCCGCTTCTTCCTTGAACCCGAGCTCCAACCAGTCCCCATCCACCACCACCCTCCTCTGCTTGGCTGAACTTGTTCTTACATTGAACAACTTCTCCTTTGACTCTTCTCACTTCCTCCAAATAAAAGATGTTGCTATGGGAACCTTTATGGGTCCAGGCTATGCCTGCCTTTTCGTGGGATACGTGGAAAATTCTTTGTTCCAGTCCTACTCAGCTCCCCTCCCTCACTTCTTTTTACAGTACATGGATGACTGTATTGGTGCCGCTT
Source organism: Squalus acanthias (assembly GCA_030390025.1). Lineage (NCBI taxonomy): Eukaryota > Metazoa > Chordata > Chondrichthyes > Squaliformes > Squalidae > Squalus > Squalus acanthias. The sequence goes on along the minus strand of CM059439.1, from coordinate 46,684,947 downwards.
CTGCTCTCACCCCAAACTGGAAATTTTCATCAACTTTGCTTCCAATTTCCACCCTTCCTTTGCCTTCACATGGCCCATCTCCGACTCTTCCCTTCCATTCCTCGACGTCTCGCTCTCCATTTCTGGGGATAGACTATTGACCAATATCTACTATAAGCCCACTGACTCCCACAGCTATCTTGATTACACTTCCTCCCACCCTGCTTCTGGTCTTCCTTTTTCTTCAACCGAGGATTCCCCTCCACTGTGGTTGACAGGGCCCTCGACCATGCCCATTCCATTTCCTGCACTTCTGCCCTCACCCCTTCCCCTCCCTCCCAGAACTACGATAGAGTATCCCTTGTCCTCGCCTTCCATTCCACCAGCCTCCACATTCAATGGATCATCCTGCGCCATCTCCACGTGATGCCACGCATCTTTCCCTCCCCTCTCAGCATTCTGAAGGGACCGTTCCCTCCGCGACATCCTGATCCACTCTTCCATCACCCCCAACACCAACAGCAGCTCATCTTTCAATTAGGCACTTTACAACCTTACGGACACAACATCGATTTCAACAATTTCAGATCATAACCACTGCTCCCATTTTTTCAGACAGCAGGTGTTGGCAATGATTCTACTGCTGCCATTTACACCTCCTCTAGACCCATCTTTGTTTCTTTACTTGTTCCATTACCAACCCCTTTTGCCTCGCACCATCATCCCTTTTGTCATTTAATCTCTCCTGCCTTCCACCCTATCGCAGACCTTCCCTTTAGTTCTTTCCTCCCCTCCCCCCTTTCCCTGGCTCTGCAGTTGCTTAAAATCTGTTACATCTCTAACTTTTTCCAGTTCTGATGAAAGGTCATCAACCTGAAACATTGGGGGAAATTTTAACCTAAAAAATAACAGGTAGGTTGGGGTCGGGTGGGAAGTTAGAGTATTAAAAATCTGAATCCCGACCAGAACTCGCCCACTTCAGTTTTAACGGAGGCAGGACGGGGGGCGGGCAGCCAACCCGCTCCCAGGAGGCGGATAGTCCATTTAAATATTATAATGAGGCTGGAAGCCTCTGATTTAACCTCCATTTAGAATTTAACTTTAGCATGTCAGGTTTTGCAGGCCTCGTAAAACCCGCCAGCTAAAGTAAGGTGAGGACTGCTGGATCCAGGAGGTAAAAGCCTTTACACTTATCCCCTGGATTCTGTGTCCTTGCCTAACCCACTTCCCCGGCCTTCGATCACCCCCCACGAGGCCTCCCGCCACCATGCTCCTCCGGCCCTCTGTTGTCGTCTGCCCACCACCCTCCCCCGCCCCCCCTTCTCCTCTGAATCCCACCCTCCCCCCCCTCCACTGGCCCCTAATCTGCTCCTCCAGCCCCCGATCTGGTGCTTTGGCCTCCGATCGTTGTTGACCACCCACCTACACCACCCCACCCCTCTCCGGCACTCGCCCGCTCCTCTAGCCGCCAATTGTTTCCACCCCCCGCTATGCTGCTCCCGGCCCCCGATCATTCCTGACCCTCCCCCCCCGTGCTTCTCGATCCCTCCCTCCCTCCTCTCTGCAGCCTAGTGTCACAGATCTACCCGCCCGCAGCCAGCCTCTCCATCTGGTTGGCTGCGGGTGGGAAACAGAGGTTTCCCATGCAAATCATGCCCTGCCATTAAATTCGGCAGGACCTGTGAGAAACCCGTTCTCCCGGGTTTCTTGACCGCTTCGGAGCACCCCCCCGACTTCCAACCCGCCTCCCCATTAAAATTCAGGCCATTAACTCTGTTTCTCTCTTCACAGATGCTGCCTGACCTGCTGAGTTTTCCAACATTTTCTGTTTATATTACATACTACGTTCAGATGGAATTCCTCTGTATACTATTTTAACAATGGTAGAACCCCATTTAGAATATCTAATTTAATACAGCCACTAAAATAAGTCAGAAATATTTCACATGAACATATTTATATCATGTTTATGTTATATCATGTTTATATATTAATATTGCACAGCAAAATTTAACCCCAGAAGTAATGCGAGGAGCGTTATTAGTAAAATATGGTTGTGTTGAAAGTGCAAAATGCAAGGGGGGATAATCGCAATGAAGTAGCATGGCTGGCAATGAACTTCATAAAGTGTGAAAGCCATATCCGTGAATAGGTTGTGAAGTCCATTAATCATAATTCATCATGTATATGTACTATATTTATACATACACATTCCTACTCTTTCAGTATATTTCCATTCTCCACATGCCTAGGCCTGTGAAAGGTGCATTTCCCAAATTCCAGTCACTGTTCTAAGCTGTGAATTTAACTTCATTATTGTTAAGCTGTCAGAGCAACATTTGTTTATTACCCAAAACATCTATTAGTGCCTTTAAACTTATCTCCGTGGCTAGGATTACAAGTGTGAAAAAAAGACAAAAATGACGGATAGTTTTACTTTCCAAATGTAGCCATATAAAAAGGTTTCACCCCTGTTCCTCAATTGAACTGTTCAAATTCTACACTATTACAGGGAAGGCAGAGAAAACGGCCACAAAAAAATCCTGGCTTTCTGAGTGAGAATCCACAGCAGCTGAAATCATATAAGACTATTCAAATATATATTGCATACATGTTATTGGAATTAAATGTGCCATTGATAGAAAGGTTAAAGCTTTTACCCAGAATTTCCTGAAAACCTGCAATGAACCAACAGTGTAAGTACAGTGTAATAATGATTTCAACACAAAAGATCAAGGAAATTGGCACATAAGTGACTTACGCCGATATTTATGTTAGGCCTGAGTTTCCTCGATCTTCTGCGCCGATGCTGCAAAACATCCGCCAAAACCTTCTGCCGCTCATTAACAAATGCATTTTGATGGCATCAGAATGAGTTACATTAAAAATTGAAAAGCTTTACAATTACATTTTCATTAATATGCTGTGCTTAATGTACATAAATGATGGTTTGATGGCTTCGACTTTTAATTTTCATGCATAAAGAGGGACTTAAATGAAGAATATGGCGTGAAGTTCCACGCATTCCTCGGGCCACGATTGTTTATATTGATTTCTACATTCTGACGGATGCTAATGCAATTGGCAGGAAGTTTTGGCATGAGTCCCTTTTGGCAAAATCGGCAGAGAAACCAGTGTAACTTTTGCTGTGACTTGCCAGTTCTGCCGCTTGAGGAAATTCCAGGCCTTTTGAATGGAAAAAATATGCAGCTGCTTGAATGTCATAAGCTACCTTCGTCAGCATGTGGCAAAAACAACAGGCCTTTAACAGTGTTGTGAATGTAGACACAAATTGAAAAGTGGATTGATATTAGTCCTAATCTGGAGCTGTGAGGTCTCTGAAGTAATGTCAGTTGAGTGAATTGAACCTTCTGAATATCAGACTTCTTTTGCAGCTTTGAAAATGCAGGTAACCATTTTCTCTCACGCAAACAGATTTCTGTTTTTTTTTATATACATTTTGTTAACTAGAATTTTAAAATGTGTAGATCTGCAACAGTGTCCACATTTGCAAAACTCTTTCAATATAAAATTTAAAATTATTGTCTCAAGATAAACCTTCCCAAGGCACGGTCTTGCACACTGGTTGACTATCAGTTTGCTAATCTGATCCACATTGTTGGACTCTTTTGCCTTCAATTTACACTGCATACCACAAAATCAAGGGATTTTTAGTATCTTTGGGTGAAACGGTTCATATAGACAGTATAAATTGTAGAAATAAAATGGATTAGATTTACAATCTGTGTCCTGTTTCTCCCTGGGTGTATAAAATGCACACCCAATCAAACCTGCCTAAGCTGTACACATTGGTGAGGTTGGATCTTTGTTTTGAAAATGGGACATTTATGGAACAAATTAACTTCCATCAACATTGGGAGAGGAATGAATCCACTGACAGGAATGATCATTTTGAGGATGGATTCCTAATTGCTGCAGGCAGCCTTTGTCTTGAGCGGTTGTCACCTTAAAGGCTATAGTTTGGAATACATTTGAACAGTAACATAAAATGAATGGCAGGGTAGAAGTTTCACAAAGTATAAATCTTACTTTTGCGCATATTTGCATACACTTACATCCCTTGACTGTGCCCCAATGATTTAGAAGAGAAAAATAGGGCCTGTAAGTTTTTTTTTATGCAAAGCACAAGCTCAGACTTCAAATATTTCATATAATTTTATTCCCAAAGTGACAGCACCTAAATGACCATTTTTATTCTTGGCTTATAACTGAGGAATGTTTTACTTACAAAACGGTTGATTTCAGAATGTTTTCTTTTCTTTCAGTGGGAAAAATGTCTACATGTACTTAAACAGTCACCTGGAGTCTATTAAAAAGAGTTCTGCTGTGGGCATGCTAACTGTTGATTTACATGTTTGGCCTGATTTCCATGGTAACAGATCTCCCATAGCAGATCCTACCCTAAAGGGCATGGTAGGTACATTTCAGTTTTACAGAGAAACCTTTTACAGCTTTCATTTGGAACAATGATGAAATGAAAAAAATGCATATCATTCGTTTTTAACTGCCAATTTGATTGATTTTGTTGAAATAATTTCTTCATGTCAGTGTGTGCTGACATATTTCACTTTAAGAGCCCCTTTTCCCCATTTATTTGGCTTAAGGTTGCTGTCTGTTTCGCTATTGAAAACATTTGTTTTCTGCTGGTCCAAAAAGTTTGACATTTTTTTTTTTTAAATGTAGTTTGCGTTCTGAAGCAGCAAACTGAGGCAGGAATTGTTTCTTTCGGTATGACATGGTCTTCCTTGATAATGTTAGAAATGTAAATTTTCAGAGAACATTGGAGCATAAGAGGATGTGATTAGATTTTTTTCCCTATTGATTTTTACGCCTTATTTCTCCAGTTTTTCTGTTGCGCCCTCTCTTGCGTGCTTGACCTATTGAGAAAGTCGAGGCTGCCCATGCTTGTCCCCCATATTGTATCAGTCTCCCAACAGGAGGCACATTTACAGCAGCACAAGATAATGGCCCGGAATTTACGGTCCTGATGACGGCGAACTGGCATTTCGCCTTGAAACTGACCGCAACTTCGGGATTTAGCGCATGCGCAGCCTAATGCGGATATCCTGAAGTTGTGGTCTGTCATTCACTGCTCCTCCACAGGCTGCGCTGTGCCCCCCCCCCCTCCCCCACAGAGCCAGCGATCAGTGTAATCTCTCAAAACATAGAAACTGACAAAAACTTTGGCTCTTTTGCAGTAATTACGCTGTTAAATACCCCATTAAAAGTTAGACCCAAAGGGATTAAGTGTAACTGGGGTTTTAACAGTGTATTGACTGCTAAACAAAGGTTATGGTCTGAAACTCATTTTAATTTTGTGCAGTGTCAAATTTATCCATTTTAATAAAAATTTAAAATTTTAAGAAACTTTTTTTATAAAGTTTGTTTATCTTTATTTCAGGTTTGCCTTTTCCCCCATGTGAGAGCTCCAATCTTTGATTTTCTCTACCATTTTTAAAAAGTTTAAGAGCTTGCCCACTTCCTGGTTCACTGTCTGTGAGAATTCTGCGTTTTGATTGGCTGCTTAGACAGCCCGTTGACGTCACAGTAGCTCGTACTATGGGATTCCCAACGTTGATTTCAGCTACTCGTCGGAAAACCCAAAATTCAAGGGAAGCTTACTTTGGGGCCAGCGGCAAACGCCTTTGCTTCGCCGCTGACCGCAGATTCTGAACCAGTATTATTCACCACACATTGAATGCTGCATTGGGAAGGGAGATGTGTACATACCCGAAATGCAAGCTCACCAGACTAATTTAAATTTAGTTTTTTTTTTTGTTTTCATAGATATCACTTTGCAGGCTAAACAGAAAGCTCAGTCAGCATGACAGAGAAAGTAGTTCTATGAAGAGGGAGAGAAGGAAAAAGCAGTAGTCAGATGCAGAACAAAATGGGGGAAGAGTCTAAATAAAAGCAAAAAAAAGCAAAGGGGCAGCAGGAGATCCTGTATGTGACAGACAGAGGTATGTAGAAATGAAACATCAGCAACAGGAGAACTGCATATCAAACCAGGGAAAGGGAAAGGATTGTGTGTCCAGAATTATTATTTTATTTAAAACTTGCAGTTGCTCAATTGTGAAACCATACAAGTGCACTCACACAAGCGTGACTTTTTCACACTGTGAAAGTACTTTGTGGGTTCAGTTTGAGTTCAGCTCAATGGCAGGATTTCAAAATGAATGCCCAAACTTCAGCCAGCTCACAGTTTCACGGTACTGAGAAGTCCATGGTGTTCCCATGCACCTGCTACCCTTGTTCTTCTTGGTGGTGGAGGCCGTTTGGGAGGTGTTGTCGAAGAAGCCTTGGCGACTTGCTGAAGTACATCTGTAAATAGTACACACTACAGCCACGGTATGCTGTTTCAGTGGATTTTTAAGCTGATGGATGGGATGCTCTTGAAACTGATTGCTTTGTCCTGGTTGGCGTTGAGCTTCTTGAGTGTTGTTGCAGCTGCAACCATCTAGGCAAGTGGAGAGTATTCCATCACACTCCTGACTTATGCCTTGTAGGTGGTGGAAAGGCTTTGGGGAGTCAGGAGGTGAGCCACTCGCCGCAGAATACCCAGACTCTGACCTGCTCTTGTAGCCACAGCATTTATGAGGCTGGTCCAGTTCAGGTTCTGGACAATGGTGATGTTGATGGTGGGGAAATTTGGCAATCCAAGTTCCTGTCCAAGTCTCAAACAATTTGAACAATCTGGTTCTTGTGGATTGAAGAAACACAAGTGTATTCTTTTAAAAGGAAAAATAACATAACGTACTTGGGAAGAATTAATTTTGGAAAGCCAAAGCCCTGGACAGGCACTGTTTTGACTGTCTATCAAGCAAAGGAGATTGAGATTTACTTGATTATTTGGCTGGGATTTGTGCTACGTACAATGTTTCTAGCTTGTCCTTTTAGTTTTTTCCAATAATTAATTTTGAGTGTGTAATCTGACTGATGGGATGATTAGGTTGCAGAATGTTTAACTCAACACTTTGCCAATACACACATACATGCTCCATGCAACGCTGCATACAAGAACAAATACAGTCATTCCTATTGGAAATTGGTTGAAACAGTAACATGGTGACTTTAAAAAGTTGCATGTTTGCTTTTGTTTTTAAATCACTGGTGTGTAAACTGGAGCTATTCTCGTTCACTCTGATTCTAACACATGAATTTACATAAACCAACTCCATCAAAACATAAATTTAAGATAAAAGGACAGACGGTGAATAACTAAATCACTTTAGCTTTCTACACTACAACTTATATTTATACAGTGCACTTCACATAAAAAATGTTTCAGAGCACTTTAGAGGGAAGACAGATACACACATAAGTGAAGGGATTTAAAGGGGAATGACCAAATGATTTCTGTTTTTTTTAAATATATAGAAATTGGTATTCAAGTTCAGCCAGATTTCCATTCCATGTAACTATAGTGATTTTGCATTAATTTTAATTGAGTGACAGGCTTGCCATGAACACCTGTCTTTACAGTTTGGCATGGTAATTTTTGATTGCCTTGTGACTGAATGTGTTTCCTGTAGCTAAATCACAAGAACCAACTATTGCTGCTTAATATGTACAGTAAGGAATGTTATTAAATATGCAAATATTGATGAACAAACCAGACAAAGTTTGGTGACTTGACCTCAGCCATGCAGTAGTAACGATGTTACAATTGGCCACACACCTTGGTTGGAGGTAAAATCAGCAAGGGTTCCCACACCTGATTGGTTATCCAGCCCCTATTTCGAAAACCCATGACTCCCATTTTTTTTTTTAAACAGTTTTATCAACCTGTCTTCTCATTTTTAAACATTTTTCTATCCATTTAAAACTTAAGTGCATTCTTTTAAAAGGAAAAATAACATACTTGGCAAAAAATAATTTAAAAAAAGCAAAAACCCTGACAAACACTGCTTTGACTGTCTTGTCTGGATGTCTATCAAGCAAAGGAGATTGAGATTTACTCAATTATTTGGCTGGGATTTGTGCTCAGCCTTATGGGCCAGTGATATGATCACACAATCCCTGAAGCCCCTTTGGAGGTTTTCATTACTTTTTTTGTAACTGACAGAGAACAGAGACTATTTTGTATTGAAAGTAGTTCCTTAGAGACCATCCTTTCCACCTAAGTCTTTCTACTGATAACCTTTCAGAGTTAATTCCAGGTTTATTACTGCTAAGAATACCAATGTCACTACGAAACCTATTTTTAAATCATAACTCCTTAATTAATTATGCAAAAATTCATTTGAAAACAGAACAATTATACTTCGAGTTGTGTCTTCAAGTTCTAATAAAGTACCTTTTTCTTTCACCAATAGGTAACTGGACTGGCACTGTCCAATAGTCTTGATGACCTTGCTAAGCTTTACTTAGCTACAGTTCAAGCTATAGCGGTAAGTAAGATTTTCAATCATAATTAAAGCAATACAAGAGGATTCTAGATCCTGTTCGAATGGGCAACATTATCTTCATTTTTTTTCCCAAAGGGGGCGCAGGGTGGCAGAACATAGCCCAAAAATCAATCCTGAGGTGGGAGAAGGAACAACTCAGGGGGTGGGACCAAATCGCCAGGTTTCTGCCCCGGAACGTTGAGCTTAAATTCCAAAGGGGAAGTGGATTGATTACCTTAGAATTAAGGCTCCCATTTCCCTTTGGGGAAATTTTGTTTTAAAAATCACATATTCTACGGTCCAATAAGGACCTTTGGCTCCCCCCATTGGCACAGTAGACTGCTGCTCTGAATTTCCACCAGTCAGTGTGGGTGCCTCTGTCACACGTGTACAGGGTAGGTCACTGCCTCAACTATTTAAATGACCCCCATCCCCATGATTTGGGGTGGACTCAACTCTCGGACACAGTGGTGGCCAGAAGTCCTACCCTACCATATTTCCGGCAGCAAGGGAGGCTCTTTGGAATGTCGAGCCCAATAATCATAAACCTAAATTGCCACAATATGCTGTGAAAATTAGAAAAGTCCCAATCACCGTCATAATTTGTTCAATTCCCTGATCTAGCATTTTCATCATGAAAGACACATTTAGATAATGATAAAGCCACTTTAACTCCAGTGTTTGTATTACTTCTTATAGATTCACACTATATTAATGTAGGTAAAAAAAAATCTGAAAAAATTGGGCTGCTTCAGCAGTGTAAAAATACAAGTAAGGATAATCTACAGTCCATATCCATCCCTTGGAGCAATTACCTATCCCAGAATGTGTCTGTGGGATCAGATTACAAAGGCAGGAATTTTCCGTGGTGGTAGCAGGCACGATTGGTGGTGGGTCGGGTGGGAAAGTTGTTATTTTTGACAGCGTGTCGGAAACCCGCTGTCATCCCGCCCCCACGCGCCTTTCCCCCCCCCACCCCGGCGCATCTGTCATTGCGGAGCCGGCCTGACCAGCAGCAGTGGACTACCCAATTGAAATCATTATCAGGTAGTTTAAGGAACTTAAGAGCCTTTTTTCACTTACTTTTTAAATTTCCCTGGATGGCCACGGGATTCACGCAGCTCGGTAACCATGTCTGTCAACCTGAGGCGGGAGCTCTGTGGCCATTGCTCCAGCTGATTACTTGACAGCATCAAATGTACAATAAAAGCTCCCACCTGACAGATGATCACTTTCCTCAGGCAGAAGCTGTTGCTCAGTCCATTTCCAGCACAGATTCTGCAGGCTGCAAGTGTTTCCACCAAAGTCTCCATCCAGTGTCATCTCATTGGAAGAACTCTCTCACCATTGACAGAATGCTTCTGTCATCTGTACTTCACCTGCCATCTATTCCATCAACATGGGTGCTGTTTATACTATCTCACCTTGGTCCTCAGAATCGGACCACGATCAGCCCCAACACCAGCAGCACCAGGCACACCAGCAGCACCAACACCACCACCACCACCAACCTTCTCCACAATCACCTGATGCTGCACAGGACACAGGGCATCAGCACCCGAGCACATTGCTGCCCGGCAGGCCAGGGATGGCCTCATCATGGCCAGATTCAGTTAACTTTACGCTGTGCACCCATATGGCTGCCACAGGATGTGCCAGGTTGGCACCACCCCACACCAACACCATAAAGCATCCTTACAATGACCAAGCCATTCCTTTCACATTCATCACCATTGCTGGAGGTACCATTATGTCTCACCATTCACTGGAACTCACTAAGCCACTTCCAAAGGTGCACACAAATCTGTCCAAGACCAGAAAGTGTTGAAAATAAAGATTTTTATGTTTGACACCACATTAACAGAAACTTTACATAAACATTGGATAAAACATTGAGGGGCAACACGGTGGCATAGTGGTTAGCACTGTTGCCTCACAGCGCCAGGGACCCGGGTTCGAATCCGGCCACGGGTGACTGTCTGTGTGGAGTTTGCACATTCTCCCCGTGTCTGCGTGGGTTTCCTCCGGGTGCTCCGGTTTCCTCCCACAGTCCAAAGATGTGCGGGTTAGGTTGATTTGGCTATGATAAATTGACCCTTAGTGTTAGGGGGATTAAATACGTGGGGTTACGGGGATAGGGTGGGATATGTGTCGGTGCAGGCTCGATGGGCCGAAATGGCCTCTATCTGCACTGTGGGGATTCTGTGAAAACACCCAAGTGCCTACCCTTGTGTGTTGTTAGTTGGTATGATTGCACTAGGATGAGGGCGAGTGCGAGGGGTGGCTAGTGAGATGGGGATGTGATAACATAGATAGAAAAGGGATGAGTGGAGGCGCAAGGTAAGTTGGTGTGAGTAATGATGTGCAGGAGTAAGGTAGGGAAGGCAGAATGATAGGGATGTGATGAGAGGCACAGCAGGATGAGGTTGAGTGTGGCTTTGTACTAATGTTTTCCTGATCTACTGAGATCATTGAAACGTTTGCGGCACTGCACCCAGGTCCTCCTGACCACATCCCTGCTTGTGCCCTCCTCTACAATCTGCAACCAGGCTGTCTTGGTCTCCTGGGGAGGTCTCTTCCGCCCATCGGAAGGGAAGAGGACCTCCCTGCGTGCTCTGACTCCCTCCAGAAGCATATGGAGGGAGTCATCGGAGAACCTGAGTGCAGCCCTCTGCCTCTGTGCAGTCATTGTCAGTGTTTGCAGCACTCCAATGCTGTAGTACATTGACAGCACTATGTTAGATTAAACACCAAATCTAATGTGGCCATGGTCCCTTTAAAGATCCCGGCTGAAAACGCGTCATGAATGACGTCAGCAGACCTGCAGCATCTCATTGGGCCAGGTAACACGCTGGACAGGCTTAATAGGCTCCATTAGGACACTGCCCGCACTGGACCTGCCCAGGTAGGCAAAATTCTGGCCAAAGCCTCTAGCCCATTTAGATCACAGGATCACTTCAGGTGAGGAAAGATATTGGCCCATCTTAACTCACCTATACAGAGAGATCCTCATTTTCCCCCATTGTAGTATCCAGTTGCTTCTTAAATGATTCTGGGGTTTTGCCTCCACTACTCTCTCTCTCTGGAAGTTTATTCTATATGTTGATCACTCTTTGTGTGGGGAAGAATTTCCTGATATCAGTCCTAAAATTACCTTTGAACTTGTGTATACTAGTTCTACTCCCATAGTTTAATTTAAAGTAGCAATCCACGTTAGCTTTTTCTACATCCTTAATGATCTTATGTACTTCTATAAGATCACCTTTTAGACACCTCCTTTCCAGGCTGAAAAGCCCAAGTCTTTCCAGACATTTCTCATTACTCATAAAGCTGACACTGGAGTTCGGCCTCATGGTCCTTCTCTGCACTGCCTCCAGCACTGAAATGCCTCTCTTGTTTCTTGGTGACCAGAGTTCGATGCACTATTCAAGGTGTGGTCTGACCAGAACAATATACAGTTTGATCATTAGCTCCTCTGACTTAGAGTCTACTGTTTTTGACATTATAGCTAAGCTCTCTATCAGCTTTGTTGATTGCTGTTCTGCATCAATTGGTTGGACATGTTTGGTGTCAAGTCTACTACGATTCCTAGGTCTCCTTCAACTTCATCTTTAGCTTTTTCAACACCATTCATGGAGTTTGCCTGTCTCTGTTTTTCCTTCTTACATGTAGCACTTTACACTTGTCTGCATTAAATTTGATGTGCCATTGTTCTGAGAATTTACATATTTTGTCCAACTTATGCTGTAATTTCTGAGCTGCATGAGTTGGACAAAATCACCTGAAAAATTGTCCACTTGGCATTGTGTTTTTATTGTAAATGAGAAACAGTAGTGGTCCCAACACTGATCCCCGAGGTACCCTACGCAGTACTTTCCCTACTCGGACATAACTCCTCTAACAAGTACTTCTTGTTTCCTACCCTTCAGCCAGTTTCTTAGCCATTCCCAGTGTTTACTTAACATATTTTTGAGTTGTTTTTTTAATTCATTCTGGAGATATGAGCATTGCTAGGCAAGGCCAGCATTTATTGCTCATCCCTAGTTGTCCTTGAGAAGGTGGCAGTAAGCCTTCTCTTGAACTGCTGCAGTACAATTAATAGCCTTTCAAGTGGAATTTTATCAAGAACCTTTTTGAAGTCAAGATACACTATGTCATAGAGCTTACCACACTCCACTTGGGTTTTCACTTCCTCGAAGAAGTAAAGAAGGTTGGATCTTCCCCTTCTGAATTTGTGCTGACTGCTGTTAACTAGGTTACTGTTGTACAAGTTTACTCCCGAGAATTAATTCCATTATGTTAAATGAAATGGGAATGAGACTCATATGTCTATCGTTGCCTGTCTGTTTTGAACATGGGCACCATATTAGCCTGTTTCTAATCTACTGCTACCTCCCCAGTATTAATTGATTCTTTCATTACCCTGTATATTAAAGGAAATAGTTTGATGATTAAATACTCTCTCAAAGTGCATTTTGTGTACCAAAAGGTTTACTGGTTCTAATTCCGTGTGATGCAAAATGAGCAAACTGGAGCTATTGGCCCAAAAATTAGTGTCTCTACGCGAGAGTACGCACTGTGTACTCTCGCGTATTCTGTCTCCAATTGCCGGTTTTCTGCATGCACTGCGCATGCGCTGAAAACCGGCACTTGGTGATTTCAAAAGGGGGCGGTTCCTAGGTGAACCGCGTGCGCGCTACAGGCTGCGCGCACGCAGTGCACTTAGTGCTTTGAACGCGCAGGTAAGCATGGAAGATTTTGCACATAAAGAAAGGAGGCGTAAGACCCTCTTTTAACAAGGTAAGTAGTTAATTAAGTATTATTTTGAATTTTTTTCAACAGGTATATCTTTTTTAGAGACTTTAAAGAAAGGTAAGTTTATTTTTATAACTTTTTAAAAGATTTTAAATGTTTTCAAAAATTTAATTTTTTGTTTAAAGTGGTTAATTTATTTAACTATACTTATTTTATTAATGTGATGGTTTTTTTTTAAATTTAATTGAGGTTTAGCTGTTCTTTTGAGGGGGTGTAGATTCATAGCTTTCACAGCACTTGCTGTGAAAACTATGAATGAAAGATGGTGTGCTGCCATTGGCTCTAACTGAATCACGTGATCCCACAGCTCGCACGAATTAACTGCGCCTGTGGGATACGGAAGCACTGCACAGCTGCTGTCTAGAAAATCAAGTTCGTGCGAGCTCGGAATGAAAAGGCAGGCGCGCAGTGAGATATCGCAGGGAAGCCTTACCCCCGCACGAAGGCTCCGTCATTAATTTCTGGGCCATTGTGTATGTTCAACCAACTAAAATCCTCATTGACTCTATTGGCAATTAGAGGACTGACAACTGACTCCAAATGAGTAAATTGCAGATAAGTCCAGATAAGTACTGAACTTAATTTTTAACTTGAAATGATTGGAATTTTGGCTTCCTTCACCAATACCCAAAGTTATCCTGGTTTTGGTCACTTTGGGGCAGATTTTGACTTTTGTGCAGCCAATGTAACAATAGCATCCCCTTGTTATTTGGTCTAGATGCTCGTGTTTTTTGCATCTGCATTTCTTTAATCTATTCGAAGGCAAACCAAGTTAAACTAAATGAGGAAAGGCATGGTTTGAAACATTAAGCTGCTTTATTCTAAGGTGGAGTATGTACAGAGCAGTAGTTACAGAGCAGTAGTTACAATCAGCACTCATGCTTTTCTATTTCAGTGGATTGTCTTACTTGACTTAAACAAGAGATCTTCTAACTATCCTCCAGCATTCCTAACCTCTTCACCTCAGCAAAGGTCTTCAGGGTTTTCCCTCTAAACAACCTGACTGCCCTCCCAGCCTACCTTACACCTAAAAGCCTGTCTGTGACTGCAGTGTTAGCTTTTAGTAAAAACTAAATACCACTCCTCCTTAAAGTGCAATCTACCAGCCTAACTTGGCAATGACCGTGTTGAGTTCAAATGATCTGATTGTCATGACAGCAATGCTTATTAACAATCACTGGAATCTCAAATTATTTTAATGATCTCCAACCGCTGGTTCAGACATCCCGGGGCAATTTTAACCGTACCCGCCCAGCACAAGCCATTACTTACTTGCCCTGAAGCTGCCAGGAACCCGCCAACCACGATTTTAGCCTGCTCTGCTAAGCAAGCGGCAAGAACACCCGTTCAAAGCTGGCAGGATCCTTCTTTACATATACATGACGTAATTGGGACCTCACTCCAATTTTAACTCAGGCCTGAGTGGGGAAGCTTTCCTGCCAGACCATCCCAGGACAGAAGAGAATCAGCCCCAGAAGAGGCCAAGAAAGGGAAGTATTTTTCTTTCCTTTATGGGGCCAGGAGGAGCAGGAACCCCATACTGCCACTTAACTTGTGTTGGCGGGTGGCCTCCGAGCAACGCAATTTTCCGCCGCTTCCCACTGACCTCCCACCCAGAACAGGCGGGAAGTTTACCGACTGGATTTAAATAAGTCCCAGCTGTTAAAATAGGCCAGCTCTCATTCTGCCACGGAATTAACTTGCCAGTGCAGTTTCCTGTCAGAAACCTGCTGGCAGTAAAACTCCATATACACGTAATGGCTCTACTGTCTTGTAAATCTACTCCCTTGAGAATTAAGTTTAGATCAATAGTAGCATTTTCAACATATATTCCACAAAGGACCCCTTTGGCAGCCCAGTCTGAAATCCTGAAACCTGACAACCTTTATAAGAAATGAATGTGCAGAAAAAGAGGGAGAAGAGGAGGACCAGAATAGGACTCGCAACGCGCCAATCTCTCTCCAAATTGGAAGAGCTGGCCCTGCAAATTTTATTTAGTGTCGTGACTTGGATAAGAAGTCAGGAGATGGGGAAGCAGGAGGCATGACCCCAATTCAGATTAAGCAATTTCCAATTTGATACTGTTTTTGTACACATTTAAATTCTCTACTGCAAACGGTGGCTGCCTGACCCTTTAACTGGCTTCCTTTCTCAAGTGGCACTTCATGTTATCCAACACCCAGTTTATACAGGCGTTGCTTGCACCTGACCTATGTCCAGCATTCCAAGAGAGAAGTCGTGCGACTGATGATGAAACATCACTTCGACTTCATTTTAATAAAAGTTGCATCTTCCCGCCACACCCAAATGTAATGCTGGCATCCCACTCACCCGTAAATGCCATCGAGCATTACTAGGCCAGAGATGCAGCATTACAGGTGTCTGATCACTTTTCTTCATTGGAATGGCCCCAAAAAAGCTGCTATTGGGATGTTCTGATAAGGAATATCAGGGCCTAATTATTCTTTTGACTTATGCAATGGAATCTTTCTGTCCTACAATAGTACTTTGCTTGCACAGAGAGAGAATATGCTAATACTAACTAGGAAATAGTGGTTTATGCCTGTGGTGTCTGTATCTAACTATATAATTTATTTCAGACTCTACAGCTTAGTGGAGGCTGACTGCTCTCTGCTGATCCAGTGGCCAAGCATGCACGTGATCTCTTTCTCTGGCAATCTAATGCTGGTTTTGCCTAGGTTTCCAAAAGTAAAATTAAGCAGATTCCTCATCCTCTGGCAGCTCCCGACTACTTGAAAGTTAAAAAGAAAATCACACGTAGCTTTGCAATATCAGTCCCATTCTTTACTCCAGTGCTTGCTGTGAAAGGGCAGGCAATGTGCAAAAAAATACTTTTGAAGCCAAACAGTAAATGAGATGGCTGCTGAAAAGTTCTATAGCTAATTCTGGAGTCAAAGTTCAAGTTTGCTTGGCTCCATTATTGTCCTGTTTGCTCAGCGCTGATTGTATGGGGTCAGAAATGCACTATGAAAACTTTTCATTGCATTTCTAAATGAGAACATAAGAAACAGGAGCAGAAGTCGGCCATACGGCCCCTGGAGCCTGCTCTGCCATTCAGTGAGATCATGGCTGATCATCCACCTCAACTCCACTTTCCCACCCGATCTCCATATCCCTTGATTCCCCTAGAGTCAACAAATCTATCTAGCTCAGCCTTGAATATACTCAAAGACTCAGCATCCACAGCCCTCTGGGGCAGGGAATTCCAAAGATTCACAACCCTCTGAGTGAAGAAATTCCTCCTGATCGCGGTCTTAAGCGGTCTACCCCTTATCCTGATACTATGCCCCCTAGTTCTAGACACTCCAGCCAGGGGAAACAACCTCTCAGCATCTACCCTGTCAATCCCCTTCAGCATCTTGTATGTTTCAATGAGATCACCTCTCATTCTTCTAAACTCCAGAGAGTATAGGCCCATTCTACACAATCTCTCATCATAGGACAGCCCTCTCATCCCAGGAATTAATCTAGTGAACCTTCGTTGCACCGCCTCCAAGGCAAGTATATCCTTCCTTAGATAAAGAGACCAAAACTATGCACAGTACTCCAGGTGTGATCTCACCAAGGCCCTATAACATGATCGATTTCTCACTCGAAATGGAGAGCGAAGAAATTGACTCAGAGACTAAGGTCCTGAATTTAAACAAGGGGAATTATGATGCCATTAGACGGGAACTGAGTAGGTCTGATTGGACAACGTTCCTGGGAGGACTGGAGGTAGATAAACAATGGCAAGCATTTAAAGATAGAATGACAAAATTGCAAAAATTGTTTATACCAATCTGGCATAAAAGGAAATCTAAAAAGGTGACTCAACCGTGGATAACAGGGGAAATTAGAGACAGCATAAAATCCAAAGATAGGGCGTATAAAATAGCCAAAAAAAGCGCCAGAGCGGAAGATTGGGAACAGTTTAAGATAGAGCAAAGGAGGACAAAGGGCTTAATCAAGAGGGGCAAAATAGCTTACGAAAGCAAGCTGGCGGAAAATATAAAAACTAACTCCAAAAGCTTTTATAAGTATATCAAGAGGAAAAGACTGGTGAAAACCAAAGTTGGTCCATTGCAGTCAGATACGGGGGAATATATAACGGGAAATAAGGAAATGGCAGACCAACTAAATGCATACTTTGGGTCAGTCTTTACGAAGGAAGACACAAAAAACCTCCCTGGGATATCGGGAAAAATAGGGACATTGGCAAAGGAGGAACTGACGCAAATCAATATCTCTAAGGATATGGTGTTAAGGAAGCTAAAGGGATTGAAGGCGGACAAATCCCCAGGGCCTGATAACATGCATCCTAGGGTACTGAAGGAGGTGGCCCTAGAGATAGCGGATGCACTAAGTATGATTTTTCAGAATTCATTAGACTCGGGAACAGTGCCCATGGATTGGAGGGTAGCTAACGTTACCCCACTATTCAAAAAGGGGGGTAGGGAAAAAGCAGGTAATTACAGACCTGTAAGCCTTACATCAGTTGTGGGCAAAATGCTGGAGTCCATCATTAAGGATGAAATAGCGGAGCACTTAGCAAATGGGGACAGGATAGGACAGAGTCAACATGGATTTACAAAGGGTAAATCGTGCTTGACTAATCTATTGGAATTTTTTGAGGGAGTAACTGGTAAAATAGATGGGGGAGAGCCAGTAGATGTGGTGTACCTGGACTTCCAAAAGGCCTTCGACAAGGTCCCACATAAAAGATTAGCATGGAAAATTGAAGCTCATGGGATAAAGGGGAAAGTATTGACGTGGATAGAAAACTGGCTGTCAGATAGAAAACAGAGAGTTGGAATAAACGGCTCATTTTCTGAATGGCAGGCAGTAACAAGTGGGGTACCACAGGGATCTGTCCTGGGTCCCCAGCTGTTCACAATTTACATTAATGACCTGGATCAGGGAGTCGGATGCAGCATTTCCAAATTTGCAGACGACACTAAACTAGGAGGGGGGGGGTGGGCTCAGAGGAGGAGACCAGGAAGCTCCAGAGCGATTTGGACAGACTGGGTGATTGGGCGGATAAATGGCAGATGCACTATAATGTGGACAAGTGCGAAGTTATCCACCTTGGGTGCAGGAACGGGAGGGCAAATTATTATTTAAATGGCAATAAATTGGGAGAGGGGGAAGTACAGAGAGACCTGGGTGTTCTTGTACACCAGTCACTGAAGGCGAGCATGCAGGTGCAACAGGCGGTCAAGAAGGCAAACGGTATGCTGGCCTTCATAGCAAAAGGGTTGGAATACAGGAACAGGGATACCTTGCTGCAGCTGTACAGGGCACTGGTGAGACCACACCTCGAGTACTGTGTACAGTTTTGGTCGCCTCATCTGAGGGAAGATGTTCTTGCCATGGAGGGGGTGCAGCGGCGATTCACCAGGCTGATACCAGGAATGGCGGGATTGACCTATGAGGAGAGACTATGTAGTTTAGGGATGTACACACTAGAGTTTAGAAGATTGAGAGGGGACCTCATAGAAGTGTATAAAATTCTGACAGGTCTAGACAGACTAGATGCAGAAGGAATGTTTCCCTTGGCGGGTGAGAACAGAACTAGAGGCAATTGTAGCAAGACTTCCTTACTCTTATACTCCAACCCCCTTGCAATAAAGGCCAACATGCCATTTGCCTTCCTTATTGCTTGCTGTACCTGCATGCTAGCTTTCTGTGTTTCTTGCACGAGGCACCCAAATCTCTCTGAATACCAACATTTAAAAGTTTCTCACCATTTAAAAAGCATTGTTTTTCTATTCTTCCTACCAAAGTGAATAACCTCTCATTTCCCTACATTATACTCCATCTGCCACCTTACTGCCCACGCACTTAGTCTATCTATATCCCTCTGCAGACTCTGTGTTCTCCTCACAGCTTACTGTGCCACCTAGCTTTGTATCGTCAGCAAACTTGGGTACATTACACTCGGTCCCTTCATCTAGGTCATTAATATAGATTGTAAATAGCTGAGGCCTCAGCACTGATCCTTGCGGCACCCAACTAGTTACAGCCTGCCAACCTGAAAAGGGCCCGTTTATCCCTACTCTCTGTTTTCTGTCCGTTAACCAATCCTCTATCCATGCTACTATATTATCCCCAACCCCATGAGCCCTTATCTCATGTAATAACCTTTCATGTGGCACCTTATTGAATGCCTTTTGGAAATCCAAATATACTACATCCACTGGTTCCCCTTTATCTACCCTGCCAGTTACATCCTCAAAAAACTCGAATAAATTTGTCAAACATGATTTCCCTTTCATAAAACCATGTTGACTCTGCCTAATCATGTTATGATTTTCTAAGTGCCCTGATACCACTTCCATAACAATGGATTCCAGCATTTTCCCAATGACTGATGTCAGGCTAACTGGCCTGTAGTTCCCTGTTTTCTCTCTCCCTCCTTTCTTGAATAGCGGTGTTACATTTGCTACCTTCCAATCTGCTGGGACCATTCTAGAATCTAGGGAATTTTGGAAGATCAAAACCAATGCATCCACTATCTCTGCAGCCACCTCTTTTAAATCCCTAGGATGTAGGCCATCAGGTCCAGGGGATTTGTCGGCTTTTAGTCCCATTAGTTTCTCTAGTACTTTTTCTCTACTTATATTAATTACGTTAAGTTCCTCATCCTCATTAGACCCTTGGTTCCCCATAATTTTTTGGTATGCTTTTTGTGTCTTCTACTGTGAAGATATACAAAATATTTGTTTAATGTTCCTTATTTTCCCACAATAATCTCTCCTGTCTCAGCCTCTAAGGGACCAACATTTACTTTTGCTACTCTCTTGCTTTTTACATACTTGTAGAAGCTCTTACAATATGTTTTTATATTTCTTGCTAGTTTTCTCATTCTATTTTTTCCCTTTTTATCAATTTTTTGGTCATCCTTTGCTGGTTTCTGAAACTCTCCCAATCCTCAGGCTTACTACTATTCTTCGCAACATTATAAGCTTCTTCTTTCAATCTAATGCTATCCTTAACTTCTTTAGTTAGCCACGGATGGATTACTTTTCCCATGGAGGTTTTGTTTCTCAATGGAATGTATTTTTGTGGAGAATTATGAAATATTTCTTTAAATGCTAGCCACTGCTTATTTACCACCATACCTTTTAATCTATTTTTCCAATCTTCCTTAGCGAACTCGCCGCTCATACCTATATAATTGGCTTTATTTAAGTTTAAGACTTTAGTTTCGGACTTAGGAAAGTCACTCTCAAACTTAATGTGAAATTCTATCATATTATGATCACTCTGTCCCAGAGGATCCTTTACTATGAGATTGCTAATTAACCCGGTCTCATTACACAATACAAGATCTAAAATAGCGTGTTCCCTGGTTGGTTCCATGACATATTGTCCTAGGAAACTGTCCCGAATGCATTCCATTAACTCGTCCTCCAGACTACCTTTGCCAATTTGGTTTGTCCAGTCTATATGAATATTAAAATCCTCCACGATTATTGCATTACCTTTGTTACAAGCTCCTATTATTTCTTGATTAATATTCTGTCCAACGGTATAGCTACTGTTAGGGGGCCTATATACTACTCCCACCAGTGTTTTCTGCCCGTTGTTATTCCATTAGCTGGATTTTCCAAACCCCGAGGAGGCGGGCATGGAGGCAGGACAGCCGGTAAACTCGGAGAAAGTGGGGACGGATGGCAAAGCCGCCCCCATCCCGCCTCCGTGCCCTTTTGCCAGGAGGCGGGAAGAAGTGCTGCTTCGGGTCCCGTCTCCTGGAGGCGGGAAAGGCATTTAATCCTTTTAACTGCATGTTAACAGGTAGTTAACAGGCAGAAAAAAGGATTAGTGCCATTTTACCTTCACAGGTGAAGGCTTCCCGACCTCGGAGAACCCCGCCGGGTTGGAGGAGACGTGAAGGAGGTCTGCGGCGGTCGGAGGCACCTGGAAGTAAGATGTAGAGGTGAGTGATGGGTGTAAATGTGGAGTGGTAAGTATGCAAGGTGAGTGATAAGTTTAAAAAAATGTTCACTTACCTTGTTTTCTTCCTACAGCCTTCATCCTCTCTGGATCGGGAGACCCGACATCCTCGTTGTCAATTTCACAGACTGGCTGTTGGATCCTCCGAACCAACAGCCATCTGAAATTTACAAAATTGAAAGGTTTGATGAGTCCTGAACACAAGGGGCTGGATTTTCAATGACCCGTGGATTCGGGTTTGGAGGCGGGGGGGTGGGTTAAAGTTGCAGATTCGGGGGTCCCGACCCCATCCCGCCTCCAACCCACCTCCATGCCAGTTTCTCTGGTGGCGGGTACCCAACCTGTGCTGAGACCCGACTCCCCGAGGCGGGAAAGGATTAGTGACAATTAACTGCCTGTTAACAGGTAGTTAACAGGCAGTTTTTTGGATAATCCCTATTTTCATTGGTGAAATGTGGGCTTCCCGACAGGTGGCAACCACGCCAAGTTATCGGGGCGGGCCGTGGGTCTGCAGGGGTTGGAGGGGTCGATATGTCCGGTGGGCAGGTGAGTGATGGGTGCATGTGTGCAGAGGTAAGTGTGTAAGGTAAGTGCTAAGTGTTGGAAAAAGTTTTACTTACCTTAACTTCCTCCTGCAGGTGTCAGCCCTTCAGTTCTCAGGAGTTAGAAATCTCACCGGCACAGAAAGCAGGAAAGCCGTGGTTCTGTCAAAAACTGCAGCCTTCTGTTTTCTGTGGTGGAATGATTTCTAACTCAGCCTGAGAGGAAGGACTGAAATTAGAAATCATATTGTGAGTGTTTGACAGCTTCACAGAGCTGTCAAACGCTGATATTTCATCTGTCAAAAGCTCTTGACAGATGAAATGTCAATCTGTGACGTCACCTGTTGCCGGGTGGCCCTTAATTGGCCTGCTGAGCCCACTGGGCGGGCTCAACAAGGTCAATCAAGGTCAATCAGTGGGTTGGCCACATCTCGATGGAGGCGGGTTCACAAGCCAGAATGTGTGATTCACGACCCCAACCCGACCCCGGATTCAAAATCCAGCCCATGGACTTATCAAACTACAGAGAATGTCAGTGTTTGACAGCTTCACAGAGCTGTCAAATGCTGACATTTCTTCTTTCAAGAAGTCTTGACAGATAGCACGTCTGACGTTGACGTGCTGTGTCAGTGACTTCTTCCCTAATTGGCCTGCTGAGCCCGCAGGGCGGGCTTAACAAGGTCAATCAGGGGAAAATCCCTCTGGTTGGTCAGACGAGGATGGAGGCGAGACATTGACACGACAAGCAGCAGGCCCGCCTCCAACTCATCTCCATTCAGAAAACCCAGCCCCTTATCTCCACCCATACTGATTCTACTTCTTGATCTTCTGAGTCAAGATCCTTTCTCTCTACTGTCCTTATGTCATCCTTTATTATCAGGGCTACGCTCCCCTCCCCCCTCCTTTTCTATTCTGCCTGTCTTTTAGGAGGATTTAAAAATGGAGTGAATATATTTCCCTTAAAAAGTGATTGTGTGCATTGAACCTTCTTGAATCTCATGAATCCTTATGTGCCCATGCTGGTGTTAGGTAGGGAATTCCGGAATACTGACCCAGTGACAATGAAGGAATGGTGACATATGTTCAAGTCAAGAGCTGTGCAGCTTGGAGGGGAACTGAGAGATGATGGAAGGTCATTATGAAGCAACTGAAGATGGTTGGGCCGAGGGTGCTTCCCTGAGAAGCTTCTGCAATGTCCTGGAGCTGCGATAATTAGCCACCAACAGCTGTGACTATCTTAGTTTGTGCCAGGTATGACTCCGGCCACTGCAGTGTTTTCCCTTTGAGCCCCATTGATTGGTAGCGCTCCTTGGTGCCATACTTGGTCAAACACTGCATTTATATAAAGGATAGCTGCTATCACCCCTCCTCTGGCATTCAGCTCTTGCATCCACGTCTGAATCAATGCCGTGAGAAGGTCTGGAAGCAAGTGGTTCTCATAGAATCTGAGCTGGACTTACGGTGAGCAGGTTATTGGTAATTATGTTTTGCTTAATGGCACTATTAATTATTTCTACTATCACTTTACTGATTGGGAGGAGGCTGATTAGATATTAGTTTGCTAGATTAATCCAGTTTTTTGTGGATAGGGCACACATGGGTAATCTTCCACATTGTTAGGTAGATGTCATTGTCATTGCAATCCTGGAATAACTTGGCTAGGGGAGCGACTCGTTCAGATTACATAGATTTTCAGCATTACAGCAAAGATGTTGTCAGAGGCTATAGTCTTTGCTGTGCCCAGTGCACTCAGCTACTCCATAATGTTACGTGGAGTGAACTGAATTTTCTGCAGACTGTCATCTATGCTGATGGGGGACTGAGTAGCAGAATCCAATTTGAAATTTTGGCTGAAGACACTTCAGCCTTGTCTCTTGCATTCACGTGCTGGGCGCCATCGTGGTTGTGTCTGGGTATGCTCATACAGTCTCTGCCTCCTGTTAGTTGTCTGGTTGTCACCACCATTCTCGACTGGATGTGGTAGGGTAGAGAGCTTTGCTCTGTCCTGTTGATTGTGGGATGGCTTAGCTCTATCTATAACCTGCTGCGTTTGGTGTTTAACATACAAGGTAGCTCCTCTTATCTGGAAGGAGGAGAGCATGCCAGGGGATCTCAGAGACGTCGTAATTGTGACCATCTTCAAGAAAGGTGACAAGTCCGATTGCGGTAATTACAGAGGAGTTTCCCTGCTGTTTGCCACAGGGAAAGTCATTGCAAGAATCCTCCTCAATCGCCTTCTCCCAGTGGCCGAAGAGCTCCTCCCAGAGTCGCAATGCGGATTCCGCCCACTAAGGGGCACAATGGACATAATCTTCACCGCACGTCAATTACAAGAGAAATGCAGGGAACAGCACCAACCGCTGTACATGGCCTTCTTTGATCTCACAAAGGCCTTCGACACTGTCAACCGTGAGGGATTATGGAGTGTCCTCCTCAAATTCAGCTGCCCTCAAATGTTTGTCACCATCCTCCGCCTGCTTCACAACAACATGCAAGCCATGATCCTGACCAACGGTTCCACCACAGACCCAATTTACGTACGAACCGGGGTCAAGCAGGGCTGTGTCATCGCACCAACGCTCTTCTCGATCTTCCTTGCTGCAATGCTCTATTTCACCCTCAGTAAGCTCCCCACTGGAGTGGAGCTAATTTACAGAACAAACGGGAAACTGTTCAACCTCTGTCACCTCCAGTCCAGATCCAAGGTCGTCCCATCCTCTGTCATTGAATTACAGTATGCAGACGACGCTTGCGTCTGCGCTCACTCGGAGGTCGAACTCCAAACCATCGTCAACACCTTCACCGAAGCGTACGAGAGCATGGGCCTTACACTAAACATCCGTAAGACAAAGGTCCTCTACCAACCTGCCCCCGCCACACAGTACTGCCCCCCCGATTATCAAAATCCACGACAAGGCCTTGGACAACGTGGACCACTTTCCATACCTCGGGAGCCTACTGTCAACAGGGGCAGACGTCGATGACGAAGTCCAACACTGCCTTCAGTGTGCCAGTGCAGCCTTCGGTCACCTGAGGAAGAGAGTGTTTGAAGACCAGGACCTCAAACCCGGCACTAAGCTCATGGTCTACAGAGCAGCAGTGATACCCGCCCTGCTGTATGCCTCAGAGACATGGACCATGTACAGCAGGCACCTCAAAGCACTGGAGAGGTACCACCAACGCTGCCTCTGCAAGATCCTGCAAATCCATTGGCAGGATAGGCGCACCAACGTCAGTGTTCTCGCTCAGGCCAACATCCCCAGCATCGAAGCTTTGACCACGCTCGATCAGCTCCGATGGACGGGTCACATTGTCCACATGCCCGATACGAGACTCCCAAAACAAGCGCGCTACTCGGAGCTCCGGCACGGCAAGAGAGCCCCAGGTGGGCAGAGGAAACGCTTCAAGGACACCCTCAAAGCCTCCTTGAAAAAGTGTAACATCCCCACCGATACCTGGGAATCCCTGGCCCAAGACCGCACAAAGTGGAGGAGAAGCATCCGGGAAGGCGCCGAACACCTCCAGTCTCTTCGCTGGGAGCAAGCGGAAGCCAAGCGCAGGCAGTGCAAGGAGCGCACATCAACCCAAGCACCCCACCCACCCGCCCCTTCAACCACCATCTGCCCCACCTGTGACAGAGACTGTAGGTCCCGCATTGGACTCATCAGTCACCTGCGAACTCATTTTTAATGTGGAAGCAAGTCATCCTCAGTTCCGAGGGACTGCCTAAGAAGAAGCCCCATGTAGTAGCTTGCTGGGAGGATGTTTCCCCTGGCTGGGGAGTCTAGAACTAGGTCACAGTTTCAGAATAAGGGGTTGGCCATTTAGGACTGCGATGAGGCGAAATTTCTTCACTCAAAGGGTTGTGAATTTTAGGAATTCTCTACCCCAGAGGGCTGTGGATGCTCAGTCGTTGAGTATATTCAAGAGAGAGATTGATAGATTTTTGGATACTAAGGGAATCAAGGGTTATGGGGATAGGGCGGAAAAGTGGAGTTAAGGTAGAAGATCAGCCATGATCTTATTGAATGGCAGAGCAGGCTCAAAGGGCTGAATGGCCTACTCCTGCTCCTATTTCTTATGTTCTTCACTAGGTTGATGCCTCATTCTGAGGTATGCATAGTGCTACTCTTCATTGAACTGAGTTGACCTCTTAGCTTGATGGTGATGGAGCATGAGGGGTGTGTTGACCCATGAGGTTACAGATTGTGGTGGTAATGATAGATGCCCAGTTTGAGCTACCAGATCCGCCCTTAGTCTGTCCCACTGAGCATGGCTGTAGTGCCTCACTACAAGATAGAGGATTCTTTCACTGTGGAGACGAGACTTTGTCTTCACAAGTACTGTGTGGTGGTCACTCCTACCAATGCTGTGATGGATAGAGGTATCTGAAGCATGTAGGGTACTTCCTCTTGTTGGTTCCCTCACACCTGACTCGGGTACAACCTTTCAGCTCTGCCCTTCAGATCTTGGCCAGCTCAGTACCACTGAGCCAATCTTGGTGGTGAATATTGAAGTCCCCCAACCAGAGTACATTCTGTTACCTTGCTTCCCTCAGAGCTTCCCCCAAGTGATTCAACATGGAGGAATACTGATTCGTCAATTGCGGGAGGGGAGTAGGTAATGATCAGCAGGAAATTTCTTTGACCTTATTTGACCTGAAGCCATGAGACTTCATAGGCTCTGGAGTCAGTGTTGAGAACTCCAAGGGCCACTCCCACCACTGTGCCTTCACCTCTGGTAGGTCTATCCTAACGGTAGGAGAGAACACATGCATGGCGATGGAGGGGTTTGGAATGTTAGTTGATAGATATGATATCATAAGTATGACCATGTCAGCCTGTTGCCCAGAAGATGATCAAACAAGTTCTAAGAGACCACAGTGACTGGGAGACACATTCCCCAATACCCCACCTACCTTTTATTTGCAGTGATGTGGGCCACAGTTACGAACATGCCCAGCTTCCTTTTGAACATTTGCAGTGAATCCACACTCACTGCATGAACCGGCAACTAATATCATAGGTCAACGGCTCTCTGTGAAAAGAAATACCTCCTAATATCTAACTTAGTTCTTGGTTTACGTAACTTATACTCATGTCCTCCGGTCCTCCCTAACCTATCTAACTCACATAGCCTATCCACATGGACCAAATCTAATTATTTCCTTATTTTATAGATCGTAATCAAATCTCCTCAAAGTTTATGCTTTTCAAGTGTAAACAGCTCTCTAAGCCTATTGTAACTAATGGCCTGTGAACTAAATATAAATCTACTGGCCTGTGGCCTCCTTTTCCAGCGTTTCTGTATCATCCACCATTTCAGGGAAAAACATTGAGACCTAACCAAGGTCTTATACAAGAACAGTAATTATTTTGTATTTGATGATCCTGGCAATACATGCCAGCGCTCTATTTGCTTTTGCAACAGCCTTGCGGCACTTACTGTGAACCTTCAGAGATTCATGTACTATGACTCCTGGTCTTGCTCAACAGCCTTAAGTTCACAACCCTGCATTGTGTACACATGCCTGCCGTTAACCCTACGCACCTGCATAATGCTATATTTATCTATATTAAATGAAATCTTCCATTCTCTTATTGCATCTAGGTCTGCTTGTAATCTATTTTTCTCAGTTAAGGTTCTAATACACGCACAAATCTTTGTATCATCCATGAACTTGCGGACAGTTCCCCTGATACCTTCATCCAATTCATTGATAAAGATAATGAAGAATAATGGTCCTAACATAACCCCTGTGGGTTCCTACTAGTGACCGGACCCATACAGAACCACTGCCATTAATAACAGCCTTCTGTCTACGAGAATGCAACTAATTACTTATCCAACCCTAAATCTGCCCATTAATCCCACAGGACTCTATCTTATTAATTAGCTTATTTTGTAGCACCTTGTCAAAAGCTTTTTGAAAATAAAGTTATATAATGTTAATCGGGCTACCTGCATCCACTAGCTTAATAACTTCCACAAAAATGCCAAACAGGTTTATGGTTCATGACCTTCTTTCCAGAATCCACATTCAGAGTTTCTAATAGTCTTTCTGTCAAAATGGCCTTACAGTGCACATAACCAAAATCAAGCTAATGGGCCTGGAGTTGCCTGGTGCTGACTTATTGCCCTTTTAGAATATTAGTACCGCACAGGCCTCCCTGCAGTACATGAAAATAATCCCAGGCTTGTACAAGCTGTACAGAATTCCATGATACAGATTTTAAGTAGAAAGGATCATATTTACAAATTAAGAGAAAAACTTGCAAGTGGAGATGCCATAAGCAAGTTATCATTGTGTTATTATGAGTAGAATACATTCAAGTTATCAGGTTGTATACCACATATTTAAAAAAATTACAAACTTAATTTAGAAAATACTTGTGATTCAATTTCCATGGATACTATTATAAGCCTTTAGGTCATATCCCTGTGCTGGATTGTTTTCTTTGTGGCAAGATGCTGGATGATTTGCGCCGCTCCACCATTAGCCTTAGGAAAATAGCATCTCGTCCTCAACCTCCCTGTGAGTTTCATGAAATTGCTGCATTTACACATTAATTGCCAATTAAACTTGCCGCAGAAAGTTAGGGCTGGAACTTAACAGCGTAAGTATGTTTTTAATGACAAGATTTATGTTCCTGCAATGCCAGTGAACCTCTCTGGCCCAGAAAGGGAACAATTTAAACTGTGGAGTCTCATTCCTACAGGTAGTAAATTGTTGTTAGAGATTTTTTAAATTTAAAATTTTTTCTTACTTTTTCTTTCTGTCTCTTTTTTCTCTCTGTCTTAATCTAATCTTTCTTCCACTCTCTTTATTTCACTTTCCGTACCTGAATTGACTCTAATTCACCCTAATTCCTTCTGTATCATTTCTCTGTTTCTTTCTCAATCCTTAAATTTCATTGGTTAAAGAGATATACTGTTGGTCCCATTGTTCACTAAGATCCCAGATGCCCTATTGTACTTACCACGGTGTTATCAGTTTGCACTTCCAGCAAGTTGAGGCGCAAACATTTTTTGAGCTGAAGAATGAGGGAAAAAGTCTAACTAACGGGGTGCCCTGCTCCAGCAAAATCTGGGCCAATGTAATCAAAGTACATCCAAAACGTAAGATGGGACTCACACTAATGATGTTGCAGATTAAATGTTTATCTGAGGAAAATTACACCATGGGCAAGAAATTCAGCTCATGGCCGCCCTATTTTCCAATGTAATAACCGCATTAGGCCCCTGAATTTCGCATTGCAATTTGTCGCGCCCGAACTGCGCCAGATTCCATATTGGCTCGGGCAACTTTTAGTTGTCTGGGATGCCCATTTGAAGCAGTCATTAGCTTTTTTATATATGCAACTCGTGGACCGACGCTGGTTGTATGACCCCGAAGTGAAATTCAGGTACAAATGGCCGGAGCTTGCTAGTATGCTCCACCTAGTTGTATCAGGCATTGAGTGACCTAACCAGCAATCCTTAAAGGAATTGCTGGAGGCCACTCAAAAACGGTCCAAGAAATATTTAGTTTTTATTTTGGTGGACCAAAGAGAAGCAGGAGTGTTCCTCTTGGCCAACATGAAGGCGCCAGCCTGCTACCAGTGTGTTCTAAGCCCCCCCTCACGGAATCACCTCCTCTCCAGAGCCAAGCTGTCGGCCGGCTCAGCATAAGAACTGGCCAATTTCTCACCCTCCCCGACCAGCGAGCTGCAGCGGGCTGCCTGTTCACCAGCGGCATTTAAATGAGGCCCAAAGCTGAATTTGGATTGGGCCTCAGGCTGGGACACACTGGCGCGTTGACATGGCGCCCATTTTGGGCACATATCAAATTTCTCGCCCCATATATTGGAGGGAGTAATTGTAATTGGTGTTTCTTGCTTAAATTGTTTATTGCACCTTAACAAAATATTTTGGGCAGTTATTCTGAAAATCTATTAATGATGAATGTAATGACAAAGAGTTGCAACTGTTTGATAGCTTCTGCACTTAACTATATGGTTCTATTTACCTTTATCCAGCTGGGAACCCGTCACATACTGGAAACAATACAGAATGCGGGACATCAGGTCAACACTCTCTTTATGTGTGGTGGATTGAGCAAGAATCTTCTATTTGTCCAAATGCATTCAGACATTTCAGGTTGGTAAGTGGGGAGGGGGGAGGAGGGAGGTAAAAGGGGGTAATGCAGCAATTTGGGAGGTTAAATCTTTCTCTAAACTCTAACTAAGGAGCATAACAATTAACTATTTAATTAACTAACAAATAGAGAAAGAGAGAACTACCTATCACGATGACCTGAAGGTATAGAAAGGTGCTGCACTGAACTAATAAGACACATGCAAGAGCAGCAAATTGTTCATTCTATTGTCAGGGAAACAATCTGGGTTGGCATTGATATACACTGAAGGAATGGCCAAGGTGTCATGGGGACACCACAGTCATTGCGACATCATAACCTGTCACAAAAGAGGTAGTTCCCTTACGTGTTTCTTCCCAGCAGAATCTGCTCCATTGCTGGATCATGCTAGCAGTATGTGGAGGATCTTTCTTGGTAGATGAAGTAGGTAATCTTTCTAAAATAAAAACAGAAAATGCTAAAATCACTCAGCAGGACAGGCAGCATCTGTGGAGAGAGAAAGGTAGGGTTAACATTTCAGGTCAATGACCTTTCACCAGAACCTGGAGATAAACAGCTTATAATACTACCTCCTTTAATTTTGCCTCCTACTCTAACCTTTCTGTTTTGGCCTCCTATAACTGTTCCAAGGAAGCTCAATGCAAGCTCAAGAAACAGCACCTCATCTTTCTACTAGGTACTTTACAACCCTCTGCCCTTAACATTGACTTTAACAGCTTCAGACCTTAAGAACAGTTTCCAATTTTCATGAACAGTAGGTACTAGTAATGTAGGATGGATCATGCACTAGCGGTCCCAAAAATGGAGGAGATTGTTAGCTAGTGCTTGGGCTGAGATCCCCTATTGGTACATGGCTCTGGGAATGGTATACATCCCTGGGGTCACCTGTCTTTTTCTTCCAGAGTCACTGGAGCCTTCTCCTCATTGCCAGATTTTCCAGCTTGCCTCCCTCTCTGCTGAAACCATTTGTACATCCTCTGGGTCTCAGAGATAAAGTTTCTCTGATCTCTCTCATTATTGTCTTCCTTTGTCATACCATTATCACTTCTGTCATTTAATCATCTCCTGGCCTCCACCTAGTCACAGACCATTCTTTTTCTTCTTCTGTATAAACTATTCATCTGGGACATCTCCTGGTTCTGACAAAAAGTCAAAGGCTTGAAACTTTAACCCTACCTTTCTCTCTCCACAGATGCTGTCTGATCTGCTAAGTGTTTATAGCATTTTCTGTTTTTATTTCAGATTTCCAGCATCTGAAGTATTTTGCTTTTTTTTCTTTTTCCTTTTTTTGGTGATCTTTATATTTTTTGAAGTACATGACACAGTTTGGAGATTGAATTAGACAGTGACAGTAATCTAACCCATTCTATGCATTTAATTCAGCAAAGAAGAGGCACTTCAGTGGTACAGTGTATTGGTGCCCCAGTGTAATGCTCTCCAGCACCTCCCAGTAGCCATCCTATGAATGATGTTGGAGAAGTGTAGGAACAGGCTTTCTGCTGCTGCCAAAGTTCACAAGATAATAGCTGAGAAAGGCCATTTGGCCCATCTTAATTCATCCATCCAGAAAGACCCTACAACAACAACTTATATTTATATAGCGCATTTAACGTAGTAAAACATCCCAAGGCGCTGCACAGGGGTATTATAAGACAAAAAAATTTGACACCGAGCCACAAAAGGAGAAATTAGGGCAGGTGACCAAAAGCTTGGTCAAAGAGGTAGGTTCTAAGGAGCGTCTTAAAGGAGGAACGAGAGGTAGCGAGGCGGAGAGGTTTAGGCAGGGAATTCCAGAGCTTAGGGCCTAGGCATCAGAAGGCACGGCCACCAATGGTTGAGCGATTATAATCAGGGATGCTGAAGAGGGCAGAATTAGAGGAGCACAGATATCTCGGGGGGGGTTGTGGGGCTGAAGGAGATTACAGAGATAGGGAGGGGTGAGACCATGAGGGATTTGAAAACAAAGATGTTCTCCTATTTCAGCATCTAATTCTTTCTTAAATGATTTCAGGGTTTGCATCTCCACTGCTCTATCTAGGAGTCTATTCCATCTGTCAATCACTTTTTGTGTGAAGAACAATTTCCTGATATCAGTCTTAACTTTACCTTTTACTAATTTGAACTTGTGTCCCTTAGTCCTACTCTTGCAATTTAATTTGAAGTAATATTCTGGATTTACCTTTTCCATTCCCTTAACTATCTCATATACCTCTATTTACTTAGCATTGTTGTTTTTGTACCATGTTGCCAAGCACTCATTTACATCCTCAATTTTCTTGGTGAACTTTCCTCCTTTCTCAAACACCCACTATCTTCAAGCTTTAAGACAATTGTCGTGTACGTGGCTTTTAAGACCCTTATATTATTTCTTCCTATGCTGATTATTCCAACATAGACTATCCCCACTGGGTCTCTTTTTGACCCCTGCTATATCCCTTCTGACCTTTCCTCACTGTGTACACTGACTCCAGGTAGACACATATTGCTATTGACTTTCTTGAGTATAGATTGCCCTATTACTACATTATTTCTGTGACCTGCAACCTGTTTCTTTGGTCAGCATGCTAGTGTCACAAAGGCATGGAGTAAATTCTGTTAAAATTAAATTGCTGATTGTTGATCATGAATGTATTAATATCAAGCTTCCATACTTAAACATGCTTAAAGGAAACATTGTTGGACAGGTGACCAAAATCTTGGTCCAGTAGGTAGGTTTTAAGTCTTAACAGAGGAGAGCGAGTTGGAGGTGTTTAGGGAGGGAATTCCAGAGTTTAGGGCCTAGACAGCTGAAGGCATTGCCGCCAAAAGTGGGACGAAGGCGGTCGGGGATGCACAAGCGGCCAGAATTGGAGAAATGCAGAGTTTTTTCAGAGGATTGTAGGGCTGGAGGAGGTCACAGAGTTAGGGAGGGGTGAGGCCATGGAGGGATTTGAACACAAAGATGAAAATTTTAAAATTGAGACGTTCGGGGTCCAGGAGCCAATGTAGGTCAGCGAGCATAGGGGTGATGGGTGAATTGGACGTGGTGCGAGCTAGGATACGGGCAGCAGACATTAGGATGAGCTGAGGTTTATGGAGGGTGGAAGCTGAGAGGCCGGCCAAGAGATGATTGGAATAGTCGAGACTGGAGGTAACAAAATGGTCAGCCGCCCATTCTGGCGTGAAGTGGCCCCTGTCATTTTGAGGCTCTGGCCTCATTTACATCTGCCAATCAAGCTGCAGGGTGCCAAACAGGGATCCTGACACAGCACGCCAGATTCGGCAAAGGAAAACAGGCTGGAGCTGCTGCCAGGAATGTATGTCACGATGGCGGGGGGGGGGCGGTGGGGGCGGTCACAGGGCAGAAGTGGCCCAGAATATTTTTGTGGGTTCCGGAGGAGCACTTCTGCTCCTTCGAGGCACACAAAAGAAATTCGAGACTTAACTTTGCTGGGCCTCTTCCCTTCCATTGCCCGTGGAACTGCTGGAAGCCTACACTGTGCAGGCTCCCACCAGTTCCTACCTAAAATGCCAGTCGGGGTTTTATTACGTCATAGGACCCCGATTTCAATGTTAAAAGAGACCTGAAACAGGTGTGCGCTTTGGATAACTAGAAGTAAGACCCTTTTAAAATGGCACGGGGCACATCTCTAGTGTTAACAGGGCGGCAAAGCCAGCTGTCCCATTTTGAGGCTGTTACTGCCCCTTTAATGCCATGTGAAGGGAGTGGAAATCGACCCTATCAGATGAGACTGTTTACTGCATATCAGAAAAATGCCTTTAGATGGCCTGTGTTCCTTGCAACTAATTGACACGCTTTCTACTTTTTTTTAACGTTTTAATGTTTGAACCTTAGCTAAGGTCCACTGTTCCTTTGTAACCCAGAGGAGAGTCTAGAGTCAAAAAGAAAAAGTCTTCTTTTAAAATAAAAATGTTTATTAATAGTGACTTGGGATTAAGTTACAACCAGAAGCTGTTGCTAATGCTGATAACCCTCCAGTTATGCAAACAAAACATTGAACAAAGGTCCTGATTTCGAGACGTGGAAATCCCCACAAAGCAAACCTGGAATCACACAGAGCAAAGGTCAGAAACTCTCCTGATTGATCCTGTTTAAAAAGATTAGAAAAGAGCAAATCTGGAGTTTCAGTTTTCCTCTGCATCAGCAGACTTCTCTTTGATGTGGATACAGTTTCATTTTTTAAAGATACATTTCTTATACTTGCACACAAAAATTCCTGAAAATAATTGCAAATCATTTATACTGATACATTTGAGGGAAAATGATAAGTACCTTAATAGGAACTAGTGGCTATCTTCGAAAATGTTCAAAAAAGTTTTCCTGAATACTGCTGATTTAATTAAGCTGTACAGTTTGTGTTGGAGGATGGTGTGTACTTGAGAACTACTTTCAGTGCTTTCAACGTTACCGTTTTCAGCTCACAGCATCTATTATTAAGAGGGCAGAAAATAAAAATACAGAAAAAAGTATGAAAATTTAACCTAAAAAAGATACGAAGTTGAAAAATGAGTTATAAAGTGCAGAAGAGAAGGAAATGTTGAGAAACAATAAAGATGAACTAAAGAGCAGGAAACTTTATTTCCCGGGTGGTCAGTCATCTGAAGACTGTTTTAGTCCAGTGTGGTCTCCATAGCATATGCTTTTAATCAAGATTGCATTTATATTTAAGGCGCTGCTTCTGTTTCAAGGTAATTGTTTGAGAATCGGGTTAGCATTTGATCTATATTTTGACTGTTGTAAATGGACAATATCAAATGGATTTTAAAGGCACTGTTTTGTCCCATGGAGAGCGTGGAGAACCAATGTGATATTGGTAATGTCTTACAACAGCTTAAGCTATTACCACAGTGTCCATACCAGTTTCTTAGAGTAAAAGATGGTAATATAAATAAGAATCCACCTTGGCTTTATATATTGTAAAAAAATTGTGGTGAGCTGGCATTTATGCCAACAGCTTTGACAATCCACACACAGCAATTTTTGAATGGTAGTATGAAATTATGTCAAGCAACCCACAGATTCCTAACAACTCACAATAAAAGCCACTATATTGGTAACTGGCATGTGTGTGTGGTATTTTTGTATTTGGAGAACAAAATAAGTACCTCTGTGAAATTAAACTTTTCTAACTGGTAACATCTCAAAAATTTGTATGTTCAAATATTCAGTTTTTAGAATTTGCTATAAACGGAGGAGATCTGTTTAATTTATCTTTAATTTATCGTTAGCTGAGCATATCTATATCTTACTAAAAAGCTTGCGTATTCACGTACCTCCTGTCATCATGATTTATTTGTCGTGCTATGTATGTCAACATTTACAATTAAAATTAACTATGTATATAATTATAATGACAGTTTCCAATGTAAACAATTACATATAGCACTACAGTAACACTGGTGGTGACAGCAAAAAACTGCATTCATATAGCAGAGTAGACAAAAAGGAAGGAGAACACAGATGTTCATGGAAACAAAAAAATCTGTGTTGATCAGAGGAGGGGCAACACTGAGGAAACATGGAGGTGGGATAAGGTCAGTAGCAATAATTAGCAAAAGTTGACTAAGAGAAGACAATGAAATAAGAAGCAGAAGAGCACAGAAAGAGTGGAACTAAAATTGGAGTAGATGGAGTTTTTAATTTATGCATTCACGGGATGTGGGCGTCGCTGGCAAGACCAGCATTTATTGCCCATCCCTAATTGCCCTTGAGAAGGTGGTGGTGAGCCGCCTTCTTGAACCACTGCAGTCATTCGTAGCAGGTTTTTTTGTTACGACAGAGTGGCTTGCTGGTGGCCATTTCAGAGGGCAGTTAAGAGTCAACCACATTGCTGTGGATCTGGAGCCACATGTAGGCCAGACTGGGTAAGGACGGCAGGTTTCCTTCCCTAAAGGACATTAGTGAACCAGTTGGGTTTTTACAACAATCCATTAGTTTCATGGTCATCATTACTGATACTAGCTTTTTATTCCAGATTTCTTTAATTAACTGAATTTAAATTCCCCAGCTGCCGAGCTGGGATTTAAACTCATGTCTCCGGATTACTAGTCCAGGCCTCTGGATTACTAGTCCAGTAACATAATCACTTGCTACCGTACCCGTAAAGTTAAGATACAGATCAGCCATGGTCTAATTAAATGGTGGAACAGGCTCAAGGGGCTGAATGGCCTACTCCTGTTCCTATGTTCCTAACATGTGCCACTCCTGTTGGGCCACTGCCACTCCCATGGTGCTGCAGCTCATCACTCCCACTGATCTGTGGGAGAGCAGACTGTAGAAGATCAGCAAGGTGATTGAAGCCCCTATCCATGCATTTCTCCAGCCTTTCAAAGGCGATGGAGACAGTGGAGCCTGAATGGCTCTAGTTTGAGCTTCGATCTAAGCTGGAAGAGCTGGTGACACAGACTCCTGGTGCAAGGGCCCAGCTGCAGCATCCATAGAGGTTACCACGTGCTTCATGGTAGACTGCAGAGTGCTGATGTTTTCCTGCAGAATGCCACACACGCTGGAAGCTGGCTCCTCCATACTTTCAGTTGTGGCAGCCCCTTTGCAGGTTTTCCAATATCTCATACAACTACAAGTACAGAAAGCAGTTTTCTTTTGAAGGCTGGGTCCCTGAGGTTGGCATAAGAACATAAGAAATAGGAGCAGGAGTAGGCCATTCGGCCCTTCGAGCCTGCTCCGCCATTCAATGAGATCATGGCTGATCTTCTGCCTTAATTCCATTCACTGGCCTTATCGCCATATCCCTTGATGCCCTTACTAGTCAGAAATCTATCAACTTCTGTTTTGAATATACCCAATGACTGTCTGTGTCCTCCTCAGAACAGGAGCCAAGTGTTCCTTCTGTTGAGCTGTCTCCTGGGTTGTCCTTTCCACCAGATTCTGCTAATTAGTGGTGTGTGATTCACCAGGTGCAGACCCCTCTAACTTGTTATTTTACCCACCCGGGGTGCTGGTACTTGAGAGAGATGGAGCGAGTGTCGTTGCTTCTTCAGGAGGATTGGCCTCTTCTACAGGTGCTCCAGGTCTTCAGGCGGACCTAGTAAAGGGGAGAAGCACAAGGCACAGAAAGGATAGGTAGTCGCAGATGATTAACAACACTGCAGCACCATGTTGTCCTGCATGTGTGGTAGCTTGAAGAAAAATAAATAAATGGTCCATGTAATAAGACAGACACCCTGCTGAGCGTCGCAAGCCATCCAGGCTCTGCATGCCCCGATGATGTCCATGGATTCCTCCTGCATCTGGGTGGAGGATGACCCTTTCCTGTTTCTAGTCCTCTCCTGGTTATTGTGAGCTAACTTCTCCTGCAGAAAGAGGGAGAGGGAAAGAGTGTTAGTAGTGGTTGTTGTAAAGGGTGGTGCCGATGTGTGGGGCAGCTTCATATAATGTGCATGCTGAGATGGAGAAGCAAGCAGGATTGGGAGGCAGTCAACTGCAAAGAAGTGACTCCAGTGTAAAACGGGAAAGCAGTCAGCAGAGGTGTGAAATTCTTAGCAGTTGCTACCAGGTAAAAGCAGAATGTAATTGGGCCCTGTTGCAGCAGCAGCAGGTGTAAATGTGTGATTGGAACGAGGAGAGCTAATACAGTGTCCTCTTGTGATTGGTAGAGAGGCATGTGGTGCGGGTGAGTGAAGTATTTAGAAAGCGGGGGAGGGGGACGGGGGAGGAGGATGCTACAGCCAGATGTATTGCAGAGAAATAGAAAGTCATAATGCTCACCACGCTCTATTAATTTTACTCGCACAAGAGATTGCAGGTCTGGGTTGATAGCACACATAGGCTGCACCATGTCTGGATGGGACATGGTGGATTT
The DNA here is from genome assembly GCA_030390025.1 of Squalus acanthias. NCBI lineage: Eukaryota > Metazoa > Chordata > Chondrichthyes > Squaliformes > Squalidae > Squalus > Squalus acanthias. Next base: position 46,647,284 of record CM059439.1, on the reverse strand, counting down.
TCCAGTTGATCTTTTCTTGTCTTTCTTGTTCATATGTTCTTACTTGGTTGCTGGCCAGGGACCAACTAAAACCAATGTGAAGTTAAAAAAAGTATCAAGCAAACCCATAGAATAAATTCTCCTCCACCACTGTTACCCTTAAATAGCAGGATTAAGAAACCATATTTTAGAAATTAATTTTTTCCACCACAGGCATGTTTTTTCCTTTTTCATATTTAAGATCATTTGCAATTTATGCTGTTTTCACAACTACTTTATTTGATACCAGATTTATTTTTGTTGAGCCAGACATTAATCATTGTCCAAAACAATCTTTATTCTGTCTGCCTCACTCTCCCTCTCCCCAAAAAATACTCATCATCAGAATTTTCTAACTGTCTGGACAAGTGCTAAAGGCTGGAGTCAGTTTTCAGCCTTACATGTGACTGATATGTGTGTCAGCTGCCTTCTGGGGAATCCGACTGACGTATAACGGACATTCCTGGTCTGGTAGTGCAACTGAACTGAACAGTGTCTTGACACTTCTTTTGACTCCCTCTCCCCAACTTCCCTCCCCATACTACAAGCACCTAGGAATAAAAAAGAAATTGTATTTATGTCATGTCCTCAAGATGTCACAAAGTGCTTTATGGGATGTGATTTCGACACCTCCAACAATTCGGTACTAAAGTGTCAACCTAAATTACATGCTCAAATCTAGAGTGGGGTTTGAACTCAGATTTTTTGATTCAGAGGTGAGTGCTACCACTGAACCAACCTAACGCTAAAAATATTCAAATATGTTGGAGCAACAATGAATCTAATAATATGAACGTAAACACCCATGACAGTGGCACACTTGGTGGAATGCCCTGCATTATGGGCAGTGAGGCCTACAGTGCGCCCAATTTCATAAAATACCCCGGACGCACTTGTAGAGTTCAAAGCCTGGGCATGTGTTGTGTGCAAGGCCCATTAAGGACCTAAAATATATTTAATTAGACATAGGCTCCATAATAAGGATGGAGCATCTGAAAAGCGCTCCAGATGGTAGATTTTCCTGACCCTTGCCTCAGGGAGCAGCCGGTTCCCCAAGTACAGGAAACTCTTTATTAACCGGCACCAACGGGACCGGCATGGTGCCGGTTAATCAAAAAGTCCAGATAACGGAGAGTTATATCTCCCAACGTACGAGAGCCCCGTACACACTGACATGCGCCTGCATTCGGAGCTCCGTCTCCCCGGGGACCGCCAGCTGACCATCTGTCGTGTCCGCTGCCTACCCGGGCTGCACATTCCCCTCCCAATCTACACACTCCGATACAAGGCAAATGCCTCGGGGTTTTTTTTAAAGTTATTTTTAAAGGCGAGATGAAGGAAAACCTCGGTTACCTACTCAAGAATTTTGCCGGTTAAGAGAGATTTCCGGTTATTTGGGTGTCGGTTAAAAGAGAGTTTCCTGTATTATGGTCAGGAAAAAAGGGCAAAGGCCCTTTTCATCAGGTTTTTACCTCTTTTATGTTGCCCAGAATTTTTGAGGGTTGGAGCTGGACCTGCACCTGCAGTTGGCACAGGCCTGAGTATCCCATGTTAATAAGACTTCTGATGCCTGCAGCTGTGCTCCTGCTACCTTCCCTGTTTAGAAGCACAAAGTGCAGCCGGGGGCAGGCCTGTGTCAGGGGATCACAAGGAAATCACTCCTGGGCCTGAACAGATGCAGAGGGGATCCAGGAAAATCGACCTTCAGATGTTCAAAGAATTATAGAATCATAGGGGAAAAATTTGGGAGGCGCTAGGGGTTGCTGGGGCAGTATCGCTGAGGCGAATACAGCGCCGCATGGCAAATCCTGCCCCCCAGAGTGCCGATGGTAAGAGTTATCGCCGGGAACATTAACACCAGGTGGATTGTCACGTCAGTGAGTGTGCAACGCTCACTGACTGCCCGATCTGCTAAATTGATTGTCGTCACCTACCTCAGCACCTGGAGTAAACACTGACAGGGAGAGCTGGCATGAAGCACCAGGAAGCTAGCTCCAGGGACGTTATTTAAAGGGATCATCAGTAATGACTCACAGCTGTCAGGTTAGTGCAGTTTCAATGGTTTCTTGTCAGTTTCACATACTCCAACAGTTTAATTCAGTAATTTCAAGGTTCTTTTGTACCAGGAGTGTTGTGGCAACTAAAAAGTAGCTACATTTATTCTTCAAAGAATCAAACTGCTACAGTTGGTAACATTAATGGGGGCTGTACTGGCAGCCGACCTCGCCCTTCAGGATCTACGGCGGAGGGAGCGGAGGCAGCGAGAAAGACTGGAGCATGTGCCCAGAGGGAGGAGGAGGGCATCAGAGCTCTCAACAGGAGGCCTTACCCTCTGAGGGTATTCCGAGAGCACTTCTCCTACCTCCAATTAAGCGAGGAGTAGTCTATTAGAAGGCTCTGCTTCACCAAGGAGGTGGTCACAGAACTCTGCCACCTCCTGCAACCAGACCTCCAGCCTCAGACCAGGGCAACCACGGCTCTCCCAGTGGCAGTCAAGGTCACTGTCGTCCTCAATTTCTTCGCCAGCGGATCCTTCCAGTCTGCACAGCGAAAACCAAAGTCTCCAATGCTTCATCGCAGAATCTGCAGGCTCTCTCCCTGGGGTGTGGATCTGCCATGAGTACACCTGGTTCAGTCCTCCGGCTCTTTCTCCTCGTCCTGCTTCTGCTTGCTTGCTGAGGCAGCTACACAGCCAGCAATGCTGTGAATGAGGTGCTGGAGCGTCAATGAACCTCCCTTTAAGTACTTAAAAAAGCCTGTGGCCATCATGACTTGCGATTAGACTGCACCTGATATTGGTCCACCCTTTGGGTGTAATGCCAATGAGCTTGGGCTTTAAGACTTGAATTAGGACTCCACTCATTTTTTTGAGCAGGGAGTACAAATTTTGCATGCAGTCTAAAGCATTAGAGCCTGGCGCTAATTCTCCAACTTTTCTACTGACACCGCCCATTCCTAGAATGATACAGCACAGAAAAGGGCCATTCTCGTTTATTAGTACTTGCTTTCAGTTCCTACTGTTTAGCTTTTCTTCTCTGATCTATCTTGCTTCTTGCCTGTCGATTCACATAGCTGTTTTCATGCTTTGTTATTTAGCTGATTTGCCACAAGGGAAATCGCAGTCAGTTTCTTAAAGCCGTATTTCATCTGCTGGCTCTGCATGTTTCCCATCCAAGTATATTTCACACTGTGTCTCTGATATGGGGATCCCTCTGGGTATCTCTCTGTATTTGCAGATTTTGGAAGAGAAGATGAAGGATCATAGGAGTGTGCCAGACAGGTCCAGTTACACCTTAGACACTGAGTAAGGATCCTAACACACCACTCGTGTATATAGGACCAGACAGCCATACCTGGACATGGCCAAACACACATGTATGTAAAGGCAATAATTTCTGACGCAGCTCGTCACAGAACTGTGCACATTCCTGCAGCCAGACCTAGAAAACAAATCCAGGACTCTGTCAATGGCTGTTAGGGTGCCAGATGCTTTGAACTTTTACAGCGCTGGGTCTTTCAAAGCAACATCGGACGATATCTTTTTTTTATTCGTTCATGGGATGTGGGCGTCGCTGGCAAGGCCAGCATTTATTGCCCATCCCTAATATCCCTTGAGAAGGTGGTGGTGAGCCACCTTCTTGAACCGCTGCAGTCTGTGTGGTGAAGGCACTCCCACAGTGCTGTTAGGGAGTTCCAGGATTTTGACCCAGCTACGATGAAGGAACGGCAATATATTTCCAAGTCAGGATGGTGTGTGACTTGGAGGAGAACTTGGAGGTGATGGTGTTCTCATGCGCCTGCTGCTGATGTCCTTCTAGGTGGAAGAGGTCGCAGGTTTAGGAGGTGCTGTTGAAGAAGTCTTGGCGAGTTGTTGCAGTGCATCTTGTAGATGGTACACACTGCAGCCACGGTGCTGGAGGGAGTGAATGTTTAAGCTGGTGGATGAGGTGCCAATCAAGCAGGCTGCTTTGTCCTGGATGGTGTTGAGCTTCTTGAGTGTTGTTGGAGCTGCACTCATCCAGGCAAGTGGCGAGTACTCTATCACAGTCCTTACTTGTTCATTGATGAAGCAGCTGAAGATGGTTGGGCCTAGGACACTGCCCTGAGGAACTCCTGCAACGATATCCTGGGGCTGAGATGATTGACCTCCAATAACTACAACCATCTTCCTTTGTGCTAGGTATGACTCCAGCCAGTAGAGAGTTTACACCTGATTCCCATTGACTCCTTGGTGCCACACTCGGTTAAATGCTGCCTTGATGTCAAGGGCAGTCACTCTCACCTCACCTCTGGAATTCATCTCTTTTGTCCATGTTTGTACTAAGACTGTAATGAGGTCTGGACCCGAATGGTCCTGGTGGAACCCAAACTGAGCATTGGTGAGCAGGTTATTGGTGAGTAAGTGCCGCTTGATTACACTGTCGACGACACCTTCCATCACTTTGCTGATGATTGAGAGTAGACTGATGGGGTGGTAATTGGCTGGATTGGATTTGTTCTGCTTTTTGTGAACAGGACATACCTGGGCAGTTTTCCACATTGTTGCTAAATCTCTCCCTTTGCAGTATATCATGCAGGTCACAGATGCACTGGGGGGAATTTTAACCCCCTCCCTCCACAATGGGTGGGTGTGCGTTCCCCCCAGCGCGCGGTCTAATCCCCCCCATGATATCCCCCCCAACACGATCTCCCCCCCGCGCGATCTCTCTCTTCCCCCCCACTGCGTGATTTTCTCTCCCCCCCCGCGCAATCTTACCCCCCACCCCCCGTGCGATCTGACACCCCCGTGATCTCCTTCCCCCTTGCAATTACAATGACCCCCTGTGATCTCTCCCCCTCCTCCTCGCTGCCACGCTCTGAGACCCCTCACCGCCCCCACCAACCCATGATCTTCTCAATTGCTGGGGACTGTCTCCAGCAATCCCCGGTTGATGTCACATGCCGCTGGCTTTCCCGCCTGGCAGTCGGCCAGCCTCTCAATCTGACCGGCTGCCGGGCGGGAAATGGAGTAAAAATATTCTAATAAGATCCTGCCGTTAAATTTGATAGGACCTCCACATTCCTGGTATTTCCAGGTTTCCAGGAAGGTGACACGCGCCCCCACTCCCTCCCCCCCTTCCCATACATATCGGGGCTATTGTTTGATCAGGCCGTTCAACTCATCTATTTCTCCACTGATAACACACAATGACACAATAATACCCTGCATTTTTTCCATCTGGTTGGACTCCTCAGAATTATTGGTAACTCATACGTGACACATGTCTGCAACACCAACCCCTTTATGAACTGAAAGGGGTTTTGCTCCAAAAATGTACAGCTGGTCTTTCCATATAAGTGCAGAATAATGCTTGTGAATGCCCGTTACCTTGGCTGTTACCTTGATCCATTCATTTTACACCATCTATGCTGTCACCTCTATTTCAAAAATCAGAAGATTGGATGGATGGCTACTGGGAGATCCAGACTATCCATTGCAGCCTTGATTGCTTATCCCATTGAGGTGCACAAGTGCAAAGATATATTAGGGAGCATGTTACCAGCATCTTGGTGGAGCAGACCATCTGCATCCTTAAACAAACGTTGAAATACCTAGACCGATCAGAGGGATTGCTGCAATAGAAGCCTTGTCAAATGTGTCCAAAATGATTGTTGCCTTCTGTACTGTACACAACTTGGCATTACAAAGAGCTTTGCCATGCAGCAGGCAGGAAAAGGCAGACATGCGGCAACCAGTTTCAGAAAATGACCATGACCAAGAGAGAGAAGAAATATCTACACAATCAACTGCTCATTAAGCAATAATCTTAAGGCAAGCTTTAACAGAAAGGTTATCCAGTTAAGTGCCGAAGATATCCAACACAACAGTCATCTGTACATATCCCTCAAATCCGAGCCAATTGAACAATTGTCACCATTACCCACAACTTCACATCAGCATCTAAGGGTAATTCAGCATTCCTCCACGTTCTTTTTCAGTCTTATCCCAAATGAACCATCACAAAATATTAGAATACCAGTTACCCAAATTTTATTTACCTATCAGTGTGTGCGTGTGTTCTGTATATTTTAACTTGGAGCTTTCCATTTTTGAAAGTATATGATCTGTGCTTTCTACTTCCGAAACATTTGCTTCTTTTAAGTGGTTCCCAGTTGAGAGAAAGAAGTGAGGTGAATGGCAGCTGGATGTCAGTGTCTGTCTCTAGGGATGGAGATGATTCTACATCTTTATGCTGGGTCAGTAAATTACCTTACAACTGCAGGCATCACAGGTATTAATTTTTGCAATGGCTGCCAGGGACTACATGCTGTCTGGCACATCTGAAGACAGGGGAGCAGGGCAGCTGGCTAGTACAGACATGGCATTACCCTGAGAAGCCTCTCCATCATACAATTGTACAGGGCTTTGGTGAGACTACACCTGGAGTACTGTATACAGTTCTGGTCTTCTTACCTAAGGAAGGATATACTTGCCTTAGAGGGGGTGCAACGAAGGTTCACTAGATTGATTCCTGGGATGAGAGGGCTGTCCTATGAGGAGAGATTGAATAGAATGGGCCTATATTCTCTGGAGTTTATAAGAATGAGAGGTGATCTGAGTGAAACGTATAAAATTCTTATAGGATTGGACAAGATAGATGCTGAGAAGCTGATACCCCTGGCTGGAGAGTCTAGAACTAGGGGTCATAGTCTCAGGATAAGGGGTCAGCCATTTAGGACTGAGAATTCATTAATTAAAGGGTAAGTCATGGCAGCACAGCTCGGCCCCATGGTATGCTCCTCCTGCGCTATGTGGGAAATCAGGGACACTTCCTGTGTCCCTGACGACCATGTGTGCAGGAAGTGTATCCAGCTGCAGCTACTGGCAGACCGCATTGTGGCGCTGGAGCTGCGAATGGATGCATACTGGAGCCTTCGCGATGCTGAGGACGTCGTGGATATCACGTTTAATGGGTTGGTCACACCGCAGGTGAAGGCTGCACAGGCAGGAAGGGAATGGGTGACTGCCAGGCAGAGTAGTAGGCACAGGCAGGTAGTGCAGGGTTCCCCTGTGGCCATCCCCCTCTCAAACAGATATACCACTTTGGATATTGTTGAGGGGGATGACTTATCGGGGGAAGGCAGCAGCAACCAACTTCCTGGCACCATGGGTGGTTCTGCTGCACAGGAGGGGAGGAAAAAGAGCAGGAGAGCTATAGTGATAGGGGATTCTATTGTAAGGGGAATAGATAGGCATTTCTGTGGCCGCAAACGAGACTCCAGGATGGTATGTTGCCTCCCTGGTGCAAGGGTCAAGGATGTCTCGGAGCGGCTGCAGGGCATTCTGGAGGGGGAGGGTGAACAGCCAGTTGTCGTGGTGCATATAGGTACCAACGATATAGGTAAAAAAACGGGATGAGGTCCTAAAAGCTGAATATAGGGAGTTAGGAGGTAAATTAAAAATAGGACCTCAAAAGGTAGTAATCTCAGGATTGCTACCAGTGCCACGTGCTAGTCAGAGTAGAAATAGAAGGATATTTCAGATGAATACGTGGCTAGAAGAATGCTGCAAGGGGGAGGGATTCAAATTCCTGGGACATTGGAACCAGTTCTGGGGGAGGTGGGACCAGTACAAACTGGACGGTTTGCACCTGGGCAGGACTGGGACCAATGTCCTAGGGGGAGTGTTTGCTAGTGCTGTTGGGGAGGGTTTAAACTAAAATGGCAGGGGTTGGGAACCTGCGCAGGGAGACAGAGGAAAGGGAAGCAAGGGTAGAAACACAAGACAGGAAGGAGAAAATCAAAAGTGGAAGGCAGAGAAATCAAGCATGTAAATCAAACATGGCCACAGTAAACAATAATTCTAAATGGTCTAAGAGTGTTAAAAAAACAAGCCTGAAGGCTCTGTGTCGTAATGCGAGGAGCATTCGTAATAAGGTGGATGAATTAGCTGTGCAAATGGATGTAAATGGATATGATATAATTGGGATTACGGAGACATGGCTCCAAGGCTGGGAATTCAACATCCAGGGGTATTCAATATTCAGGAAGGACAGGCAAAAAGGAAAAGGAGGTGGGGTAGCATTGCTGGTTAAAGAGAAGATTAACACAATTGTAAGGAAGGATATTAGCTCTGATGATGTGGAATCTGTATGGGTAGAGCTGAGAAATACCAAGGGGCAGAAAACGTTAGTGGGAGTTGTATACAGACCCCCAAACAGTAATGCTGAGGTTGGGGAAGGCATTAAACGGGAAATTAGAGATACGTGCAATAAGGGCACAGCAGTTATCGTGGGTGACTTTAATCTACATATAGATTGGGCTAATCAAATTAGTAACAATACTGTGGAGGAGGAATTCCTAGAGTGTATACGGGATGGTTTCCTGGACCAATATGTCGAGGAACCAACTAGAGATCAGGCCATCTTAGACTGGGTATTATGTAATGAGAAAGGATTAATTAGCAATCTTGTTGTGCGAGGCCCCTTGGGGAGGAGCGATCATAATATGATCGAATTCTTCATTAAGATGGAGAGTGAAGTCGTTGACTCAGAGCCTAGGGTCCTGAATTTAAATAAAGGAAACTACGATGGTATGAGGCGCGAGTTGGCTAGGATGGATTGGGGTACGTTACTTAAAGGGTTGACGGTGGATAGGCAATGGCAAACATTTAAGAATCGCATGGATGAACTACAGAATTTGTTCATCCCTGTTTGGCATAAACATAAAACAAAAAAGGTGACTCAACCGTGGCTAACAAGGGAAATTAGGGATAGCATAAGATCCAAGGAGAGGACATATAAATTGGCCAGAAAAGGCAGTAAACCTGAGGATTAGGAGCAGTTTAGGATTCAGCAAAGGAGGACAAAGGGCTTAATTAAGAGGGGGAAAATAGAGTATGAGAGTAAGCTTGCAGGGAACATAAAAACTGACTGTAAAAGCTTCTGTAGATATGTGAAGAGAAAAAGATTGGTGAAGTCAAGCGTAGGTCCCTTGCAGTCAAATTCAGGGGAATTTATAATGGGGAACAAATAAATGGCAGACCAATTAAATACATACTTTGGTTCTGTCTTCACAAAGGAGGACACAAATAACCTCCCAGAGATGTCGGGGAACATAAGGTCTAATGAGAGGGAGGAACTGAATGAAATCAGTATTTGTAGGGAAATGGTGTTAGGGAAATTGACGGGATTGAAGGCCGATAAATCCCCAGGACCTGATAATCTACATCCTAGGGTACTTAAGGAAGTGGCCCTAGAAATAGTAGATGCATTGCTGGTCATCTTCCAAAATTCTATAGACTCTGGAACAGTTCCCATTGTTTGGAGGGTAGCTAATGTAACCCCACTATTTAAAAAAGGTGGCAGAGAGACAACGGGGAATTATAGTAAGCCTGACATCGGTAGTGGGGAAAATGCTAGAGTCCATTATAAAAGATGTAATAGCAGAGCACGTGGAAAACAGTGACAGGATCGGACAAAGTCAACATGGATTTACAAAAGGTAAATCATGCTTGACTAATCTACTGGAATTATTTGAGGATGTAACTGGTAGAATAGATAAGGGAGAACCAGTGGATGTGGTGTATTTGGACTTTCAGAAGGCTTTTGATAAGGTCCCGCATAAGAGATTAGCGTGCAAAGTTAAAGCACATGGGATTGGGGGTAAGGTACTGACTTGGATAGAAAACTGGTTGGCAGACAGGAAGCAAAGAGTTGGAATAAACGGGTCTTTTTCCGAGTGGCAGGCAGTGACTAGTGGGGTACCGCAGGGATCCCAGTTATTCACAATATATATTAATGATCTAGACGAGGGAACTAGATGTAATATCTCCAAGTTTGCAGACGACACAAAGCTGGGTGGGCGTGTGTGCTGTGAGGAGGATGCAGAGAAACTCCAGTATGATTTGGACAGGTTGGGTGATTGGGCAGATGCATGGCAGAAACATAGAAACATAGAATCTAGGAGCAGGAGTAGGCCATTCGGCCCGTCGAGCCTGCTCCACCATTCAATACGATCATGGCTGATCATCCAAATCCAGTACCCTGTCCCTGCTTTAATCCCCACAGTACACATATCCCACCCTACCCCCGTAACCCCACATATTTAATTCCCCCTAACATATCCCAATAACCCCACATATTTAATCCCCCCTTAACACTAAGGGTCAATTTATCATAGCCAAATCAACCTAACCCACACATTTTTGGACTGTGGGAGGAAACCGGAGCACCCGGAGGAAACCCACGCAGACACGGGGAGAATGTGCAAACTCCACACAGACAGTCACCCGAGGTCAGATTCGAACCCGGGTCTACTGGTGCTGTGAGGCAGCAGTGCTAACCACTATGCCACCGTGTTGCAGATGCAGTATAATGTGGATAATGCGAGGTTATCCACTTTTGTGGCAAAAACAGGAAGGCAGATTATTATCTGAACGGCAATAGATTGGGAGAAGGGGAAGCGCAACGAGACCTGGGTGTCCTTGTGCACCAATCGCTGAAGGTAAGCATGCAGGTGCAGCAGGCGGTTAAGAAGGCAAATGGTGTGTTGGCCTTCATAGCGAGAGGATTCGAGTACAGGAGCAAGGATGTCTTGCTGCAGTTGTACAGGGCCTTGGTGAGACCGCACCTTGAGTATTGTGTGCAGTTTTGGTCGCCTTATCTGAGGAAGGATGTTCTTGCCATGGAGGGAGTGCAGCGAAGATTCACCAGACTAATACCTGGGATGGCAGGAATGACGTATGAAGAGAGATTGGGTCGATTAGGCTTATATTCGCTAGAGTTTAGAAGAATGAGAGGGGATCTCATTGAAACTTATAAAATTCTAACAGGACTAGACAGACTAGATGCAGGAAGGATGTTCCCGCTGGCGGGGGAGTCCAGAACCAGGGGTCACAGTCTAAGGATAAGGGGTAAGCCATTTAGGACTGAGATGAGGAGGAATTTCTTCACCCAGAGAGTGGTGAACCTGTGGAATTCTCTACCACAGAAGGCAGTTGAGACCAATTCATTAAATATATTCAAGAAGGAGTTAGATATATTTCTTAAGGCTAAGGGGATCAAGGGATATGGGGAGAAAGCAGGGACAGGGTACTGAATTTGGATGATCAGCCATGATCGCATTGAATGGCGGAGCAGGCTCGAGGGGCCGAATGGCCTACTCCTGCTCCTATCTTCTAGGTTTCTATGTTTCTATGAGATGAGGAGGAATTTCTTCACTCAGAGGGTTATGAATCTTTGGAATTCTCTGACCCAGAGGGCTGTGGATACTCATTGGTTCAGTATATTCAAGATGCGGAGATGCCGGTGTTGGACTGGGGTGGACAAAAATGAGAAGTCGCACAACACCAGGTTATAGTCCAACAGATTTATTTAAAGTTACGAGCTTTCGGAGCTGTTGCCCCTTCGTCAGGTAAAGGTACAATCCTAGCCAGCAGAGGTGATTGGATCATTATCATGATTAGGAACTCTGGCTGATTTTCTTCCCTCCCTAACCTTGGGATAGGAAATTGTATCATCCCACCACCACCCTGGCTAAAATCAGCTGACGCGGGAAAGACTAGGGATTGGATATGATACTTTTCTGGTTTGTTTGGCTCAGTGCTACATCATGTACCGTATTTACCCACTGAAGGAGATGTGTTCATTATTCTCTAAATATTAAACTATGTAGCAGCTATTTGGCATGTGGCAGTATCCCAAGTTTCTCATCTCGATTGCAAGGTTCCTCTTCCCAACTCCCTTCTGCTCCCTCCATCCTACCCTCCAACACCAAGTGTGAGGAGTTCATAAGCTATCCACTCAGAAACCCGAGAATCACAGCTGCATGATGCTGCTGTTCCTCAAGACAGCAGCACATGCCAGACCTCCAGCCATCCCCTCGAAGAACCATGCCAGTGGAATGTGGGAGGTCAGACCAGGCTGTCCAGGAGCACCCTTCAGAGATGCAACTAATGGCAGTTCCATGCCAGGAGTCAGCTGCCATGCGACAAGGTCACCTCACTCCCAGGACCGTTCTGTGCAGTATGAGGAGCCAACCACTTCATATAATCCTGACCCTCAGATGCCAAAAAATTGGCAACACCATTAGTGCCGCTAAAGTGTCGCAAAAAGCAAGGAAATTCACTCCCAGAGAAGAGGTCTGATAGAGGTGTTCAAAATTATGGAGGGTTTTGGTAGGGTAAATATGGAAAAACATTCCACTGATCAATGTGTTGGTAACTGGAGGGCATAAATTTATGATGATCACCAAGAAAACGTAGGTACAAGTTAATACCTTGGGGTAGCAGTTATACATGGCATAGCAGGAATCGGGGGCAATTTTCGTCAAATACTTTAGGCGCTAAAGAGGTGGCCAAGATGGGATCGTAAGCTGAAAAGCTGGTTTAGCCTGCGATTAGCGCAAGACGCCATCTTGGTAAAGGAGTTGAAGCCAGTGCTAGGAACGGCCACCCGGAAGCTTGTTAAACAGCTGATTGCCACTTAAAATGCCTGCTAGCGCTCATTCAAGAGGCTGCATGGCATTTTGGTGACTAGCACTTCAACTAACACCCTCCCCTAACAGCAACCAGCTGTTTGGGAGTAAACACGGCATTGATGTCAATTTCATGCGCTACTTAAAGGGATACTCACCTTAAAGGGATACTCACCATTTCATGGTCATTTGCTGCTGGAGCTGTGAAGATGACCTCTGAAACACATCGGGAGACTTTCTGAGACACTTTGTCAAGACTTCACCACCACTCGAGCAACACTTATTCTGAAAATTCTCTAAGGACTTCACCTAAAAAGAGTAAGTGCTGTGCTACTCCACCTTATAGGAGTCACCAGGCAAAAGGGAGTGCTTGGTCATTGACATCCTGCTAGGGGTCCCCCTTGGTCTGGGCGAGGAATGGGAGGAGGAATTGATGCCAGGCAGAGCAGCACCAGCTGCTGCAGGAGAGAGGGACAGGAGGGCGAGGTGACGACCTTCCCCCCTGCGGATACAGGACATCCCTCCTCCACCAGGACCTCATCCGATAACCTGTGCGCCCTGTCCCTCGGTCCCTGCACCATCCTGCAACAAGCTGCTGTGTGCCAGCCAGAGCACTCCACACCTTCAGTGAAAGTGGGTGTGAGGAGCCCACATATACTGCTCCACAAAAATTGTGTCTAATCAGCACTTAAGTGCTAAACTTGCAGGTTTCTGGTTAGTGCCTGCAGGCACGTTCAAATCATGATAATCATCAATTAGCCTGAGAATTGAGTGTTAAATCTGGACTTTCAAACCGGCATTTCATATTAGCACAGCGCCTGTTTTCACCCTTTGGCCAAAATAACTCCCCCCCCACCAGAACTTTGATGCTTTATTGCAGTGGTTACTGTAGAATGGGTGATAGCAGTAGACTGGAAACAATCAATTCTGTGCTCAATCAGAAAGACCATTCCCAGAACTTAAGAAAACGATTGGATTTATAGGTGATGTTAATATCTGTTTACTGATTTAAATGTACATCATGATCATGTCATAACCAAATACAGCAAATATATTATAAATATAATATACAGCAGATGCGCGCTGCACAGGAACAGAATTCCCTTTTTATCAGGATTAGTATCATGCTACCATGTAATCTGCATAATTGCTATTTAGAACTTCATGCAAAATGTACTTTTTTATCTAGGGTATTGGCAGATAGAGTGGAAACTGTGTAGCAGGCCTAAAATGCACTCTCAGCCCTACAGGGAGGCTTAGGCTTGTCTGTGCATGTGGCTTTTATCAGATTGTTTGAAAAAGGATCTCTCATAAGACTCCTGTCTATCATTTATCATGTGCTGCAGATTCATTTTCAGATTTAAGCTGTTTGAACAGTAAACCACATAAGTACTCTGTCTCTGTGTCAACTACAAAATTGTGCAATCATAGACGTAAAGGGAATTTGTGGGCTGCAAGTTAGAATTAAGATGCATCCTTTATTCATTTTGCTGGACATACGACCAACAGGTACTAATACATAGTAAAAAAATTTTGGGGGTCCTATACCCTATAAAAATACAGTGCAACAAGCAACGATCTGAATGTTCCTGTGCCCCAAGAGAATCTCCAGTCTATTGCTTATCAGTTCTTTTTATCCCATTGTCAGAATTGGTTACATTTGTGCTGGTCTGGCAAATAAGAGAGGAAGACTATCGGGCTTTGGTCTATGGACACAAGTTTTAAGCAATTTTTACTAACAGTTTAACTAGTTTTTGGTGGAAATATGAAACCAATTTATTCTTTGTCCTATTTTGGCTTTTAAATTTGTCGAAATTGTGGGAGGGTTTGACTTCCAGTGCCTCCAATATCATTTCACATATTTTAGGTTTTGTAAAAAGAAAAAACTGTAAGCAGGGAGTAAAGTGGTATACCAACTTTCTGTGCTGTGGAATGGTGGTAGGTGGGTGAAGAATCTTATTCCACAGTGCTGATCTCAGCTATTGTGCCAAGAGGAGGAGCAGAACAGAGGCCAGACACTTTAGGGACCTAGAGAAAATCAGAAGGAAAGTGGTCCTTTGCTACTTTTGTGCAACTTGCAGTGTTCATTAGTGGACAAAAATGAGAAGTCGCACAACACCAGGTTATAGTCCAACAGTTTTATTTAAAATTACGAGCTTTCGGAGCTCCGCTCCTTCTTCAGGTACAAGTACAGTGAGGGAATCGATTACACAGTATATATACACAGAAAACAATTTGTCTGCAGAGATACAATCTGTTAGGGAGGCATTACATCAAAGACACATCAGAGTACAGCTAAGACAATGAGGTGGGTCACAGGGGGTCCAACGTGTCAAATGCTGCCGTCTGCAGTTAAGCTTTTAACTTTTTTTTTAAAACTGGAAAAACAGTGGAGGCCTGGGAGCTGGCTTGCTTTTGCCAATGAATGCTACATGGCTGGGGGAAGGGACAAAGATATAAAAATAGCTTAAAACAGGAAGTATTACTCTAAAAAAGGAAATAAATGCAAGAAAGTTTTAAAATGTATCAGCTTGAGAGGGTTGAACAGATTTCTATAACCAGGATTTCTGACACATTGATGCAAATAAGTTCCTCACAACATCAAGAACTTGCATTTATATAGCACCTTTAACATCAAAAAACATCCAAAGGTGCTTCACAGAAGCATAATCACACAAAATTGGACGCTGAGCTAAAGAAGGAGATATTAGGAGTGGTGACTAAAACCTTGGTAAAACATGTGTGTTTTAAGGAAGGTCTTAAAAGAAGAGAGTGAGGTGGAGAGGCAGAGTGGCTTGGACCATAGTTGCAGGAACAGGTCACGGAGGCTAATAGGGCTGGAGGAGGTTACAGAGATAAGGAGGAACTAAACCATAAAGGGATTTAAATACAAGTTGAGAAATTTTAATTTGAGGCATTGGGGACTGGAATTCAATGTAGATCAACGAGCACAGGGGTGATGGGTGAGCGGGACTTGATGCACGATAGAATACTAACATCAGAATTTTGGATGAGCTGAAGTTTATTGAGGGTGAAGGATGGAAGACTGCAATAGTCGAATATAAAGGTGACATAGGCATGGATGAGGATTTCAGCAGCAGAAGGGCTGAAGCAGGAGTGGAGGCAGGTGATTTTACGGAGGTGGAAGTAGGTGTTCGTTGTGATGGAGAGGATATAGGGACGGAAGCTCAGGATCAAATAGGACATCAAGCTTGTAAACAGTCTGTTTCAAACCTGAGACAGTGGCCAGGGAGGCAAATGGAATCGGTGGCGAGGGTACGGAGTTGGTAGTGGGGTTCAAAGATGTTGGCTTTAGCCTTCCTAATGTTTGACTGGAGAAAATTGCGGCTTATCCAGGACTGAATGTCAGACAACCAGTGTGACAACACGAAGACAGTGGAGCTGTCGAGACAGGTGGTGGAGAAGTAGAGCTGGGTGTAATCAGTGTACATGTGGAAGCTGACCCCATGTCTTCAGATGATGTCGTTAGGAGGAGGTGGGGGCAAGATCCTTGGGGTCCTCCAGAGATAATAGTGTGTGGGTGAGAAGAGAAGCCATTACTGGAGATACTCTGGTTACAATTGGATAGGTATGAGTGAAACAAAGCAAGGGCAGTCCCACTGAGCTGAGGAGAGGCATAGGAGGAGAATGGCTTGGTCAACCATGTCAAAGGCTGCAGAGAGGTTGAGAAGGACGAGGAATGATAGTGCAACATGGTGACAGACATGTTGGAAGGCGACAACACGTTCAAGGACTTTGGAGATGAAAAAGAGGTTGGAGAATGGCCGATAGTTTGCAAGGGCAGAGCCATCGAGGGTGTTTTTTTGAGGAGGGAGGTGACGATGGCAGCTTCGTAATGGAAAGGGACAATACTTGAAGAAAGGAACCATTTACAATGTTAGCTAGCATGGGGGCCTGAAAGAGAAGTTGGGTGGTTAGCAGTTTAGTAGGAAAGGGGTCAATGGAGCAGGAGAAGGATCTCACTTACAAAATGAACTCAGAGAGGGCATGAGGGCAGATAGAAATGGAACAAGTCAATGACGCAGGTTCATGGAAGGGAAAGTAGCTTAACATAACAAGAAATAGGATCAGGTGTAGGCCATTTGGCCCTTCGCGCCTGTTCCGCCATTCAATAAGATCATGGCTGATCTTCTACCTCAACTCCACTTTCCTGCACTATCCCCATATCCCTTGATTCCCTTAATATCCAAAAATCTATCGATCTCTGTCTTGAATATACTCAACGACTGAGCCCTCTGGGGTAGAGAATTCCAAAGATTCACCATCCTCTGAGTGAAGAAATTTCTCCTCATCTCAGTCCTAAATGGCCGACCCCTTATTCTGAGACTGTGACCCCTGGTTCTGGACTCCCCAACCAGGGGAAACATCCTGCATCTACCCTGTCAAGCCCTGTAAGAATTTTGTATGTTTCAATGAGATCACCTCTCATTCTTCTAAACGCTAGAGAATATAGGCCTAGTCTACTCAATCTCTCCTCATAAGACAATCCCCCCATCGCAGGAACCAGTCTGGTGAACCTTCGTTGCACTCCCTCTATGGCAAGTGTACCCTTCCTTAGGTAAGGGGATCAAAACTGTACACAATACTCCAGGTGTGGTCTCACCAGGGCCCTATATAATTGCAGTAAGACGTCTTTACTCTTATACTCAAATCCTCTTGTAATAAAGGCCAACACATCATTTGCTTTCCTAATTGCTTGCTGTACCTGCATGTTAACTTTCAGTGATTCGTGTACAAAGACACCCAGGTCCCTCTGAACACCAACATTTCCCAATCTCTCACCATTTAAAAATTACTCTGCTTTTCTATTTTTCCTACTAAAGTGGATAACTTCATATTTCCCCACATTATATTCCATTGGCCATGTTCTTGCCCACTCACATAGCCTGTCTATATCCCCTTGAAGCCTCCTTGCATCCTCCTCATAACTTACATTCCCACCCAGCTTTGTATCATTAGCAAACTTGGATATATTACATTTGGTCCCCTCATCCAAATCATTGATGTAGATTGTGAACAGCTGAGGCCCAAGCACTGATCCTTGCAGTACCGCACTAGTTACAGCCTGCCAACCCGAAAATGACCTGTTTATTCCTACTCTCTGTTTTCTGTCCGTTAACCAATCCTCAATTCATGCTAGTATATTACCCCCAATCCCATGAGCCCCAATTTTGTTTAATAACCTCTTGTATGGCACCTTATCGAGTGCCTTCTGAAAATCCAAATACACCACATCCACTGGTTCCCCCTTATCTATTCTGCTAGTTAGAACCTCAAAAAACTCTAACAGCTTTGTCAAACACGATTTCCCTTTCATAAATCCGTGTTGACTCTGCCCAATCCTATTACTATTTTCTAAGTGCCCTGTTACCACGTCCTTAATAATAGATTCTAGCATTTTCCCGACTACTGATGTCAGGCTAACTGGTCTGTAGTTCCCTGTTTTCTCTCTCCCTCCTTTCTTAAATAGTGGGGTTACATTTGCTACCTTCCAATCTGCGGGAACCGTTCCAGAATCTATGGAATTTTGGAAAATGGCAACTAATGCATCCACTATCTCTATAGCCACCTCTTTCAAAACCCTAGGATGTAGGCCATCAGGTCCAGGGGATTTATCGGCTTTCAGTCCCATTAATATCTCCAGTACTATATTTTTACTAATACGAATTTCTTTCAGTTCCTCATTCTTGCTAGAGCCTTTTTCGGGAAGTTTTTTGCGTCTTCTTCTGTGAAGACAGACACAAAGTATTTGTTTAATTTCTCTGCCATTTCCTTATTCCCCATTATAATTTCTCCTGTCTCAGCCTGTAAGGGACCCACATTTACTTTCGCTAATCTTTTCCTTTTTACATACCTATAGAAGCTTTTAGAGTCTGTTTTTATGTCTCTTGCTAGTTTACTCTCATATTCTATTTTCACTTTCTTTATCAATTTCTTGGTCCTCCTTTGCAGAATTCTAAAATCCTCCCAATCCTCAGGCTTACTACTCTTTTTGGCAACATTATAAGCCTCTTCCTTTGATCTAATACTATCTTTAGCTTGGTGAGCAAGGTGTTGGGGGTGTATGCAGCAGAGACAGCTGAAAGAATGGTCTCAACCTTAGTGACAAAGAAGTCCATGAGTTCCTCGCATTTGTTGTTGGGTGGAGGGGTTTAAGGAGATGATTGATAGTAGAGAAAAGAAGCTGGGGGTTATCTTTGCTCTCCAGGATGATCTGAAGTAGTGAGGAGTTTTGGGCAGAGGAGGGAGAGGCTCGATCATGCTTGATGTGGTCCAGCCAGATCTGTGATGGATGAGTAAATCAGTTGCGTGCCAGATGTGCTCATATCTGTTCCTCACAGGAACAAGAACAGTTTCATGTCAACTTAATTACACTAGAGTCTGGATACTTTGGAACCAATGGCACCAAAGTGTCATGAACTAGGATTAATAATGACATAGCACATGCCACTGGATCATTTATTTTTACCTCTGTAACTTTGCTCACTTCCGCCCCATCTCAGCCTCTCTACTGTGAAATCCTTATCCATTATTTTGTCAATTCTAGACTCTACTACTCCAATGTCCTCCTTGCTGGCCTCCCACCTTTCATAAGCTCTAATTTATCGTGAACTCAGCTGTCTGGATCCTGTCCTGCTCGCACATCCTCACTGACACCAATATATTAAATTTAAACTCCTCATCCTAATCCTCCCTGGCCTCGCACCCCTCCCTATCCCTGCAACTTTGTCTTGCAATTATAACCCCTCTCGCACTCTTCAGTTCTCCAACTCTGGCCTCTTGCGCATTCCCTTCCTTCATCCCACTATTGGCAGCTTCAGTTTCCTTGGCCCTACTATCTGCACCACTCCACTTCTCTCTCTATCTTTAATAATGTTCTCAGAACCCATCTATTCAGCTAAGTTTTCTGTCACCCATCCTATTCTCTTCCTCCACAGCTTGGTGTCCATTGCCCCCAACTATTTTTCATTTGCTTTTACATTAAAGTCACTATATAAATGCAAGTTGTTTTGTTTTTGTTGTGGGATTAGACACCAAAATGCTTACCTTGAAGAGGCTAAAACAAGAATCCACATGACAGTGCAAACAGTTGGCAAGTAGTAAACACAAATGTTGCTGTGCATGTACAGAACAGACAAAAACTACAAACTGTGTCGATGTGAATGTGTACCATGGTTTTCTTTAAGGATCAAATACCTCTGAAAGCTCCAGCTTGGGCCAAAAGTCAAATATTTATGAATTAATTCAAATAAACCCAATTAAGATTTGCTTGGATCATCAACTTGGTTCAGAGATCATATGTAATTATGTATTCTTATTCGAGTTGTTTGATCAGTTATGTTTACTTTCTTTTGTTTTGCTCCTATTTGTAGTCCATAATTAAAGATTTCTCATCCGCTACCCAGTCACGAGTGTTCATTGATTGCAAACAGCAGTGCCAGAATTAACACCTTCTTAGGCAGCACTTAAGAGCAGTTCATGTGTATTATAATAATATGAATAAGTATAATAATTCAAATACAGACTGTGGCAAAGTTTAATACAAGACAGTATTTCTTCAACTGTACTCTGATGCTGTACAATATATAATGCAGATGTTGATATATCTTGTTTAGGCATGCCAATTGTCCTTGCCAAGGAGGTGGAGTCAGTTTTGGTGGGCGCTGCTATTCTGGGAGCCTATTCCTCAGGTGACTTTAAATCTATACAGGTATGGTGTAAATGGAAAATTTTACAGTTCATTCGGTGTTGAACATATTCCTTTTGTTTGGTCTATCTGCATCATGTTCAAAACTATTTAAAATACCTCACAAATTGTCATACCTCAGTTTTCATTGCCAGAAGAACAGGAAATTTAAAAAAACAAACTGCGAGAACTCCTGTGTTTTATCTATTATCCTCATTCTTTCTCCTTTATGCTCAGTAATTAAGAAGTGGCCAGCCCAGTGGAGCAGTGTGTTACAGTGAAGTGTATCATAAAATGGGAGGCCAGTGTGATGTGTGTTTTTGCAGTTCCACGAATTTCCAATCTTAACAGTGCTATTAGGAGTGAGGTGGCAGTTGGAGCCAATGTTTCCCTAAAGGGAAGCCTGGAGGTCTAGCCAGCCCTGGGTTATTCTAGTGCATTATCCAGCAGGCAGTGACACAGCAAAATATTTAGCACAAGTGCCTGACATACCATGTCACAATTAAGTAATAGTTTACACTGTATAGGAAGGAAAAATAAAAAAATTTAAATGGAAAACTTTTGAAAACATTACAAGAAGAAGGGGTTATATTGACGTCGTATTTTTGACGGTTATGTCCTGCTACAAGAAGGATTACCTCTTTAAAAGAAGCTGACAGGAATATCATAGTGTGATGTTTTCCAAAAGGCAGAAAGAACAGAAGCCCCTTGTGCTTTAGCTGTTTACTGATACCTGACACCAACTGACATCTGTTGCCCTTCTCTTCTGGTGGGTGCTTGTGCCATTTAACATTTACACATGTCCATCGTGCTGAAGTACATTGATATAAAATCCCAGAGATCATTATCATAAATGTAACGTCTGCAGCCTGCCAGACTTGGCACAGTCTGCAGATGCCACACTTTGTGTCGTGCTTGCTCATGGACTATAACATGATATCTGACATAAACAAAGAGTGCAATGTGATCCGGCCTGCGGCTTTGCTCACTGCTTAAAAAGTACCAGCTCTTTGAAGGTCTTGGTGCAATGTATATACATCTCATTTTTTTTAAGTTTGGAGAAATATTCTGTCATTTTTCAGATTTCCATTAATTCTGCTTCATAATACAGTCTTAGAAATTCAAAAGTAATTTATCATTTTTTCAGATGCTGTAAAATTCAAAACATGCATCTTTAATGCTATCTTTTTTGAATATACAGAAATACTACAATGGTTAGAACAAGCAAGCTAGAAATAGTATTTTTTGGTAGTGTACAGTTCTACAAATAGTGTCAGACCGCCACAACTTGATCCAAGTGGCCAGTGTTTATGTGAGAGCCTAGACAATGATTGTTGGTAGGATATTCCATCAAGGAGAGTATCAGAACCAAGCCCAGTCTTTATCTGACATCTGCACACATCTAGTTTCCATGTGGAAATCTACGAGGGGGTCATTGGATAGGGATCAGAAATGGGAATCCTGGCTGACTTTTCCTATCCATAGCCAGGACCGCTGAAGCCAACTATTACTTGGGGTCTTAAGTAATTATTCCCTTACATGGTCCTTTGATCTTGTTGAATAGGGTTACTCTGACATCTAGGAATATGATATCAAATAGGTTTTATTCCACACTTTCCATAGAAAAATAATGTTTATGGAAAGAAGAAAATCCATTGTAATTGCCTGTGTTGTTGGATATTTTCAACCCTGACACATGTAGTGTTTCATTTTTAAATAACATCAGCAACAAAAAATATCTATGATTAGTGTTGAATGGCACCTGGTATGAACTAAACACCATTTAATAAGTGTAACCCTGTTATTTGACTGGAGCACTGCTACATACTCAAGACTGTGAAAGGCTTCATCAAAACAGAGTTAAGCCTAGTCTGAGAAAAATAAATTACAGACTTAACAAAAAACAAACAGCCGTTGACCTTGTACTGTTTTCAGTGCAATCCAGCACATGTTAATCTTATTTTCTATTTTTCTAACCTTTTCAGTATGAAGCAAGGCAAAACAGCCTGAAGAATTTCATAATAATAGAAATTCCAGAAATTCTGAGGAGTGAATATATCTTTGTTGCAATACTTGTTTTATCAGCCAGTGTAATTTTTGCTGAGGTTATGTTGCATTGAGTTCCATGGAGCAGTAGACTGAACTACATGGTACGGTACAGAGTGGTAGGGCCTCATGAGCTCTTGATCTCAGTTGTGTCACTGGACCAATGTGTATAAAGGACCACTAGTCTAATAATACAGAAAAAAATAGATCTCAGTTAATTTATTAGGAAAGAACTAACATTCATGGATCACTGGATAGCAATCAGGAGTTAGAACCCTGGCCTATTTTCCTCACCTTAACCTGAAGCCAATTGTAGGAACCAAAGCGCAAATTACGTTCAGCGCAACTCGAGTTTCCACGATCTTTTGCAGTAGTTTAAAAAACATTGTGCTAGAAGCAGGCCCCACCCACAAAACTTGCCACGCCCCCACCATTAATCACCATTGGGAGTTTCCACTAATTGCACTCATTTGCAGGTCTTTGAAGAGACTCTAAAAATTAAGCTGGTTCTTTTGGGCGCAAGGACACTAATAAGAACGTTTTAAAAGCTTTTGAATATAAGGTTTTTTAAAATTTACTAAGAAACTGACTACTGTACCCCAATATAACTAGCAAATGGTTCTGTACATTTTTTAAAGTCATTTTCAGTAATTTAAAATTGTATTTTTGAGAGTTTATATTTTCGGAAGCCATTCTGCAGTATGATTGCCTAGTTCTTGTGGCAGGCGTACATTGATATGCTAGGCTTTTTGGCATGGTTATGCATGAAGGCAAAGCGGATTTAAATGTTGTATTGCTTTGTGTTCGGTCCCTGAGGTTCAGTTAGGGCAACATAGGTGTCTCCCTAATTGTGGTCCTGTTGGCTGAGCTCACTGTCTTTGTTGTCTCACTGTTGATGGCTTATTTCCCAATTTATGTTGGGTTGTCATCTCCTCATGTCGGGGGTGGGGGTGTTGTGCAGTTTGTGGTGAATGAACTTTGAAGAATTGGTCCCAGATTGCTATTGTACTTCCCCGAATCTGCATTCTAATTAACAGCACTGCCTTGCACATTGAAATAAGTACACAATGACCCAGAATTTGCTAGGGCGGGACATCTCAACGCATGCCCGGTTAGTTAGACTTTTTTTCTGCACCCTTCAGCTCAAAACATTTTTGCCAACCAAGTTGCTGGAAGTGCGAGCTGATAACGGCATAGCAAGGGTGACAGGGCATCTGGGACCTTGGTGAACGACAGGAGCAACAGTGTATCTCCTTAGCCAATGAGATTAAAGGATGGAGAAATAAACAGAGGAAGGGCTGAAAAGGAGTGTAAATTAGAGTGGGTAAATTCAATGTCAAATCAGGTACAGAAAAAGAAATAAAAAGAGGGCAAGAAATACTGGATTAAGAGAGAGAGAAAAAAGAGACAGAAAGGAAAAGTAAGAAAAAAATGTTTTAATTTAAAAAATTTTATTTTAAAAATCTCTAACAACAATTTATAACCTAAAGGAACGAGACTCCACACTTTCAATTGTTCACTTTCTGGGCCAGAGAGGTTGATTGGCAGTCATTAACAATTATCACGTCATTAAAAGGGTACTTACACTGTTAATTACTAGACTTAACCTTCTGTGGCGAGTTTAATGGGCAATTAATGTGCAAATGCAGCAACTTCATGAAACTCACGGGGAGATTAAGGGCGAGAAGTCATTTTCACGAAGCTAACGGTGGAGTGGCGCAAATCGTCCAGCAACTTGTGGCGATTTGCAATTCACGGGGTATCTCTTCTTTGCCACAAGTTGTTGGCCAATTTGAACATTAATGACGATGTGCATCATTAACACGCCATTATCTTTTCAGCAAATTCTGGGCCATTATGTCACGTATTATTTAGTTGTATTTCTCCGATTAGTATTTGAATTACAAGTTATACCAATTTAAACTTGTTGCAAACTTGTCTAGACTGTGTTTAACTCAAAGGTTATCTGCCTAATGCTATATGAACAAAATACCTTAATGCCTATCTGAATGCTAGAGCTAATCTTTGAACAGTGGATAGCCTCGTCTACATGTTCTATCAGTTATTAACCAAGGAAGTTGAATTAAATGCAGTTCGTGTAGAACGAGAAATTCTAAGTTTCCAAAACATCCTTTTGAAAAGGACACTGGTATTTTGAATGTGTTAGTTTAATTGATTAATTTAATCAGTTGTTAGGTTTGTTAATGTTCAACATTACAGTTTTTTCAGCAAATTCTGGCCCAGTACTTTACAGTGATTTCCAGCAAGTTTTTACATTGACTGGCTGGATTTCAATCAGGGAAGGAATTGCATAGCTTGTATAGTGCTGTACCTACATTCAGGCCAGTTCCTCACTGCAATAACAATATTAGAAAAAAGCATTTTATTAGTTTTTTCTTTCATATGCTCAAGATGAAGGAACTTAGTACTAGGGAATGGAAGTCTTTCCATTTCAGGTACCGAGTTTCAGCATCAAGCACTCCCACAAACAAACCCAGAAAATATTGTAAACACATAGGTCAAGCAGGTCAAGCAACATGTGGAGAAAACTGACCCTTCATCATAATGGGAAGATATTACAGATGAACAGCACTGAAAAAGGAACAGAACAAGGGGAAAGGTGATAGAAAAAACACAAATACTTACACCAGGAAATTAATAAATTGACCTTTAAAGTGAGCCTCCATCGGAACGCAGTGCTGGCGAGTGTACTGCGCACTTGGTGTCAACCTGCTTTTTTCTTCTACCAGACTTCTGGGCCCTGGAGCCTGTTCCGCTGTGCCAGTTTTTTATGCTTCCCTTTCCACCAGCCTGTCCCCCATCCCTTTAGCTAATCACACACTCCCTGGGCTGGATTTTTCCAACCTCAGCGGGTCCGTGGCGAGCGACGTCCATGGTGTGTGCTTATATGCTTATGGAGAGAGTCACAGCACGCAGGGAGGTTCTCTTCCCTTCCAATGGGCATAAGACACCTCCTGAGGAGATCAACACAGCCTGGTTGCACATTGCACAGGAGGGCACAAGCAGGGATGTCGTCAGGAGGACCAGGCTGCAGTGGTGCAAACCTTTCAATGATCTCAGTAGATCACGAAACGTTACTGCAAAGCCACACTCAACCTCATCCTGCTGTGCCACTCATCACATCCCCATCACTCTGCCTTCCCTACCCTACTCCTGCACATCCTTACTCACACCAACTTACCTTGCACCTCCACCCATCCCTCTCTATCTACATTATCACTTACCCATTTCACTAGCCACGCCTCACACTCACCCTCACCCTAGTCCAATCATACCAATTAACAACACACAAGGGTAGGCACTTGGGTGTTTTAGCCAATGTTCATGTGAAGTTTCTGTTAATGTGCTGTCAAACATTGAAATCTTTATTTTCAACACTTTGCGTTCTTGGACAGATTTGTGTGCACCTTTGGATGTGGCTAAATGAGTTGCAGTGAATGGTGAGACATACGTCCCCATCCCCCCAGTGGTGATGAGTGTGAAAGGAATGGCTTGGACATTGTAGGGATGCTTTATGGTGCTGGTGTGGGGTGGTGCCAACCTGGTGCATCATGTGACAGCCAGGAGATACAGTGTTAAGTGAAGCAAATCTGGACATGGTGAGGCCATCGCTGGCGTCCCGGTGAAATGGTAGGTTTTAGACCACTTTTTCAGCTTTCACCTATTCACAGCAATCCAGTCATTGAGAACCCGACATACTTACCTAACGTGATAGCCGCTCTCCAGGAACCTCATTTGAAAATCTGGTAAAATGGTAAGTACATGGGAAAATGGTTCTTAACTACCTTTTAATAAGCTTTTAACTATCTAAATTGGCTGACCCGCCTCTTGGTGTCGGGTCTGTTCAGGGATGACAGACCCTACACTTGGGAAACTGACAAGGAGGCGGGTTTACAGCGGGATACTGACCCGCTGTCAATCTTTGTCATTTTGACAGCGGACCTGCCTCCAAACCTGCACTCTGAGCGCCGGCAAAATTCAGCCCCCTGTGTCTTATATATGTCTTTTATTTGTTAGATTTCTTTCATTTTGCCGTCTATTGTCTCATACTTATATCACTTCTGCTATTTAACCATCGCCTGTTTTCCACTTAAGCGCTTTACCAGTATATCTATTTCTTTCCCTGTGTATGAGTGTGTGACTACCTGCAAAGGAGCTAGACATTTCTACAAGTTTTCAGATTTTGTGTAATCCATCACCCTGTTAGAGACTGGCCAGACATTACAGTGCTGGATGTCTGGCGGCCAGCATTGTAAAAACGTAAATCATGCAAAATACGTCGGAGGATGGATTTCCCTAATTTCATCTTGTTACACTATGTCCACAAATCATTGAGCAGGCATATCATACTCCACTGTGCCCCAGGACTAGGAGATGGGGTAAATGCACAAGGAAGGACGCAGCAGAGCGCAGTCCAAAGTAATTTTCCATCCCTGCTCACCCAGCTCCACTGAAAAATCAACGGGACAGATGGAAAATCCAGGCCAGTAAGTGTAGGAAAAGGGAAATGGGCAGCTGATCGAAAATGCTTATTTCCATTTCTGTGCCCAATCATATGAGTTTTGTTTGTGCCCATGGGTGAACCTAATAAAGAAGGCAGTAGTGTAGAGAAGAACCTTGGAGACTCTGAGGACTAAAAATTCGGTTGCTTTGCGCCTCCCGTTAGCGCCCTAAGAGGGCGCTAACGGGGCGCAAAGCAACTAGCGCCTGGGCGTGGCACTGCCAACGCCGCTCGCGAAATTCAGCGGGATGTTAGCGGCAGCGGTAACCTTTAGCGCCCCGCTTGCGCCCCGGCCACGATCTTCGGTAGCGCCCCCTGACTTACCGCTGGATGCTATGTCCGACGGGGTCAGGGGGGCCTACCTGCGGCCGGGGCGGCGCAAATTAAAGGGGAGGTGCCGGTCGGCCATTTTTGTTGCTGGCCACATGCCACCACCTGCCCCCTCTGCCGTCCCCGGCCTCCTCTGCATCCCCCCAGCTCTGTGAGCCCGGCACTTCTCTTGAGTGCTGGGCTCTTTTGCCGGCACTCCAATCCCTGGTGGCCCAGCTGGGTCCCAGGTCGCGCTGCGCTCGTCCCCTCCCCTTTAAGAAGGGGAGGAAGGCCTGCAGTACCGCGGCGTGACGTGCCGCAGCACATAGTGTCGCGATATTCCCTCGCAGCGCCCCAAGAGGGAGGCCGGGGTGCTTCCAGTAGCACCCCCCTTCCCCCTTGGGGCGCTACCGGTGAATTTTGTCCGCTGGGGCGCTAATTTTTTCGGGAGTAGCGCCCCGGCGAAGTTAGAGCCCCAAAGGGGGCGCGACTCAATTTTTCCCCCTGAGTGTCTTATCATACTACTGTTTTAAAATCTTTTGCTTTTCCTGCTTCTCCAGAGAAAGTCTGCAAGAAGTGACTGCTTTGGTTGTAAGATAAGAGCTGGAACTGGCAGTGGTATCATTGACAGGATGGAATTAATCTTCAGGACGATACCATTGATTTTCCACACAGTGAAATGGTGAATGTAACTGCCATCTTTTGTGCTCCTGTTTACATTTTTTGGAGACAGCAAGGCAGTTTAAATTAGCCACTACTTTTACAATTAGCTGAAACAGCATTTTAATCCTTGCATAAGCTTCATGTAGAGTAAATGGGCTGGAATTTGCAGTCGGAGGCATATGCTTCCAACTCGAAAAGAAATACGAATCTACCTACTGGCTCCCGGGCTTTGGAGACATCAGGTCCTGGGCCTGCAGGCGTTCACCTGCGTAAAGGCCCACGGATCCCAGTGAAGCAGGCGGTTCGGAAGCGTCCCTGGGATCATGTGGACCAGATCCTCCTATCAGAAAGGAGGATTCCATTGTTGTCATTTCTGAACTGAATCCCCTAATGACAAGCAATGGAATTCCCAAATAATTAAAGAACTTACACAATAAAATAACTAATAAAAATAAATGTTCCTATTTTCACATTTAATTAAAAGTCCCTTTTAATGAAGCATTTACAATAAAAAATTATTTTTTTGAAAAATAATTTTAAATATTTTAATCTGGGCCAAAATTTACATAAAGTAATTTAAGTGTTTGTGGATATTTTTTTATTTAAAAAATGTTAATTTAACATTTATATTAACCCTTACTCTGGTGAAAGCATGCCCTATGCCTGCTTGTACCAGGTGTAAGGGTTTTGTGGGCATTTGCTGGGCAGTAGTGGGATCTGCGCCAGCGAAAGTGATTAACAGATCACAAGTTCTGGGTTTTTGCGCATGTGCAGCACATGCGGAAACCCAGAACTTACAGGGACTTTTACAAGGCGTAGACCATCATTAGCCCCGCAAATTATGGGCAAATGTGTTCGAGGTGAACCTGAAGTTGGTATTTGACAAAGGGAAAGCCTTGGATTTGCCCCCAATTTATATAAAATTCCACAATAACCATAATGCCGATTCTGTGCATTGACCAAATTTTGGCTCAGTGGAAATTAGTGGAAAGTTTGCAAACTCAGCTTGTACAGTATGCTCTGATCAAGAGTATTGATGCTTAATTGGGATGTAATTTTCTGTTCCTTTAACCTGAGAAGAAATACTGGATAACCAATGCCCATTTTCCTCTGCTGTTTGCATTATCCTGTAGTTGAAACTATGAAGACAGTTGTACTCAGAACACCTACAGCAACTCCTTCAAATCTCCTTTATCTATTACATGCATTACACTCTTTGTGAATCCTCTGCTTAAAATATTTCATGTAGCATTTGAAAAATATCGCAGGTCCTCGAAAGTAAGTTTTCCAGAGACCTATTTTTTTCCCCTCTCCTGAAAGCATCCAATAGTTCAGGAGCAAGATTCCATAGGTACTGGGAGCCCTCTGGTATCTTAATCAATCATCATTTATCATTTGTGAGCTAGACTGTGAGACTGCAGGTCGTTCAATCTGAGAGGGCATCTCAGCTATTTACCCAATGGCCACACACCTGCACTTCCCAGCAGGGCTCTCTAGATAGCTATCAGGAGTGACAACTCTGACAGATTTTTCCCTTCCTGGTCAAGGATACTGAAACCAACAGTAGCACTGACCAGACCACAGATCAGTAAAGACGATGGATTGAACATTAGACCTGCTGGTCTGTATGCTCAGTTCCATAAACATGCTTTTTAAAGGATTGAGCACAAGTTTTATTACGGTTTTCAAGTAAAGTTTATTGTAAAGTGTGTAAAGCTTTGTTCAAAGATAGATCAGAGTATCAGAGTGATATTAACTCAATAAGTCTCTAAGAATATATTGTATACAATTTTCAATAATTTTTTTGTATATATGTTGATTTTAATAAAAACTATAATTCAATGAAAAACACAGAAATATTTTCCCCATTTTATAGTAAAACACATCGGGGGTAAATTTCCACAGGGTTCTCCTGCTCCTCTGCCATAACTTCGGGAGAAACCCCATAAAATCATAGAATGCTTTCCTTCCCACTCTCCTGCTCACTCTCTACACCTTAATAGTTCTCCTTTTCAAGCAACTTACAAAGGACTTTGCTTCATTCCTCGTATGCTACACTTTTTCTATTATTTTTATGTCCTTCCTACGATGGGGTGCCCAAAACTGTGCACAACACTACAACTGCAGCCTAGCTAAGGTCTTATAAAAGTTCAACATTATATACTTATAAAAACCTTTTGGGACATTTTTAAAAAATGTTAATGTGCTGACTTGCAGGAAGATCTGCCAGAATAGGTCTCCCTCGCTAAAGGGCCACTCCCTGACATCACTGATGTGAAGCTGCCCCATGCACCCTGAAGTAGCTTTGTTAGTAGGATACATATAAGATTCTGAAGGGGATTGACAGGGTAGCTGCTGAGAGGTTGTTTCCCCTGGCTTGAGAGTCAAGAACTAGGGGGCATAGTCTCAGGATAAGGGGTCGGCCATTTAAGACTGAGATGAGGAGGAATTTATTTACTCAGAGGATTGTGAATCTTTGGAATTCTCTACCCCAAAGGGCTGTGGATGCTGAGTCGTTAAGTAAATTCAAGGCTGAAATAGATAGATTTTTGGACTCATGGGGAATCAAGGGATATGGGGTAGAAACAGAAAATGGAAATACTCACCAGGTCAGGCAGCATCTGTGGAGAGAGAAACAGAGTTAACGTTTCAGGTCAATGACTGTAAGGGATTCCTGACCCTGCGTGTCTCGTGGCCTGTGAGATTCACGCGGCTCTGTGCAGCCTGTATGTCAGTGCGGGTCTAGGCCTTGCTGCCTGTTCTGGTCTCCAGCCAGTCTGGGAACACTAGACACACCTGTGAGTGGTTCGAATCACTCTCCCTTACGGTTCTAGACACTGGACTTAGATGCGAGAGCAGTAATGGAGATAAAACTCATGTAGACTTGGTTTGAATGGTACGAAATGGAAAATCTTTATTGCATGATACTTAAGATTATGAAATACATGTCATAAGCACAGATTAATGACAGTACAATCTTACAAACAGTTATATAGTCGATCTTAGGGAAACGAGGAACGAATGGCACAAAGTAAATAGGGGCACACATTACAAATATCCTTAATCCTTAAACCCTCCCCTATCAATATCTATCCTAAACTAGATTCGTAGGATCTCGAGACTCATGCTCACCACTCGTGATAACTCGGAGAAATTCCGAATAGCTGATCGGATGTTTTTCACCGCAGCACCCACGTGTCGGTCAGGAGATCTCCTGGTCCCACTTGTTTACTTGCTTCTGCTGCTCCGGCTAGCAGGCTGGACCGTCTGCTGTGATGAAGACCTGTGTTGGTTGGTTTAACAGGTACTCTTGGAGCACAGTTGTCAATATCGTCGATACGATATGTTTTCACATTCCAGTTACTTTGGGCACAGTCCAGTTATCGTCGATGCAATATGTTTCGTTGCAAGTTCAAAGAAGTCTTCCTGGCGAGGAAAACTTGGCTAATCGACCTACAGGCGCGGTCGGGATTTACTGACCGTGGCGATGGATATGGTCTTCCTCTCTTCTCATCTCATCTCATCTCATCTCATCTCATCTCGGGCCTTCGGTTCCGCTGCCAGTTACCAACATAGGTCTTCGTTACGCGACACGAGGTAGATCCGAACGGATCAGAAAGTTCAACAGTCTTTTCAGAAGAGGCAACAGGCAAGCAGGAGCGAGCCCAACTACGAGTACACAGGAGCAGCCACGAGGTTACGAATCGACCGGATAAAAGCACAGGAGCAAGAGAGCAAGAGCAAGAACAAGAGAGCGAATGGACGGTTTGGAGCCTGCAATTATAGTGCAAAATCTTCCGTTTCCCGCCCAACTATAATGTCCATTCTTTTGTTTAGGGTTTGGCGCCCAAATGTCTTGTATGGGTGATCTCCGTTCTTAATGGGTTTCGGGGCTACTCGTAAATGTCTGAGTACCTGTTAATATTTCTCCCATTGTTAAATCGGTCGGTGTTCTCCCTGGAGGGGTTTGGGGCTTCCAAGTGTCCTGTATAACTACCTGCTAACGGCTCTCTCATCGTAGAGTCGTTGGGATTTTACATATTAATGTCTTTTGGATGGGCCCTTGATTACTCGGTACAATGGCTTTCCTTTGTACCTGGGAGACCGATTTCAGTATCTATGTGTATACTGCAAACCCATAATGTCTCGTGTATTATCTTCACTGTGCTGAATCTTAATCGATCTTGCACAAATGTTTATTGGAACGCCATCTTGTCTGCCTGTTGAAAAGTCTAGAATGTTCTGTCACGAGGTGCGGCGGCCATTTTACAGGCTGCTTGTGTCCACCTCAAACCTGCCAGCATTCTACTGAAATAAAAGCTGTTTGAACGAAACTTTGTGTTTTCTCCTTATTATTGAAATCGCGATATATTGCGAATTCTACATGACCTTTTGGCAGATATGGGGATCGGGCGGGAAAGTGGAGTTGAGGTCAAAGATCAGCCATGTTGTTATTGAATGGCGGAGCAGGCTCGAAGGGCTGTATGGTCTACTCATGTTCTAGTCGGGTTGCAACCTCAACGAGCAATTCTTCAGTAGGAACTTTGTAGCTCATGGCTGTAAAAACAAAATGGCAGCCTTGTAAGGATCACCAGCAGCTTTTACTGGCTGCTGGTGCCTAGCATTGCAACCTCAATCCATGGGGTGCACACAGCATATCATAAGCCACACGGCAGGAACGGCGTAAAAATATTTAAATGAACTGACCTTGCATTATTGTGTCCGGTCATGTCATTTAGGCACAGGTGCATACAGCAGCTCAGAAGCAGCGGTCGCAGTGGCACCATACCAGGACTGTTTTATCTACCTCTATATGTTTCACTGAGGATTACTTATAACAAAATGGAATGTCCCTAGATTTTCCTTCCTCGTTAATTGTTTGTACTTTGAACATCAGTGCTCATTAGTTAAAAGCAGACTGTAATGATGACTGTCATTAATGTTCATTTTTTTTAATTAGTCACACCATGACAAATATTTGAAGCGTTCCTTTTTAATTCATATTTTGATTCATTCCGCAGTTGAGTTTTGCATTAATTACACAATATCGCCACCTGCTGTAATGTACTTAATATTGCCGATTTTTTTTTTACACTCAATCATTCGCAGTAACCTCCTTGTTTGGATAGTTCGCAGCATGCCCTCCAATACCTATTAATTTGTAAGCCTTGATAGTGAGTGTCAGTGGTTTATTCACCACAGAAATATCCTCACCCACACGTCCTCACAGACATATAGGCAGAATTCAGGTAGCGCAGGACTTCTGCCCGCTCTGATTCTGTCCCAGCTGTAACTCATTTCCCAACCCTGGGTGGGGCCTTAATACTGATGCATGGCGGACTACTGGCCATTACCACCGCCAGGAGGGAACCCGAG
Organism: Squalus acanthias; assembly: GCA_030390025.1. Lineage (NCBI taxonomy): Eukaryota > Metazoa > Chordata > Chondrichthyes > Squaliformes > Squalidae > Squalus > Squalus acanthias. The sequence continues at coordinate 46,614,186 of CM059439.1, read as the reverse complement.
GCATCAACTCCGAGGGAAATGTTGGAAGTGCTGCATTAAGACTGCCAACAAGATGGCGGTAGTTCATTCGGTGGAATTAGAGGGAGAGCAGACTGCTACAAGGCCCTCTCTTTTTACGGGGTACCTCAGGGCCGATGCCGCTGCTTCCCAGGCCTACTTCCAACTTTCTCATGGCAGCCCAGGGAAGTGATGGTAACACGGTCGGACATAAGGAGCTGAATCTTGCTGTAAAAATAACGCCGTGTTAATGACGCATGTCGTTATTAATGCGCAAATCTGCCAGCAGGTTCAGGAGATTAAGATGCCCCATTGCCCTCGCTGCACCATTATCATCTCGCACTTCCAGCAAGTTAACGGAACAAAGATCTTCCAGCTGAAGGGTGCAGGAAAAAGTCTAACTAATGGCCTACACCGCAAGATGCCCTGCTTCAGCAAGATCTAGCCGAAGGAAAATCCAGCTGGGACCCAGACCCCACTCCCCCTACTGCGATTTGCACGCATTGGGCGGGGAAGGAGTGCCCGGTAGCGGTCTCGGTGGGAGCAGGAAACTCCCAGTCGGGGTGGTGAGGCGCGGTAGATCTCACGTCTGAATTTGCCGTCATTCTCTGTCACAAACCCGCCCCATTTTGGACATGATCACGGAGAAGAATTTCAGCCTTACATTTACAGCAGGGGCTGCTAGATTTTAATAATGACCCTGGATGATTTTCCTTCCCTGATTGAATTATCGCTCCCATAATGCACCCCAGCTGAGATGAGCGGAGTCAGTACAGACTGGGGATCCAGTGTGAGAGTTTCTTGGTCTGTAAGCCTCAGCTGTTCACTGGGTGAGCAGGGAAAGAAAATCTGGTTCTGGGGCTATAGTCCAAACTCCATCTCTGATTGTTTCTTTCAGTATAATTACAGTCTTTAGTTGTTTATTGATGATTACTTGGGCCATGAAATTATTGTAAAAACAGTTTTCTAATTTGTTGGCACAAACCTCGTCGTTTATTTTTTGTAGTTTGCTGATTGATGGTGAAAATGTTTGAAGCTATCAAAATATACTGTGATTATTTGACTAAAATCTTTCAGGCCTGGGTAGTTTGAAAAGGCTTAAATAATCAACAAAAAACATTAGCTCGTACTCCTTAGAGTTTTTCCCCCCAGAATTTTACCATACATCTCCAAAACAGAAAATTCCTCAAAAATTGTTGTTTTTGAATTTCTCCAAACATTTAAACATTCACTTAAGTATTTTACAGGCACTGTAGTTTAGTGGTTATATTACTGGACTATAAATCCAGAGACCAGGGCTAATAATCCAGAAAACATGGGTTCAAATCCCACCATGGCAGTTTGAGAAATTGAATACAATTTTAAAATTTGGAAATGAAAAGCTAGTATCCGTAAAAGTGATCATGAGCTTTCAGATTGTCATAGAAACCCAACTAGTTCACCAATGTCTTTTAGGGAAGGAAACCTTCCATTCTTACCCGAACCAGCCTATATGTACATCCAGTCCCACACCAACATGATTGACTCCCCTAGCAAACCACTCAGTTGTATCAAACCACTAGAAAGAAAAACAAGAATCAAACTGGACCACTCGGCTACGACCTAGCCATCAAATCAGGACACGACAAAGGCACACCCAGCCCAGGCGACCTTGCAAAGACCTTCTCACTAACAATTGGGGACTGGTGTCAAAGTTGGGAGAGCTGTCCCACAGACTCGTCAAGCAACAGCCTGACATAGTCATACTCACAGAATCATACCTATCAACCAACATCCCAGACTTCTCCATCACCACCCAAGGATGCTAAACAACAAAACCTGCTATAGGCAGTGCTAAGCGATCCCTCAACCAAAGTTCTGCAACTCTGCCACATCCAGTCGTGAATGGTGATGGACAGTTAAACAACTAACGGGAGGAGGAGGCTTCATGAACATTCCCATCCTCAGTGATGTTGGAGCCCAGCATGTGAGTGCAAAAGACAAGGCTGAAGCATTTGCAAAAGACAAGGCTGAAGCATTTGCAATCCTCCTCAGCCAGAAGTGCCAAGCGGATGATATACTTCTCAGCCTCCTCCTGAGGTCCCCACCATCTCAGATGGCAGTCTTCACCCAATTTGGTTCACTCCACATGACATCAGGAAACAGCTGAGAGCAGAAAAGGTTATGGGCCTTTGAGAGGCAGACATTGCTTTGCAGAGACAGAGGTCCATCTTGGCGAGATTGCTGGAATAAATGAATAGGTGTTTTTGAGGAGTCCCTCATCTTCTGCAGTCTGCTCTACCACAGATCAGTAGAAGTGATGAGCCCCCGCCCCACGGGAGTGGCAGGGGGACTATGGGAGTGGTACCTGTTGCTCTCTCAGGATGTCAGCATGTCTGCTCCTTTGCTACCCATCAACCAAAACCTGCCATGATGCCAGGAAGTCAGCTGGGCCAGACTGTCCGGGCAACAGCCGAGAATCAGCAGTCTGCAACTGGTCCCTCACAGGCTCAAACACCCAGAAGTCACCAGTCACAGGGATCTTAACATGAGCAACAGCAGCCTTCAATCAGCTATGCTGAGGCCACAAGGGGTGCAGCTTGTAGGAGAAGTAGACTTAGGAAACATTCTTATAAGAAAGGTACCACAAGAACTTAAGAATTAGGAGCAGGAGTAGGACATACAGCCCTCGAGCCTGCTCTGCCATTCAATAAGATCATGATGTGGAGATGCCGGTGTTGGACTGGGGTGGACAAATGTGAGAAGTCGCACAACACCAGGTTATAGTCCAACAGCTTTATTTGAAATCACAAGCTTTTGGAGCGCTGCTCCTTCATCAGGTGATGAATAAGATCATGGCAGATCTTCGACCTCAACTCCACTTTCCCGCTCGATCCCCACATCCCTTGATTCCCCTAGAGTCCAACCATGGGTTGACACTTTGTGAGAAATGAATAGAAGGCAATTATTGTGTTGGGAATTAAATTCATCACATTTAGCGCTGTAGTCTGCAGAGCGGTTTTACAGCAGCTTCTGAGTCTACATTGTCAGTATGTCATTGATATAGAAGTTGCTGAATGATTTCAATGTCCTCTAATACAGGCTTAAGGAAATTATGAGATGTAAAAAGGACTTTACTTGTCGAGGGGCTTTGTTTTCAGGGCAGGGGATTGAGCAGGTCACTGGAATCACTGAGCAGTTAACTCATTCCTTGCATCTCTTAGTGCAAGGCATTGAGGTGGCCCTCCTTCTGCATCCTCGCGTTCACCCTGGTCTTCATCGTCCGTTGAGGACTGCTGCTGCTCAGCCTCCTCCAAATGCAGCTCTCTCTGTATAGCAAGGTTGTGCATGATGCAGGATACCACTATGATGTGGGAAACTCTTTGTGGGGCATATTGTGGGGAGCCCCCAGACCTGTCCTCTTGAACCTCTGATTTAGTAGCCCTATGGTGTGTTCAATGACTTTGATAACCACTGGCAAAGCATGGCCTCCCGGTCCTCATAGAATCCTAGAAAGTTACAGCATGGAAGGAGGCCATTTCGGCCCATCGTGTCCGTGCCGGCCAACAAAGAGCTATCCAGCCTAATCCCACTTCCCAGCTCTTGGTCCGTAGCCCTGCAGGTTAGAGCATCCCAAGTGCACATCCAAGTACTTTTTAAATGTGGTTAGGGTTCCTGCCTCTACCACCCTTTCAGGCAGTGAGTTCCAGACCCCCACAACCCTCTGGGTGAAGAAATTTCCCCTCAAATCCCCTCTAAACCTTCCACCAATTACTTTAAATCTGTGCCCCCTGGTTTTTGACCCCTCTGCTAAGGGAAATAGGTCCTTTCTATCCACTTTATCTATGCCCTCATAATTTTATACACCTCAAGACCCAGCCTATCCAGTCTTTCCTCATAGCTAAGATTCTCTACTCCCGGCAACATCCTTGTAAATATCCTCTGTACCCTCTCTAGTGCAATCACATCTTTCCTGTAATGTGGTGACCAAAACTGCACGCAGTACTCTAGCTGAGGCCTAACTAGTGTTTTATACAGTTGAAGCATAACCCCCCTGCTCTTGTATTCTATGCCATGGCTAATAAAGGCAAGCATTCCGTATGCCTTCTTAACCACCTTATTTACCTGGCCTGCTACCTTCAGGGATCTGTGGACATGCACTCCAAGGTCCCTTTGTTCCTCTACACTACTCAGTGTCCTACCATTTAATGTATATTACCTTACCTTGTTAGCCCTCCCCAAATGCATTACCTCACACTTCTCCGGATTGAATTCCATTTGCCACTGTTCTGCCCACCTGACCAATTTATTGATATCTTCCTGCAGTCTACAGCTTCCTTCTTCAGTATCAACCACACAGCCGATTTTTGTATCATCTGCAAACTTCTTAATCATACCCCCTATACTCAAGTCTAGATCATTGATATATACCACAAAAAGCAAGGGACCCAGTACTGAGCCCTGCAGAACCCCACTGGAAACAGCCTTCAAGTCACAAAAACACCCATCAACCATTACCCTCTGCTTCCTGTCTTCGAGCCAGTTTTGAATCCAACTTGACACTTTGCCCTGGATCCCATGGGCTTTTAACTTCATGACCAGTCTGCCATGTGGAACCTTATCAAAAGCCTTGCTAAAGTCCATATACACTACATCAAACGCACTACCCTCATCTACCCTCCTTACCTCCTCAAAAAATTAAATCAAGTTTGTCAGACACGACCTTCCTTAACAAATCCGTGCTGACTATCCTTGACTAATCTGTGTCTTTCTAAATGAAGATTTATCCTGTCCTTCAGAATTCTTTCCAATAATTTTCCCACCACCGAGGTTAGGCTGACTGGCCTGTAATTATTCGGTCTATCCTTTTCTCCCTTGTTAAACAAGGGTACCACATTAGCAGTCCTCCGGCACCACACCTGAAGCCAGAGAGGATTGGAAAATGATGGTCAGGGCCTCTGCTATTTCCTCTTTTGCTTCACTTAACAGCCTGGGATACATTTCATCCAGGCCTGGGGATTTATCCACTTTTAAAGCTGCTAAACCCCTTAATACTTCCTCTCTCACTATGTTTATTTCATCTAATATTTCACACTCCTCCCCCCGATAGCAATATCTGCTTCGTCCCTCTCCTTTGTGAAAACAGACGCAAAGTATTCATTAAGAACCCTACCGACGTCTCCCGCCTCCACACACAGATTACCCTCATGATCTCTAATAGGCCCTACCCTTTCTTCAGTTATCCTCTTACACTTAGTATATTTATAAAACATCTTTGGGTTTTCCTTGATTTTACTTGCCAAGAATTTTTCATGCTCTCTCTTTGCTTTCCTAATATCCTTTTTAATTGCACCCCTGCACTTTCTGTACTCCTCTAAAGATTCTGGAGTATTTAGCCCTCGGTATCTGTCATACGCCTCCCTTTTTTTCTTTATCCTACCCTGTATGTCCCTAGACATCCAGGGGGCTCTAGATTTGTTAGTCCCACCTTTTTTCTTTAAGGGCACATATTTGGTCTGAACCCTCCGGATCTCCTCCTTGAATGCCTCCCACTGCTCTGACACTGATTTACCTTCAAGTAGCTGTTTCCAGTCCACTATGGCTAAATCCCCTCTGAACTTAGCAAAATTTGCTTTTCCCCAATTTAGAATTTTTATTCCTGGTCTATCCTTGTCCTTTTCCATAGCTACCTTAAATCTAACAGAATTATGGTCACCAGCACTAAAATGCTCCCCCACTGATACGCCTTCTACCTGCCCAGCTTCATTCCCTAAAACTAAGTCCAGAACCGCCCCCTTCCTTGTTGGGCTTGCTACATACTGGCTAAAAAAGTTCTCCTGGATGCATTTTAGGAATTCTGCACCCTCTATACCCTTCACACTAATTTATCCCAGTTAATATTGGGGTAGTTGAAATCTCCTACTATTACTGCCGTATAGTTTTTGCACTTCTCAGAAATTTGTCTACATATTTGCTCTTCTATCTCCCTCTCACTGTTTGGGGGTCTGTAGTACACTCCCAGCAGTGTGATCGCCCCTTTTTGTTTTTCAATTCGACCCATATGGCCTCGTTTGATGATCCCTCCAACATATCATCCCTCCTCACAGCTGTAATAGTTACTTTAATCAATACCCCCCCTCCCTTTTTACCTCCCTCTCTATCCCGTCTGAAAATCCTGTAACCAAGAAAGTTGAGCTGCCATACCTGCCCCTCTTTCAGCCACGTCTCTGTAATAGCTATAATATCATAATCCCAAGTATCTACCTGTGCCCTCAGCTCATCTGCTTTGTTCGCTATACTCCTTGCATTGAAGTATATACCATTTAGTACAGGCAAACCTCCTTGATGACTACTATCTAGCCTTTGATTCCTCTGTCCTTCCAATTTACTTTCTACGTTTTTGTTTTCCAATTCCAGTTTTTCTTCCCTCCCTATTGACTCTATACTTAGGTTCCCATCCCCCTGTCAAGCAAGTTTAAACCCTCCCCAACAGCACTAGCAAACCCTCCCGCGAGGATATTGGTCCCATTCCCGTTGAGGTGCAACCCGTCTGGCTTGTAGAGGTCCCACCTCCCCAGAAACGGTTCCAATTCCTCAGGAATCTAAATCCCTCCCTCCTACACCATCTCTCCAGCCACGCATTCATCTGCTCTACCTTCCTATTTCTGTACTCACTAGCACGTGGCACTGGTAGTAATCCGGAGATTACTACATTTGAGGTCCTGCTTTTTAAACTCTTTCCTGGCTCCCTAAACTGTGCCTGCAGGACCTCATCCCTCTTTCTACCTATGTCGTTGGTACCGATATGGACCACGACCTCTGGCTGTTCACCCTCCCCCCTCGGAGTGTCCTGCAGCCGTTCAGTGACATCCTTGACCCTGGAACCAGGGAGGCAACATACCATCCTGGAGTCACGTCTGTGGCCGCAGAAACGCCTGTCTGCTCCCCTAACTATTGAATCCCCTATCACTATTGCTCTCCCTCTCCTCTTCCCCCCGCCTGTGCAGCTGAGACTTCCATGGTGCTGTGGACTTGGCTCTGGCTGCACTCCCCAGAGGAGCCATCGCCCTCACCAGTACTCAGCACCGAATACTGGTTGGTGAGCAAGATGGGCTCAGGGGACTCCTGCACTACCTGCCTGGTCCTCCTCTTCTGTCTGACGGTCACCCATTCCCTCTCTGCCTGCACACTCTTAAGCTGCGGGGTGACCACCTCCCGAAACGTGCTACCCACGTAGCTCTCAGCCTCGCGGATGCACCGCAGTGACTGCAGCCGCCGCTCAAGCTCCGTAACCCGGTGCTCGAGCTGCTGTAGCTGGCGACACTTCCCGCACATGTGGTCGTCCAGACCACGGGAGGTGTCCAGGACTTCCCACATGGCACAGGATATGCATTCCACGGGTGTGAGCTGCCCTGCCATACCTCTAATTAACAGACTATTTACTAACCTAGCTGGAATAAACTTAAAAACTTTAAGAAAGCCAAGTATAAACACTTACCAGATACTCACCAAGCAGCTCCCTCTTTTTGAATGTTTAGTTTTTAATCCCGGCTCTTAATTTAAACCAATGCCCAAGATAAAGAGAGAAATACTGACCAACCAATCACTTCCCTGCTTTCCTGTGACGTCACTCCTTGTTTTTGTTGTCAGGTCCGCTGCCTCCGCTCTCGGGCCTCGCTCTGCCGCGCTCTTTATATCCTCAGGCTCCGCTCTCGCTCCCTCTCATGTCCGCTGCCTCCGCTCTCGGGCCTCGCTCTGCCGCGCTCTTTATATCCTCAGGCTCCGCTCTCGCTCCCTCTCATGTCCGCTGCCTCCGCTCTCGGGCCTCGCTCTGCCGCGCTCTTTATATCCTCAGGCTCCGCTCTCGCTCCCTCTCATGTCCGCTGCCTCCGCTCTCGGGCCTCGCTCTGTCGCGCTTTTTATATCCTCAGGCTCCGCTCTCGCTCCCTCTCAGGTCCGCTGCCTCCGCTCTCGGGCCTCGCTCTGCCGCGCTCTTTATATCCTCAGGCTCCGCTCTCGCTCCCTCTCAGGTCCGCTGCCTCCGCTCTCGGGCCTCGCTGTGCCGCGCTCTTTATATCCTCAGGCTCCGCTCTCGCTCCCTCTCAGGTCCGCTGCCTCCGCTCTCGGGCCTCGCTGTGCCGCGCTCTTTATATCCTCAGGCTCCGCTCTCGCTCCCTTTCAGGTCCGCTGCCTCCGCTCTCGGGCCTCGCTCTGCCGCGCTCTTTATATCCTCAGGCTCCGCTCTCGCTCCCTCTCAGGTCCGCTGCCTCCGCTCTCGGGCCTCGCTGTGCCGCGCTCTTTATATCCTCAGGCTCCGCTCTCGCTCCCTTTCAGGTCCGCTGCCTCCGCTCTCGGGCCTCGCTCTGCCGCGCTCTTTATATCCTCAGGCTCCGCTCTCGCTCTCGCTCCCTCTCAGGTCCGCTGCCTCCGCTCTCGGGCCTTGCTCTGCCGCGCTCTTTATATCCTCAGGCTCCGCTCTCGCTCCCTCTCAGGTCCGCTGCCTCCGCTGCAGGCAGCAGTTCCTGTTGCAAGAGGTCGCAGAGGTCTGCAACAGCCTACCAGGAGAAACACGGGAAATTTTTTGGGGAGTCAGCGGGTGCGTTCGGTGGCGGGTCGGGTGGGAAAGAAAATGTTTTTGACAGCAGGAACCGCCGCCATGCGCCTTTCCCAGATGTCGGGTCTGTCAGGGCTGAACAGACCCGATATGTAACGGCGGGGGAGGCAAGTCAGGTCATTGTGACCTTGTTAACAGCCCATTACGAAGTATTTTGAGCTCACCTTTACATTTTATGAGGTCGCCCACGGGGTCCACGCTGCTCGGGGATCACGTCAGGTAAGCAGGTCGGGAGTTGTATGATCATGGAATCATCTCATTACTTGACAGCTGCAAATGTGCTATAAAAGCTCTCATCTCACATCAGTTCACTTTCCAAGCTCAGAAGCTGTTGTTTACTGCATTTGTAAGACAGATTGAGCTTTTTGCGGATTGCAAGTGTTTGGAGTAAACTCTCTGAAGTAAGATATTAAAAATTGGATATAACCAGGGCAATTCGGGCATGACTCATTTGCAGAAAGCCAGGCCTTTAACGAGATTTGTTTCAAGTCACACAACACCTTACAAGCTTTCGGAGTCTATCTCCTTCAACGAGATTTACAGATAGCATTGTATGTAACTTTTACAGCCACCCTCGGATAACGAGATCCCCATAAGGCAAGACAGAAATATTTGTAAAACGAGTAATGTGTTTTTAGACCTAGCATTGTGTGTAACTTTTAAACCTGATTGGATATAAATATGTGTGTTTTCATTAGCTCGGTGGAGTTGTACTCATGTAAGCGACATGAGAGGTTCTCCCCAGGCCTGTAATAAACCGTTGTGACTTCAATTACTTGGTCAGTCTTTCTTCGAACAAGCTAGTTGCGTCGACCTTGTATATCACTGGGTCCGCACTTTGGGAGCTTACATCAATTGGCGACGAGGATGGGATGCGCGATCTGAACAAAACTCTCGGACAGCGATAACCTAAGACGGGTGAGTACGTTTAAATTACCACCTGTAAAATTAGAGGTTAATCGCTGGCGAGACGTTAAGTAAGATTGACGTACAAAAGAACTATAAAAAGAAAGACACCTTTAATTGAAGGCGGTTAACACTGCCGGACTGCGGTACCGGAAAACAAGGGTTTAGAAACCTGATAGGCCCACGAGGTGCGGCTCTTAAGTAGTAGTTAAAACGGGGAGTTTTAACACGGTGGAGGACGAGTCCTTCTGGCCGAAAAATAAACTTAAGTAGGAGTTAAAACGGGGAGTTTTAACACGGTGGAGGACGAGTCCCTCTGGCCGAAAAGTAAACTTAAGTAGGAGTTAAAACGGGGAGTTTTAACACGGTGGAGGACGAGTCCCTCTGGCCGAAAAGTAAACTTAAGTAGGAGTTAAAACGGGGAGTTTTAACACGGTGGAGGACGAGTCCTTCTGGCCGAAAAGTAAACTTAGGTAGGAGTTAAAACGGGGAGTTTTAACACGGTGGAGGACGAGTCCTTCTGGCCGAAAAGTAAACTTAGGTAGTAGTTAAAACGGGTTCTGGTCCATTCCCCTGCATGAGGAATCACAGGAAAAGTTCGCCTTTACAATAGGCGGCAAACAGTATACATGGACACGGGTCCCACAAGGATTCCATAACAGTCCAGCCATTTTTCACCGCCACATGGCCAGAGCTCTTGAAGACCTAGACTTAGAGGGTGAAAATAGTACCCTCTTACAATACGTGGATGACCTCCTAATAGCGTCAGAAACGAAAGTGGGACATAAGGGGGCCCTGGTAAAGGTCTTTTCAACCCTGCGGGAGGCGGGTTTTAAAGCAAACCCAGCCAAAGCCCAGGTAGGAAAATTGGAAGTCACATACCTCGGGTATAGGGTCAGTATGGGAAAAAGGGCTATGCCAGAGGAAAGGAAGGAGGCAATCAGCCAAATGCCAAGGCCCATAAACGTGAGAGGAGTACGACAGGTACTCGGTCTCTTTAACTTTAGCCGGAACTTTATAGAAGGCTTCTCACACATGGCCGCGCCTCTGTATGAATTAACAAAGGGGGGTAGGGCAGCAGGAGAACCCATCGGGTGGACATCCACTCAGGAAGAAGCATTTACCAAACTTAAACAAGCCCTGACCGCCGCCCCCGCGTTAGGATTACCTGATCAAGAGAGACCCTATCACATATTCTGTCACAATCATGATGGACACTATAGCGCCGTAGTAGCCCAGGAGCACGGAGGAAACATGAGATCGGTGGCCTACTATTCCACTAGACGATCCCCCATCGTGGCAGGTATGCCCCGCTGCGTGGCCGCTATAGACTGTGCCAGATGGTCAGTACGGGTCAGTGAACCGATTATAATGACCGGAGATATTGTACTACACACCCAGCACACCCTGGTAGAATTACTTAATACGGGACGACTGAAGTCTGTCTCAAATGCTCGACGAGCAGCCTGGGAGGCGGTACTATTACCCAAAGACAAGTCAATACAGATAGTCAGGGATATGGGGCAGAACCCAGCCTCCATGATGATCATGGAAGGAGAGGACCACCAATGCATGAATGAGGAAGAGCCAGAAAATGACCTAGACAAAATAAAAGAAATACCCTTGGCCGAAGCGGACTTGGAGTTATATGTAGATGGATCCCGAAAATATGTACAGGGAAAGCCGAGGACAGGCTGGGCGGTGGTAAATGGGGAAGGGATGGTGTTACAAGCCGGAACTCTCCCAGGGGATAAATCTGCCCAGGTCGCAGAACTAACAGCCTTAACGGAAGCCCTGAAACTGGCTATGGGAAAAAGGGTTAATGTATATACCGACAGCCGCTACGCCTTCGGAATAGTACATGATTATATGGCCGCATGGAGTAGGAGGGGGTACATCACCTCTGGGGGAGCCCCCATCCAACACCTGGACGTAGTAAAGTCCTTGGTGAATGCCGCGCGCGGACCAACGGAGTTAGCAGTAATAAAGGTTAAAGCGCACACCAAAGGAAAAACTCCACAAGAACAAGGTAACAGAGCGGCAGACCTGGCCGCCAAGGTTATGACGGAGGCGCCCTGTGGCAATGTAACACCGATAGGGGGAGCCCCAGTCCCATTAATACCCCTTGAGTATAATATTGTTAAGTTACATCAAGGCATACCAGAACCTGAGCTGAACATTTGGGAAAAGAAGGGAGTAATGCTATCCAGAGATAAGGTCTGGAGGAAGGAGGGACGGGTCTGTGCACCGGAGTGTATCCAACAGGAACTAATGAGGTTGTATCACGGACAAGCCCATACAGGGGCCAGCCGAATGATAAATAACATAGGCCAATGCTGGTGGTGGCCCGGACTATCAAGCAGTATAAGGAAGTATTGTAAGGATTGCCACATTTGTGCGCAATGTAACACCGGAAAACCAGTAAAGGTAAAATGGGGTAGACAGCCAAGACCCAAGGGACCCTGGGAGAAACTACAAATAGACTTTACAGGACCATTAACCAAAAGCAAAGGAAAAACCTACTGTCTGGTAATAATTGACCAATTCACAAGGTGGGTGGAAGCTTTTGCCACCCGAAACTGTACCGCCAGTACCGTGGCCCGGATCTTGGCAGAAGAAATAATACCCCGGTGGGGAGTCCCATTACAAATAGATTCAGATAATGGAACACACTTTACCGGAAAGGTAATGAAAGAGGCTTGCGCCCTGTTGGGCGTAAAGCAGAAATTTCATATACCTTACCATCCCGAAAGTTCAGGAATGGTGGAACGAATGAATCGGACCTTAAAACGATCTCTCACAAAGGCCATTGTGGAGACGGGGCAGGGATGGGCGGAACTGTTACCCACAATCCTAATGAGACTAAGGGCCACACCAAATAGCACCACCGGACTGACCCCTTTTGAATTAATGACGGGACGGGCAATGGCGCTTCCCGAAGGAGTAGTGACCGGAGGGGAAGATGTGGGACCTTTAAAGGACAGAATCAGAAGGTTCATAAAGCAATTATGTGCGGAACTGCACGGGCTGAGACAGGAGGCTAGAGACCAGCAGATAATCAAGGATCTGGAGAGGGATACCGAGGAACAAAAGAAAGTCATACCTGGGGTGGGAAGTCAGGTAATGTCTAGAATAATTCCAATAAAACCTGGGTTACGGCCCCGGTGGGAAGGACCCTATTTGGTATTAATGACCAGCGACACTTGTGCATGCATAGACCTGCACGGCACTGGAAAGGGAAGATGGAAACACTGGACACAATTAAAATTATACAAAGAAGCTGATGAATAACCCAGAAATCATATTGTACAAGGAAAGCAAGGATTATTTGCATAGGGTCCAAAGGGACAGGACATCCTTGTATTCGCGTTAATATGATCCTGTTGCATTATGATAGTAACATTCTTCGTGGTCTGTATGTTTCAATAGATCTGGGAGACTGGCAAAGTAGTAAGAATGGAATAACTAACTGCTGGTGACGACCAGCCTTGTATTTCCACAGGACAAATTAGAAGAACGACGGAAGAAGGGACGGCTGACAAAAAGGAAGATAATCAAGTATCTGCTTATATATGGCCTATATAACACCGGAAATGATATTTTGGTGATTGGGGGTCAGGATGGTCGGGGACGTTGGGCGCCTCAGTGGTGCAAAGCATAATGATATTCCTCGTGATTGTTATTACAATATACTGTGTATTCTTGCTGCTCAAAGATTAGGTAAAGCCATGATGGTGTAAGACCCGATCTATAGCCCTAAAATTACAAGGGATGAATTGGACATGGTAATTAATAACCAGGCCGGCCAACCGTAAGACGGGAGTGGCAGAAACAGGATTGGTGAGTGATGACAGTCTCGAAAGGACACGTCACGCACCCACCGAGGGAATGGAGGACGAGCTCGAACCAGAAGCTCGAACCAGAAGCCCAAACCATTGATGCAGGGCTCTTGGGCCCCGGGGATGGCAACATAGAACCAAGACAAGAAAATAATAAGTCCACATATACCGCGTGGGGTGAAACCGGCTTATAAATTGGTTTATGTCATACCCATGTATAACCTAGACTGGTAGAAGGCCAGAGAGTGCACGCTCAGGCAGACACCAGGCAATAGGAATACATGTTGACCTGTATTGGAACAGTTGTCCAATAGGTCAAAAGGGGGGAATTGAAGTAAGATATTAAAAATTGGATATAACCAGGGCAATTCGGGCATGACTCATTTGCAGAAAGCCAGGCCTTTAACGAGATTTGTTTCAAGTCACACAACACCTTACAAGCTTTCGGAGTCTATCTCCTTCAACGAGATTTACAGATAGCATTGTATGTAACTTTTACAGCCACCCTCGGATAACGAGATCCCCATAAGGCAAGACAGAAATATTTGTAAAACGAGTAATGTGTTTTTAGACCTAGCATTGTGTGTAACTTTTAAACCTGATTGGATATAAATATGTGTGTTTTCATTAGCTCGGTGGAGTTGTACTCATGTAAGCGACATGAGAGGTTCTCCCCAGGCCTGTAATAAACCGTTGTGACTTCAATTACTTGGTCAGTCTTTCTTCGAACAAGCTAGTTGCGTCGACCTTGTATATCACTGGGTCCGCACTTTGGGAGCTTACATCACTCTCTATCTAGTGTCACCTCATTGGAACAACCTCTCTCACCATTGGCAGATTGCTTTTGTCATCTCAAGTTCACCTGCCATCTATTACATCAGCATTGGTGCCCTTGAAACTCTCACCTTGGCCCTCAGAATCCCACCACGATCAGCCCCAACACCAGTAGCACCAACAACAACACCAACCTTCTCCGCAATCAACTGATGCTGCACAGGACACAGGGCATCAGCACCCAACCACATTGCTGCCCGGGACACCAGGGATGGCCTCACCATGGCCAGATTTACTTCACTTGGTGCTGCACACCCTGGCTGCCACATGATGCCCCAGGTTGGCACCACCCCACACCAACTCCATAAAGCATCCCTACAATGCCCAAGCCATTCCTTTCACACCCAGCACCATTGCGGGGGGTACCGTTATGTCTCACCATTCACTGCAACTCACGAAGCCATTTCCAAATGTTCACACAAATCTGTTCAAGAACACAAAGTGTTGAAAATAAAGATTTCAATGTTTGACAGGACATTAACAGAAACTTCACATGAACATTGGCTAAAACACACAAGTGCCTGCCCTTGTATGTTTTTAGTTGGTATGATTGGACTAGGATGAGGGTGAGTGTGAGGGGTGGCTAGTGAGATGGGGAAGTGATAATGTAGATAGAGAGGGATGGGTGGAGGTGCAAGGTAAGTTGGTGTGAATAAGGATGTGCAGGAGTAGGGAAGGGAAGACAGAGTGATGGGGATGTGATGAGTGGCACAGCAGGATGAGGTTGAGTGTGGCTTTGCGGTAACGTTTCGTGATCTACTGAAATCATTGAAAGGTTTGCGCCACTACAGCCTGGTCCTCCTGACGACATCCCTGCTTGTGTCCTCCTGTGCAGTGTGCAACCAGACTGCGTTGATTTCCTGGGGAGGTCTCTTCCGCCCTTGGAAGGGAAGAGGACCTCCCTGTGTGCTGTGACTCCCTCCATAAGCACATGGAGGGAGTGATGGGAGAGCCTGGGTGCAGCCCTGCACCCTTGTGCAGTCATTGTCAGTGTTTGCAGCACCTCAATGCTGTAGAACACTGACAGCACAAATGTCAAAATAAAATTTGCGCATGGTCTCTTTAAGGAAACCGACTGATGACGCGTCATTGAAAGACGTCATCAGACCCGCTTCCTTCAATTGGCCGGCAAACACGCTGGGCAAGCTTAACAAGCCCAATCAGGGGAAAATCATTTTGGCCAGCGGGCTGGAGCCAGCAGCAAGGCCGGGACACGCCACCAACATCGCCCGCCACGGACCCGCCGAGGTTGGTAAAATCTAGCCCATAGACTCCTGATGCAGTGCTCCAGATAGACCAAGGAAAATGACTCCTGGCGTGTACACCCTGTGTGCTGGGTTTGGCCTCCTACGAACAGTCCCCCTCACCTGCTGTCTTCTAATAGGCCCAGCTCCTGCTGGTGCTGGTTCCTGAGGCTGCTGATACGGTTCCTCTTCCTCCACTTGTTGCTCCATCCAAATGAAATTGGCCATAATAGCATCCAGGATAAGTAGATCGAGCTTCCTGAGGGTAATAAAGCAAAAAAAGTGATTTGGAGCTCTCTTGGCAATCCCAACCTTCCACCATCTACAAAGCACAAGTAGGGAGTGTGATGGAATACTCTCCACTTGCCTGGATGAGTGCAGCTCCAACAACACTCAAGAAACTCTACACCATCCAGGAAAAAGCAGCCTGCTTAATTGGCACCCCATCCACCACCTTAAACATTCACTCCCTCCACCACCGGCGTACCGTGGCTGCAGTGTGTACCATCTACAAGATGCACTGCAGCAACTTGCCAAGGCTTCTTCGGCAGCACCTCCCAAACCCGCAACCTCTTCCACCTAGAAGGACAAGGGCAGCAGGCGCATGGGAACACCATCACCTCCAAGTTCCCCTCCAAGTCACACACCATCTTGACTTAGAAGTATGTCGCCGATCCTTCATCGTCGCTGGGTCAAAATCCTGGAACTCCCTACCTAACAGCACTGTGGGAGTACCTTCACCACACGGACTGCAGCGGTTCAAGAAGGCGGCTCACCACCACCTTCTCAAGGGCAACTAGGAATGGGCAATAAATGCTGGCATTGCCAGCAATGCCCTGATCCCATAAACAAATTTAAAAAAAAACAGCACAAGGGCAGACAGATTCTCTTTTCCACTTACCTGCAGGGAGTGCCCCTTTAAATACTACTTCAGTGGCTTTGACAGACCAATCCTTCTAGTTTTTGCTGGCAGCTTGGGCACTGGGCGGGACTTTCATGTTAAAATGACGTTGGGCACCTAATTGCATCTGGGGCACCTCAGAAAACTGTGGGGTTCAGATGTGGCGGGCAGAAGTGCAGCGGTAAGTACTCTACCACAAATTTAACCACCCTGTTCCTGTTGGGCACGGAAAGTTAAAATCAGCATTTTTGGCTCTCAGCTTATAGAGAAAAGTTGGACAAATTAGTAACTTCTTTCCCTCTGCCTAGTGCCTCTCCATAGCTGTACAGTTGAGACCAGCAGATCAGCAATGTGGGGGATTGCAGATGGAAGCCTACAATTGATTGTTGCTTGTTGATGCTCCGGCCGTAATGATCACCAGAACCGCCATAGGAATCATTTTGTTTTCAGCGTATAGTTGCAGTCACTTTGTGTCTTTTTTTCTACTGTTGCTGATGCTAAGCAGTTAATTCTTCATCTGTAAACTGTGGCCAGTGGAAATGGCACTGGGATCTCTTCAGGCAGTCCTGGACAGTTGTAGTACTGCTAATGCAAAATGGCACTTTTCCAAATCAATTATGTTTTGTACTGCATATCTACTCCTCATGGTGAAGGCTGATTGTGTATAAAATATCCTGAGAAATCAATTTTCCATTTAACAGAATTGTACTGCATCAACAGAACAGAAAGCTATTTAGGAGAAAACATGTTATAATATAAAATGAGCTCCAATCCACCCCCATACTTCAATATAATTAATACTTAGAGATTACAACGAATGAAACATTAATGCTTTTGCTTTTCTCCATAGCACATAATTTGTGTGGATGATACACTGCTAACAATGATATTGTTTTATTGATGCTAACGTAACATAGGGGTCATTTTAACCCCCATCCCTCCACGACAGGCAGGAGAGCATATGGGGGGTTTAAATTGGTAAAAATGTGAAAGCTTACCCCAATCCGGCATGAACGCGCCTGCTTCAGTCATCTTTTGTTTCTTAACTTGTCCCATTACCATCTCCTTTTGCCTCACTCCATTATCCCTTTTGTCTTTTAATCTGGACTTCGGCCGAGTAAACCACTCTGGAGAGGCGGGTCAGTAATTATAATATGTAAATGAGGCTACGTGCCTCAGATTCTGGGAGACATTTAAATTTAACGGCTGCGGGCTGGGTTTCCCAGGGATCGGTCTCTTCATCCTGGCTGCCACGCTCCGAGTCCTCACCGACCCATGATCTTCTTGATTGCCGGGGACTGTCCCCAGCGATCCCCAGCTGCTGCCACGTGCCGCTGGCTTTCCCGCCCAGCAGTTGGCCAGCCTCTCAATCTGGCCAGCTGCCGGGCAGGAAGCGGAGTAAAATATATTCTAATGAGGTCCTGCCGTTAAATTTGACAGGACCTCCGCGTTCCCGGCAGTTCCAGGTTTCCCGGCCGCTGACACGCTCCCTCCCCGCCTGTCACATATTAATCTGTGGTTGCCTTGACAGTAGCCCTGTTCAGTGTATCACCCCCCCCCTCTCCCTTTTCTGCGTAACATGTAACTCTAGATCCCATAAAAACAGTGGCTTACTTTCAGAGCAGTTGCAACTCCACAAGATTTCTTTTTTTTCATTTTTTTTCTCTCTCTCACATGGCAGCTGTCGATCATCCTGCCATTGCCATTTACACTTCATCTAGTCATCTTTTGTTTCTTAACTTGTCCCATTACCATCTCCTTTTGCCTCACTCCATTATCCCTTTTGTCTTTTAATCTCTCCTGCCTTCCATCCTATCACAGACCTTCCCTTTTGTTCTTTCCTCCCCTCCCCTCCCCCCTCTCCCTGCCCCTACACTTGCTTAAAAACTTGTTCCATCTCCAACTTTTTCCAGTTCTGACGAAGGGTCATCGACCTGAAACGTTAACTCTGTTTCTCTCTCCACAGATGCTGCCTGACCTGCTGAGTGTTTCCAGCATTTTCTGTTTTTATTCCACAAGATTAAGTGTCGAGCACAGTTTTTCTATCAATTACCCCCACAAAGTTTTTCACCCTTGAATTCAGTGTGGCTTTGCCTTTGGAGTGGGTTGGGGGATAAGAGAAGTTAATAATGTAACTGTTACAAATGTAATTATAGTCATAATATCTGAAAAGAAATCCTCAGTGGAAATCCAAAGCAATATTTGTAAACAAGTTGGATCGGTAAGTAGACATTCTCCTGTAATTCAGTAATCCACATCAATGACCTGCGATACTAACTATCCAACCTGATCCACTCCTCTACTGATGATTTCAGTGTACAGGCATCAAACTCCTTCATATTGCACACCCTCAATGTCCATAGACTTTATTACTCTTGCAATAGAATGCAGTAGAGTTATGAGGAAAGACTTGAGAGTCTTGGGGGGAAAAATTCAGTTGGTTGCGCCTCCCGTTAGCGCCTTAAGAGGGCGCTAATGGGGCGCAAAGCATCTAGCGCCCGGGCGCGGCAATGTTTGCGCCGCTCGCAAAATTAACTGGACATTTTGCAGCAGCGCTAAACACTCGCACCACGATCTCCTGCGCCGGCAGATCGTGACGTCAGTCGAGTGTGCAACGCCCCGCTATCGGCCCCGGAGCGGATATTGAGTGGCGCCCCCTGCCTTACCGCCTGCCGCTAGCAATGACAGGTTGAGGGGAGCATTTTGCAGTCAGGAAGGGGCTGGGGGAGCGCTATTTAAAGGCGACCACTTCCTGCCTTTTATTGTTGGTGACAGTTTTGAACCACGCATTCTGAGAGAGAGAGGGAGAGAGACTTCTGGAGAGATTCAACGCTGTGTGAAGGAGTTTTGGGTACTAAGCAGCACTTTGCAGGTTCATTTTGATTTGCCCTTCCTTGTATCGATTTAGAAGAGACTGTGGGGGCTGCACTCTGAGCTCTTTCCCTGGTACTCTCCATTGTTCTTTCCAGCAGATTTGATGTGCAGGTCTCTCCAGGCCGAGATTCAAGGCTGCAATGAGCAGGATGTGGATGGAAAGCAAGATCAACCCTCCCCTTTAAGAGCTGGCCCGCGCCATTGTGTGTGTGTTCCATTGCTGACTGACATCACATGAGCTTCGCCAGCGCTCTGAGGTAGCGCCTCGCTCCTCGGCCTTTGCGCCTTAAGACAGGTGTGAAGCGCCTGATTTAGCGCTCCAATCACCTCCAGGGGCGATAAAAGTCAAGTTTGCAGTTGGTGGTGATAATTAGCGCCAGGCGCTAATCTTTGCGCACGGCCGATAATTGCGCCTCAAATGGGGCGATACTGAATTTCTCCCCCTTGGACTTTTTAGCCTGCAAAGGAGGCATCTGAGAAGTGAGGTATGTAAGAGTAAATGGTATGGAAAAGGTTAATCCAGACAACTACTTTAAATTTAAACAGTGGGAGTAGGACGAGGGGATATAGATTCAAACTAGTAAAAGATTACTTTAGGATTGATATCAGGAGGTTCTTCTTCATGCAGAGACTGATCAAGACCCTGAATGGGCATAGTGGTGGGGCCAAAAACCCTGAAACTATTTAATAAACGATTTGATGCAGCAATGGGATTGTTCTGGATGGATAAATTAAGATGGGCCGAATGGTCTTCCTCATCCGTAAGGATTGTGTGAGAGAGGTTAGGAGAAATTTACTTAAGCAGAGGGTTGTTGGAACACGGAATGTTTTGGCACAGGGAGTGGTTGAGGGAGAAACCATTGCATTCTTTGAGGGAAAAATTGATAATTATTTGAAGCAGAGGAAGGTACAGGCCAATGATGAGAGAGCTAGGCAGTGGGATTAGATTTGGCTTCTTCTAGTAAAGAGCCAGCACAGACACAATGGGCTGGATTTTGCCGTTGGGGGCGGGTCAGGTGATTCCCGCTCCTACCTCCGATGTCAGGCGGGATAATTTAACGATTTTGCCCTAATTGGGCACTTGATTCCCAGCGTGTGGGAACCTCTGGCCCAATGAGTCTTTTGGTCCTGAAACTCGCCTCTGATGACGTCATTTATGCAGCTGCATTTAAGGCCTGCAAGCAGCCTTGGTTCATTTTCTGCCTTACAACTTTTATGTGGGATTGTTCTGAGGGATTTGTGGTGCAGAGATGGCAACCTCAAGGTCCAAGGCCGCACCCCGCTTTGATGAGGACTCCCTCCATGCTCTGGTGGAGGGAGCCAGAACTTAGAAAGAGGTATTGTATCCTTCCTCTGGGAGGAAAAAACCTCCCCAGCAGACTAAAGCTGTGTGGCTGCAAGTGGCACAGGAGGTCAGTGCCACATCAATATGCAGCAGAACCTGGCTGCAGTGCAGAAAGAGGTTCAATGACCTTCTCCGCACAGGAAAAGTGAGTATGACATCACCATGACCCTCAATCTGCTCCCCATCACCTCTCATGACCAGCACTCTGCATTTTCAACCTCCTCCTCCACATTCCACTTTACCCTTACATCACTTGCACCCTTAACCATTCCCTCTCTCTCTATGTACACGTTTACTTAACTATTCGACTATGCTGCCCTCACACTCCCTATCACTGTTATGCTATGACAACAACTTACAATACACAGGGAGGGCCCTTGGTCTTGGGACCTCACTCCATCTTTGTATCCTTCTAAGCATCTATGCTATGGATTCTCTACACTCACTCCCTCCATCATTCTCACTCAAACTCCACTTGTGTCCCTCATCGCAGGAAGAGAGAGCCCACAATAAGAGGGAAAGTGTGAAGACAGGAGGAGGGCTACCCTCAATAGCCCAGCTCACCAGCGCTGAGGAGGCGGCCCTCGTGATCTGTGGGAGCGAGGAGGATATGCAAGTGGGGGACGGACAGACGGGCGCATCAGAGCAAGCTGGTGACAGAATAGTTTTGCATCTCTCATTGACATTGCAGGAGTGACTGATATGGCTTCTGATGCTCTAACAGATTGACTTATGATCATCTGCACAATTCCATGTGCATGCAACGTTTATATTACATGTCTAACTCTTTCCTTTACTCCCCCACAGGACCATCGACAGCCCCCCTCCCCACTGTCCAGGAGGAACAGCCTGAGCCAGAAGACTCCACAGAGGAAGCTGCAACCTCTGAGGGCGCAGTGTCACCAGAATTAAGTGCACCCAGCACCGACACTCACACTTCGATGGGACCTTCGGGACATAGAGTAGTGTTGTCACCTGGTGTATCACAGCTCACAAGTGAGCATCAGCAGATGGTGGAGACAGGGACAGCAGTGGAGAGTCCTCGTCGGAGGCCGCAGGGCGCTCCCAGCTCGGCTCAGCTGCATGTGGACCCTGTGCCTCTGGGGCCATCCAGAAGGAGAGCGGTGATGGAACTCCAGGAACAGGTGCAGGAGTCTCTGGCAGGTTGTGTCTCCAGGGTCACTGCGAGTGTGGAGAGGATGGAGGAGTCCATCGCTAACACGAGCAGAGCCTTTGTGGAGGCATTGGCGCTTGAACGCATCACCACGGAAAGGATGGCAACCTCCGTGGAAAGGATGGCTACCGTCGTGGAAGGATGGCTACGTAGAGGAGAGGATGGCTACGTAGAGAAGAGGATGGCTACGGCCTTGGAGGAGCTAAGCCGCCAGGGTCTTGAAAACCTGGTCATTATTCAGAATAGACTGACATCTCTGGAGGAGCAATGGGCAGCTATTGAGCAGAGAAACCAGAGCTTCATGGAAGTCCTCTGGAGTAGGACTGCCAGTGCAGAAACGGGTCTCATGGCCCCCCTGAAGTGCAGCAAGGTGCTGTCAAGCCACTTGCTAGCTCTGAAGTGGGGCTGACCCATGAGAGAGATGTTGGTGGCAGACAACAAGGAAGTGGGGGCTCCTCTCCAAGCGCTCACACGACCATGCCACTGCAGAGCCCTCGGTCAGAGCCCCACCAGAGTCCTCACCCAACTGAGATGGGCGTCTCAGCCCCTGCACAGCCGCAGGAGCAGCATACTGTTGACGAGCCCTCACAGGCTCGCAATCCCAGAGGACGCCCGCCAAAGGTGTTGAGGCAGGAGCAGCATGAAAGTGAGCATGGGGCCTCCACATCTGCTGAAGCCACAGGGGAAGCACCACGTAGGAGCACGCGTAAGAGGAAGATAAAGCACAAGTAGTCACAAGGGTAGTCACTTGGGTGTTCTGTTGTGTTTAATTGTGAAATGCCATCCTTGACTGAATGTT
Organism: Squalus acanthias; assembly: GCA_030390025.1. NCBI lineage: Eukaryota > Metazoa > Chordata > Chondrichthyes > Squaliformes > Squalidae > Squalus > Squalus acanthias. Next base: position 46,591,680 of record CM059439.1, on the reverse strand, counting down.
ATAAAATGAATTGATGGCAAACTGTTGAAGTTGTGGGCTGTGTCATTTCGCAAATGGGACTTCCACATTGAGGGCTCAGGGCGACTTGGAATTGTCAGTATGGTGGTCAGAGTGATAGGAAGCCGCAGGTTCTTGTCCATTGTCGATGGTGTGGTAAGAAGGTGCGAGCCAAATGTGTATGATTGGGCAGCCTAAGCAAATCTGGCCAAGATGAGTGCATCCCTTGCATCCCGGGCAGCAATGTTCTCGTGTGCTGCTGCTGCTGGTTAATGCACCTCTGCAAGGTTTTCGTTCTCGCTCTCCTCCTCATCCTCATCCTCCTCCTCATCCTCATCTGAGGAGGCTATGCGATGAGCCACTTGTACCTCAGGCAGCTGCAAGCCATGATGCTGTGCCATGTTGTGAAGTGCACAGCAGACCACGACAATTCTGGAGACCCCGGCTGCTGAGTACTGCAGGGCTCCACCTGATCTATCAAGGCATCTGAATCGCATCTTCAGCAAGCCGATGGTTTGCTCGATAATGGATCTGGTGGAAATGTGGCTGGAGTTGTAGCGCTCCTCAGCTTCGTTGGATGGCCTCCTGAACGGCGCCATTAGCTCCAAGTAGCCATCCGTAAAGTTGGTTTGGCGGACTGAAGAGCGGAGGCACACTAGACTGCCGCAGGATGAAGGAGTCATGGCAACTACCAGGGTACTTGGCGCAAACATGCAAAATTTCCTTCTTGTGGTTACACACCAGCTGCACGTTGAGGGAGTGGAAGTTGACAAAAAGACCTGGATTGTGATGGGGTGCCTTAAGGGCCACATGTGTGCAGTCAATGACGCCCTGCACCCTTGGAAAGCCTGCCATATTAGCAAATCCAACCGCACGCGCAGTTAGACTTGCTTGATCCTTGGAGAAGTTGATGTAATTATGCGCGTTGGCAAAGAGGGCATCGGTTACCTGCGTGATGCAAGTGTGTGCGGCCGTCTGGGAGATGCTGCTGATGTCTGCTGGTGATCCCTGGAACGAGCCTGAAGCAAAAAAGTTGTGTGCGGTGGTGACTTTTACGGCCACTGGTAAGGGGTGCCCACCCGCTCCTCTGGGCTCCAGGTCTTGCTTCAGCATTGCGCAGATTTCACCCACTACCTCTCGCGAAAGTCTGAGCCTCCTTTGGCACTGCTGCTCAGTCATGTTGAGGTAGCTCATCCTCTGTCTGTAAACCCTGTTGGGGCTATCTCCTGCGGCGATGTCCTTCCCTGCGCTGGCACCTTCTGGCCTGTGCAGCTACAGGTGGGTGAGCAGCAGCTTGGCGCTCCTGTTGTTGCTGCTGCTGTTGGTGCTGCTGTTGTTCCGGGTTCTGCTGCTGCTGCGGCTGCTCTTCGTCCGAATCTGAGGTCCAGGAGGAAAGGAAATAAATGGTTCCCTTGCTGTAGGTATACACCTCAGTTGAGGAAGCGCTCAGTCAAGGTGGGGAGAGGGTTTTCCCAGGAGGTCACAGTGGAGATGGATCTCAGCTTCAACACTTGCAAAATCAGTAGACCTGCAAAATGTTCTCCAAGACCTGAGAAAAGAAAGTTCTGCCACCTGCAAATGATCATTGTGGAAAACTCTGTTTTTATGGTGGAGCTGCAGCTGTAAGTAAGCCAACCACTTCTGAACCCGACAGGATTAGCTGGCGTGTTCCAGGGGAGACGTGCAGCTCGCGGGAAAAGTGGTAAACTCTGAAAGGCCTCTCAAAATGGGATTATAGAGGTACTTAAGTGGTAGTTAAGTGCCTTAAGGGCCTATCCCGCCACTTGGAGACAGGACCGAAAGGGAGTCTGCAAGCCCGCATTTGGGAAAGTTGCGCAGAGGCGGGTTGAAGGCGGGATTGGAGCCCTGCCGCCATTTTTTGCAACTTTCCCACCTGACCCGCCTTCGAACCCGCCTCCTCGGGCCTGGCAAAATCCAGCCCAATGAATCAAATGAGGGATAAATATTGGCCAGGACACCGTGGATAACTCCCCTGCTCTTCTTCGAAATAGTACTATGGGATCTTTTACGTCCACCTGAGAGAGCAGGTTTAACGTCTCATCTGAAAAATGGCACCTCCAACAATGCAGCACTCCGTCAGTACTGCACTCAGTGTCAGCCTAGATTTTTGTGCTCAAGTCTCTGAAGTGGGACTTCAACCCACAGCCTTCTGACTCAGAGGCGAGAGTGCTACCAACTGAGCCACTGGCTGACACACAGTTAGTGAACCAGTTGTTCGACACCATCCAGGACAAAGCAGCCAGTTTGATTGGCACCCCATCCACCACCTTAAACATTCACTCCCTCCACCACCGGCGTACCGTGGTTGCAGTGTGTACCATCTACAAGATTCACTGCAGCAACTCGCCAAAGCTTCTTCAGCAGCAGGCGCATGGGAACACCACCACCTCCAAGTTCCCCTCCAAGTTACACACCATCCTGACTTAGAAGTATATCACCGATCCTTCATCGTCGCTGGGTCAAAATCCTGGAACTCTCTACCTAACAGCACTGTGGGAGTACCTTCACCACACGGACTGCAGCGGTTCAAGAAGGCGGCTCACCACCACCTTCTCGAGGGCAACTAGGGATGGGCAATAAATGCTGGCCATGCCAGCGACGCCCTGATCCCATAAGCGAATTTTTTAAAAAGTTGGGTTTTTATGACAATCCGACAGCTTCATGGTCACTTTTATTGCTAGCAGCATTTTATTACCAGATTGTTTTTAAAAAAAATTCAAATTCTGAAATTGCTATGATGGGATTTGAACTCCTGTTTCCAAGATTATTAGTCCAGGCCACTTCATTACTAGTCCAATAAGATAACCACTACGCTACTGTACCCAGTGCCTCTGCGATACTTTCACCCGTGGAAAATTAAATCTACAGCAGATGCTGCCATGAGAGGAAGGCCGCCTCAGTCCTTTCACCTTTTTGTAGAGCATGAATAGCCAACCACCTCCTGCAATCCTGCTCCTCAGGACTCACCTAAGAGAAGCATTAGAATATGTGAAAGAAAGTCATGTGTATGCGTCTGGAATTTTATGATTACACTCCCAGGTCCTACTAATGCGCTAGCAGATACAGGGCAGTGGGAGTCAACTTCTGTAAAAAAAATAAAGCATGCAATCAAACTGCTTATGGGAGTGACTGACACCACTGAACCCAAGTAGATACCTGTGGCAGACCTGAATTTATAACACCGCCCTGAACCAGTCTTCTTTTAAATGCATTGTAGTATTTAAATGAAACTATGGCTAATTTCGGCAAGACCACATTAGGCTGGTCTAAAAGGCCAAATGGAAGATCGCAGTCAGTGGTACAGATCCAGCTGTAATGGATCTGAAACAGGTTTTCCAATTCCCCGGTGCCTCGTCTTCTCCCGTGCCACTGGCCATAGTGACCAAAAAATCTTATCTTCATATAATATTCTGGGGAAGGAGTTATTATGATGTGGAATGCATGACCTGAAAGGGTGGTGGAAGCAGATTCAAAAGGGAATTGGATATATATTTGAAACAGAAAAGTTTGCAGGGCTATGGGGAAAGAGCAAGGGAGTGGGACGAATTGGATAGCCCTTTCAAAGGGCCGGCACAGCCACGATGGGCCAAATGGCCTCCTTCTGTGCTGTATGATTCCATCATTCTAAGAGGGAATCTACAAGTGCTCACATACTTTACTGATTTGCTTGCTGACTGGAAAAAGAAATGTGAGATTACACCAAACCTATGACAAAAGTAGGAAGAGGGATGGGATGAGGTCCTGCAGGCAGAGTTTAGGGAGCTAGGAAAGAGGTTAAAAAGCAGGACCTCAAAGGTAGTAATCTCCGGATTACTACCAGTGCCACGTGCTAGTGAGTACAGAAATAGGAAGATAGAGCAGATGAATGCGTGGCTGGAGAGATGGTGTAGGAGGGAGGCCTTTAGATTCCTGAGGAATTGGAACTGTTTCCGGGAGAGGTGGGACTTCTACAAGCCAAACGGGTTGCACCTCAAGGATAGTCAGCACGGATTTGTTAAGGGAAGATCGTGTCTGACAAACTTGATTGAATTTTTTGAGGAGGTAACGAGGGTAGATGAGGGTAGTGCGTTTGATGTAGTGTATATGGACTTTAGCAGACTGGTCACGAAGTTAAAAGCCCATGGGATCCAGGGCAAAGTGTCAAGTTGGATTCAAAACTGGCTCGGAGGCAGGAAGCCAAGGGTAATGGTTGATGGGTGTTTTTGTGACTGGAAGGCTGTTTCCAGTGGGGTTCCGCAGGGCTCAGTACTAGGTCCCTTGCTTTTTGTGGTATATATCAATGATCTAGACTTGAATATAGGGGGTATAATTAAGAAGTTTGCAGATGATACTAAAATCGGCTGTGTGGTTGATACTGAAGAAGGAAGCTGTAGACTGCAGGAAGATATCAATAAATTGGTCAGGTGGGCAGAACAGTGGCAAATGGAATTCAATCCAGAGAAGTGTGAGGTAATGCATTTGGGGAGGGCTAACAAGGAAAGGGAATACACATTAAATGGTAGGACACTGAGTAGTGTAGAGGAACAAAGGGACCTTGGAGTGCATGTCCACAGATCCCTGAAGGTAGCAGGCCAGGTAGATAAGGTGGTTAAGAAGGCATACGGAATGCTTGCCTTTATTAGCCGTGGCATAGAACTGTTGGACTATAACCTGGTGGACTATAACCTGGTGTTGTGCGACCTCTCAATTTTGTCCACCCCAGTCCAACACCGGCATCTCCGCATCATAGAATACAAGAGCAGGGGGGTTATGCTTCAACTGTATAAAACACCAGTTAGGCCTCAGCTAGAGTACTGCGTGCAGTTCTGGCCACCACATTACAGGAAAGATGTGATTGCACTAGAGAGGGTACAGAGATATTTACAAGGATGTTGCCGGGAGTAGAGAATCTTAGCTATGAGGAAAGACTGGATAGGCTGGGTCTGTTTTCCTTGGAACAGAGGAGGCTGAGGAGAGACCTTATTGAGGTGTATAAGATTATGAGGGGCATAGATAAAGTGGATAGAAAGGACCTGTTTCCCCTAGCAGAGGGGTCAAAAACCAGGGGGCACAGATTTAAAGTAATTGGTGGAAGGTTTAGAGGGGATTTGAGGGGAAATGTCTTCACCCAGAGGGTTGTGGGGGTCTGGAACTCACTGCCTGAAAGGGTGGTAGAGGCAGGAACCCTAACCACATTTAAAAAGTACTTGGATGTGCACTTGGGATGCTCTAACCTGCAGGGCTATGGACCAAGAGCTGGGAAGTGGGATTAGGCTGAATAGCTCTTTGTTGGCCGGCGCGGACACGATGGGCTGAAATTGCCTCCTTCCGTGCTGTAACTTTCTATGATTCTATGAAAAGTGTCAGTTTGTAATTTTTAAAAATAATTTGCAGATAGTTTTGCTCAATAGAATTTAAAAGATTTGAGTGCTAATTTTATGAGTTTTCACTTCTGGTACAAAGCCTCATCCACCATAAAAGTAAAATGAATGGACAGAAAATTGTTGGGGGCAGGCACCCAAATTCCTGATATGTGCTCCCAGTTGGCAAGGCTCTGTGCTGGGAGCACAAATTTATAAAATTAGCTCTTTGGTCTCAAAGACATTTTCACAGCAGAGCTGCTCTCTAGAGGCCAACTGACTGCTGAAAAGCGGATTAAATGCCAGATAAACGCCTTATTCCCATTGAGCTTCTGACTTTGAAGAGCTCAGTTTACTTTCCCTGTTCAGGAACTAGAAAAGCATTTTACCTATGCAGCAGAATAAGGAATTAATATTTTTTAAATTGTATGGAAGTACAGAAATAACCCTTCAGATTTGTCATTCATTAAAAAAAATAAGAAAATATTAAGAGTTCCAGTCTTATCTGTTTTAAAGAATGTTGCCCAAATTATGATGAACTGTATAGATTAACCACAGACAACAATACATTCTTTGAGAATAAGCCTTGTTAAATTTGATGGTATACTGTCCTATTTAATGGGCTGCTATGTACTGCGGGTATCATTTTTGCTTGTTTTCACTTTCCCCAGACAAGTTATTGAGATTGCATGAGCTGAAGTAGAAGTAAATGACATTTTGATCTTTTCAAAGCAATGGCATCTTTGTTCCAGCATTGGCATTAGCAGGACTGCTTTGAAATAGTATACAACAAAGGCACAGTCATTGTGAATGGCTTCTGTTTGTACCAGTCTCTCTTTTTGTCATTAAGCGTTTTTGAAGTTTTATTTTCTTCCCAGAGTTTAACCTTGGATTATCGCCAGTCAGTCAAACAAATTGACATCTGAAATTTTTATGGTTTTATGTTTTTTTCCTTTTCAGGATAAGTAACAGCAGCAAGTTATAAATGAAATATCGAGCTATTTAAAAGCTCAGTGAAAAGAAAGGGGCTCTTACACAGTGATTGGACTGTAATAGAGACACACATTAATCTGTTCTTACACAGACTTTAACTCTTTTATTCCTAAGAATTTCAGGAATTTTTTTTTTTTAAAACAATAAAAATCACTTTGGTCCATTTGATCCTAATTCTTAAGGAATGGGTTAAACATTCCTGGGAAATATCTCTTGAGGCCCAGCTCCCCTTTAGTCATTGTAATCCATGTATGAAAAGTGCTGAAATAGCCTGTGATAACAGAAAATGTATGTGTTCCCTGATCAGGATCAGATTCTTCCTGTATATAATTCCCTATGCACTCCTCCCATATTTTATTTGTAATTTTCTGATATAACTCCATGCACATACACCAAGGGATTTAATTTTTTCTGGTATTATACTGATTGCAGCATTTGTGTAAAATTCTTTGTGCACTACTTTAATGCAGCCATTAACTTTATTTTATATGAACGCATTGACTAATACAAGAGGAAATTAAACTCTTAAAGTATGGAAACAGTTATATAACTGTAAAATATTTTGATTCAACTTTATAATATATTGAGATATTTCTCAGGAGATACAAGAAAAATATGTAGTACTCAGAAAATGTAAGTAATACATGAAACATATTATCCTTTATGCAGCTGTTAGCAGGAAACTGTGAACCTTTAGCACTTTTGGGGGTTATTTTGGCCAAAGGCTGAAAACAGGCACTAAATGGGTGCTGTGCTAATAAGACACGTGTGTTTAAAAGTCCGGATTTAGCACAATTTTGGTCCTAATTGCTGATTACTATAATTTGAACTTGCCTGGAGGTGCTAACCAGACACCTGGGCCGAGAAATTTGGGAGAGCCTATTTTTGGGCGCCTTACCCGCACAGTTGTTAACAGCCTGTGCTTAAATGAGGAGGTCTGAGGAGTCCTGGATTTTGGGCCTCGGACCTCATCATAATATAGATGACGCTGCGGTAGGAGCCCGTACAGATCAGTGTTCCAATTTCCAGGTAAGTGATTGGGTTGGATCACGGGGGTCTGGAGGAGGAATGAGTGGGACTTGGAGTCCGTAATCGGGATTCGGTGGGGGATCGGGTAGGAAGATCGCAGGCCTCGGGAATCCTGTTGGGGGATCGGGTAGGAAGATCGCAGGCCTCGGGAGTCCTGTTGGGGGATCGGGTAGGAAGATCGCAGGCCTCGGGAGTATTGTTGGGGGATCGGGTAGGAAGATCGCAGGCCTCGGGAATCCTGTTGGGGGATCGGGTAGGAAGATCGCAGGCCTCGGGAGTATTGTTGGGGGATCGGGTAGGAAGATCGCAGGCCTCGGGAATCCTGTTGGGGGATCGGGTAGGAAGATCGCAGGCCTCGGGAATCCTGTTGGGGGATCGGGTAGGAAGATCGTAGGCCTCGGGAGTATTGTTGGGGGATCGGGTAGGAAGATCGCAGGCCTCGGGAATCCTGTTGGGGGATCGGGTAGGAAGATCGCAGGCCTCGGGAGTATTGTTGGGGGGCCGGGTAGGAAGATCGCAGGCCTCGGGAGTCCTGTTGAGGGATCGGGTAGGAAGATCGCAGGCCTCGGGAATCCTGTTGGGGGATCGGGTAGGAAGATCGCAGGCCTCGGGAGTATTGTTGGGGGATCGGGTAGGAAGATCGCAGGCCTCGGGAGTATTGTTGAGGGATCGGGTAGGAAGATCGCAGGCCTCGGGAGTCCTGTTGGGGGATCGGGTAGGAAGATCGCAGGCCTCGGGAATCCTGTTGGGGGATCGGGTAGGAAGATCGCAGGCCTCGGGAGTATTGTTGGGGGATCGGGTAGGAAGATCGCTGGCCTCGGGAATCCTGTTGGGGGATCGGGTAGGAAGATCGCAGGCCTCGGGAGTATTGTTGGGGGATCGGGTAGGAAGATCGCAGGCCTCGGGAGTATTGTTGGGGGATCGGGTAGGAAGATCGCAGGCCTCGGGAGTATTGTTGGGGGGTCGAGAACAATGTTCTGTGCAGCTGTCTCGAAGTCCTGCGCAGGCCGATCACCAGCTTTTCAATGGGACATTTCGTGTATGTGCAAAACTTTGAATGGGCCGCGCAATCCGTTAAAGGGACCGCACACCCAAACATTGCTCAGGAGTGCTGTCGGAGATCGAGTAGAAAGATCGTAGACCTCGGGAGTACTGTTGGAGGGTTGGGAGTGCTGTCGGGCGGTGGGGGAAGCAAGCCTTCGGCCCCTTATTTGCCTGCTTCAGACATGGGTAAAGGACACTTCTTTTTCGTCCTTTACCAAGTTGGCATCCAGCGCAATTCGCAGCAGACATGTCCGCGCGTGCATCAGACACCATTTTAGTTCCCAAACGGCACCCGTAGCATCCAAACATTGGGCGCTACCGATCCCAATTTTGCGCCCCTGCAGGTTTAGCACTCAAGTGCTGATTAGTTGCAATTTTCGTGAAGCAGTATACGTGGGCTCCTCACACCCATTTCCACTGAAGGTGTGGAGTGCTCTGGCTGGCACACAGCGGCACATTGCAGGATAGCTCAGGGACCGAAGGAGAGGGCGCACATGTTCTCAGAGGCAGCCCTGGAGGTCCTGATGGAGGAGGTCCAGAGGAGGAGGGATGTTCTGTACCTGCAGGGGGGGAATGACGCCACCTTGCCCTCCTCGCTCTCCTGTCCCTCTCTCCTGCAGCAGCTGGTGTTGCTCTACCTGGCCTCATGTCCTCCTCCCATTCCTCGTCCAGGCTAAGGGGGACCCCTAGCAAGATGCCAATGACCAAACACTCCCTTTCTCCTGGTGACTCCTATAAGGTGGAGTAGCACAGCACTTACTCTTTTTAGGTGAAGTCCTCAGAGAATTTCCAGAATAAATGCTGCTCAAGTGTTGTTGAAGTCTTAACAAAGTGCCCCAGAAAGTCTCCCGATGTGTTTCAAAGGTCCTCTTCACAGCTCCAGCAGCAAGTGACCATGAAATGGTGAGTATCCCTTTAAGTAGTGCTTAAAATCAACATCAACGCCATGTTTACTCCAAAACAACTGGTCGCTGAAGCTAGCTACCAAAATGCCGTGCTGCCTCTTTAATGAGCGCTAGCAGGCAATTTAAGTGGCAATCAGCTATTTAACAAGCCTCCGGGCGGCCGTTCCTAGCGCTGGCTTCAACTCCTTTACCAAGATGGCGTCTTGCACTAAACATGGGCTAAACTGGCTTTTCAGCTTGGGACACCATCTTGGCCACCTCTTTAGCGCCTAAAGTATTCGGCGAAAATCACCCCCTTGAAGTTTAAGCAATGTATTAAAATATGTGGCATTAAAGGGATTCACACATAAGACTATTGTAACATAAATACTTGCATGAGCTCCTTTATCATGTCTGCAATTTCTTCAGCTCTTGTTCTGCGGCAGTCTTATAAATGCTTCAGTTACATTTGGCTATTCGGTGAGTTAGTAGACAATTTGACTATCTTAGTTTCCACATAAACATTATGCACTGCTAGGCAAAAAGAAATTCTCCAAAAAAATTTAAAATTAGTATTTCTATCATGAAACTGCAAAGAAAAATTAATAATAAAAACCAGTACTAAAAGCAAACCATAAATCTAGAAAATAGAAAAAGAGCTCACCTGATCTCTCCGCCTCGAACGGGCACCCACTGCAACTTGCCAGGTTTTGGGCAATGCAGTATCGAGCAGTTCAGATACCGTGCCAGATGGCAGAAAGGTAGAAGGGGGAGCCCGGGCGGCAGCTGCCACATTATTCTTGTGGAGTTTGCTGCTCCTGGCCCTACAAAGTAATTTTAGACTTATCATTTTTGGGCCTCTTCCCCTTGACCGCCAAGTTTTACTGAGCAACGCATCCACGTCACACACATTCCACCCAGTAGCCCTTTAAATTACAATGGGGTCTTATGTAAATCATAGAACCCTGATTTGCATAGATTAAGGAGGCTCCTGATTGATTCAGGTGGGCACCTAGGCTGCCCAGCAGAAGGCCTGAGTTAAAACGCCAGCAGAGGGGGAATGGGAATATAGGGAGTTAAAATTGCTCCTGAGCTATCTTAAAATAAGTTTTGAGCAGAAGTTTGTCGAGAAGTGCTGCATTTTCTGATCAGGTTCCCTCAACTACAGAAAAGCTAGACTAATATAGTTCACTTTTAGAAGAAATCATCAGTAAAATACAGGTGAGGAGTTGGTTCGGTCTTATCCGGGAAACATAATTTTTTGTCGGATAGCATTTTTTCTGGATTTATAACTTTAAATAATTAAAAGAGGAACCTGAGAGCCACTGTTAATGCTGCCACCACCTAAAAGACCTTAACTACAGCATAAAGACAATTGCAAGCTCAAATAATTTGCACATTGCCATTTTCCTCCTTCTCCTCCCCCCGAGTGCTGTAAAAATGTACTTTGAAGCAATTAATTAAAAGAAATGTCCTGCTGATAATGATTAGTTTAAATTACCAGAAAGGAAATAGACTATCTTTTATTTCAGATAGCACATATATCTTAATGGCAAATGGTTTTGATCAAACTTCTATCATAAATTAATGCTGTAAATCATAAAACAGTATAAAATTGTCAAGGGATACAAGTTATTTAATGCTATGACATTCTTTTTGTTACATTATGTTCTTTGTTGACTGCTGGACTATAAGTGGCTAAGGGCTATCTGTAACTGGCTACATCCTGGATCGCACTTTGGATGCGAAACAACAGTGTTTAATAGGAGAAAATGCTGAAACTATTGGAATTTTTTTGTATTTCCTGTTGTTATGAAATTTAGAGGTAAGGCTACTCCCCAAACAAGGGACTCGGATTTTTTTTTGCAGCTTAAATAGATACCTTACATTTTCTATAATATAAAAATTAAAAATGCTGGAAATACTCAGCATGTCAGGCAGCATCTGTGGAGAGAGAAACAGAGTTAACGTTTCAGGTCGATGACCTTACATTTTGTATTGTGTTCTTCACTTAAAAGATCTTAGAGCGCTTTACGAGGGGGGGAGATGGACACTGAACACGAAGCGAAGGAATTTTTGGGGAGACCAAAGTACGATTGTTACATTACTTCATTGGCATCACTGGACAGGACTGGTGTGGTGCTCAACAATTTACAGGTCAGGTAAAGGCATTTATTGCGCCACATTAATCAGATTTTCTGGTCTCCCTAGCAATGGTGTCCAGCAGAGCTCCTGTTCACTACCAAAGGAGTGATAGAATGTGGCGCTGGTGCTATTTAGAACAAAATAAACAGTGTTCTATTTTCTGGGCCTTCACCTGCAAGTGTTCTTTCACTCACACCTTACAAGCATTCAGCCCAAAACAATCCTCCCATTTAATAAAGCTGCATGTACACTCACTCCCAACACCCTCCCCTTCCCACGGCACCTTCCTGTGCAAGCGCAGGAAATGCAACACCTGCCCTTTTACCTCCTCCCTTCCAACTGTCCAGGGCCCCAAACTCTCCTTCCAGGTGAAACAGCGATTTACTTGTACTTCTTTCAATTTAGTACACTGTATTCGCTGCTCACAATGCGGTCTCCTCTACATTGGGGAGACCAAACACAGATTGAGTGGTCGCTTTACTGAACTCCTTTATTCAGTTCACAAGCATGACCCTGAGCTTCCGGTTGCTTGTTATTTTAATTCTCCGTCCCACTCCCACTCTGACCTCCCTATCCTTGGCCTCCTACACTGTTCCAATGAAGCTCACGTAAGCTCGAGGAACAGCACCTCATCTTTCTATTAGGCATTTTACAGTCTTTTGGACTCATCATTGAGTTCAACAGTTTCAGATTGTAACCACTGCTCCCATTTTTTCGGAAAGCAGGTGCTTGTAATGATTCTGTTGTTGCCATTTACAGCTCCTCTAGATCCACCTTTTGTTTCTTTACTTGTCCCATTACCATCTCTTTTGACATTTAATTTCCCTGCCTTCCACCCTATCACAGACCTTCCCTTTTGTTCTTTCCTTCCCGCCATCCTTTCCCAGCCTCTGTACTTAAAATCTGTTGAAAGGTCAACGATCTGAAACGTTAACTCTGTTTTCCTCTCTACAGATGCAGCCTGACATAGAAACATAGAATCTAGGAGCAGGAGTAGGCCATTCGGCCCGTCGAGCCTGCTCCACCATTCAATACGATCATGGCTGATCATCCAAATCCAGTACCCTGTCCCTGCTTTAATCCCCACAGTACACATATCCCACCCTACCCCCGTAACCCCACGTATTTAATTCCCCCTAACATATCCCATCCTATCCCCGTAACCCCACATATTTAATCCCCCCCGAACACTAAGGGTCAATTTATCATAGCCAAATCAACCTAACCCGCACATTTTTGGACTGTGAGAGGAAACCGGAGCACCCGGAGGAAACCCATGCAGACACGGGGAGAATGTGCAAACTCCACACAGACAGACAGTCACCCGAGGTCAGATTCGAACCCGGGTCCCTGGCGCTGTGAGGCACCAGTGCTAACCACTATGCCACCGTCACTATGACCTGCTGAGTATTTCCAGCATTTTCTGTTTTTATTTCAAAATACCTGAATCCGCAGTATTTTGCTTTTGTTTTACTGAATCCCTTCTCTGTATCACTCCTTCTACTCAAATCTGTAGGTGAATTTTCAGATTGTGTGGGCAAAGCATAATCAGAAGATTTACCCATAAATCGTGAAGGCTGCTGTTGTAATCTGTCTTCCTCTTCTCTTTTTCTAGCTATGCCAGATGAAGACAAGCAAGGCCCCAGTACAAGCCAGCACTTCACAGCACACACCATCAATGGCTCTCTGCCTCCCAAGCACCAGCTCAACGACATCCACTTTGGGAGATTTAGAGAGTGAGCCAGAAGGGAGTACATTGGCTGAGACACATAACATGTGTGAATAAGAGCATGTGGGGAAAGTACAGGAGGAGGAACTTGGCTTCTGGAGGGCCGGCTTGTGTCCCAGTTCAACTGATAAGCCTAAGGATCCCAACCTCATGGAACCTGCTTTAAACAGAAAAATGGCTTTGGAGCATTGGTGCAGGAACTGCTGGGCTGTGCCCAACACTGTGCTGTAGCTGGAGGAGTCTACTAGTTACATCTATTAGTTACATCTACTAGTTACATCTACTAGTTACATCTACTAGTTACATCTACTAGTTACATCTACTCTGCTTTGGATATTTCACAACACTTTAGTGCATGACAACTCCAGGAACATCTGCAGTGGAGTTCCCCCTTGGCAGAGATCATAAGGGCAGTTGGTGTTTCTCCCATAGATGTTTAGACTTTTGGCTTCTACGGCTGCTAGATTGGAGCACGCCATCTCTTCTAGTCTCAGTGGAATTGGTTACAGAGAACCCCAAAAGAGGACTTTAATGTTATCCTTGGTACCATTAGGTTTGCTGTCAAGCAGATCAATGGCCATAATGAGGCCTGACCAGCAGTATATGGCTGGAATAGGCACTGATGATGATGCAGTCTCTCAAGACACCAATATATCAGGATGCTCCTTCTTGCTTGTATTAGTGGCAGAAAGCACGCAGGGCCAGGCTGCCCCTGCAGCAACAGAAATGGTGAACGTGTAGCAAGTCCATTTCAGGACTCAACTGCCAGGAGGCAAGGTCCACCTTAATCACAAGAGACATTTATTTACACACAGCAGCAAGCCATCTTGCATACTCCTGCCACTGAAGTAGCACTAAGATGCGCAAGGTAACGGTTAATAGCATCTACATTTCACCCAGGGAAGCACCCTATTAGAAAACATGGGGGGAAAAATTGGGTCGGTTTGCGCCTCTCGTTAACGGGGCGCAAATCCCCTCGCGCCCGGGCGCAGCGCCGCGAACGCCTCCCGCGAAATTCAGCGGGAGGTTAGCAGTGGCAGTAGCCAGTAGTGCCCCGCAGCACTGCGGCCCCGGCGATGATGTCATCACCGAGCGACACGACCCCTTTCCGCCCCTTGGCAGAAATTCGGCTGCGCCCCGCGAAGCTGCTGCGGGTGATGTCAGCAGCAGCCACATGGGTCGCGAACCGGGACGACCTCCGCTCGCGAGGCGGTAATTAAAGGGGAAGCCCGGCTGCACCCCGCACCGCCATTGCATTGTTTTGGCCGTCCCCCAGGTCAGCCCCTCGTGGCGGCCCTTGGCATGGGCCGTTGCTGCCATCGTGCAGCCCGGCTCCGCGTATCGGTGCCGGGCTGCAGCCACGGCATCACGCCGCCCTGGTGGGCTAGTGGAGGCCATCAAACGGCCTGCAGAGTGTGCAGCGTCCCTCCCATTTAACAGAAGGGGCAGAGCGATGAAACGTGTCAGCACTATGTGGAGCAGCTACTGCCCTTTTACCACCAGACACCGCCCTGAGAGGAAGTGGAGTGCCCGAGATAGCATTCTGCTTCCTTGCCGGGGCGGTAAGCCCAATTTAGCAGCTGGGGCGGTACTCCCACGCTGGGCGCTAAATGGCTGGTGCTAATTCGGTTACTGCCCCCAAACGGGGCGTAACCGAATTTCTCCCCCATAATGTTTGGTTATTCATAGAATCATAGATGTTTACAGTACATAAGGAGGCCATTCGGCCCATCATGTCAGCACCAGCCGAAAAAGAACCATCCCGCCTAATCCCACTTTCCAGCTCTTGGACCGTAGCCTTGTAGGTTAAAGCACTTCAAGTGGATACCCAAGTACTTTTTAAATGCAGTGAGGGTTTCTGCCTCTACCACCCTTTCAGGCAGTGAGTTCCAGACCCGCACCACCCTCTGGGTGAAAACAGTTCTCCTCAACTCCCCTCTATCCTTCTACCAATTACTTTAAATCTATGCCCCCTGGTTATTGACCTCTCCCTTCATAATTTTATATTCCTCAATTAAGTCTCCCCTCGACCTCCTCTGTTGCAAAGAAAATGACCCCAGCCTATTCAAACTTTCCTCATAGCTAAAATTCTCCAGTCCTGGCAACATCTTCATAAATCTCCTCTGTACCCTATCGAGTGCAATCACATCTTTCCTGTAATGTGGTGACCTGAACTGTACGCAGTACTCTAGCTGTGGCCTAACTAGTGTTTTATACAATTCTAGCATAACCTCCCTGCTCTTATATTCTGTGTCTCGGCTAATAAAGGAAAGTATCCCGTATGCCTTCTGAATCACCTTATCCACCTGGCCTGCTACCTTCAGGGATCTGTGGACATGCACTTCAAGGTCCCTCTGTTCCTCTACACTTCTCAGTATCCTACCATTTATTGTGTATTCCCTTGTCTTGTTAGCCCTCCCCAAATGCATTAATTCACACTTCTCCAGCTTGAATTCCATTTGCCACTTTTCTGCCCACCTGACCAGTCCATTAATATCTTCCTGCAGTCTACAGCTTTCTTCCTCACTATCAACCACACGGCCAATTTTTGTAATCATCTGCAAACTTCTTAATCATGCCCCCTACATTGAAGTCTAAATCATTGATATATACCACAAAAAGCAAGGGCCCTAGTACTGAGCCGAACGGAACTCCACTGGAAACAGCCTTCCAGTCACAAAAACACCCATCAACCATTACTATTTGCTTCCTGCCACTGAGCCAATTTTGAATCCAACTTGCCACTTTCCCTTGGATTCCATGGGCTTTTACTTTTCTGACCAGAATATGAGCCCCGGTTTTAACTCAGGGCAGGAATTGGGCCAATGGGAGGCGGGACAAGTGGCAAACCCCCCATGATGTTGCCAGTGTGAGGACCTGGTCATTTTTATTCCTGGGCCTCATTTTGAAGGGCAAATTATATATGATTTAGGGAAACAGACATGATGGGTCAAATGGCCTTTTGGCAATACATGCATTTTTATATCCTTATGTTCCTCCCTTTTCATGTATCTATTCAAAAATAAATTACTAATGTACCAGTACCGTGGTATTGAATTGATAGAAAATGGAATAACTATTAATGACCTGTATAATGGGAAACCTTTTTCAATGTATTCAACAGGAAGCTATGGAAAATATGGGAAAAATTGGAAAAGTAATTCATCCAGACCTGGACCAAAAAAGGTATTTAATTAAAAAATTTTGTTAGCTTGATTTATTTTCCTGTTTTACCACCCTTCATGAACTATTCCCCAACAGAGAGGATAGGCAGGCAATCTGATTACCAGTCTCATACTATCCTTTAGAAGGACCATTAGAGTGGAGTGGGTTGACTTCTCTTTTGTCCTTTCCACATGGTACCTCCTCAAATCGCCGAGCAGAGATCAGCAAGTTTTAGGGGCGGGGTTTGGTCCCTGTGACTCTTCCACAATGTGGAGCACTAATGTACCAAGGCACTGTGTCACCTGGGTATTACATTCATAATGTTTCATATTGTTACAATATTGTTACACTTGATTCATGCTCACCATAAACATCAGCTTCCACTGGCAAGCCCGCACTTCCTACGAACCAAAACTTGATCTTATGGGTGGATTATTGGGGATCACATGCCAGAGGCCAAACAATAAACTCCTTATACTGTTGGGCTCTACACCAGAAGCAGTACAGGGTAAATAATGGCCCAGAAATTAAACAGTGAGTGTTCACGCGGGGGTAAGGCTTCCCCGCGATATCTCACTCCGCGCCTACCTTTTTCCTCCGGGCCCACACAAACTTTAGTTTCAAGGCTGCAGCTGTGCAGTGCTTGCGTGACCCAGAGACGCAATTAGTTCGTGCGAGCTCGGGGATCACGTGATTCAGTTAGAGCCAATGGCAGCACACCATCTTTCATTCATAGTTTTGACAGGAAGACCTGTCAAAGCTATGAATACTATACCCCCCCAAAAGAACAGCTAAACCTCAATTAATTTTTTTAAAAAAGCCATCACATTAATAAAATAAGTATAGTTAAATAAATTAACCACTTTAAACAAAAAATTAAATTTTTGAAAAAATTTAAAATCTTTTTAAACGTTATAAAAATAAACTTACCTTTCTTTAAAGTCTCTAAAAAAGATAAACCTGTTGAAAAAAATTTAAAATAATAGTTAATTAACTACTTACCTTGTTAAAAGAGGGTCTTACGCCTCCTTTCTTTGTGTGTAAAATCTTCCATGCTTACCTGCGCGTTCAAAGCACTAAGTGCACTGTGTGCGCGCAGCCTGTAGCGCGCACGCGGTTCACTTAGGAACCGCCCCCTTTTGAATTCACGAAGTGCCGGTTTCCCGCGCATGCGCAGTGCATGCTGGAAACCGGCAATTGGAGACCTAAAACGCGAGAGTACACAGTGCGTACTCTCGCGTATTAGGTCTAATTTTCGGGCCCATATGTTCTGGATTTCTCCTATAAATGTAAAAAGAACATGAGGGCAATTTTAATCCAACTGTCCCGCCAGATTTTCTACACTTCCCTCCTACTCTGCTTTTCTACTGTAACCGTTCACACATCCTCTGGACACATTTTTTGTTTCTCTAATTTATCTCATTATCACCTCCTTTTGCCTTGCACCAACATTACTTCTGTCATTTAAGCATCTCCTGCCCTCACCCAATAACAGACTTCTCCTTTTTCCTTTTCCTGTCCCTTTTCCCCAGGCTTTCAAGCTGTTCATTTATAACACCTTCCAGTTCTGACATAAGGTCATCAATCTGAAACAATGAATCCCATGTTTCTCTCTCCACAGATACTGTCTGATCTGCTGAGTGTTTCCAGCATTTTTCTGTGATTATGTTTATGCCAGTTCCCAGTGCTCTGGAATCTGCTCTGATTACATTGCAGATGGATTTCAGAGCAGCGGCAATTTGTGAGCGGTTGTTTACAAGTTATGATTGTGATTGTAATTTTCTGGCCGTAGACATTCCCTGTTGTCCAGGAAAGATCCATAAGGCTGGCAATACAAAAACCGCACTGCTGGCTTTTACTGGCTGGATTAGCATTCAGTTCAGGTCAGGACAAACAGTAACCTGAAGTGACTCGTGCGCCAGAGTCAGTCAATTATGTTTGTTTCCAGTGGTGCTGTGCCTCAGGTGGTGTTGGTAAAACCATTTCTTGAGGTTGTACTTTGTGTCACTAAAGGCATTAGCATCACCTTAATTACATCACAGTGCTGCTACTAAAGCTGGATGTACTGGTGGAGAGAAAGAGGAGGAATGGGAGTGTTGGGCCTCTCTGTGACATGGGTTATGTCATATTGTATGGTCAGGAAAGTGCTGGGGAGAATGTGAATCATGGAGCATTGTGAGGATCCATGGGGGCGGTGGGGGGGTGGGGAAGCACGTGAAATTCATGAAAATGTGCCCCTATTGAGAGCATTTCTGATGTGTTTAGTGCCTGTCATGGGCTCCTCGTCAGGCTCTTCCTATTGCTCTGCATGCTCCTGCTAGTATTGAACCCTTTTCCCTTCCCAAAGATTATTGTTGTTGCCTTCCAATTGTATCCATCTTTCAAGGGGCATAACTGTGGATCATCCAGAGGCAGCTCTAAAGAGAAGAATATCTTGTCCAAGGTGCAATCATTCCCTTTTAGTGCGAGACCAAATAGCTTCTGTCCCAAAGGTACTTTTGACATCCTCAAGCTCAACCTCTTGGAAAGCTCAACTAAGTAAATCCTCACCTTTAAAACTGTTTCTGTTTCTGTATTTTCTATTTCCCTATGTTACAACCATGACTACACTTCAAAAGTATTTTATTGGCTGTGAAGCGCTTTGGGACGCCACCACTTAAAACATCCACGTTTAAAACGGGCAGTCACTTATATCGCCTAAAAATCGATAACCATTATCCATTTGCATTAACATCAATTTCAAAGCTGCCAGTTCTAGCGTCTTAAGTGCTCAGTTTATTTTGGGCAGAAACAGCTGTGCTCACTCACTAGTTCGCACCTCATCAAGTTTTGTCTTTCGTTAAATCCAGCACCATATCCAGTCCTTTCTACTAGTTTGACATACCTTGGAGTGTTGCACATGTAACAATCTGATCTTCTTACCCAAACCACATTTTACGCTGCCTGTCATTGGCTTTGAAAAGGCCACAGCTTTTTTCTGCAAGAGTCTTTCCAATTTCTGTTCCTCCAGCCTTCATTAGCTTTTCTTCACGTGTTCTTTCCACATCTGCTACCGTTTGTTCTTCTTGTAAAGTTGACACTTCCACATTTTTTATCCGGACAGTTCCAGTCGCTATCGCTGATGCAAAAGCTTTTTGCCGACATCTTTTCCGCTTCCATTGAAGAGGGTAGAAATCGGGGAGCTGTGGGCAGCTCGTTACAGGGAGAGCGAGAAAAATAAGCATTCTTTGGGTGCTATACCGGCCATTGCATATAGCGGGTAAATCGTGTTCACATGAACATGCCCGCAATAAGCGGTGAAGACTGTATATAATTGCAAATTCTTTCTTCTCTATTTATTCTGCATCACTATTTGGCCTCACTTTGGCCTTGAGGTCTAGGTGCAAGCACTCTTCCTCCTCTCTGGAACTTTGCCTCCAGCACAAAGTGGTTGGATTCTTGGCATCAAGGGCCTCAAACACATTTTCCTCTGCTTTGCACCTCGGAAATAAGCATACCTCCCTGGTACAAAGCAGAGGAAAATCAGTCCCTTTGCCAGCATATCAAGTAAAGCAGTGAAACAGCCTTTCATCTGATCAGTCACCAAAAAGCGGAAGAACTTCAGCCCGGTTTCAAACTCCATCTTTTACAATCTAATAAGTATCAAACCCAACACTTCTAATTCCTTTGAAGTAGAGATTATCAGACATATTCAATTGTGCTCCAGGCGTATACACAATTCACAATGGAGAACAGATGTCCTAAATACAGATTGGAACACTCCACATATTGGTGTCATTCTTACAAACATATACAATTATTGTTTCTTTTGCATAACGGTACAATGTTGTTAGTTAAATCAGGGAAAGAAACCAGTATAATCTTTCAAGTAAGTTCAACGAGCAATTCAAAATTCATTACACTGTTCCTAAAATTTCTCACATTCCAAGCACCACAGCTGTAAACAGTAAATTTCAATCAATAACAGAGGAAAATGTCTGCTGTGTAATAAATAAAAAGGAAGTGAAATGCAAGCCTTTGATCTAATCTCAGAATTCACATGATGGTTAGAAACCATTTGAGTTTTGATCCTACAGTGAACCCCTCTATTAGATTGTAACCTACAGTGAACCCCTTTATTAGATTGCAGTCTAGAATTCACTTCCTGCCTGCTGGCTATTTATTCTTCATGAAATGACTCTCACGTATCCTTCATGCTTTTTATAAATAAATAGCTGCATTTATAGGTTTAGTTATGTGCTCTTTATGCTTCTTTTACAAAAAAAATATTCTGCCAGTAGTTTTTTTCTTTTCCTGGAGCATTTGAGTGAAAGTTATACAGCCACTGAACTCTGTACAAAAACTGCTAGGACAAGGCAGTTTTTCTTCCACCATTGAAACACAACACAGGAAACATCTGGGGCCCAAACTTTTGCAGGCACGCATGTTGTGCATCATTCCCATGTGTCTGCTCATCTATGCTGCACGGGGGAAATCTCAGGGGAAACTGGCTTTAGCCTAAGGACCTATAAAGTTTGTCTGGGATTGTTGTTTTCTTGCTGTAAATGTGTCCACGCTGAAAATGCAGAGGAACATTTCTGAACTGAGATACTATTTAAATCGCGTACAAAGTCTTCTAAAGGAAGCAAATCTGACCGAAATATCTAGAATAACTTCGTAGAGGTTCTGTTTTATTATTAAAATGGTTTGATGAGCACATTTTTTTGTAGGTTTTATGACAACAAATACAAAGTCTTCCTGAAGCTTGTTGAGCACCAGAGGGAATACAGAGCTATTATGCAAAACATCTGATTGCCACAGCACAATGGAGGAAATGGCCAGAATCCACTCTAAATCCTTTACCACTTTCCAAGTGAAATAGTTATTTAGTAGTAAATTTGCGATTACTACATTACTACCTTTGTACTGTATGTGAACCTTTGTGTTATGTAAAACATGAACATGAATTCTAGATGATTAAGTCCTAAGAAATGTGATGTCGCATCTTCACAAAAACATTTAAGCTTAAAACAATTAAAACACGTAAGCAGTTTCATTTTCGCGTTAACACTAAACTTGTGTCTTGTAAATCAGATGTTAATGCCCAGGGAGTCTTACTGTGACATAGAGTTGGGCCCTGACTCCGATTATAACTGCAGTGTCAGTTTTGTTTTGCGTTGATGCTACTATTGTAATATAAATGTACACAGAAATGTGCTTTAAATTACTGTTAGTCGTGGATTAATTACTTGGGACCAGTGAGTTTACAATAAACCAATTCTAAGGTTCTTAATATGAAAGCAAACAAAGGGCCTGATTTTAACCCTGCCCACACGATAGGAAAGGGATAGGTGGGGGGGGGGTTAAAATGTTGGCGGGCGCTTAACACTGCATTCCCGACATGTTTGTGCCAGCCACCATTTTAACTGCTGGGTTTCTGGCAGTTTCGCAGCCGCCCGCCTGAAGCCTCATCATTATATAAATGTTGGGGTCATTCGAACCCAACGCGATCTTAATTACTGTTTGTGGCAGCCACTCAGTGCCTGACGTGCCAGTGATTGAGGCCAGAAGAAGCCCAAGTAAGTTAATTTCTTTTGATTTTTGGAGTGCATCTCTTCCTGCAACCATGGGTCCGTGATTTCCCGCTCCTGCCCGTTTTCCCACTCCCGCCCGTTGACTTTATTATCATTGCAGACCAACTTGAAAAATTGAAATGAGGCCTGTGAGCTAAAATGGAGCAGAAGGCGACGTCGTTGGCGCTTCCTGCCCACCCAGGCCCCCACACACCACGCTCACGGCCTAATTTCAAATCGGGGCTACAGTTGTTAGCCTATCCCACAATATTCTAATTAAGAGAAAACTACAACAGCACAAACATGTAAACACGATTGTTGGTCCCCAGCCACTAGACTATCATTTACTAGTCCTATTTCAATTTGCATGACAGAGTAAATGCTTGATACGGTACATGTTACAATAATGATTGTACAAGCTTCTACCTGACAGGAGAGATTTGAAACCCAAGGTAATTTCTCCTTCTCCACCAGTTTGTTGGCCCTTGCACATTACAATGCTGCTGCTGCTACATGCAGCTCCAACTTGGTGGATGTGCTGAATATAAATGAGGTACCATTAGTGCATCTGGTGATAGACTTAGGGCTGGATTTTCAATGACCCGTGGAGTTGGGTTTGGAGGCGTGTGGGGGGTTAAAGTTGCAGATTTGGGGGTCCCGACCCCATCCCGCCTCCAACCTGCCTCCATGCCAGTTTCGCTGGCGGCGGGTACCCGACCTGTGCTGAGACCCGACTCCCCGAGGCGGGAAGGGATTAGTGACAGTTAACTGCCTGTTAACAGGTAGTTAACAGGCAGTTTTTTGGATAATCCCTATTTTAAACGGTGAAATGTGGGCTTCCCGACAGGTGGCTACCACGCCAAGTTATCGGGGCGGACCGTGGGTCTGCAGGGGTTGGAGGGGTCGATATGTCCGGTGGGCAGGTGAGTGATGGGTGCATGTGTGCAGAGGTAAGTGTGTAAGGTAAGTGCTAAGTGTGGGAAAAAGTTTTACTTACCTTAACTTCCTCCTGCAGGTGTCAGCCCTTCAGTTCTCGGGAGTTAGAAATCTCACCGGCACAGAAAGCAGGAAAGCCGTGGTTCTGTCAAAAACTGCAGCCTTCTGTTTTCTGTGGTGGAATGATTTCTAACTCAGCCTGAGAGGAAGGACTGAAGTTAGAAATCATATTGTCAGTGTTTGACAGCTTCACAGAGCTGTCAAACGCTGATATTTCATCTGTCAAAAGCTCTTGACAGATGAAATGTCAATCTGTGACGTCACCTGTTGCCGGGTGGCCCTTAATTGGCTTGCTGAGCCCACTGGGCAGGCTCAACAAGGTCAATCAAGGGAAAATACAGTGGGTTGGCCACATCTCGATGGAGGCGGGTTTACAAGCCAGAATGTGTGATTCACGACCCCAACCCGACCCCAGTTTCAAAATCCAGCCCTTAGATGTTGTTTCTGGTGGTGCGAGCTACATAGGCCACCATTTCTGCAGGCCATGTGCAGGTTAAGTGTTTGATCCACCTGTTCAGGCCACCAGTGCAGTTTTTGCATTGCTGCCTTGTACAGACCAAGTAGACTCTCCAACATCGGGGAAGATCTGTGGGCAGAAATTCAAAGCCATTTTTGCAACCTGTAAATCCCAATTGTGCAGTTCTTTCTCCGTTGTTGCCTTTGTTATGAAAGCCACCATGCAATGTAAATGGGGCAGACTCTAGAGTTCCAGGAACCTCAGCACGTTACCAAATCTCTTCCAGTAGAAGCATATACCAGTTTCTGGATAGTTTTCCAACTTCCTACAATTGGCATTCAAGACCATAAAGAATTCTTTGTTTCGCATGATCTCTCCTGCTTTTGCTTTTATCATTGTTGTAATACTATTGACTCCTGTTACAATGCTGCTTCTTTGATTTTTTTTCATCTCTTCACTTTGCCTTTGGAAAATATTTAAATAAAGCTAGAAGATTTTGATCCACGCAGTTTCCTATGGGTCCTTCCACAGCAATGAATGGCATCCTGCCAGGTGTGCAGACGCAGAATGCTAACTGCAGAGATGGGAGGAAACAATGGGAATGAACTTCAAACAGAATAAAATGTATAATCTGATGAAAATAAATATAAGAGAAAGCACTTTCAATGTAAAATACTCTTTCTATATGGTAAAATTAAAAAGAATGGGGGTCAATTTCTGCAGAATTTCTCTTGCTCATCTGCCATGACTCCGGTGGAAGAGCCACGGAAACCCCAGAAAAATGGCGTGATCAGTGTTTACTCTGTTTTTCCAGGATTTCTGTGGCACTTCTTATAAAAGGTAGGTCATACCTGACAAACCTGATTGACTTTTTTGGAGAGGTAACTAAAGTAGTGGGCAGGGGAATGTCTATGGATGTTATTTATATGGACTTCCTGAAGGCATTTAATAAAGTCCCACATAAGAGACTGTTAACTAAGGTAGAAGCCCATGGAATTGAGGGCAAATTATTGACCTGGTTAGGAAATTGGCTGAGCGGCAGGAGACAGAGAGTAGGATAATGGGTAGGTACTCAAATTGGCAGGATGTGACTAATGGTGTCCCACAGGGATCTGTGTTGGGGCCTCAACTATTCACAGTATTTATTAACGACTTAGATGATGGCAAAGAAAGTCATATATCCAAATTTGCTGATGACACAAAGATAGGCGGCATTGTAGGCAGTGTAGATGAAAGCATAAAATTAAATGGGGATATTGATAGATTAAGTGAATGGGCAAAACTGGCAAATGGATTTCAATGCAAGCAAATGTGAGGTCATCCACTTTGGACCTAAAAAGGATAGAATAGGGTACTTTCTAAATGGTAAAAAGCTAAAAACAGTGGCTGTCCAAAGAGACTTGGGGGTTCAGGTACATAGATCATTAAAATGTCATGAACAGGTACAGAAAATAATCAAAAAGGCTAATGGAATGCTGTCCTTTATATCTAGAGGACTAGAGTACAAGGGGGCAGAAGTTATGCTGCAGCTATACAAAACCCTGGTTAGACCACACCTGGAGTACTGTGAGCAGTTCTGGGCATCACACCTGAGGAAGGATATATTGGCCTTAGAGGGAGTGCAGCGTAGGTTTACCAGAATGATACCCAGACTTCAAGGGTTAAGTTATGAGGAGAGATTACACAAATTAGGGTTGTATTCCCTAGAATTTAGAAGGTTAAGGGGTGACCTGATCGAAGTTTTCAGGATATTAAGGGGAACAGATAGGGTAGATAGAGAGAAACTATTTCTGCTGGTTGGGGATTCTGGGACTAGGGGCATAGTCTAAAAATTAGAGACAGACCTTTCAGGAGTGAAATTAGGAAACACTTCTACACACAAAGGGTAGTAGAAGTTTGGAACTCTCTTCTGCAAACAGCAGTTAATGCTAGATCAATTGTTAATTTTAAATTGGAGATTGATAGCTTTTTGTTAACCAAAGGTATTAAGGTATATGGAGCAAAGGCAGGTATATGGAGTTAGATCACAGATTAGCCATGATCTCATTGAATGGTGGAACAGGCTCGAGGGGCTGAATGGCCTACTCCTGTTCCTATCCAGGACTTGATGATAAGCAGTCTGACAACACGGAGGCAGTCAAGGGGTCAAGAGAAGTTATAGAGAGATCTAGCTGGATATCATAAGCTTACATATGCAAGCTGACCCCATGTCTGCAGATGTCTCTAAGGCGTAGCATGTTGATAAGGAAGAGGTGGGGCCAAGGATCTAATGAAAATAAACTGCCTCACTTCCTCCTCCTAAGGGGGAACACTTAGAAGGACTAACTGTTAGGAAATAGAATCAGACAGCACGGAGCAGGCCATTCAATCCTTCGAATCTGTGCTGCCAATTTCCTCTATATGAGCCACTTAGTCTAACCTCACTTTCCTGCTTGCTCCCCATATCCTTTAATATTCCTCTTTGATAGAGGTGTTCAAAATCATAAATGGTATTGATAGAGTAAATAAGGAAAAACTGTTTCCAGTGGCAGAAGTGTCAGCAGAGGACACAGATTTAAGGTGATTGGCAAAAGAACCAGAGGCGACATGAGGAAACATTTTGTTTTACACAGCAGTTTGTTGTGATCTGGAATGCACTGCCTGAAAGGGTGGTGGAAGCAGATTCAATAGTAACATTCAAAAGAGAATTGGATAAATATTTGAAGGGAAAAAATTCGCAGGGCTATGGGGAAAGAACAGGGGAGTGGGATTAATTGGATAGCTCTACCAAAGAGCCGGCACAGGCACAATGGGCTAAATGGCCTCCTTCTGTGCTGTATAATTCTATGGTTTTTCAAGAAGCTGTCAAATTTCTTTTTAAAAGTACTTATGGGCTATATGGCAGTGGCAGTGTCAGTTGTGAAGAGGATGTGAAGAGGCTTCAAGGGGATCTCGACAGGCTCAGTGAGTGGGCGAGAACATGGCAGATGGAATATAATGTGGATAAATGTGAAGTTATCCACTTTGGTAGAAAAAACAGAAAGGCAGAGTATTTCCTAAATGGTGAAAGATTGGGGAATGCAGATGCTCAAAGGGACCTGGGTGTCCTTGTACATGAGTCACTGAAAGTGAATGTGGAGATGCAGCAAGCCATTAGGAAGGCAAATGGTATGCTGGCCTTCATTACAAGAGGATTTGAGTACCGGAGTAAAGAAGTCTTACTCCAATTATATAGGGCCTTGGTGAGACCACACCTGGAGTACTGTGTACAATTTTGGTCTCCTTACCTAAGGAAAGGTATACTTGCCATAGAGGGAGTGCAACGAAGGTTCACAAGATTGATTCCTGGGATGGCGGGACTGTCGTATGAGAAGAGATTGAGTAAACTCGGCCTGTATTCTCTTGAATTCAGAAGAATGAGAGGGAATCTCATTGAAGCGTACAAAATTATTACAGGGCTTAATAGGGTGGATGCTGGGAGAATGTTTCCCTTGGCTGGGGAGTCTAGAACCAGGGGCCACAGCCTCAGGATAAAGGGTAGGCCATTCAGGACTGAGATGAGAAGAAATTTCTTCACACAGAGGGTGGTGAATCTTTGGAATTCTCTACCCCAGAGGGCGGTGGAGGCTCAGTCATTGGGTATATTCAAAACAAAAGTCGATAGATTTCTGACTAGTAAGGGCATCAAGGGATATGGCAATAGGGCCGGTGAATGGAGTTGAGGCAGAAGATCAGCCATGATCTCATTGAATGGCGGAGCAGGCTCGAAGGGCCGAATGGCCTACTCCTGCTCCTATTTCTTATGTTCTTATATTTCAACAACTCCAGCAGACACCTAACTAATGTCTGTACAAGTTCAGTATTACCTCCTCTTGTTTTCTATGCCTCTCTATATAAAACTGATTGTATTTGCTTCTGTGGCCTTACTTATTTACACTGCCACCTGTATATTTCCACACCAAGATATTGCCATTTCAGGTGTACTTCCTTCCTTCCTTCTTATTCCTAAAATGTATTGGCCCAGAAATTAAACAGTGAGTGTTCACGCGGGGGTAAGGCTTCCCCGCGATATCTCACTCCGCGCCTACCTTTTTCCTCCGGGCCCACACGAACTTTAGTTTCAAGGCCAGTCCCACATGCAGCTGTGCAGTGCTTGCGTGACCCAGAGACGCAATTACTTCGTGCGAGCTCTGGGATCATGTGATTCAGTTAGAGCCAATGGCAGCACACCATCTTTCATTCATAGTTTTAACAGCAAGGGCTGTCAAAGCTAATGAATCCTGCACACCCCAAAAGAACAGCTAAACCTCAATTAAATTTTTTTAAAAGCCATCACATTAATAAAATAAGTATAGTTAAATAAATTAACCACTTTAAACAAAAAATTAATTTTTTTTAAAAGTTATAAAAATAAACTTACCTTTCTTTAAAGTCTCTAAAAATGATAAACCTGTTGAAAAAAATTTAAAATACTTAATTAACTACTTACCTTGTTAAAAGAGGGTCTTACGCCTCCTTTCTTTATGTGTAAAATCTGCGCGTTCATAGCTGCAAAAATAACTAAGTGCACTGCGTGCGCACAGCCTGTAGTGCGCACGCGGTTCACTTAGGAACCGCCCCCTTTTGAATTCACGAAGTGCCGGTTTCCCGCGCATGCGCAGTGCATGCAGGAAACCGGCAATTGGAGACCTAAAACGCGAGAGTACACAGTGCGTACTCTCGCGTATTAGGTCTAATTTTCGGGCCATTACTTTACTTTACATGTATCTTCTTCTCTTCTTAGGCAGTCCCTCGGAACCGAGGATGACTTGCTTCCACATTAAAAATGAGTTCGCAGGTGACTGATGAGTCCAATGCGGGACCTACAGTCTCTGTCACAGGTGGGGCAGACAGTGGTTGAAGGGGCAGGTGGGTGGGGTGCTTGGGTTGACGTGCGCTGCCTGCGCTTGGCTTCCGCTTGCTCCCGGCGAAGAGACTGGAGGTGTTCGGCGCCTTCCCGGATGCTTCTCTTCCACTTTGTGCGGTCTTGGGCCAGGGATTCCCAGGTGTCGGTGGGGATGTGACACTTTTTCAAGGAGGCTTTGAGGGTGTCCTTGAAGCGTTTCCTCTGCCCACCTGGGGCTCTCTTGCCGTGCCGGAGCTCCGAGTAGAGCGCTTGTTTTGGGAGTCTTGTATCGGGCATGCGGACAATGTGACCCGTCCATCGGAGCTGATCGAGCGTGGCCAAAGCTTTGATGCTGGCCTGAGCAAGAACACAGACGTTGGTGCACCTATCCTGCCAATGGATTTGCAGGATCTTGTGGAGGCAGCGTTGGTGGTACCTCTCCAGTGCTTTGAGGTGCCTGCTGTACATGGTCCATGTCTCTGAGGCATACAGCAGGGCAGGTATCACTGCTGCTCTGTAGACCATGAGCTTAGTGCCGGGTTTGAGGTCCTGGTCTTCAAACACTCGCTTCCTCAGGCGACCGAAGGCTGCACTGGCACACTGAAGCCGGTGTTGGACTTCGTCATCGACGTCTGCCCTTGTTGACAGTAGGCTCCCGAGGTATGGAAAGTGGTCCACGTTGTCCAAGGCCTTGTCGTGGATTTTGATAATCGGGGGGCAGTACTGTGTGGCGGGGGCAGGTTGGTAGAGGACCTTTGTCTTACGGATGTTTAGTGTAAGGCCTATGCTCTCGTACGCTTCGGTGAAGGTCTTGACGATGGTTTGGAGTTCGACCTCCGAGTGAGCGCAGACGCAAGCGTTGTCTGCATACTGTAATTCAACGACAGAGGATGGGACAATCTTGGATCTGGACTGGAGGCGACGGAGGTTGAACAGTTTCCCGTTTGTTCTGTAAATTAGCTCCACTCCAGCGGGTGTCCTCAACTCCATCCCGCAGCATGCTACCCACCACCATCTCAGCACAACCCCAGCCCGGCATGAGGTTGAAAAGGCCATCCGACAACTGAAGAACAACAAGGCCTCAGGAGCAGATGGAATCCCCGCCGAGGCAGTAAAGCATGGCAGAGAAGCACTACTGGCGCGAATTCATGAACTCATTTCTCTTATATGGAAGGAGGAGAGCATGCCAGGGGATCTCAGAGACGCCGTAATTGTGACCATCTTCAAGAAAGGTGACAAGTCCGATTGCAGTAATTACAGAGGAGTTTCCCTGCTGTCTGCCACAGGGAAAGTCATCGCAAGAATCCTCCTCAATCGCCTTCTCCCAGTGGCCGAAGAGCTTCTCCCAGAGTCGCAATGCGGATTCCGCCCACTAAGAGGCACAATGGACATGACCTTCACCGCACGTCAATTACAAGAGAAATGCAGGGAACAGCACCAACCGCTGTACATGGCCTTCTTTGATCTCACAAAGGCCTTTGACACTGTCAACCATGAGGGATTATGGAGTGTCCTCCGCAAATTCGGCTGCCCTCAAAAGTTTGTCACCATCCTCCGCCAGCTTCACGACGACATGCAAGCCGTGATTCTGACCAACGGTTCCACCACAGACCCAATTCACGTACGAACCGGGGTCAAGCAAGGCTGTGTCATCGCACCAACCCTCTTCTCGATCTTCCTTGCTGCAATGCTCCTTCTCACCCTTTACATGCATGTAGTACAGTTATCTACATTGAACTGTATTTACCACCTATCCGGCCAGCAACCATGTCCTGCAGTCTTGTCACAATTTGCTATACCCCATCATCAGAAAATTTCAAAATTGTTCCCTCAATTTCTATTTCCAGATCATTTAAGTATATAATAAATAAGAGCAACCCCAACATAGACCCCTGTGGAACACCACGCAGCATAGCTTTCTAGTCTGAGGGGGAGAAATTCGATTGGTTAGCACTTCCCGTTAGCACCTCCGGGGGGCCCTCTAATGATCTGCCTATCCATGCAACCACATTTCCCTTAATTCCTTATCCTATATTATTGACTCAAGAGGCCAAAAATCCACAAAATTCTGTAGGTCCAGCAGGAAATTCTGATCTGAGAATGATGCAGATGCACCCTGATAGACCCAACGGGACCTAAATTTGCTGAGATCAGATGTAAATACCATTCTGGGCCTAAAGTCGGCATCACAGTCACCAAAGAAAACAACAATCGATCTCAGAGGGATTAATTGCGGAGAACAGGTAATTGAACTTTTACCACATTACCTTCTTTGGTCTGAGCAGCCTCTGACTCTCCTCTGTTGGAGCGACAAGGTACCTCTCCAAGATTCCAATGACTATGTGGTGGGCGCCTCTGATACACCACTACAATCATGGGCACCTGCCCTTATTATAAATGACCACATTCCCAGGATTTTGGATGGGATCATGGCAGAAGCTGACCAGCAGGCAAAAGTTGTACCCCTCAGTCTCAGCACATTCAGGTTTCCAATTAACCTGGGGAATGAGGTAGGTCAAGTGGAGCAGGTGTCAGTAGGTGAACAATTAGGGAACAGTGACCATAGTATCATAAGGTTTAGATTAGCTATGGAAAAGGACAGGGAGCAAACTAAAGTAAAAATACTTAATTGGAGGAAGGCCAATTTCAGTGGGATGAGAACAGATCTGGCCCAGGTAAATTGGAATCAAAGACTGGCAGGCAAAACTGTAGTGGAACAATGGGCTGCCTTTAAAGAGGAAATAGTTTGGGTACAGTCAAGGTACATTCCCACGAGGAGGAAAGGTAGGGCAACTAATGTCAGAGCACCCTGGATGACGAAAGAGATGGAGAGTAAGATGAAGCAGAAAAAGAGCGCATATTACAGATGTCAGGTTGAGAATATATCTGAGAATCAGGCTAAATATAGAAAGTTCAGAGGAGAAGTGAAAAAGAAAATAAGAGGAGCAAAGAGAGGGTATGAGAATAGAATGGCAGCCAACATAAATGGTAATCCAAAAGTCTTCTATAGGCATATAAATAGTAAAAGGGTAGTAAGAGGAGGGGTGGGGCCAAAAAGGAGACCTCGCATGGAGGCAGAGGGTATGGCTGAGGTGCTAAATGAGTACTTTGCATCTGTCTTCACCAAGGACATAGTGAAGAAGGAGGTAGAGGAGATACTGGATGGAATAAAAGTTGATACAGAGGAAGTATTAGAAAGGCTGGCTGTACTTAAAGTAGATAAGTCACCAGGACCAGATGGGATGCATCCTAGGACACTGAAGGAAGAAAATCGCGGTGGTACTGGCCATAATATTCCAATCCTCCTCAGAAACAGGGATGGTGCCAGAGGACAGGAGAATTGCAAATGTTACACCCTTGTTCAAAAAAGGGTGCAAGGATAAACCCAGCAGCTACAGGCCAGTCAGTTTGACCTCGGTAGTGGGGAAGCTTTTAGAAACAGTAATCAGGGACAAAAATCAACAGTCACTTGGATAGGGGTGGATTAATTAAGGAAAGCCAGCACGGATTTGTTAAAGGCAAATCGTGTTTAACCAACTTGATCAAGTCTTTTGATGAGGTAACAGAGGGTTGATGAGGGCAATGCAGTTAACATGGTGTACATGGATTTCCAAAAGGCGTTTGACAAAGTGCCACATAATAGGCTTGCCAGCAAAGTTGAAGCCCATGGAATAAAAGGGATAGTGGCAGCATGGATACGAAATTGGCTAAGTGACAGGAAACAGAGAGTAGTGGTGAACGGTTGTTTTTCGGACTGGAGAAAGGTATACAGTGGTGTTCCCCAGGGGTCGGTTCTAGGACCATTGCTTTTCTTGATATATATTAATGATTTGGATATGGGTGTACAGGGCATAATTTCAAAATTTGCAGATGACACAAAACTTGGAAGTATAGTGAACAGTGAGCAGGATATGATAGACTTCAAGAAGACACAGACAGGCTGGTGGAATGGGCGGACATGTGGCAGATGAAATTTAACGTGGAAAAGTGTGAAGTGATACATTTTGGTAGAAAGAATGAGGAGAGGAAATATTAACTAAAGGGTACAGTCCTAAAGAGGGCGCATGAAGAGAGAGACCTAAGAGTATATGTGCACAAATCGTTGAAGGTGGCAGGGCAGGTTGAGAAAGCAGTTAAAAAAGCTTACAGGATCCTGGGCTTCATGAATAGAGGTGTAGAGTACAAAAGCGTGGAAATTATGATGAACCTGTATAAAACGCTGGTTCGGCCTCAACTGGAGTATTGTGTCCAATTCTGGGCACCACACTTTGGGAAGGTTGTGAAGGCCTTAGGGAGGGTGCAGAAAAGATTTACGAGAATGATTCCAGGGATGAGGGTCTTCAGTTACATGGATAGAGTGGAGAAGCTGGGGTTGTTCTCCTCAGAGCAGAGAAGATCGAGAGGAGATTTGATAGAGGTGTTCAAAATCATGAGTGGTCTGGACAGAGTAGATAGAGAGAAACTGTTCCCATTGGCAGAAGGGTCGAGAACCAGAGGACACAGATTTAAGGTGATTGGCAGAAGAACCAAAGGCAACATGAGGAAAAATCTTTTTACTCAGCGAGTGGTTAGGATCTGGAATGCACTGCCTGAAATGTATGTGTCAGCTATGGCTCAGTTGGGAGCACACTCGCTTCTGAGTCAGAAGGTTGTGGGTTCATAGTCCCACTTCAGGGACTTGAGCACATAAAGCTAGGCTGACACTCCAGTGCAGTGCTGAGGGAGTGCTGCACTGTCGGAGGTGCCGTCTTTCGGATGAGATGTTAAACCGAGGCCCCGTCTGCTCTCTCAGGTGGATGTAAAAGATCCCATGGCACTATTTCGAAGAAGAGCAGGGGAGTTATCCCCGGTGTCCTGGTCAATATTTATCCCTTATTTTTCACCTCATCCTGACTCCTTATCATTGTAAAGGTTCTCCCTCCCAGCCATCACCAGGCTCCCCTTTCTCTGTGAGAAGCACCTCTTGCTCCATAAATTGCCTCTTCGCCAAACTCCTAACCACTCAGGTACCTTTACTTGCCCCAATATTTGCTGACTTCATGGAGCTCCCTTTGCATCGGCATCATTTCCCTGCACAAATAATTATGGTAGTTGTCATTCCAGACTAAAAAAAGGATTGAATATATATTCAGAGCAGTTCGTGTGAGGCATGTAAACCTAACATAATGGACAGTAAATAACAAGATACTGCCTATTATTGTTTCATTTTACTTTGAAAAATGTAATTAGCACCAAATCCATTTTGGTTTTGAAGAGGTGAAGGGGTGAAAGCTGCTTTGCTGAGGTGTTGTGACTGTAACATTTTTAGAGAATTGTTTAACAATTACACATGTCATGTATTTTCCCAGGATCCCATCTCCAACTGTATGATTAAAGGAATATTATAGGCTGCTATTTCAATCAGAAGAATGTGAAGCACATAATCTAACAGCTAAGGGAGACAATTCAGGCAAGGCAGATTTAGTGAGGGGAT
This sequence comes from Squalus acanthias, assembly GCA_030390025.1. Lineage (NCBI taxonomy): Eukaryota > Metazoa > Chordata > Chondrichthyes > Squaliformes > Squalidae > Squalus > Squalus acanthias. The sequence goes on along the minus strand of CM059439.1, from coordinate 46,557,992 downwards.
CCACTTTAAGCACGATGTATACGTGATTAATATTATAAAAGTTTTTTTTCCACAAAACACAGAACTAAACATACATCATATTGAAGTTAGAAAATAGAGCCTGACAGCAAGACAGATTTATTTCCCTGTTTGGAGAAATAAAGCTTTGAGCCGTGCTCTCTCCCAGTAGCTCCTCTCATCACTCTACCAACTTTAAAATGTTATTTTATCACTTGAATTTTCGCTTACAAAAAGATATTGGCGTGAAATTTGCAGTCAGTGGCAAAGCAAAGGTGCTTGCCGCTGGCCCCGAAGAAAGCTGCCCATAACAATATCTTTTTGAAAGCGAAAATCTTGTGATCTCTGTGGCGAGAAGTTCACCTTTTTCGACGCGCAATTGATTTCAGCGTAGTGTAGTGGGAATTCCCTAGGGCAATCTGCTGTGACGTCAACAAGTTGTCTAAGCAGCCAATCACAATGCAGAATTCTCAGAGACAGGAAACCAGGAAATGAGAAGCTGCTTTTATCCAGACTTCTTAAAAATGTTAGAGAGCGAAACAAAGCTTGGGACTCTCACAGGGGGATAAGATACAACCTAAAATATCATGACCAAATTTAAAAACATTTTTTAAAGTTTTTTAAAAATTGTAATTTATCATAATGGATAAATTTGACACTCCACAAATATAAAAATTAGTTTATCAGGGCCATAGCATTTGTTTAGCAGTCAATACGCTGTTAAAACCCCAGTTACACCTATTCCAACAAGGCTTAACATTTCATGGGGTGTTTAACAGTGATATTGGCCCAGAAATTAAAGACTGAGTGTTGACGCGGGGGTAAGGCTTCCCCGCGATCTCTCACTCCGCGTTGGCTTTTTCAGATCCAGCTCGCACGAACTTGATGTTCTAGACATCAGCTGGGCAGTGCTTGCGTATCCCACCGGCGTAGTGAATTCGTGCGAGCTGTGGGATCACGTGACTCAGTTAGAGCCAATGGCAGCACACCATCTTCCATTCATAAGTTTCACATAAGTGCTGTGAAAGCTATGAATCTTACACCCCCCCAAAATAACAGCTAAACCTCAATTAAATTTTTTAAAAAACCATCACATTAATAAAATAAGTATAGTTAAATAAATTAACCATTTTAAATAAAAAATTAAATTTTTGAAAAAATTTAAAATCTTTTAAAAAGTTATAAAAATAAACTTACCTGTCTTCAAAGTCTCTAAAAAAGATATACCTGTTAAAAGAAATTCAAAATAATACTTAATTCACTACTTACCTTGTTAAAAGTGGGTCTTACTCCTCCTTTTTTCATTTCTAAAATCTTCCGTCCTTACCTGCGCGTCCAAAGCACTAAGTGTACAGCGTGCGCGCAGCCTGTAGCGCGCACGCGGTGCACCGAGGAACCGCCCCCTTTTCCAAAAACCAAGTGCCGGTTTTCAGTGCATGCGCAGTGCATGCAGAAAACCGGCAATTGGAGACAGAATACGCGAGAGTACGCAGTGCGTACTCTCGCGTCGCGGGACTAATTTTTGGGCCATTATTGTGGAAAAGCCCAAGTTTTCGTCAGTTTCACTGATTTCCCTGATTGCTGGCTATGGATGGTGGCGGTGGGGGGAGGGGTGACCACAGCGCAGCCAGTGTCGGAGCAGTAAATGACTGACCACAACTTCAGGATTTCCACATTTAGATACTCATGCGCTAAATCCTGAAGTTGTGGTCAGTTTCACCACAAATTCTGGGCCATTATTGCAAAACTTATGTAAAGAGCCATAGTGTAGAAAACAAGGTTTAAAAAATTAGGGAAAAAATCAAGTAGTAGTTTGAAAATGTATTTTTTTTTTAAAAGGAGAATACATAAATAGTTACAGATTTATTAAAGTAAAAATAGCTCTGCACTGCTTATGGTCATCAACAAACGGGGATGGTAAATAACAAGCGATAGTAACCTTAAAAACCTATGTACAGCTATTAATTCAAACATTCTTAAAGTATATTTACACAGTTTTACTAAACTAGATGTTAGGCATATAGCCCACATCCTATGGCTATAGACTTTGGTTGGTAGTGCTGGTTAGACTAGTTCGCTCTGGCCCCATCTGCTGGCAACTATTAATTATGCAGAAAAGCAGCAGGATTACAACAGTCAGGTCATCAACAGTTCCCAAGATCCCATTGAATGTTTCAGGAATGATATCAGGAGGGGAAGTGAGGCACACGATGGCTCCAAAGGAACAAATTGCAATCCTCAAACAGAAGATCCACACTAATCCGGCCATTGTGAAGAGCCCTCTGAAAGCCAGCTGGAGTAACAGGGGCATGTCGTAGACATAATCTGCAAACTGAACAAAAGGACAAGAGATTAAGGGGGGAGGGGGGAAGAGAATGATCAGAACACAAATTACAATGAGTATTGATAAGAACATGGAATTCTGAGAGATTAGATGGTGCAGAGTTCGTGGACCATATAGCTCAAAGACCTGATTTGGAATTCAGGCCATCCTGATGGGATTAAAAACAATTCTGCTGACCCAAGTACATTTAGTCTAGCAGTCTCATATTTGTGAACACAAGCCCATGTCACTAAACTCTCTATAACTTGACAATAAAACAGTAATCTTATTCAGAGATCACATGGATGTCTGGTATAGGAAATTGAAATGTCACACTATAACAAATAGCCGTCAGACCCCAGTCCAACACCGGCATCTCCACATTATAACAAATAGGCCTGACCTTTTAGGCTTATGTTAAGGTATCTTATAGAGGTAGAACAGAGGGACCTTTACTGTGCAGCTGGCCCATGCTACACCTGACCTGAGAGTCACTGAGGAAAAAAGTCAATTCTTAGCATTATTGGGTACAATAAAAATATATTAAAAATAAAGTTAAATATGACAGAAAAAGAATGTTGAATGTTTCAAAATGAAGCAAAACCATAGTAAATGGCCAATGCATCCCCAACAACCACAACCAGTTTTGCTGTTAAATATATTCCAATGGAAATAATTAACTTTGTTTTTTTATTGAAAGTTGGTTTATTGCTCGTGGGACATAACTGCTCCTGGTTACAAGAGCCTGATAAGTAAAGCATGTAGAATGGCGATCCATTTGAAAATGCAATACAGGAATGGACCAATATCTTTTTAATGAAACTGTGGGCTAAAGATTCGGGTGCTTTACGCCACACATTACCGTCAAAATGTAGTGAAAAGACGGCGGTCGCCGCTCTTTCGCCAACGGGTGGCAGGTCATTCGGCTTCCGCCCTTTTCCGAGGTCCAGTAGTGCTGCCAGAAAGAGCGATAGCCCTGCAAATTTAAATTAGGGAGAGGTGACATCAGTCAGCGTGCAACGCTGACTTAACGTCACCTCGGCAAACTTAGACCTTAGCGCTGAGTCCTAAGCTCGCCACGCAAGTTCAGCATTCAGCAGACTCACAGAGGCGTTGTCAACACCTCTTAAGGGAAGAGGAAGACGCAGAAGAGGAGGAAGCAGAAGAGGAGAAAGCGGAAAGAAGGATGCAACCTAGACAGCCCCTTTCTGGCCAGGATCCGGGATGGAATCATCCCCCTGCGGTACTAGTGACCACAACCCCAATTCCCCTTTCAAAATTTGTCCCACACCTTACCTTCCCTTCCCTCTGTTACTGACCATCACAATGTCCTCTTGGCCACAATGCTGAAATAAAAGCCATAACAAAGCAAACTTTCCAGTCCAACTTTATACATCTATCCATCCAATATGACATTAAGAAATCAACTCATCACCCTTATGCCTTCCCTTAGTGACTGTCTTGTGTATGTCTTTGCCTATCCTAGTGATGTCATGCAGTGGCTGCAGCATGGCTGGTGGAAGGCTGCTGACGGTCAGTGGGGGACACTGCAAATGGCCTTGCGGGTCAACATTGAGGAGCTGGTGGCTGAGAGTGTCAAATCGAGTGACAGTGTTTCTTCTTCACTCTCCTCTTCCTCTTCTTGCTCAACCACTGGCTGGGCAGGCTGCATTTCTTGGTTGTGTGAAATGAGGAAGGCTCAAGAGTGGAGTTGTGGTGAGAGGAGGGCAGGAAAGTGAGAAGGAGGATAACATATGAGGATACCAGCATCTTGTATCCTTTCAGCCCCGCCGCTGGCCAAGGGCTCAGCCATGCCCCTGCCAAGAATGGCCAGCACCATCTCCTCTAAGGGGGTGAGGTGAAGCTCGGAATGGGAGGCATGCCTCGTGTTTGGTACAGATTGTTGGTAGGTGAGTGATTGGAGTGGGGGTGGGGGGGGGGGGTTATTTTTTTATTTGTTTATGGGATGTGGGCGTTGCTGGCAAGGCCAGCATTTATTGCCCATCCCTAGTTGCCCTTGAGAAGGTGGTGGTGAGCCGCCTTCTTGAATCGCTGCAGTCCGTGTGGTGAAGGTACTCCTACAGTGCTGTTAGGTAGGGAGTTCCAGGATTTTGACCCAGCGACGATGAAGGATCAGCGATATACTTCTAAGTCAGGATGGTGTGTGACTTGGAGGGGAACTTGGAGGTGGTGGTGTTCCCATGCGCCTCCTGCCCTCGTCCTTCTAGGTGGAAGAGGTCGCGGGTTTGGGAGGTGCTGCCGAAGAAGTCTTGGTGAGTTGCTACAGTGCATCTTGTAGATGGTACACACTGCAGCCATGGTACGCCAGTGGTGGAAGGAGTGAATGTTTAAGGTGGTGGATGGGATGCCAATCAAGCGGGCTGCTTTGTCCTGGATGTTGTTGAGCTTCTTGAGTGTTGTTGGAGCTGCACTCATCCAGGCAAGTGGAGAGTATTCCATCACACTCATTACTTGTGCCTTGTAGATGGTGGAAAGGCTTTGGGGAGTTAGGAGGTGAGACACTCACCGCAGAATACCTAGCCTCTGACCTGCTCTTGTTGCGACAGTATTTATGTGGCTGGTCCAGTTAAGTTTCTGGTCAATGGTGACCCCCCAGGATGTTGATGGTGGAGGATTCGCCGATGGTAATACTGCTGAATGTCAAGGGGAGGTGGTTAGACTCTCACTTGTTAGAGATAGTCATTGCCTGACACTTCTGTGGCGCGAATTTTACCTGCCACTTATCAGCCCAAGCCTGAACGTCATCCAGGTCCTGATGTCGTGCATTGAGCAGTGTGTGAGGTTAGTGGTGCAGTTGGTAGGAGACTGTTTTTGAAGATGCATTCACTGACCTTGACCAGAGGTCTGAGGTCATGAAGCTTCTTTGGGCACTGGAGACAGGTGGTGGGGGCGACACTGCTGGCAGTGACGGCCTCGGTGATCTGGTCCCATATCGTGCTTTCTGGAGGGCCTCCTGGCCCCTGTGGATAGAGGACCTCTCTTGCAGTATTGACCCCCTGCTCAAAGCTGGAGTGCTGCGTGAGACACCCTGGGTGCCCCTTCCCCAACTTGCTGAGCCATTTGTGTTAGTGCTGAAGCACTTTTAGCATTTTTTAAGGTGTGGAAAGCAATTCAGCTTTAAGAGCTGAAGACTCCCATTTGGGAATTCTTTTTAGTGTTTTTTTTTTCCAAAGGCATTTGAGCTGTAACGGCTAAAAACTGCCTATTTTTACATGATTTTTATTTTATCAATTTCAAAAGGCAGTTTGCCTTTAAGGGACTGAACTGCTTTCTGAAATGAAAGCCTTGCTTTAAGAGAAGGCTGTTCTTGCTGCAATGACGCTACAGCATCGCTACATTGGGGCCTCCTGCCGGGACTATCACCACCAGAACGGCGTTGCACCGTAAGTTTAACGCTGGGCTAATGCTAATTAGCCACCAGCTCCAATTTACCTGCCAGTGCCACCATTTTCGGCAACCGTTTTTAGGCCTGTAACTTTTAAGATTTATTCCCAATCACAAAAAAAGGAATTGGTTCTGAAAAAAAAAGATAGGTCAATTGGATAGATAATGGAATGCCATATCTGTAGGGTATATGGATTTTCAGAAGGAATTGAAGAGAAGAGACTTGTTTAAAAGAAAATCAGGAATGTGGTATAAGAGGAAATGCAACGGCATGGATAGAAGTTAGAACATAAGAAATAGGAGCAGGAGTAGGTTGGTTGATGGAGAAGAAAAGTTTTAGTTTAAAGGTTGGAAGTGGTATGCTCCAGGGGTCAGTGTTGGGTCCACTTTTGTTCTCGGTATATATAAATGATTCGGATTTGGTTATAGGGAACGCAATCTTGTAATGTTGGAAGCGAAAAAACAAGGAATGAGAGTATATACTCTGTAGAAAGATACTGAAGCATGTGGAGGAACAGGGAGATTTCCTGAAATTGTGAATTCAGGTAGATAAATCATTGATTAAGCTAGTTAGAGTATTGTGTGCAGTTTTGGGAATCCCATTATAGAAGACATTAAAACCAGACAATGTACAACATGGATTCACCAGGATTATACCAGGGATGGGAAACTATAGTTATGAGGAGAGACTTAAGATACTGGGGATATTTCCACTAGAACAGAGAAGGCTAAGAGGATATTTAATAGAGATTTATAAAATTATGAAGAGTTTGATAGAGGGAATAGGAAAAGACTATTTCCTCTGGTTGGTGAGTCAGTGAAGCCGGTTAACCAATTTAAAGTAGTTAGTATGGAGAGACATTAAGAAAAAATTCTTTACACAGAGGGTTGTTGGAGCATGGGTGTGGGTGTGGCTGAGGCAGGACTATTGCTTTGTTTAAGGGAAAATTGAATAATTATTTGATGCAGAGGAAGATACAGAGCTATGGGCAGAGAGCAGGGCAGTGGGAGTAGTCTTGGATTGTCTAGAAAGAGCTGACACTGACAAATTGGGCCAAATGGCCTCCTTCTGTGATATAAACTGTTCTGTGGTTAAACTACATTTTCTGCAGAGATTTCATTTACTGGACAGAATTTTACAGCATCCGTGTTCCCTATTTTCTTCCTCTTTACATTGTCTGCATTAAATTTTATTGACCACTGTTCTGTCCGCTTACATATTTAGTTCAGCTCATTCTGTAATTTCTGAGTGGCCTCCTCTGATTCCACTGCCCCTCCTAGTTTGGTATTAGATACAAGTTTCACGAGTCCTGCCACATCCAGTCATGAATGGACAATTAAACAACTAACAGGAGGAGGAGGCTCCATGAACATCCACATCTTCAATGATGGCAGAGACCAGCACGTGAGTGCAAACGACAAAGCTGAAACATCTTCAGCCAGAAGTGCCAAGTGGATGATCCATATCGGCCTACTCCTGAGGTCCCCACCATCACAGAAGCCAGTCTTCAGCCAATTCAATTTACTCCACATGATATCAAGAAACGGCCGAGTGCACTGGATACAGCAAAGGCTGTGAGCCCCGACAACATCCTGGCTGTAGTGCTGAAGACTTGTGCTCCAGAACTAGCCGCGCCTCTAGCCAAGCTGTTCCAGTACAGCTACAACACTGGCATCTACCCGACAAAGTAGAAAATTACCTAGGTATGTCCTGTTCGCAAAAAGCAGGACATCTCGAATCCGGCCAATTACCGCCCCATCAGCCTACTCTCAATCATCAGCAAAGTGATGGAAGGTGTTGTCAACAGTGCTATCAAGCAGCACTTACTCACCAATAACCTGTTTACCGATACTCAAGTAGGATTCCAGACCTCATTACGGCCTTGGTCCAAACATGGACTAAAGCACTGAATTCCAGAGGTGAGGTGAGAATGACTGCCCTTGACATCAAGGCAACAGTTGACTGAGTGTGGCATCAAGGAGCCCTAGTAAGATTGAAGTCAATGGGAATCAGGGGGAAAACTCTCCACTGGCTGGAGTCATATCTAGAACAAAGAAAGATGGTTGTGGTTGTTGGAGGACAATCATCACAGCCCCAGGACATCACTGCAGGAGTTCCTCAGGGCAGTGTCCTAGACCCAACCATCTTCAGCTGCTTCATCAATAACCTTCCCTCCATCATAAGGTCAGAAGTGGGGATGCTCGCTGATGATTGCAGAGTGTTCAGTTCCATTCGCAACTCCTCAGATAATAAAGCAGTCCATGCCCGCATGCAGCAAGACTTGGACAACATGCAGGGTTGGGTTGATAAGTGGCAAGTAACATTTGCGACCTACACATGCCAGGCAATGACCATCTCCAATACGAGAGAGTCTAACCACCTCCCCTTGACATTCAATGGAATTACCATCATTGAATCCCCCACCATCAACACTCTGGGGATTACCATTGACCAGAAACTTAACTGGATCAACCACATAAATACTGTGGCAACAAGAGCAGGTCAGAGACTGGGTATTCGCAGCAAGTGGCTCCTCCTGACTTCCCAAAGCCTTTCCACCGCCTAAAAGGCACAAGTCAGGAGTGTGATGGAATACTCTCCACTTTCCTGGATGAGCTCCAACAACACTCAAGAAGCTCGACACCATCCAGAACAAAGCAGCCAGCTTGATTGGCACCCCATCCACCACCTTAAACATTCACTCCCTCCACCACCGGCGTACCGTGGCTGCAGTGCGTACCATCTACAAGATGTATTGCAACAACTCGCCAAGGCTTCTTCGACAAACCCGCGACCTCTTCCACCTAGAAGGACAAGGGCAGCAGGCGCATGGGAACACCACCACCTCCAAGTTCCGCTCCAAATCACACACCAACCTGACGTAGAAATATATCATCGTTCCTTCATCATCAAAATCCTGGAACTCCCTACCTAACAGCACTGTGGGAGTACCTTCACCACACGGACTGCAGCGGTTCAAGAAAGCAGCTCACTACCACCTGCTCAAGGACAATTAGGGATCGGCAATAAATACTGGCCTTGGCGGCGATGCCCAGATCCCGTGAAAGAATAAAAAAAATATTTGGTTCGAGTTTCTCAATCCAACTGATTGATATAAATGAGAATCAATTGCTGTCCCAACACTAAGCCTTGGGGCAGCCCAGTTCCTCCCTACCAATGTTCCCTGTAATGTTTTGGGGGGGGCGGTGCGGCCCTTTTAACGGGCTGCGCGGCCCAGTCAAAGTTCCACACATGCACTGTTTTTTCAATTTAAAAGCTGGCTCACCGGCTAAGCGGGACCCCTGGAGCGCTGCACAGGCCATGCAGCTTAAAGGGAACATTGCTCCCTGCCCTGACAAAATTTCTCTAACAAGTCATAAACCACAGCAGCACAACTCGGATATTGAATTACAGCCTTTAGCTTATCACAAAATTTTAAGGTTTTTTTAAACTTAGCATGTACTGAACAGTTTGAACAAAACGATTTTCATTAAATATTGTTGTGCCTATCTTCACTTGTTTGCATGACGCAATGTTATAAAATCAACTTGAAATACATTGTTGCATTGTTTGCATGTGATGCATCATTGTAATTTTCCTGTTTTTTTTCCAAATTAATTTGCCCAAAACATTTTTGTGAAGACAGGTCGTGGTGATTTTCCTTTCGCTATCGCTCCAATTGTCAGTTTGAATGGGCAGTGGAAGGATGAACATTCTTTAAAAAAACCTTACTGCTGTCTTCTCGCCTGAGGCCCATGCGAATTTCAAACGGGCCTCGAATAGGCGGCCAGCATTCCCACCAGAAACAGGCGGCAACCTCATTAAATATTTAACTTGGGGTCCTATGCCATATTGATGATCGTTATACAATTTTGCACTTCCACTGGGCAGAGGGTGCAAACTTACAGTCCTTAAAGGGACCGCTGCAGACTGCTCCAGAAATAGTTTAAATTTGCTTTGTCAGTGATTTTTGTGGGGTCAGTAGGAGCATGAACGTTCCTACTGGCCCCCAAAAAATCTTCCTGTCTGCTCCTGGATCCTCCATGTTCCCCCACCGCCCCCTCCCAGATTGCTTCCCCACATCTTTAAGAAACCACTTTTGGCTCAGCTTGTGTGTCCCAGTCAGTGAGCTGCCTCGTTCAGCGCTGACAGCTCGCTGATATTATTCGAATGAGGCCCAATCACAAAAATGCTTCATCGGTCCAGCGGTGCCATAGCTCTGCCCATCCAATGAATACCCGATCATCTTTAAATATTGTCGTAATATTTTTAAATTATTTCAACTGAGCTCACTTGGTGCAAAGTGTAAAGTTGAAACAACGTGATGTTTATTTGTGACATTGTGCTGTGGTATTGTGGGATTATTTTCATCTGCAGTTGACCTGTTTATGTGGTGCATAATATATATTGTAAGCAAATATTCAGTTGCTTTCACTGCAGACAGTGCAGTCTGTTTAACAGAATTTTTATGATCCACCCCTTCAGCAGCTTCCAAGGATTGACAATGGGAGTGCAAGAGGGCAGAAATATTAATTTTCTCTTGGCAGTCTGATATTCATGTAAGCACTTGCACTCCCATTGCCTTCAACAAGAGAACCAAGTATTATAGTGTCTGCTGACTGCATCGGTGAATTACCTAACAAAAGAACAAAGTTCCCAGCCCAAACCAAACAAAACCAAAACATATTAAAATAAGATAAATTATAAAAACTAGATAAATGCTGCACATTTTCATTATTGTTTGTTTTTATCTTGTTATACAAATTTAAGAATTTATATAGATTTTCAGAGAAATCGAAAATGGTCCCTGTTGTTACACTCATGATTTGCCCTAATTCACCTAATTATATCTCACTAAATAATCTGACTATAATCTTGTGGTGCTCCTACCTCATTCGTAATAGAATCTACTTTCAAACTGTTGGGCTGATTTTTGTATAGGACACTTACTGGTCGAGGCTGTCCAGAGAAGCGCTTATTGTAGTCTCTAATATCTCGTACCATTTGCCGACCCTGCTTTTCCTGCTGGTTCTCACAGAATAGACTATAGAGCAGGCTCACCTGCAATGAAAAGAGAAAGAAATTGTTTTGCCCGATATGGGTATAGGCACAGAAGGATGCAGTGCGATTTTGCTTTTTTCAATTGAGGTTCATATTCAGAGGTATAACCTACAGTCTATTCCTGTTAATTTAACATCCCTTAATTTGATTTACTGGATAATTTTCATTCAAGTTGCACTAAAAAAACCTCCAGTTTTGTTTTAATGGATAATTCAAATATTTTCACCACAAAAAAGACTTCACATTAATAGGATTAAAATTAATTAGCTTAATATTCAGGTTTGCAAACATAATTTTTTGTTGATCATGCACATCATTGAGTATTACTGAACTGATGTAGATATCATAATTAAACACAAGGAAGCAATCTCACACAGTAAAGGTAGATCTCCAGTGTTTCACTAGAAAAATGTTTGTCAAATTTCTATCAATTTTTGGCTGAACTTCTTTCTTGATCTAGTCAGGATCTCTTTCATCTATGAAGTGTTTCTGGGTCGAACAATTGGCCCCTCTTCTCCAGTCTGGATTCTCCTGTATACATACCCAATGGTCGATGAAGGAAGAATCAAAGATATGGGAATAAAGCTGACTGCTGTCTGCTTTTAAATTCAATACTTGTATTATGGGCTTGGTGAAGTCACTGTACCATCCCATTCTGCTTCTTCACATTCAAATACTAAAGATGATGCACCACCCACACCCACCAGCAGTATCTTTGTTAACTGAGCATTAGATGGTGACACAGAAGATGATGATAATTATGTCAATAAGGCCAAACATGGCAACATTCCCTGTCCGGCGTCTCCTCAGGATTTTCTGGTAACTCATTATCTAGTCCTCCATGAACTCTTTCTCATTCCCAGTATGGAAGCATGTCACATACATGCAAGACACTAGCCACCTTGTCTCCCTCAGAATTCATGTCCAATAATTTTCCATGCACCTTGTATGAATCCTTGAAGATAGGAGTTACTTTAGCCATCGTGTTCTGTACTGCCTTTGATCTAAAATGGGTCCTTATTTTCACAAAATCTCTATTATCAAAGCAGCAGCCACTTATTGGGCATAATGTTTCTTTTGAATGGCAGATACCATCGTCAAGTGGTCTTTTTCTAGCTGATATGTATCTTCCAATATTGCCTTCAGGCAGGCGTTGTAGGAGCCAACCAACCCTCTATACTGTCAGCTTCACTTAGTGGCAGTATCGAAGTCAGAAGGTTGTGGGTACAAGCCCCACTCCAGGGACTTGAGCACATAATGTTATGATGGAAGTAAAAGACTTTAGCTTGATTAACTTTTGAAGGATTTGTAAACTTACCCATTGACAGTGGATATGTTTGACTGTCAGTTGAATTAGAGATTTAAACTTGTGGGAGAGCCAGTGAATTTTGGCAGGGCTTCTTCCAACACTAGTAATTCTGGCCAATTCAGGCACTTATGCCACTCACGTGCAGTTTACTCTCTTGATTTGGATCAACTAAAGATAACAAGGCACATTTGCCGGGAATTTCCTCAGGGATTCTCCTAATTATCCATCGTGACTTCAGATGAAGTGCTGTGGAAACCCTAGAAAAATGATGTAAACGAGCAACGAACCCCCGAGGAGATTCAACCCCTAGCGTTTAATTCCCCGTGCCTCTTCTGTCTCTTTGAACAATGCACATGTAAATGGTGTACCCCCAGTGTACCAACTTCTCAGCAGCTACTTACCTGTTGTGTTCATAGTGGGGAATATCTTTACCCATTTGGAGAAGAAATCAATCAATATCAATAGTAACAATTGCCCTTTCTGAATCAGGGAAGGAGTCCAACAAACTCTACCTCCAGGTACTCTCATGGAGCGGGGGCTTTATAGCAACCCTTAACTTTTTTGGAGCCTGTTGTGATGGTTTTGAAACTTGGCATATATATCGAGACTTTACATAACTAATGACATCTATTCTCATACCCTGCCAATAAATTTATTGGCAGAGTCATAGCATCGTTTTTGTGATTCCCAACTGCCCACTTATGAGATGCTCTTGGAATTCCCTCAAATAAAGGTTTGATAACTTCTCTGGCACATATGGTTTTCAGGCTGGCCTTTGGATTCATGCTTGGCTTGCTCTGCTCAGCATGATAGGATACAATGTCCACCTCCGGCTTCTGAGCTGTGCTGCCATGGAGCACACAAACATGGACAGAATCCTCAGGCCATTGCTTTCCAGCTAGGAACTCTCTCACAGTATGTTTATCCGTGTCTGGGGCTAAGAATGTTTGTTTATACAATTTGGAAAATTCTTCTCCATATCCTAATTTCCCCATGGCAAACTGCAAAAAACTGGCATGGGTCTCCTTCTAGATAATAAGGAATTTGGATAGTTGTCCAGGTGTCACTCCTGCTCACTCTTATCTTAAATGCTGACATCTGACTCAGTGGGACTTTATTCCATTCTTGATAAACATAGTGGGTTTCTTATCATTTTCTATACTAATATCGATAGAGCAGTGATTACTTCAGTGGCAATTGTCACTACTAACACTATCAGGGAATACAGGAAAATGGGTCTAGTTCCTGATATTAAATTGAGCCTATCTATTGTCAGGGCTTCAACTTGTCACATATCGCCCCCGAACACCAATCATTGATTTAATTTTCTGTTCTGGAGCTGCCAGATCCTAATGTCACTGGTGTACATATTCTGCCTTACTCTCCCTCTCAGCTACTGTCTGTTATAATAGAAATCCCCTCCCTGTCTTATCAGTCACCAGGCTTGCAGCAAAATAAAGACAGATTAAATATCTCTACCAGGCTTAACTTTGCACAAAGATTAAACAATTATTTTTTTTTAAATCAGTTTCTGCTTTGGCTGTGTGCAGCAGCACTGAAACCACAACCACATTTATAGATCGCTTTCCCCCTTTGATCCTTTGGTTCTGATGAACAGATGATTTTCTGCCCATTTCTTTCTAAGCTGCAAATTAACTTGGCCAGTCCAAACTTGCCCAGAGAAAACTGCTGTGGTCTCTATTTGTCCCCGCCCATACAAAAGGTATTTTTGTTCAGGCATCAAATGTGAAGACCCACCTATAGCATCAGCTAACAGGGTCTTCAACATCTTCCAGACAAACATTATTATGTAAATAGAATAGAATGGCCTAGAAATTACGAGTATCAAAAAGGCACAATGAGGGCCAATTTCAGGGACCAAAGTCCTGCACCCCAAAAAAAAGACATCCAGTCCAATATTGGGTTGTGCCATTTTTCAGGCATCTAGGGCGGCTGCCTTAAACAAGCATTAGGCCCCTTGCATATGCTAATGGAGCCTAACACTTGTTTTAGGGCCCCTGAGAAACCAGGCCTCGGGTTTTGCTGATGTGGATGCGGCCTGGCAAGCATCCGCCACCAAAAAGGTAAGTAAAAAAAATGTTTTTATTTTGCTGTGGAGCCAGGAGAAGCAGGAATGCTCCTCCCAGCTCCACAGCACTCCTGAGAGTAGCAGCTGGCAGCAATCGGCCTCCCTTCCACCTTCCCCCCTCTTCCAGCACTTACCTGAGGCCACTGCCAGCAAGGCAAGCGACCCAAAATTTGTTCCTGTAGACCTGCGAGCTGCTTGTGGAGGTGCGAAAGGCGCCAGCAGTTCACCCAGATTACTTAGCTGAGGCCCAAGGCCCAATTTCAGGCTGGCCTCGGACCCCTGGTTCGGGCACGTGTTGTGACCGCATCGCCACCTTCATGCCTGAAACCAGGCGCCAATGAATTTCCACCCCCACATATTTAATGATAACAACAATGATACAAGCCAGCAACTGCATTGGCACGTTGCCTTCCATTTCTCTCTCTCTCTTCACAAAACATTCTGGGTTGTGTGTTATATTTGAAACTTCCCAGGGGTAAGAGAAGTCACAAATCCACTTTCCTACATCCTGATCCCTCATGCTGGGCACAGATGTATGTTTTCACTCAATTCAAATTTGAACAACATTTTAAGTTCAAAATTTTTTTTTAGATTTAAGTCAATTCATATTTTCTTTTCAATGAAATCTACTCATATTGACTGAAACGTACCTTTTGTCTGCACAGAGGACAACTCACAGCTCCTAACCAAGAACCATGTCTCCAGTACGCAATCAAACATGCTCCTGTTAGTAAAAGAACACAAGAAAATAAAATTACTGAATGACAGTGTGCTCGTGTACTGCCCTTTCACTTCTAGAACCTGGGTACAAAAGCAGGTCAGGCTGATGGGATGAGTTTTGACAATCTCAATCTAGTTGCAAGGAGGTTTGGGTTAACAGCATAAAAAAAGTCCATAATTTGGCATAAACTGGCACTAAGACCATAATTATATTATAACTTTTGGCCGAGAAATTCGTCTCGGGCGGGGGCGTAGAACAGGCGGCATCAGATCGGCCGCCTGTTATACACAGCACCTGATATTCTGTTCCATTGCAGTCAGGCTAGCACCTGATTCTAAAGGAGTCAGGCTAGCACCTGATTCTAAAGGAACAGTTATTTGGCCCCATCTAGTAGGTAGTTTCATACCGCTTGTTCACACTAGTATTATATAACTACAGTCCAATGCAAAACCGGATCTTAAAAGTGCCCAAGAAGTCGATTGGAGCTCCTGGGAACTTACTTTTAACTCCCCAAAATTAGGAGAGAAATACCTGTCTCACCTGCACTCTTGCACGTAAAGTTTAAGTACTCTGGGATTGGAACTCTGCGTGTGTGTCCATTATTGAGCACAGTTTGAGGTGCAGTCAATAGTATAACTCAGGTCTGTTGGCTGAGACCAGTATTCTTTTTCTCTAGCATTGATGTGAATAACACTGCATTTATTACCCATCTGCACTATGAGTCAAGCGTGTAATGTGGACTAAAATCAAGTGTAGGCCAGACTGGAGAGGGATAGCAAGTCCCCCTTCTCTGAAGGACATTAATAAACCAGTCAGGCATTTCTGACAGTCCAGCAGCTTTCATGGTCATTTTATTGAATCCAATTAATGGTGTGATTTGAACTCATAACTAGTATATTACTAGTCCACTACTATAACTGTTACGCTGCTGTACCCCTCTGTAGTATAACTTATTTCAAATGAGTTAACATTTGTTTTAAAGTAACGCAAACAACAATTTATGTGAACGTGTTGATAAATAGCACAAACGGGAATTAACCCCACATGGGTTGAAAATAAGTGTATTCTGATTGGTCGCCTGTATTCTTCTTTTGGAATTTTACTAGCATGAATGCTGTAATCTTCCTTAAAATAGAAAAAGAGGAATTATTTATTGTCATTGGAGAGTGCCCTTGGTTATGCCATGTAGAGAAATAAATTGTAGTCAGAGACGGCTAAGAATTATACAGAGTGACTTAGTAATATGATTGCATGATCTTTTTAAATCATTTATCTGTCACAAAGGTCAGCTGCCAGGTACTTTGGAAGTACACCTCTTTTGGATATGCAAGCCCATTAACTTGTGCTGTTCATGCGATACTTTGGCCCTCAATATCATGGATGTCCATAGTGCGGTTATATTGCTGTTGTAGCGTCAGGTAATAATAACATTCACCAGCAAGGGGAGCAGCACAGAAATTTCCTCGGTGAGTTCACTTGCATACCAGCAAGTGTTAGTTCTGGGATAATTCCTGTGTAAAACGAGTGTAAGTAGCTGAACCTCGAGGAAATTTGAGTGCCATAATGGTGTGACTGTTTAACAGTATTCTGCAGATTCCTGTCTTCAGCACAACCCAAGGAGAGTGACAGGTAAGGTTGCGGCAAGTGTTTCTTTCTCAGTTCTGTTCAGATCTTTCCACGGCATCTCTAACCTACATCTTTATTCCGTGTTCTCTAACAGCTTATATAAAAAAATATATGGTTTTTCTATTTTTCAGGCAGGTAGTAATGTCATGCAATTTACTTTTTATGAATAGTGAAAAATAATGTATAATATGCAGTGATATTTGAAACATTGCAAAGCTTTGCAATGAATATATAAAAATTATGCACTTTGTTACAGCTCTGAAAACTATGAACATTTTCAGGTAATTTGTGGGTTTTACTTCTTTGAATAAACCTCCTCCATTATTGCCCTGTAATCGAAGAAGATTAATCCACGTTGCACCAATGACAGGCACACAAGGATGATGTAGAGAGCGCTCTGGATGGGCAGCAGGTGATAAAACTGTGATTTACTCTGAGAGTTCAGATGACATCATAAGTCAAAAGAGAGAAGCCCGAGTGATTTATTCGGGTTATTTGACCCGAAGAATAAATTGCAATCTTATGCTAGCTCTCTAACATGTCTGTTTTAAAATGCATGCTACAGTTTTAATAAAATGAAAATAACAGTTAATAGCACAGCTGAAATGACATTGAATGAAAGTATAAATGGCCATTGTCACCATTACAGAATAATATGGTAATACGATCTACAGAAAAGCATAAAAGCACACTGTAAAGAAGTTTTGGCCGAGAAATTTGAGTAGGCCGGAATCCTGCCGATGCTACCGTGGGCCGAAGTCAACGGCCGCCCGCAAAAAGAGCGCAGACAGCACCGGTATTTTGGTGCTGCCTGCTGATTTGTTTTAGCACAGCGCAAAACCTGCAGTGTAACCCGCTGTTTCGGGTGGTAGTCTCAGCAGGAGGCCCAATGTAACGTGGCCGTAGCGTCCCTGGAACAAGGCGGCGTTCCCTTAAAGCTAGTCTGTCATTTTCGAAAGCAGTGTCAATCCCTTAAAGGGGAACTGCCTTCTAAAATGATTTTTTTTTTTAAATGGGCAGTCTCTAGCCCTTAGAGCTCAATTGCCTTCTGCAAAAAAAATATTAAAAATAAGCATTAAAAATGGCAGTCTTCAGCTCTTAAAACTGAACTGCCTTCTGCACAATATCTTCTGATTTACAAGGTGTGCATGGTGTAAGCATGCAGCTCTTGCTTTCCCGCCCTCCTCACACCACAACTCTACCCTTGTGCCTTCCTCATTTCCTCATTTCACATACTCACGAAATCCAGCCTGCCCAGCCAGTGGTTGACACTCCCAGCCACCAGCTCTTCGAGGTCGTCCTGCAAGGCCATCTGCAGTGACCCCACTGAAAGTCAGCAGCCTTCCACCAGCTATGCTGCAGCCACTGGGGTAGCACTGTGTGACATCAGTAGGATAGGCAAAGGCACACAGAAGATAGTCACTAAGGGAATGCATAAGGGTGATGAGTTGATTTCTTGATGACATATTGGATGGATAGATGTATAAAGTTGGATTGGAAAGTTTGCTTTGTGATGGCTTTTATTTCAGCATTGTGGCCAAGAGGATGCTGTGATGGTCAGTAAGAGAGGGAAGGTAAGGTGTGGGACTAATGTTGAAAGAGGAATTGGGGTAGTGGTCACTGGTACTGCAGGGGGACGACTGCATCCTAAATATCCCGGCCAGAAAGGGGCTGTCTGGGTTGCAGCCTTCCTTCCGCTTCCTCCTCTGCTTCCTCCTCTTCTGCGTCTTCCTCTTCCCTCTGCAAGTGGATGCTGGAAATCTGAAATAAAAGCAGAAAGTACTGGAAATTCTCAGCAGGTCAGGCAGCATCTTGACCTGAGACGTTAGCTCTGTTTCTCTCTCCACGGTTGCTGCCTGGCCTGCTGAGTATTTCCAGCATTTTCTGTCTTCTCAGAGGCCTTCCTTTACCATCCGATGCCTTGCAAGCATCCAGCAGCACTATCTGCACTCCCTGCATACTTTAAAAACTTTTAACATCTATTGCACCAAGTCACTATTTCAATAAAATATTAAAAAAAGTCGAAAAGCTTAAATCCAAACTTACCTGAAAGATGTGTGTGTCCCTTTAAGAAGCGCTGACAGCGTCTCTGCAGGGCTGCTTCACATGCACTTTTCTGTGCGTGCTTAGAACTCAGTGCAATGATGAGCGAAAACGTCCAATTTGGCAGTCATGACGTCAAATCAGACGTTGCACGCCGATTGACGTCACAATATGCTAATTTACATTTCAGAGGCAAACGATGTTAACGGCCACACTATGGCCCTTACCAAAATGGCTGTCGCCATGTCCTGTGCTGTAAGTGAGGTGGCCGCCATTTTTTTCCAGAAAACCACCAGCGTTAACAGCTGGCACTAAGGTAAGCAATTTCTAGACCTTTGAGTCTAATACCCGAGAAGAATCACTGCAGCGCCTTTTGGCATCTTGTAGCAGCTCGGTCAAGAGTGGTATTGGACTGCCTGATGGCTCAGTGGGTAAAATACATAGGCCTAGAAATTTGATGCTTTAACAGCGGCCTTTAAGGCAGATTTTGTAGAAAAATGGCGGCCGCTTGGCTTCCGCCCACTTCCGCCACGAAACGCACCGGCCGCCATATTGGGCAGGTCGGCAGCGCTGCCGTTGCCTGCGTTTGCCCCAAGTATTTTAATCACCAGGAGCATGACACCAATCGGCGTGCAATGCCGAATTGACACATGCTCACTGATTTTGGGCGTCACCGCTCCTCTTACCACCCTCTCCAAAGCACGCCCATGCGTGCAGCTGTTGACAGCTCGTAGAACCGGGAGAAAGTGGCAGTGAGCTATAAACTGTACAGTAGAACAGCTGCTGAGATAACTGGTAACTATGGAGAGCTCAGACTATGTAATTGGAGTGAAAACTGCTTCCAATGAGATGCGTCAAATCTCCCCCCGTCAGTCAATCATTACAGGAAGTAAATAGTTTTAAAATAAAACTATACTGGACTACAGTTGTAATAATCTCAGGAAAAATGAAAGCTGCATTTCCTTAAATTTTCTACATTGGTGTTTTCTAGTTCAGGACCTGATAAAATAATATGCAAAGTTTTGAAGTCTGTTTTTAAAAGGCTTAACACCATATTCTCACCAAGAGTTCTTCAAAATTCTCTTCTGCATGATTTACGCCAGTAAACTCCTAACCAAGAGTTCATGTTTCCTTTTTGTTAAAAATGTATTTCAATTGATTTCTCATGCAACAGTTTCAGGACATCTATGCCACAGTTTTTATGTGGTGTTTCCAGTTACACTCCCTCCAGATCTGAGCCTGTGCTTTAAGACCCACACACCAGGGAGTGAATCCCCTGTGTGATATGCAGGCCTGAGCACTGTCACTGCGAGCTGCGAGATTGTGCCTCCCCATCCCCCTCCAGCACCATGGTGGAGCACAAACCTCCACACAGCAAACATCTGGGTGAAACATCTGTGGACCTATGGCAGCCAGCGAGGGTGGGAGTACCAGGCAGTCTGGTACCCATTTGTGGACCCCACACAAGACCCAGACAAATGTCCAAGAAAGTAAGAGGGGAGCCATGGACAAACAAATGCCTCGTGATGTGCCACAACGCACAATGCTCCAACCCTACAAGGGCCATCAGCGGACTCGATACCTCCTGACCCAGCAAAGCCCAGGAGCCGTCACCCAAACAGGACAACGCCCGAGAACACCGCACCAATCCTTTAGATGCGACCTTTGGCCTCCTGCTGAGGTTACCGCCGGAAAGAGCGAGTTACACAAGAGGTTCTGCGCTCCGCTCATGTAAATCAGCAGGCAGCACCAAAATACCGGGGCTGCCTGCACTCTATTTACGGACAGTCATTAACCTTAGCCCACAATGGCACTGTCCATTTCTGGGCCTAATCGAATTTCTAGGCCATTGAATTACATAGAATTTACAGCACAGAAACAGGCCATTCAGCCCAACTGGTCTATGCCAGTGTTTATGCTCCATACGAGCCTCCTCCCAGCTTACTTCATCTTACCCTATCAGCATATCACTCTGTTCTTTTCTCCCTCATGTATTTATCCAGTTTCCCCTTAAATGCATCATTTTGAGGGGAAAAGAGAGAGCAATTTTGAGAACTAGCAAAGACCATGGCCGTGATTTCCTCTACCTCGGCAAGTCCGGTGCGGCCGGGGTCGGTGGCGGGTTGCGACCTCGCTGCTGGCTCCAGCCCGCTGTCCAAAGTGATCTTACGCTGATTGGGCTTGTTAAGCCTGCCCAGTGCGTTTGCCAGCCAATTGAAGGAAGCGGGTCTGATGACGTCAGCTGGTTTCCTTAAAGGGACCATGCGCAAATTGATTTTGACAGTTGTGCTGTCATTGTTCTACAGCAGTGAGGTGCTGCAAACACTGACAAGCACTGCACAGAGGTGCAGGGCTGCACCCAGGCTCTCCCATTACTCCCTCCATATGCTTATGGAGGGAGTCACAGCACGCAGGGAGGTCCTCTTCCCTTCACGGGTGGAAGTAACCTCCCCAGGAGATCAACACAGCCTGGTTGCACATTGTACAGGAGGACACAAGCAGGGATGTTGTCAGGAGAACCAGGCTGCAGTGGTGCAAACCTTTCAATGATCTCACTTCCCCATCTCACTAGCCACCCCTCACACTCACTCTCATCCTAGTTCAATCATACCAACTAAAAACATACAAGGGTAGCCACTTGTGTGTTTTAGCCAATGTTCATGTGAAGTTTCTGTTAATGTGCTGTCAAACATTGAAATCTTTATTTTCAACACTTTGTGTTCTTGGACAGATTTGTGTGCACCTTTGGAAGTGGCTTAGTGAGTTGCAGTGAATGGTGAGACATAACGGTACCCCACCCCCCCCCCCCCACCCGCAATGGTGAGGAGTGTGAAAGGAATGGCTGCCGCATTGTAGGGAAGCTTTATAGTGTTGGTGTGGGGTGGTGCCAACCTGGCGCATCATGTGAAGTAAATCTGTCTATGGTGAGGCCATCTCTGGCCTCCCGGGCAGCAATGTGGTCGGGTGCTGATGCCATGTGTCCTGTGCAGCATCAGTTGATTGTGGAGAACTTTGGTGTTGTTGTTGGTCTGCTGGTGTGCCTGGTGCTGCTGGTATTGGGGCTGATCGTGGTGGGATTATGAGGACCAAGGTGAGATAGTTTCAAGGGCACCGATGCTGATGGAATAGATGGCAGGTGAAATTGAGATGACAGAAGCGATCTGTCAATGGTGAGAGAGGTTGTTCCAATGAGGTTATACTGGATAGAGAGTTTGCTCCAAACACTTGCAACATGCATAAAGCTCAATCTGTTTTTCAAATGCAGTAAGCAACAGCTTCTGACCTTGGAAAGTGAACAAATGTGAGATGGGAGCTTTTATAGTGCATTTGTAGCTGTCAAGTAAAGAGATGATTTCATGGTGACACAACTCCTGACCTGCTTACCTGACGTGATCCCCGAGCAACATGGACCCCGTGGGCGACCTCGTAAAATTTAAAGGTGAGCTCAAAATAGATTTTAAGTGGCTGTTAACTAGGTCATAATCACCTTAATTTTCTCCCCCGCCGCTTGGTGTCGGGTCTGTTCAGCGCTGACAGACCCGACATCTGGGAAACTAGCGTGGCGGCGGATTGACAGCGGGTTCCCTACCCGCTGTCAAAAAAAACATTATTCCCACCTGACCCACCAACAAACGCGCCCACTGACCCCCCAAAAAATTCCGCCCCAGAGTTTTTTTTAATATAGAGATAAGAAAGTCTGTGACGGGACAAAGTTTGATAATCGGCAATCTCGCACAAATTGTTTTTAAACATTAGTTAACATATTGTAGTTTAAAATAAAACCTTAAGGAATAATATACTCCTGTAGCAAAATATTAAATCTGAGAGGTTTGCTGAGCTGCAATTTTTTGGTGTGAAACATGCCCACCCTGGTTTATTCAGAATTTGTATTTTCAAACGTAGAGCAAGAAGTTGAAACTTAAGACCAAAAAAATAAAGACCCTTTGGAATTGCCGGGCTGCACTTGGCCAATGTATCAAGCAGTGTGGAATTGAGACAATTGAAGGCGGTATGGTAAACCACATAGTGAACTTACCCACTGGGAGAGGGAATGCATTACTTGTTTTAAGTTATTTCATAGTGGTGCAATGTGTCAGACCACCAATGAACTAAGAGCTCAGGGTAGTTTGATTTGGCTTCATATCCACAGCATTCCACATGAGGAAGCACCAAGTGAATGCCAAGTGCTTTAATTTCAAAGAGACATTGGGAGAGACAATAGCAGTGGTTGTAAACCTACCCACTTGAGCAGATATGTTGTGTACCACTGGCAGATCTAATTTGGGGGGAGAGAAATAGAAAGAAGGAGTCTTACCCTAAAAAAGTATGGGCCGAAAATTGATCCCGGGACGCGAGAGTACGCACTGCATACTCTCGCGTATTCCCACTCCAATTGCCGGTTTTCTGCATGCCCTGCGCATGCGCTGAAAACCGGCAATTGCTCTTCCGAAAAGGGGGCGGGGCCTGAGTGCATCGCGTGCGCGCTACAGGCTGCGCGCACGCTGTGCACTTCATGCTTTGGACGCGCAGGTAAGTAGGGAAGATTCTGGAAATGTAAAAAGGAGGAGTAAGACCCGCTTTTAAGAAGGTAAGTAGTGAATTAAGTATTTTTTTGAATTTTTTTTACAGGTATATCTTTTTTATAGACTTTAAAGACAGGTAAGTTTATTTTTATAACTTTTTAAAAGATTTTAAATTTTTTCAAAAATTTAATTTTTTATTTAAAATGGTTAATTTAATTAACTATACTTATTTTATTAATGTGATGGTTTTTTTTTTAAATTTAATTGAGGTTTAGCTGTTATTTTGGGGGGGTGTAAGATTCATAAGTCTCTCAGCCATGCTGTGAGACTTATGAATGGAAGATGGTGTGCTGCCATTGGCTCTAACTGAGTCACGTGATCCCACAGCTCGCACGAATTAACTACGCCGCTGGGATACGCAAGCCCAGCACAGCTGATGTCTGGAACATCAATTTCGTGCGAGCTGGATCAGAAAAAGCATAAGCGAGGTGAGACATCGCGGGAAAGGCTTACCCCCGCGGGAACAGAGCGAGATCAATTTCTGGGCCATTATCTCAGTACAGAGCAGTGGAAGCACCTTCACACAGTGAAACTTACCACAAAACAAGTGGCCACAGTTGGTTTCCACAGGCAATGTGAGCATCTGAAGACAAACTGGACAGTGCAGATCCCTATGGAAATTAGACTTCGAACAGGTTTGCAACTCCTGGAACTAAACATAAGAAATATTTTATCATTGTTAAGCATCAATTTTATCCTGTGCTTATCTTAAAAATGTTGAATATATAACTTCCATTGACTAGTAACTATGGAATTTTGTAAATACAATGGTTATGTTACTCAAAGTTTAGAGTTGAAATTATCTATAAATATGGATTTATTTTAACTCCACCTTCTTTTATGTTAAGCATCACTAAACCAAATAAAGCTGGTTAATGTAAATACATTTATTGCCCATAGATGACTTTAGTTGATATATATTGATTGACCTATGTAGCTGTTATAAAAATGGATATTTTAATGTATAAGGTATTTTGATCCTATATTTACTTGCCATTTTTGGAGAATTTCTACCTTAAAATAAGTTATTTTTACAGGTGTATTCTGGAGCGTGGCCCATTTTTGATGGGTTTCTGCCATATAATTGCCCTGTTGTAGTTTGCAATGTGATCTGGGTCCCGCCAATATGTGTGTCTGAGATGACAATGCATGTGCCAATGTAGCTGGGAGCACATTGTAATATATGGAAATGATCTGGATCAGTGTAGGAGCATCCAGATCATGCGATTAGTGCTCCCATTGCACCGAGGGTAATACTCAATGAAATAAAAGAGGTGCACCTGTTGCCAGCATCAGCTGACACCGGCAGAAGTGTTTTACTTTGGAGTTTGGAGAAGCTTTAAAAAGTGACTACTGGACTTGCAAGAGAGTGTTTTGCTGTGCAACTGGACAGTACCCCTGACAGCCTGAGACTACCAGGAAATTCTTCGACCACCACAAAGAGGTTCAGATGCTACAGTTATGGGGTGACTGCCAGGCAGCAACATGTTAGAGCCAAACAGTTTTATCAAGTTGCAGTTTTAAGACCTGGGAGACAGCCGGGGACTGTAAGATTATCATGGATTAGTTGGTTTTTAGAATACTTTTAGAATTATATAAAAGTTTGTAATCATCAATTGTATGCAATGATAACCTGAATTATATATGACATGTAACCCTTTTGCTTATAATTAAAAGTCTGTGAGTAAGCTGTAACCGGACAGCCTGGGGTGAGAAAGAGGATTGCTATAGTCGAATAGGGAGGCTGTAGGTGAAAGTTGGATATTAGCCAACAGTAGTGAGGATGATGAAGCTAGCCTGGGAGCAAGGTCAGGTGTAGCTGCCACTGTATTGGAATGTTATGATGTGTGCAGTGAATTAAAAACATCGGCCTTTCACAGGACCAGCGATCAGCAAGGATGTCATATCTCTACACTATAGAGACATGTTCCTTTTATGTTGCCATAACTACCACAGATATGAGTCTTGATGGTCAAAAACAGCTGATGTCAGGGTGTCATAAAACTAGAACCTGTGTAAGCCAAGGTGCTGCGGACGTGGCATCTTTATGATTGGATTTTGGGTTTTGTGTGTCAGCCAATGATTGGCTCAGGAGGACTCCATAGGTTTTGAATGAGAGTAAGGGTATAAGAAGGGGGTCTCAACAGCCACAAATGGTAGAATATTTCAGGAAGAATCAAGGAAACACCCAGGAGACAAGAGACACAGGTTGCAGCTTACTCACAGTTGTGCTGTACCCAGAGGATAACAGGGATATGTCTCAATTATCCTCTGTAAACTGCTGCTCGAATACTGTAATGTATCAAGTCTTGCTTGTGCTGAATAAAGTTAAATCACTGTCCCCAATACAGGTCAACCTCAAAACATTTGGAACCAGGGTCTCTCTGGGATCTTACAATTCTTCAAAGTGCAGGTTGGTATCGATAGCACTCTCGTGGCATTGTGAGCTCCCACAGTAACCCCCTAAACTTTCTGAATAGAAAGGGCTTTCACTCACTGAATATGCAGATTCTGTGTCACTAGATGCAAAGAATTCTGCAATGAGAAGGCCAGATTTGCTGGAAGATGTCATGATGCTTTTGTCCTCATGGATTCTGCCCTCCCTGATCTCCTCAAGAAAGAATCTGAAGTAACCAGATGGCTTGTGGGTGACAATGGTGCAGAAATTCCGATCCCTACGGGTGTGTACGCGCTGTGTACTCACCCGTAGGGACATCGGAAATGCCGGTTTTAGGCATGCGCTGGAAATCGGCATTTCCAATCTGTCAAGAAAGCTCTTGACAGATCCTCCGCCTGCCCAGGAGAAGGGCCTCTGCGGGCAGAGAATTCCGCTTTTGGGAGATCCTCCGCCCGCAGAAAACACTTACAATTCTTGCGCCTGGTAAAAGCAGGTGTAAGGCCTGCTTTTACCAGGATAAGAGTTGAAAAAAGTTTAAAAAAAAATTCCACTGATTTATCATTTAAAAATACTTTAAAGAAAGGTAAGTTTATTTTTAGCCCTGCTAAAAACTTTAATTATTTTTTTCAAAAAATAAAATTTTTGTTTAAAATACTTAATTTATTGTAATTTAAAGTCATTTTAAAAACGTGATTTAAAAAAAAAATTATTTAAAGTTTTACTATTTTTGGGGGTGATCTCTATTCATATATTTGACAGGTCTTCCTGTCAAATGTATGAAGGGAGATTCCCTTCTCTGATTGGCTCCCCATGGCCTACGTGATCCCAGGGATGCTGCGAACCGCCTGCGCCTCTGGGATACGTGGGCCCTGCGCACCGGCAGTTTGGAGAGGCCCAGCAGCGGAACTCTGCGCCTCCCGGGAGCCCTCCGGTCCAGGCGCAGATTTTTCCAGATCTCAGCCCTCCGCCCATGGGAGGCCTGCGAATGGAATTTCTGGGCCAATGTGCATCTCCTGCTGCCATGAATAAAGGCTCCTTGGAGAATTGCAAGAACAGCAGCTGACGAGTACTAATACAAGGCACATACTTCCATCAATTGAGTTGCAATTGAGAGAATTACAAGTCTTCAAGGGGCTCTTTCACTGCCTTGATAAATCAGGAGAGGGTCTGCAATATGCTACAAGTGTGTATCCTGTATAGTGGTAACTTACTGTGCCCTTCACAGTCCAAAAAGACCTTGACTTGAAGATTCTGGAGGATTTGGTGCTAGCTGCTTTGGAGGCAGAGGAGCATGGAGGGGAGCATCAGGAGGGTCAGCATTTGGAGAATTCCTCAGTAAAAAGGAAGTCATATTAGAGGGTGAGCAGTGTGCTGGTGCCCAAGAGAGAGAAGGCGGTGACCTGTCTGCTACTTTGCCCACCTTTGTCAGGTCATTGAACTTGACTTGACACTGGTCTGCAATTCTGGAGGTAAGAGAGTCGACACTCACTGCCCCTGCCACCACCCTCTTCATACTCTCAACGCAGCTTTCTGATATTGCATCCCTTGAGCACCCTGCATTCGTTCTCTCTACTCCATTTCAACCAGGGGTGTCTGAGGTCAGACTCATTGAAGTTTTGGGCTCCTTTTACTATCCTTCCAATTGCCTGCTCCTCCGCTAGAAAACATTCTTTAAAAGTGTCTTGAACTCTCAAATGAGCCATTTACAACCACTAACTGACATTACATTTAGTTCATCATTTACGTGCTGCTCCCCCAACCTGTTGCTGGTAGAAGTGAATGCTGATTTTTAAAGGCTGCGCTTGAAGGGCTGAATTTTAATGGGGAAGGTGGGTTGGGAGCGGGGTTCTCCGAAGCGGTCGGGAAACCCAGGTGAACGGGTTTCCCGCAGGTCCTGCTGAATTTAGTGGCAGGGCCTGATTTGCATGGGAAACCTCTGTTTTCCACCCGCAGCCAACAAGATGGAGAGGCGGGCTGGCTGCGGGAGGGTTGGCCTGCAGCACTAGGCCACAGAGAGTAGGGAGGGAAGGATCGCGTGGGGGGCAGGATGGCCAGAGGAGCACGGGTTGGGCCGGGACCAGCAAGGTGGGGGGGGGGTGGGGGGTCGCTGAAGATCGGGGCCAGGACCAGTACAGGGTGGGGTGGGGAGTGGGTTGGGTGAAGATCAGGAACTGGGACCAGTACAGGGGTGGGGGGTCGGAGAACGATTGGGGGCCAGAGCAGTGGGGGGGATCGGAGGTCTGGGGGGGGGGGGGGGGGGGGGGGAAATCGGAGGCCGGGGGTGGTGGAAATGGAAGCCTGGGGAGGAGGAATTGAGGCCTCATGGGGGTCTCCGATCACTGGGGGGTGGGGGGGGGGGGTTCGGTAGGGATACTGGATTCAGGAGTTAAGTGTAAAGGCACTTACCTCCTGGATCCAGCAGTCCTCGCCTTGCATCAGCTGGCGGGTTTCACGAGGTGTGCAAAACCCAACCAGCTGAAGTTAAATTCAAAATGGAGGTTAAAGCAGAGGCCTCTAGCCTCATTATAATACTTAAATAGACAACCCGACTCCTGGGAGCGTGTTGGCTGCCTGCTCCCCGTCCCGCCTCCGTTAAAACCGGAAGTGGGCGATTTGGAGGCGGGTTCTGGTTGGGATTAAGATATTTATCACTCTAACTTCCCACACCGCCCCAGCCCACCCATTCTTTTAGGTTAAGATTCCCCCCAAAGTGTCCCGCTGGGGGGTCCCCACTGGACTGGACCAGAGGAAGCTCGTACTTGATGTATAGCCTTTCTTCAGAGCAACTGGTCGCATGAAACTGGGATCCACGTGTTTAAGTCATGTAATGTAGGAAACTGATGTAAGCTGTTCCTCTTGAAACACTGGTAATCAGCGTCATAAAGTAAAGATTGAGTTCAGTGTACTTTGTGATTAGATAAACCTCAATGTGAGGAAATAAGAATGCACTCACCGAGTAATTCTTGTGATAGTTGTCCCTTGGCTGGCCCAAGCATTGATTGTTCAGACCTTTTGCCTTTCTGTTGTCCTTGGTTTGGTCGAATCTGAAGGACAAAAGTGAAATAAGGTCAGCGACGTATGAAGTATGCTTACTGATTCAATTAGCATAAGAGCTTTAACCAAAGCTTTTACTGATAACTGCAGTGTTATTTCAAATTTGGAATTAAACCTTCAAGACTTTTTTCTTTAATTTCTCAAATTAAAACTAGCAATTAAAATGAGACATGACTAGCCCAGGTTCACGCACCCTCCCCCATCCAGTCCAGGTAGAAATATCATCTCGGTGGGGCTGATACGGCAAACAATTGATAGTGAGTTGAATTAATGATTCATCAATAACATGAGGTTACAACACTATTTCTGCTTCTCTGCATTAAGAATACACCACTTTACTGGGTTTCATGGCTCTGAAGTTAGGGTGGACAAGCAGGAGAACATGTGTGAAAATTTAACCTCTGTATATTTAACTGGACTCAGTAAAATGGCTTTTCATAGGATTTCTGCAGTACAAAGGGCATTCTTTCATATTGCTCTTATCTCAGGAAGTGGCCTTTCCGAGCAGTTTGAAAGTAGTGACCAAACATTAAAAAGATAGGGACAATATTTACAAACATTGACTTCTGCTATTTAATTTTCATTCTCAATCTATACTGAGATTTTGTAATCATTCGTTGAAACTTTGCGCAAATCCAAATTTTGTGAAGAATTAGTGTTCATAAGTATTCAGTTGTTGGGGTTTATTGAGACCGTAGTCTTTGTGATTCCAGGTGTCAACCACAGCTCAGTGGTAGTATTCTCGCCTCTGAGTTAGCAGGTTGTAAGTTCAAGCTCCGCTCCAGAGACTTGAGCACAAAATCGAGGCTGACACTCCAGTGAAGCACTGAGGGAGTGCTGCACTCTTGGAGTAGCTATTCCTCTGATGAGATGTTAAACTGAGGCGCCATCTGCTCTCTCAGATTGATGTAAAAGATCCCGTGGCACTATTTTGAAGAGCAAGCGTGCACCCTCGTGTCCCTGGAGTCTGCAGCGTGAACGCTCGTGTCGCTGGAGTCTGCAGCGTGAACCCTCGTGTCCCTGGAGTCTGCAGCGTGAACCCCCGTGTCCCTGGAGTCTGCAGCGTGAACCCCCGTGTCCCTGGAGTCTGCAGCGTGAACCCTCGTGTCCCTGGAGTCTGCAGCGTGAACCCCCGTGTCCCTGGAGTCTGCAGCGTGAGCCCTCGTGTCCCTGGAGTCTGCAGCGTGAACCCCCGTGTCCCTGGAGTCTGCAGCGTGAACCCTCGTGTCCCTGGAGTCTGCAGCGTGAACCCTCGTGTCCCTGGAGTCTGCAGCATGAACCCTCGTGTCCCTGGAGTCTGCAGCGTGAACCCTCGTGTCCCTGGAGTCTGCAGCGTGAACCCTCGTGTCCCTGGAGTCTGCAGCGTGCACCCTCGTGTCCCTGGAGTCTGCAGCGTGAACCCCCGTGTCCCTGGAGTCTAGGCTCTGTATCACAGAAATAGGCCTGAGCTTAGTGACTTCAATCCATAGCAACTAGGAGCTAAAGTGAAAAGAATTTAACTGTGGCATGATTGCACTTCACAAGAGAAGTTTTTCGTACAACCTCTGGGTGCTCTCAGTAATTCTGTGTTCTCTACTCAATACACTTTCATACGGAGTTTAGAGAGATTGGTTTACACCTATGGGATTGAAATAAAAGGAAGCAAGGGTTTGCAATGTAGCAGGCAGCAGGAGTAAGTGACAGGTATATCCTTACCATCGGGGTGATAGTGGGATAAGTAAAGAAACAAAAGATGGGTCTGGAGGAACTGTAAATGACAACAGCAGAATAGCAGAGGAGGGAAGCATGGAAAATCTAGCAAAGAGGAGCAGGCTCCTGTGGCCCATGAATGTGGTAGAGAAAAGTTGGTAGACCAGAGGAATGCGAAAGTTTTTGGAAAGATTAACTTTGGAAGTCATCCTACTAATAGCATCATTGAAATATAAAATTGGAATATTGTTGACTCCAAATTCTTGAATCCTTTATTTCACTGGCTGAAATTTCAGTAACTGTGGTGTTCATGTTGTAAATATAAAGCTGATGGCTTAATCTAATATAGCTGCTTCTCGACAATAAGTAGAAGTCACTGGATAGGTGGGAGTAGATTACAAGGCTGAAATCAAAACAAAGGGTTTAGATTTGATTCAATCAAATCTTGTAATTGAATTATCTCTTGTAATCTTTCAGGAGAAACTTCTTTACCCAAAGAGTGGTTATAATGTGGAACTCGCTACCACAAGGAGTAGTTGAGGCGAATACCGTAGAAGCATTTAAGGGGAACCTAGATAAGCACATGAGGGAGAAATGAATAGAAGGATATGTTGATGGGGTTAGGTGATGAAGGGTGAGAGGAGGCTCGTGTGGAGCATAAACACCGGCATGGACCTGTTGGGCTGAATGGCCTGTTACTGGGCTGTAAATACTATGTAACTATGAATTTGGCACTGTCCATCACAAGGCATTAAACGATACTCAGCCAGAATGAAGAACAGACAGTACTTACTAGAGTACAGCAGGCATTACAGTATATTTGAAAGACTGTTTGTCCCATTATTTGTGACAGGGTCATTAGAATAGTTGGGGTGGGAAATGTGAGTCTGTAGAGGTGCAACAAAGGCACTCACCCTGGTGTGTTGACGAAACGTTGGAGGGCACCTGGCTGCTTCAGGGGGAAGGGGGGGCTTGGTAACCAAGGCCCTTAGATAATTGTGGTAAAAGAAAATATTTTTATGTCACTGCAAGCTATTTTGAAGGTAATCAATCCCACTTTGCTCATTTTCACCTTTGGGCCTTTTGTAAATACACAATGGAATCCACGCCTGCTCTTTAGCAGGTGTAGGATCCACTGGACAGCAGATACACACCCAGCCCACACTCAATGTTAGCACAGACCTTTTATACTATGTGAGTGGTGATATAATTTATTTTGAAACATGACTTGTAAGACAATTGATTGGTGTAAGGCAGTAAGATATTGTGGTGTGTTGGGGAGGGGGGTGGTTATGATGACATAATAAACTGAGAGTGAAGCAAGAAAATTGCTATGTTATCCTTGTGGAATTTTAAATTATTATTTGTCACAATTATTTTTATTTCTCAGGAAGTAATTCTATTATTGCATTATAGCTAAAAGTCATGCAGGGTGAGGTAAATTATTTACAGTAGTGTGATAGTCTGAGCAAGCTAAATTAACACAAATCCAATTCATAAGATATTTCTAAAACATAACTAAGAATTGTCCTTTAGTCAAACTGCCATAATCCGGTATAATATCCCTTGAAAAGCAAGTTCACTCATTGACTCAAGGGAGTTAGTCAATCTCCTGTGGAGTTGCACATGGGGAATCAAGACTATAACCTCAAGTGAGGTTGGTTAGAGGGTGGGGGAATAAATGGACCAGGGGGTGGAGATGGTCTTCCGTTGTAGTTTTGGTCTTGCCCGGACACTGTCCCAAATAATGATGGCAGAGCCCAGCATGCAAGTGCAAAAGACAAGGCTGAAGCGTTTGCAACCATGTTAAGCCAGAAGTGCCAAGTGCATGATTCATCTCAGCCTCCTCCTGAGGTCCCCACCATCACAGAAACCAGTCTTCAGCCAATTCGATTCCCTCCACATGATATCAAGAAATAGCTGAGCGCACTGGATACAGCAAAGGCTATGGGCCCCGACAACATCTCGCTGTCGTGCTGAAGGCTTGTGCTCCAGAACTAGCCGTGCCTCTAGCCAAGCTGTTCCAGTACAACTACAACACTGGCATCTACCTGACAATGTGGAAAACTGCCCAGGTGTCCTGTCCACAAAAAGGACAATCCAATCCGGCCAATTACCACCCCATCAGTCTACTCTCAATTATCAGCAAAGTGATGAAAGGTGTCGTCAACAGTGCTATCAAGCGACACTTACCAATAACCTGCTCACCGATGCTCAGTTCTGGTTATGCCAGGACCACTAAGCTCCAGATACCATTACAGCTTTGCTCAAAAAATTGAATTCCATAGATGAGGTGAGACTGACTGCTCTTGACATCAAGGCAGCATTTGACCGAGTGTGGCATCAAGGAGCCCTAGTAAGATTGAAGTCACTGGGAAAACTCTCCACTGGTTAGTCATATCTAGCACAAAGGAAAATGGTTGTAGTTGTTGGAGGCTGAGATGCCCCAGGACATCACTGCAGGAGTTCCTCAGGACTGCTTCATCAATGACCTTCCCTCCATCATAAGGTTAGAAGTGGGAATGTTCGCTGATGACTGCAGAGTGTTCAATTCTATTGGCAACTCCTCAGTTAATGAAACAGTCCATGCCGGCATGCAGGAAGATCTGGACGACATTCAGTCTTGGGCTAATAAGCGGCAAGTAACATTCGCACCACACAAGTGCCAGGCAATGACTATCTCCAACAAATGTGAGTATAACCACTACCCCCTGACATTCAACCTGGCATAACCATCGCCAAATCCCCCACCATCAACATCCAGGGGTTCACCATTGACCAGAAACTTAACTGGACCAGCCACATAAATACTGTGGCTACAAGAGCAGGTCAGAGGCTGGGTATTCGCAGCAAGTGTCTCGCCTCCTGACTCCCCAAAGCCTTTCCACCATCTACAAGGCACAAGTCAGGAGTGTGATGCAATACTCTCCACTTGCCTGGATGAGTGCAGCTCCAACAACACTCAAGAAGCTTGACACCATCCAAGACAAAGCAGCCCGCTTGATTGGCACCCCGTCCATCACCTTAAACATTCACTTCCTCCACCACCGGCGTACCGTGGCTGCAGTGTGTACCATCTACAAGATGCACTGCAGCAACTCGCCAAGGCTTCTTCGGCAGCACGTCCCAAACCCGCGACCTCGACCACATAGAAGAACAAGGGCAGCAGGTGCATGGGAACACCATCACCTCCAAGTTTCCCTGCAAGTCACACACCATCCTGACCTAGAAATATATTGCCGTTCTTTCATTGTCGCTGGGTCAAAATTCTGGAGTTTCCTCCCTAACAGCACTGTGGGAGTACTTTCACTACATGGACTGTAGCGGTTCAAGAAGGCAGCTCACCACCACCTTCTCAAGGGCAATTAGGGATGGGCAATAAATGCTGGCCTTGCCAGCGACACCCACATCCCAGGAACGAATAAAAAATAGGGACACGGTCATTAGAATAATTGTGGTGGGAAATGTGAGTCTGTGGAGGCGCAACAAAGGCACTTACCCCAATGTGTTGCCGAAATGTTGCATGGCATGTGTTTGCTTCAGCGGGAAGGGGGGCTCGGTAACCAAGGTCCTTAGAAAATTGTGGTAAAAGAAAACCTTTTTTGCGTCACTGCAGGCCATTTTGAAGGTAATCAATCCCACTTTGCTAATTTTCACCTTTGGGCCTTTTGTAAATACACAGTGGAATCCACGCCTGCCATTTGGCAGGTGTGGGATACACTGGACAGCATATACACAACAAGAATCTGCTAAGCACTTTGTGCAGTGAGATGGCTGTGTTATCTCCTTGAACCCCAGGACACTTTTGCAATGCAGGAAAAAGTTTGATGACCTCACCAGAGCTATCTGCTCCCCCGACCCTTTCTTGCAGTCTGTTTATGCGTGGCACTCCTTCATTCAATACCTTTGGGGTGCAAAAAAGGAATCAGAGGTAAAAGTGGGACCTATACACCATAGTGGAGATGGAGGCTCCACAGAAGTCAGCCCCGGCTCCTGATTTTATGGATTTAGATCTCTGGGGCCCAGCTCTGAAAAGGATACTGGATGAGCATCGTAGTGATATGAAGGCACTGACGGCCAATATTCCATGTAATTGTTTTTGGGTGCGTGGCCCCTTTAAGGGGTTGCGCAGCCCATTCAAACGTCCGTACATGCGCGGTTTTTCCATTGAGAAAAAGGCAAGTGGCCTGCGCGGGAGCCTCAGACAGCTGCGTGGCCACGCAGCCAAACAGGAACATTGCTGATGGCCATCTCGGAGGACCCGAGATAGATGCAGGGGTCACAGCAAAGTCTAATGCTATCCTCGGAGCCAATATCCGAGAAGGATGCAGTAGAATACAGTCTTACCTGGTGGCCGTGGGGGGGGGTGGTGGAAGAGAGAGAGGGGGGGGAAGAAGCATTCTCGCTTCTGAGTCAGAAGGTTGTGGGTTCAAGTCCCACTCCAGAGACTTGAGCACAAAATCTAGGCTGACACTCCAGTGCAATACTGAGGGAGTGCTGCACTGTTGGAGATGCTGTCTTTCGGATGAGAGGTTAAACTGAGGCTCCGTCTACCCTCTCAGGTGGACGTAAAAGATCCCATGGCACTATTTCCAAGAAGAGCAGAGGAGTTATCTGCGGTGTCCTGGCCAATATTTATCTCTCAACCAACATCACTAAAACAGATTATCTGGTCATTATCACATTGCTGTTTGTGGGACCTTACTGTGCACAAATTGGCTGCCGCGTTTCCTACATTGCAACATTTCAAAAATATTTCATGAGTTGTAAAGCGCTTTGGGAAGTCCTGAGGTTGTGAAAGGCGCTCTATAAATGTACGTCTTTCTTTCTTTTGAAGAGTGAGGTGGGGAAACAGCAAGAAGATATATTGAAATTACACCAAAAAGGCACCACATGAAATCTAGTTCACAATTACCATAGGCACCTATACACAACAAACTCAGTTTAAAAAGTACGTTAAAGCACATTAGTGAACAAGGAAACTAGCAGAATAAACTCGACCTTGCATGAAATCAGGAACATTCAGTAAAAATTTAACAACATAGAAAGTGATATCCAGCACAAAGCATAATGAGGAATGGTGTCACTACATGCTTTACTTTCCATCTGATATAATTACTTCTGACACAATAAATCACTTTCAGTTTTTTACCTTGTTTCTTTACTGCTGGGACAGAAGTAGTGTTGCGGCAACATCTTGGAGTGGCATGTGTGTGTGTCGGAGAATGAACTCAGCTTGCTCGTACTGCCTGATAATATTGTGGTGTGTTACTCTTCAAAATTCATATGACAAACCACATCATCTTAGTTAAACATTAACTAAATACCAGTGTCCTTTTCAAAAGGATGTTTTGAGTTGGAATGCTTAGAATTGACAGGAACTGCATTTAATTTAACTTCCTTGGTTAATAACTGATAGAACATGTAGACGAGGCAATCCACTGTTCAAAGATTAGCTCTAGCATTCAGATAGGCATTAAGGTATTTTGATCATATAGCATTAGGCAGATAACCTTTGAAGGAAACACAATCCAGACAAGTTGGTAACAAACTCAAATTGGTATAACTTGCTAGTAATCTGTAGATAATGTTCTGTAATTAAAACACTACTAATTGGAGACAATGCAACTAAATAATACGTGACATAATGGCTCAGAATTTGCTGAAAAAATAACGGCGTGTGAACGATGCATATTTGTACATCGTTTTTAATGTGCAAATGTGCCACCAACTCGTGGCGTGAAAGAGATACCCCATGAATTGTGAATCGCCACAAGTTGCTGGACGATTTGCACTGCTCTGCTGTTAGCTTCATGAAAATAACTTTTCACCCTTAACCTCCCTGTGAGTTTCATGAAGTTGCTGCATTTGCACATTAATTGCTCATTAAACTCGCCACAGGTGAAGTCTAGTAATTAACAGTGAAAATACCCTTTTAACATGATCATTGTAATGACTGCTAATCAACCTCTCTGGCCCAGAAAGTGAACAATTGGAAGTGTGGAGTCTCATTTCTTTAGGTTGTGAATTGTTGTTGGAGATTTTTTAAATTTCTAATTTTTTTTTCTTACTTTTCCATTGTCTTTTTTTCCCCCTCTCTCCAATCTTTCTTCCCCTCTTTATTTCTCCTTCTGTACCTAATTTAACATTGAATTCACTCTCCTTCTCAGTCCTCCCTCTGTTTATTTCGCAATCCTTGTATCTCATTGGTTAAGAAGATACACTGTTTGTCCTGTTGTTCACCAAGGTGCCAGATGGCCTTACAACAGCTCACACTTCCAGCAACCTTGTGGGCAAAAACATTTTTCAGCTGAAGGGTGCAGGAACAAGTCTAACAGGGCATGCCGTGAGATGCCTGCTCCAGCAAATTCAGGGTCATTCGCTGTTACAATAGCAAATATTATTATATGGGAAATGTATGCAATAAAATTATCTTCAAGATTTACTTTAGATTGTCTTTATGGACATGTGGGGTTAGATTTTCAACATACCACCCGAGTGTAAAACCAAGTCAATGGAAAGTAAAATTAGCTGGGTTGTAAAAGGGGCACCCAATCTGATGCTGTTAGTTTCCCGCCGGGCGGGTTAGGTTAGAGTTACCCCCTAGCTGGTGTTTTAAAGGAGATTTCCCATTGTAGGTCTTGAATATTGTTGTTGTGGTTTACTGATGTTTGCTAATTTGAGGGGACAGAACAACATAAAAAAATCATGCTGGTGAACAGTGTCAATTCTCATTCCCTAATTTAGACATTATCAAACTAAAATCAAGTATTCGACAGAGGGAACTTTTGCCTAAGTGCTGGTAGGCCAACATGAGAGTTATCATGTGTACATTTTATTTAAATATCTGGTGTGCATTGAACCACTTTTACAGCAATTTCAGTATCCACTAAGTAAATATGCAATTACAGAAAATGCTGGAAACACTCAGCAGGTCAGGCAGCATCCGTGGAGAGAGAAAAACCAGAGTTAACATTTCAGGTCTGAGACCCTTTGTCAGAACTGGAAAAAAGTAGAGATGCAACAGATTTTTAAGCAAGTGTAGGGGCAGGGAAAGGAAGGAGGGGAGGAAAGAACAAAAGGGAAGGTCTGTGATAGGATGGAAGGCAAGAGAGATTAAAAGACAAAAGGGATGATGGTGCAAGGCAAAAGGAGATGGTAATGCGACAAGTTAAGAAACAAAAGATGAGTCTAGATGAGGTGTATAAGTTACCCGTTAAGAGAGCAGCATCACAAACTGATGAAAGGACGCAGGCAAAAGCTCTTATGAATTATTTTATTAAAACGAATAGGCATAATGTTGTTTCTATTTTGAAATAGTGCTTCAAGTTCTAGCAATACAAGTTAGGAGTCAAGACAAAATCAGTACAAAACTACATTTATATTAAAAAAAACTAGTAACACATGGCAGGGATTGCATAATATTTCCATTAGTAAACACTGCATAGTGCGGAACAAACTTTAGCAACTTTTATGAAGGTTACCGAGATTTATAAAGGCGGTTTAAACAAATAATGTAGGCTATTGACCTACAATCAGAATTATGACCAAGGTTATTCTGTATAAAAGCATCTGGCATAAGCATGCTTAATAGTTTGGCATAGGTCAATATGAACATTAGGCAGTTTTTACTGCATTATCTTATGGAAGACCTACAAAAGCTGCCTTGTAAGACAGTAGAGAGATTTTTTTTTTTACTGTGATTTCTCTACTGACAAAGCAACCACAAATTGTGTGTATAACTGCAGCTGGCGCAAAGCCAAATCTGGTAAACTTTTAAGCTTTGTTAGAAAAGATCTGATACAATAGCTTTTGTGAATTCAAATTTTTACATTTTGTCAACTTGCACCACTCCAAAAAAAAGTGGCTCAGGTATCAAACCAATATAGAGAGTCATAACGGCACAGGCCATTCAGCCCATCGAGTCCGTGCTAGATCTCTGTAGAGCAATCCAGTCAGTCCCATTCCCCCGCTCTATCCCCGTAGCCCTGCAAGTTTATTTCCCTCAAGTGCCTATCCAGTCTCCCCTTGAAAACATTGAGTGTCTCCACTTCCACTGGCAATGAATTCCAGGTCATCACCACTCGCTGCGTAAAAAAGTTTTTCCTCACGTCCCCCCTGTATCTCTTGCCCAAAACCTTAAATCTGTGTCCCCTAATCCTTGTACCATCAACTAGTGGGAACAGCCTTTCCCCGTCTAGCCTATCCAAACCCGTCATAATCTTGTACACCTCTATCAAATCACCCCTCAACCTCCTTTGCTGTAATGAAAACAAAACCAGCTTCTCCAACCTGTCCTTGTAGCCAAGATCCCCCATCACTGGAACCATTCTAGTAAATCTCCTCTGCACCCTCTCAAGGGTGCAGAGAACATGCAGTATAATGGAATGTCTAATCATTTTGCCTGCAATATTTCAGCCTTGACTCAGTTGTAGCACTCTTGTCTCGGAGTCTGAAGGTTGTGAGTTGAAATCAATGTTCCCGTTAAGCTGCACGGTGACACAGAGGTCCAGTGCAGCCGGCTCACTGGCTTTTAAATAGAAAAACCGTGCATGTGCAGCATTTTGAATGGGCTGCGCAGCCCGTTATAGGGGGTCACACGTCCCCAAAAAAATTAGAGGGAAGATTGGTTGAAACCTCAATCCATATGTTTATACGAGCACATAATCTAGGATGATACTTTAGTCCAGTACTGAGGGAGTGATGTACTGTTGGAGGTACCGTCTTTCAGATGAGACATAAAACCAAGGCCCAGCCTGCTCTCTCAGGCGGATGTAAAAGATCCCATTGCACTGTTCAATGAAGAGCATGAGTTTTCTCCTGGTTTCCTTGCCAGCATTTACTCGTCAATCAACACCAGTAAAAATAGCCCAGATTATCTGGACAATACAACTTCTATTATATAGCACCTATAATGTAGAAAATCATCCCAAGGCAAATAAGTTCAAAGAGTTCATCAGATAAAAATGGACGCCAAGCCAAAGGAGAAATTAAGAGGGATGACCAAAAGCTTCATCAAAGAAGTGGGTTTAAAGGAAGGTCTTAAAGGAAGAGAGGCGGTGGAGGAGCTTAGTGAGGGAATTATAGAGCATAAGGTCCAGACAGCTGATGGCACAGCTATCAATGGTGCAGCAAACGGAGGAGGAGATTTACAAAAGGTCAGAAGGAAAGGAGAATTCAGAAGGGAGATGAATGTAATGCTGGAGGAGGTTACAGAGATAGGATGAGACAAGGCCGTGAAGGCATTAATCACATTGCTGTTTGTGGAACCATGCAGTGAGCAACTTAGCTACTCACATTACATTTGCCTACATTACAACAGTGACTGAACTTTAAAAGTACTTTAGTGGCTGTGAAGTGCTTTGGGATGTCCTAGGGATGTGAAAGCTTTATATAAAGGCAAGTTATTTCTTTCCTCTCTCCTTAATTTTTGACTGCTAAATATATGAGAATGAAATTTATTCTCAAGCACTGGTTTCCATAGGCACAAGCTAAAGTGGCAACCAGATTATAGACCAGGAATTTCCTTGGAGCTGTTCCCACTCCTCTGGCATAACTCCGCCGGAAGTGTGGCATAAACCCCGTTTATTTACATAAACTTCTGCTGAAGTTACGACAGCAAGAAGTCACAGTTCAGGAAATTCACAGCCATAGTATTTTTATATTCAAGTTCAAAATATTTTGATATACTGTTGGCTAAAATATTGGATAGCAAACCTAAAACCCACATTTTTAAATTAAATTAACATAAACATAGTATGACAACTATACAATAGTCAGGCTGTACTACTGAGTTTTTAATACCAAATTCTCAGTAGAATATATGAAAACATTAAAATGCAAACCAATCCAAATCCAATAAAACAAAGCATTTGCATTTATATACACTTTATACATCCTCAGGATGTCCCAAAGCACTTTATAACCAATGAAGTACGTTTGAAGTGTAGTCACTATTGTTTTGCGCATCAAGGTCCCACAAAGAGCAATGAAATAAATGATCATGTAATCTGTTTTCTGATATAGCTGGTTGAAGGATAAATGTTTGCCAGGACACCAGGAAAACCCCCCTATTCTTCTCTGAATAGTGCCATGGAATCTTTTACATCTATGCGAGCAGGGGCCTCAGTTTAACATCTAATCTGAAAGACAGCTTCTCCAAGAATGCAGCATTCCCTCAGTACCACTCTGAGGTGAAAGCCTAGATTATTTGCTCAAGTCCTGGAATGGGGCTTGAACCCATGACCTTCTGACTCAGAGGGAAGAGTGTCTCCAATGAGCCATGGCTGACATTTTAAGTTCCCATTTACTAGACATTTAGGAAATGCTACCAATCAACAACCACAGCCACCACAAAACCAATCAATTAAATCACTGAATTATTTCCAAAGCTACCGTTCAGGAACCAGCAAGTACAACAAGTATTTATATAGCACCTTTAACGTAGTAAAACGTCCCAAGGCGCTTCACAGGAGTATTAAAAGACAAAAAAATTTGACACCGAGCCACATAAGGAGAAATTAGGGCAGGTGACCAAAAGCTTGGTCAAAGAGGTAGGTTTTAAGGAGCGTCTTAAAAGAGGAAAGAGAGGTAGCGAGGCGGAGAGGTTTAGGCAGGGAATTCCAGAGCTTAGGGCCTAAGCAACAGAAATACCTGGAAATGAACCAAATTGCTCAATTTTTCTGACTTCTTTTGGCAGCCATTTTTTTTCTGAACCAGCTATGCAATGAAGGGATTAATTATACATAGAATGACAAATTGGATGACTTTAGTGGTCATCTAATAGACTCTATTTATTCAATTATGGTGAAAAATCTGTTCACACTCTTGATTTCTTTGTTTAATATTAAGTTATTTAAATTGCTGTGGTATTTGCAGCAGCGTCTTCCACATTTTTAGGGTATCCTGCTCCTCAGTGCCCCTTTTCCTGCCAAGTTCAGAGGTACTGAGCTTCTATTGGCAAGAAAGTGAAGAACTACTGGGTTGTCGACCACCATTGTCTCCCTAGAGTTCAAAAGGACCCCCTTTTGGAGACCAAGACTTGATCTTGGAATAGATTTTCAAATTAACGTTTTGATTTACACGGTGTCTCGCAATATTCTCGACCCATAGCACCAGGTGTATTTGCCTTCATGGTATGTTTGGATTCAGATGACCTGAAAAATAGTTCAATTGGCAAAGATTAAGTTTACATTTCAGTTGCAGAAAAACACATTTTTTCACCCCTAGTCCCTCTGCTAAATAATTAATGTTAGCCTTTTATGCCTGATCTCTGTTCTCTAGGGCAGATTCACTGTATCTCCCAATAGTGGAACTGTTCATCTAGAAGACAGGAGTAAAGTTGTAAGCTTAATCCTCTCATTCTCCATGTGATAGATGACCCCTGAGACCCTATCTGCATGTAATTGTGATTCTGCCATTCTTTAGATTGTGGAATGGGAATTGATTGTATCCCAGCTCTTTTTCTCCTCTTAATTCTGGAGTTATGAAATCAGGCACTACAACAAAAAGGTTAATTATGAGTCAAAGTTTCAGCGACCTAACTGGATTCAGTTCCCATTTTGTTACACTGCTATTAAAGTTGAAGCAGTGTTTCCTTTTATTGTTGGACATTTATCTTGTATTTACATTTATGTTTTGAAAAAGTCCTTTAACAAAATGTTAAAAAAAAATTATAAACAGTTTGGTGGCATGAGTTTGTGTAATAACACTGTCTCAAATGCACTCGGCAATCAACTGGCCTTCTGTCCACTCCAATATCTGGCTGTACAACCTCTGTGCTGCTGCTCCCTCTCCCTGGCCAAAACTACATATTACTCAGCTGTCATAACTGAGAGCAGCAACAACTCCAAATTCTTCCCGTCCATTACAAACTACCTACTCAGTATTCCCTCTTCCATCCTAACTTCAGACTCTAAATGCAAGGAACTCATGGATTATTTTGTCCAAAATGAAGAAATCCACATAGCTGCCATTTCATCCTGACTATCCTTCAGTTTCTCCTTCCCTTTCAACTTTCAGTTCACTCTCCAGCTGTCCACCCATTTGTGCCCTCATCCATTGTGTTTTCTGCTGTTTCTTCCTCATCTTTCCCTCAACATACTCATCTTAGCCATGGAGCCTACCTGCTGCCCCTCTCCCATTCCAGCTCCCGACATGCCAGCTTCACCTCCTCACCCTCTTGCTTGCTGACATCATCAATTTCCATAGTTATACACCAGATACACTCATGTCCGTGTCCAGTGGACATTAAAGAGCAAAGGTGGGGGCCATACCAGGGAGAATGACCAGGCTGGGAAAGAGCAAGAGTTTTACTGGAGAAAAGGACATCAAAGTTGGAGGTGAGGGAGTGGTTGAGCAGATCAACAATTACAGATAATTATTAAGGTGAATTAAAAAAAATAATTCTTGTGACGTGGGTGTTACTGGAAAGACCGGCATTTATTGCCCATCCCTAGTTGCCCTGAGAAGGTGGTGGTAGACCTTCTTGAATTACTGCAGTCTGTGTGGTGAAGATATTCTTTGTAGTGGTTTTATACAACTGAGTGGTTTGCTAGGCCACTTCAGAGGGCAGTTAAAAGTCAACCACACTGGTATGGGACAGAGTCACATATAGGCTAGACCTCGAGATGACAGCAGGCTAACTTCCCCAAAGGATATTAGTGAACCAGTTGGGTTGTTGCGACAATCTGACAGCTTCATGGTTGTTTTTTTTTTAATTTACAGATTTTTAAAACTGAATTGGTGGTATTTCAAGTCTCGATCTCCGGATTATTAGTCCAGTAACATTGCCACTACACTACTGCACCAAAGGCAATGGCAGTCAGGTGTTTGAAAGTACAGTTATAAGTGACTTAGGGGAGAGTTTTTCCCGGGACGGATGCAGTAGGTTGGAACGGGTTAGGGGGATATGGGTGGTGAAGGATGCAAGGAAGTGGTCGGAGATGCCCTTAACTGTGATCGAGATAATGGCAGTAGAGAGGACACGTGAGATGGCAATGTCAAGGGGCTGGCTGTGAATATTGGTGGAGAATTTATATGGAGGGAGAGGTGAAGAGAGGACAGGGCAGTGAAATCAGAGGAGAGAGGACAAGGTGCGTTGAAAAGGAGATTGAAATCACTGAGGATGAGGAGTCACTCAGTGCAGAGGCTGAGGTAAGAAAGGAGGAATTATATCTCGGTGAGAAACCTGGGGTGTTGTCTTGGTGAGAAACTTCAAGGTAATCTAATTGTAGACTTTAAAGTAATTTAAGTCTTCAAGATTATAAAAGGAATTGGCAAAATTCATCTAGGTAAGCTATTTACCACGTTGAAGGGTTAAATTGCAAGGAGCTGAAATTCTGAGATTGGATGTTTTGTAGACTGTATTCAGAGGGCATTATCTGTTTTGGGGCATAAATGGAAAACATATTGGCCCA
Source organism: Squalus acanthias (assembly GCA_030390025.1). NCBI lineage: Eukaryota > Metazoa > Chordata > Chondrichthyes > Squaliformes > Squalidae > Squalus > Squalus acanthias. The sequence continues at coordinate 46,514,275 of CM059439.1, read as the reverse complement.
GAATTTGCTAGAGCAGGGCATCTTGTGGCATGCCCGGTTAGTTAGACTTTTTCCTACCCACTTCAGCTCAATTTGCTTTTTCTTTGTAAGTTGCTGGAAGTACAACAGGTCATCTGGGACCTTGGTGTACGGTGAGACCAACAGTGTATCTCCTTAACCAATGAGATTTAAGGATTGAGAAATAAACAGAGGAAGGACTGAGAATGAGGGTAAATTCAGGATCAAATCAGGTACATAAAGAGAGGGAAATAAAGATTGGATTAAGAGAGGAAAGAGACAGAAAGGAAAAGGAAGAAATACAATTTTAAAAAATGTGAAACTTAGCATTTTTAAATCTCCAACAACAATTCACTGCCTGAAGGAATAAGACTCCACACTGTAATTGTTCACTTTCTGGGCCAGAGAGGTTGATTAGCAGTCATTAACAATTATCACATTGTTAAAAAGGTACTTAAAGCTGTTAATTACTAGAATTAACTTTTTGTGGCGAGTTTAATGGTCAATTAAAGTGCAAATGCAGCAACTTCATGAAACTCACTGGGAAGTTAAGAGTGCACTGCCGTTTTCGCAAAGCTAATGGCGGAGCGGCGCAAATCATCCAGCAACTTGTGCCGATTTGCAATTCACGGGTTATCTCTTCCTCACCACAAGTTGATGGCCAATTTGCACGTGCCGTACACCGTTATTTTTTCAGCAAATTCCAGCCCATTATGTTTTATTTTTATTTACAACTCTTACCCCTTTTTCATTTTACAAATTTATTTCCTCATATTTTAAGTATTTTTATGGAATTATCATTCAACTACCAAGAGTATTGTCTTTTTGAGAAATGCATCCAATTGTCCCTACAACCCAAATTATGGTGTGCTTCAATGGAATTGCTCAGCAACTCCTTCCACAGTTCTTACACCTTTTGGATGGAAAAGCTATCAATTGTGCACCCCGTAAACATCTAAATATATTCAAATTATATATCTGTGTGCATATTAAAATATCTTTACAAATTCAAGCACTACAAGTACAAAACAAGTATCATTTTGCGGCTCCTACATCACATTAGTTGGGTTACACTCATTTTACATAACTTGCAGCGACCCATCAGTTGTAATTTGTGCCACATTGGGCCGAGTTTGCGGTAGGAATAACGGTGAGGCTAACAGTACTCACCGTTATTTATGTGGAAATTGGAGAGTAGACAAGGGTAATGTAGTAGATGTAATTTATCTAGATTTTCAAAAGGTCTTCGATAAGGTACCATATAATAGAATAATAAATAAGAAGGTCAGGGAATGCGAAGTCAGGGGACAAGTAGCAGAATGGATAGCTAGCTGGCTTCAAGGCAGAAAGTAGGGGTAAAGGGTAGCTATTCCGAGTGGCAGAAGGTGGAAAGTGGGATCCCACAAGGATCAGTGCTGGGACCACTGTTGTTCACAATTTATATTAACGATTTAGACTTTGGAATCAAAAACACAATCTCTAAATTTGCAGCCGACACCAAATTGGGGGAGATAGTCAATACTGAGGAGAACTGCAACAAATTACAAGAAGATATTAATAAACTTGCAGAATGGGCATATAATTGGCAAATGAATTTCAAAATAGATAAATGTGAGGTATTACATTTTGGTAAGAAAAATAGGGAGGTCACATATTACTTGGAAAATAAGAATCTAAATGGAGAAGAGGGTCAAAGGATCTGGGAGTACAAACACACAAATCACTAAAAGTAGCGACACAGGTTAATAAGGCCATAAAAAACCAAGCACTAGAATTTATTTCTAAAAGGGATAGAATAGAAAAGTAGTGAAGTTATGCTGAACTTGTATCAAACCTTGGTTAGACCTCACTTGGGAGTGCCGAGGACAGTTCTGGTGGCCCTATTATAAAAAGGACACAGAGGCACTGGAGAGGGTGCAAAAAAGACTTATAAGGATGATACCAGAACTGAGAGGTTATACCTACCAGGAAAGGATGAACAGGCTGGATCTCTTCTCTTGAAAAGAGAAGGCTGAGGAGCAACCTAATAGGAGGTCTTTAAAATTATAAAAGGCTTTGATAGAGTAGATACAGAGTGTTTCCACTTGTGGGGAAGAGCAAATCTAGAGGCCAACAGTGTAAGATAGTCACCAAAAAATCAAATAGGAAACAGAGAGCTCCAATAAAAACAGAAAATGCTGGAAATACTCAGCAGGTCAGGCAGCATCTGTGGAGAGAGAAAAACAGAGTTAACGTTTCAGGTCGCTGACCTTGCCTCAGAGCTGTGTACTTCTTGCTTTTACAAAATAAAGTTGCTGGCCTTCATCGTGGTTTCTTCCCCGGACCGACCGTTTAAAGTTAGGGAGTATTAAAACTCAAAGCTTTTCTCTCGTAGTGACATTCCTACGGGGTTTTGGTCGCTATGAGCCGTCGGAGCCGCAGCGGAGCAAGGCGCGTTTCGAAAGTTGCGTTTGGTGTGAGCGTAGTTTGGCTGAGCAGAGACACTGTAGCCTAGCCCGGGGCAGCCTCCATCTTCCAGCAGCTCAACCGCCTGCCTCGCGCAACCACAGGACGGCAGCGCGAGCCCGCCAGAACCGGACCCGATTGGACAGGACCCGAGCCTCGAGCCCCGGCCTCGCTCACACATACCCCACCACCCCCCCACACCCACCGAACAGGCGCTCCGGGCACCCAGGAAGGAAGGAAGGAAGGAAGAGCGGCGCTCACCCACCAGCTCCCCTCCGCCCCAGACCGAGTCTTTGGTCCCCGGCACACTCACCGCCGCTGCTGCTGGTAAGATTCACTCGGACCACCAAGGAGCGACTTTCCCCGGCGCCTCCGCCTCTCTGTTCGCACCCACCCTCCGCCAGCTGACTGATTGGAGAGAGAGATGTTCCAGTCCGGTTACAATGCGCCCAACTGGGGCAGAATCACACTCTCCGCTCCCCGGCCCTGTGTCTGGGGGACTGCCCACGTGTGAATTGGCATCAGGCAGGAAAAGTGCCAATCCGAGCAATAGACACACAACAAGATGTGTCGATCTAAACATCAGTGTTTGTGAACATGCGGGTTTCCTCCCCCGAAGCAATTAACATTAATATTGCAAAGGCGAAATACTGCGGATGCTGGAAATCTGAAATATAAACAGAAAATGCTGGAAATACTCAGCAGGCCAGGCAGCATCCGTGACGAGAGAAACAAAGAGACCGACCTGAAACATTAGCTCTCTTTCTCTCTCCACAAATATATACCACTTAATTTTGTGTAGTTTAAAAAAAATGTTTGTGCAAATGTAGAATAATAGTGTATCACGGTTCTCCGCATATTGTGTAGTCATACTTGCTCTGTTTTCTACACAGGACAGTTTCACACATGATCTGTTGTAAGTGGCTTGTAGATGATCTAGAGAGTTTGTAGTCCTATTTGCTATTTTTGTTGAGGATTGGTGCCAAGGCTGTTGTGTTGCATAGTTCTGTCTCCCTCCTATTGAATCCCTTTAGTCTTTCTTTAGTTGAGTGGGTTGCAATACACCTTTTTACCATGCAGTAAATTTGACAATACATTTAATTACCAGGACCATAGTGTAGGACACCACAGAATCTTTTCAATCTAAGTTACTTCTGTCCTTGTGTTCCTATTCCCTTAATACATTTCTAATAACTCTGAATTTCATTCTAGTTCCTTGAAAGCCAATAAGATTTCTTATTCCACCTTCTATACCAATAATCTGTTCCACATACTTGCCATCTTTTTCGCAAAAAAGTTCCACCTACATTTCCTGTTTTGTTGTCCATCATTTGTAAATATTGTGCTTAAATTCTGTAAATGGCAGAAAGCTTACAGGGTAACACGGTGGCATAGTGGTTAGCACTGGTGCCTCACAGCGCCAGGGTCCCGGGTTCGAATCTGACCTCGGGTGACTGTCTGTGTGGAGTTTGCACATTCTCCCCGTGTCTGCGTGGGTTTCCTCCGGGTGCTCCGGTTTCCTCCCACAGTCCAAAAATGTGCGGGTTAGGTTGATTTGGCTATGATAAATTGACCCTTAGTGTTAGGGGGGGATTAAATATGTGGGGTTATGGGGATAGGATGGGATATGTTGGGGGGAATTAAATACGTGGGGTTACGGGGGTAGGGTGGGATATGTGTACTGTGGGGATTAAAGCAGGGACAGGGTACTGGATTTGGATGATCAGCCATGATCGTATTGAATGGTGGAGCAGGCTCGACGGGCCGAATGGCCTACTCCTGCTCCTAGATTCTATGTTTCTATCCAATTTGTCCAAAAATTTCATAATTTTAAACACTTCTATAATATTCCCCCTCAGTCTTTTCTTTTCAAGAGAGTAAAGACCCAAGGTAGTCAGTCTTTCCTCGTATATCATTCCCTTGCAGTGACATTTGTTATGTAGGTAGCACAGCAGCCATTCTACACCAGCAATGTATCAAAAACAGGCAGTGAGATGAACAACCAGTTAATCAATTTTTTGACAGTGTTAGTTGAGAGAAGATTGTTGGCTGGGCACCAAGAGGACTCCTTGAATACTGCTGTGGAATCTTTAATGATCATCTGAACCAATGGTGCAGGCAGGAACAAGAAATCAGTGAGCACTAACATGAACCAGGCACAGAAACAACTAACTTCCACTACCTTCGTGTAACGGGAAAAGGTTATAATGGGATGTCTAGTTTGGCTATCCATTCGATGGACTCCAGAGATGCCGAGTAGAGAAATGAGGTGCCTCCCGCAATAGATCTTAGTGGGCAGGTTGATGTGATGTGTTCCATGGTCTGAGACTCATGGCCACAGTCGTATCTCGTATCGTCCCTCATCTTCCACTTGTGGAGCAGGTGGCTGCATCGTCCATGCTCTGTGCAGATTCAGTTGAGCGCTGTCCACTGTCTTCGAGGGTGGTCAAAGCCAGGGACCTCTGTTGTTGGGTCAGTGATGAAGTGTTGGTTCTTTATGTTGCATGCATCCCACGATTCCATCCATCTGAATAGTGGGTTGATACCAGCAGCATGAATATTGGCTGCTGTTTCCCAGAATGGCCGGTGCGATTTTAAGAGCTTTCGTGGTGGGTTTTTCAAGTCTTCGCAAATGGGAAGGTTGATGTTGCTCATGATTTTTTTCATCTCACGGAGCACAGGCGCATCGTGGCGAATGGCAGGCGGGTCAATGTGGGACAGCACCGGGAGCCACTCAGTTGGAGTGGACTTAAGTGTATCTGACACCATTTTCATGGTGGCGTTTAGCTGCACGTCCACGATCTTTGTGTGGTGGCAGCAGGACCATGAGGCAGAGCAGCATTCTGCAGCAGAGTAGACTAGGGCCACTGTTGCAGTGCAAAGTGTTCTGGCAGTGCTCCCCCATGACATTCCAGTGAGTTTCCGGACCAGATTCACCGTGGTTTTTACTTTTTGGCCGGTGTTGGTGAGATCAGGCTGATAGGTGAGAGTCCCGTCCAGGGTGACATCCAGGTATTTTGGGTGGGGTTCATGGGTAAGTCTTCCTCAGAAGAAAACATTGCGTTCTTTCCCAGCTGCATTGTTGTTCAGATGGAACGCTGACGACTGTCTTCTCTGGATTGGGGCGAAGGCGCCAGGTCCGGAAGTAGCATTCCAGTAGGTCCAGCTCGCCTGTGAGCCTCCTACTTGCTTCCTCTAGCGGTGACGCCTGCGTCAGCAGCGCTATGTCATTGGCATAGGCGAACTTCCAGGATTTGGTGCAGGGCATGTGCGCCGTATAGATGTTGAAAAAGGGCCGGTGCGTGTTCAGCTGGTCTTGTCACCAAGATAGACGCGGAACTTACGATTGCTCATTAGGGTGTTGATAAACCTGAGAGTCTTGCGGCATTGGATGATTATTGAAAGCTTCAGTAGCAGGCCTTCACGCCAGACAGAGTCGTATGCCGATGACAAGTCTATGAAGGCAGCTCCAGTCTGATGACAATCTACACGTGGTCTCCCTGTGTGTGCTAGTTCGCTGAGAACTTGCCAGCTAATGTCATCAAGAAGACGCCCGAAAGCGGCCTCCCGGTCTGAAAAGCATGAATGCATCGAACAAAAACAACTTATTTTGTCAAACAAGATACTTTTACAGCCAATAACACTAATCCAATTGGTATAAATATATTCTGATCAGAGTAGAAGCAAACTACAAGAATGTTAACAGAAGAAATATTGGGGATAAAATTCAATTCCAACAAAAAGCAGTAAACTGCTTAATGCTTTCCATAATTAACAGCTAACTAATGAGATTGCATTCTCCGAAATCATTTATGTCAAAGCTATGCTTTTCTAAGTTATTGACCTTCAGTTTCAGGAGATAAAGTTTCAACTTTGGAGTGTAGTCTTCACCAGTGGCAGTTGGTCATTTTTGTTGGCCCTACTATAAGTAGATAAGTGTCTAAGCCGAATCTGGACCTGAAGTCTCCTGATTTGGGATAGTTCGGACTAATTAGCTGAATATCCAATTTAGACTCAGTTTGGACATGGGGTTCAGATGTGCAGTTTCTTCAGAGGGAGAAATATAACTGCGTTTTTTAAAATACAAATGCATTAAATTACTTAGTGTAATGGAAGGATCCAGTTTCCTTTCATCCGATATTCCATTCCCTAATAATCAAATGGCAAGTTTTTATTTGGATTATGCAATGGTATATAGCAAGGAGATAATCTGTTAGTTTCCGAATGGTGTTTGATTGATTCCTTGGCAGTCGAACCTTAATGGTGAGTCTGTTTCTTATGGTACTATGGGGGAGGGGGGTGATGAATGTATCCATATTCCCTGGTGGTCTGCAGAAGCTCCCACATCTGCCTCCAATTATCAGAGTTGAAATATAGAATTTTGTTTGAACAACAGGGTCTTTGAGAATGGTTTGTAATGGTGGTGATTGAATCATTTATTTCTCATTTAATTCTGGCCATATCAACAACAAATTGCATTTATATAGCACCTTTTAATGTAGAAAAATGTCCCAAGGTGCTTTACAGAACTGTAATCGGACAAAATTCAACACCGAGCTGAAGGAGAAGATATTAGGAGGGGTGACTAAAAGTTTGGTCAAAGAGGTCGGCTTTGAGGAGGAAGGAGGCGGAAGAGGTGTAGGGAGGGCATTCCAAGGCTGAAAGAATGGCTGCCAGTGGTGGGCAAAGCGATTTTTTTGGTGTGCACAGAGGCCAGAGTTGGAGTAAATCCGAGTTCTCAGATGTTTGTAGGACTGGAGAAGGTTAGCGATAGGGAGTGGCGAGACCATGAAGGCATTTGAACATGAGGTAAGAGTTTTAAATTTGAGGCGTTGGGGGACCGGGAGCCAATTTAGGTCAGCATGCACAGGGGTGATGGGTGAGTGGGACTTGGTACTGGATAGAATATGGGTAGCCGAGTTTTGGATGAGCTGAAATTTATGGAGGGTGGAGGATGGGAGGCTAGTTAGGAGAGCATTGAAATAGTTGAATCTAGAGATGACAAAGGCATGGATGAGGCTTTCGGCAGCAGATGGGTTGAGGCAGGGGTGGAGACGGGCAATGTTATGGAGGTGGAAGTAGGCAGTCTTTGTGATGGTTTTGTACTTTTCCTGAATGAGAAGATGCTCCTTTTTCATTTAAAATGTAGTTTACACCAGCAACTTGCATTTTTATTTGTTATTTGTTGCAGGTAATACAAGAGTGAATTTGACATTGAAAATATGGAAGTCAAACCTAAAGGTAAGTTGAATAGGAAGTGTTTGATACACACAGGCAAGGATTTACATTATTTTTGGTGAAATTCTAAACTTCTTTCCTTTTTTCCAGATTATACATTCCCAAAAGAAAGCCATTCCAATTCAGTGTTTCACTTAACACGTGAACACCTTGAATTGCTGGTGATATGGTCCCATTGTCATGGTAACCAGTGTACATTTACCCCAACTTGGAGAGAGATTGTTGAAGAACACCAAAATGGAGTCCTGGCTATTCTATGGGAGTGTGAAGCTGGTCACTCCTACCATTGGTGGACTGGAGGTGTATGTCAATTACCGTGTGATCAAGATAAATCCAGAGGCCAGCTGCCTTCGAAATCCAAGCAGTTGGAAGATGTGTTAGCATCAGCTGTACAAATAAGAAAACCACATAGAATTAAGACTACTGACAGTGATTTAACCAAAGAAACTGATTCAACTGATAGTTCTTGTAAACCTTTTCTACCTGCCGACATTAAAGCAGTCCGAAATGGAGCATCAGTTTCACAAATTCCTTCTACCCATCATTCATGGAGAGAAACAATGTTTGGTGGTGACAGAGGGAAATTGGATGTCAGTGGCACAACGGGTGAAACACAAGTTGATAAGAAACCAGATATTGTGTACATAAAAACTGAAAAAGAAGAAACCTCAGATTTCAATAATCAATGTGAACTCGGAGATGAAAATAGAAGTCAAAATCGAGAGCTGAAGAAATATCATTTGGGTTCCTTGGTCACAGGACAATCAACTGGACACGTATCTTCAACTGACACGTGCAGCGTATCGAATGGCTACAGAAAACGGTCATCATCAGTTACTGATGATCAATGCTCTGGTTCATCATTAATGCCTCACTGTAATAATGGCAAAGTTCACATTGCAGAACTACACCACTCCCCTCATCCTGTGTCCAGAGGATCTTGCTTAACTGGAAGCTTAGTGGAGAGCACCATGAAACCATCAGATGTGTCAACAGGACAGTACTACATTGGGTCAGCCAAGGTGGCAAATCATGGCCGGAGTGGATCAAATCTGGTGCCACTTTTAGATTCTGAATATGTCCGGCCCTTAACCCATAATCGTATAAGTTCTGATATTGGCAATCCTGAATTGCAGTGCGACCCTCCAGTACCATGTGGGCAAGAGGGAGTTCTGGGTAAGTACATGTTTTGTAACTTTTGCTATTGAACCAGAAAGTGTTTCCAAGAGTAATTCTGTGTTCGGTCATTTTGTGTTTTCACTGTCAATTAAACTACTGTTTTAGTAACTGTACAAGTATACTGTATTTTGTACCCTTTCCTTAACCAAAGAAGTATAATCTGGTACGTTCACAGATCACATACTGTATTTGTGCGAATGTTCATCCACACTTGATAGTTCTACCCTCAAGAAAAATTTATGCTATAATGTACATTAGTCAACTGTCTTGGGTTTTGCTTTTATATCACTGTTTTAATTAGAAATATATTGAGTGCAGTATAACGTGAGCTGTTATACTCATAATATCATTTGTCAGGGGGGGGGGGGATATTACTTTGCCATATACAAAAAACCTAGACCAAATCTTCAATTTTGAGGTGACCTAGCTAGAGCATCAGTTTCATTGATTACCCCACTAATTGTCGATATCTCTGCTATTAAAGAAGTAGTGTTGACTTTTTACTAATTTATTTTATATTTAGGGAAAAAAAGGTTTATTTGCCATATTCCAAAGGATTTTTTTTTAAACTGAGTGGAACATTCTGTATTTCCCCAATCATGCATTGATCTGGCACAGTGTTGAATACATTTTTGAACCAATCACATGCAATACTGGCTACATGCCATCTGGGCAAGTCATGCTCCAGGTGGGATCAGATTTTTAAATTGTCACAGTTGTAAATACCCATTCTTTGCTGATGAAACATGATGGGCCTAGTGAGGCTGCAGGATTCCACCTTTTTGCTTTATGTTGAAAAACAATTGAGGGGAAAAAAACTCATGATAAAGTTCCCACCCACCCAATTCATAATATAATATGGTACCTGTCATTAATAGATGGATCACTATTTTAAATTAAGGTCTCTTCTAAAAACAAACTTGCATCAGAGAAGAATAGTAGAATGAGATCAAGTGGATTCAATTTCTAACTGATTTACATACAGTTCGGTCAGGAGGTATTCAGGTTCTTGTTTGTATTGGCTGTGCCATCTACATCGGAGATGTATGGCACTTCGTTGTGTGGCTGCTCCAGACTGATTTAGGATCAAACTTCTATATAACCCTGAATCAAATTCTTTCCTAAATCAATTGGGTGTGAGTGCTGCAGAGAATATGATCAATTTTTAATTTGGAATTCAAAATGCTGGTTCTTTGAATCGATGTAGCTTCCCACATGCTGTTTAGGATCATCATAATATAGGAGCTGTGTCATTTTACAGAAGTGAAGGAAGGTTATGGTCTATGACAAAAATTGTCATTTTGAAGGGGAATCACAGGTTGTTTTTAAATTAAGTCTATGTGAAGGGCTGAAGTTTACAACGCAGAACAGCAATACAGTTGAAAATAGTTGGAGAGAAGACCATATAAATTGAGAAGTAATAGTTAGGTCATGCCAAGCTTAGATTTTAAAAACTGGTTGATTTATAATATATAATATATTTAATATAGTACTTTAAATAGCTCTAACAGAATGCCTTGTTTTTGTATTGCCAGAGTTCTTGCACACTATTTTGAAAGCTGATGTAGTGGATGAGGTCTTCTCTAATGTTCGTTTAGCAAATGAAACTGATGTCGAAGTCTTGACAGAGAATCTTAGTGGAAAAGAAGCTGTGCTACTGGATTCTGGAATCCAGACTAATGCAAGGTTGTATTTCAGTGCTGGTGGATGGGCAGCAGTTTCGGCAACACTTGAAGTATTGGGAGGTGAGTGAACCTTCATGATTAATATGGTTCCTAGTTGTTCCCTCTTTTGCATAAGCAGTGCAATGTTTCTCTTGCTTACAAATTGCAGACAAAAAATATACTGCATGGAATGCATTTAACTCCTAAATTGCATATCAAATGTAATCACTTTAAACAGGGATTTCTTCATAAATCACTTCCATTATAAGGATTTGAGGGGCAAGTATTAGTCATATTTAATCTGTGTTACAGTCTAGAAATAGAAAAAGAGAGAAATGCTGTTGAGATGGGATAGTAGAGAGAGGGCAAGATCTCTTGGGAGACTTGGCTGATTGGTTGGCAGCAGAGACAGTGAGACAACTTGTTTGGTTTCTGTGTGTCAAACATAAAAGAAACCAATCGCTGTGCTCAAGAGTTTCCTTACTAAACTACTTAAGAGTAAAGTTTCTGTTTGCTTGAGTGTCAGCCATGGCTCCGTTGGTAGCACTCTCGTCTCTTGAGTCAGAAGATTGTGGGTTCAAGTCCCACTCCAGAGACATGAGCACATAAATCTGACATTCCAGTCCAGTACTGAGGGAGTGCTGCATTGTCGCAGGTGCTGTCTTTCGGATGAGACGTTAAACCGAGGCCCCATTTGTTCTCTCAGGTGGACGTAAACGATCCCATGGCACTATTTCGAAGAAGAGCAGGGGAGTTATCCCCAGTGTCCTGGCCAATATTTATATCTCAATCAACATCACTTTAAAAAAAACATTATTTGGTCATTATAACATTGCTGTTTGAGAGAGCTTGCTGTGCGCAAATTGGCTGCCACGTTTCCTACATAACAACAGTGACCAATTGGCTGTAAAGTGCTTTGAGACGTTCTATAAATGCAAGACTTTATTTCTGATATGGAGTGTGGATCCATTCTCTGTAGGAACAAATCCACCTGCCTAAGCCCAGAGAATCTAGGTACAGGTTGGCAAGAGACAAGTCTGAGGGAAGTCCAGTGGTGAATAGGGGAACTGCCTACCAGTACAGAGCATTGGTAAGCTTTACAATGCTTTTCCAGATTGGACTATTAGGGCATTGACTTCCAAAGTTATTTGGAGAGAGGAGGAAGAATCTCAGGCCCCTGTGATTAATCTATCCTCTAGGTCGTCAGATTGACTGACCCACGATCAGCCCTGAAATTCTGTGGACCTGTGTGACTCGAGTATTGGATTACTAGAATTGACTCAGTTCCAATCTCCCATCGCTAGGCATATCGTCTTGGAGAAACTTGATTCTAAAGTGATCGAGCATACTCCTTGGGGAGGGGGAAACTACAGAAAGAAGGTCCTCTTCTGAGCTGGCGAAGAGAAAAAGAGAGAATACTCTGTTGTATGGTTGGAGAGAGATCTTATTGAAAAATGGGGGGAAATTACCTCTTTGAAGTCAAGGGGGTAAAAGAGGGAGATAGCGGTTGAGAGGGTGGGAAAACCTGATTGTTGCTAAAATAGCTCTGTGAATTCATATTATTTCAGTTAAAAAGGTTAAGATAGTGGGCAGTCAGTAAAGCAATTGTTACATTAATAATTTGAATATTCCATTGTTTCCTTGCGCATATCCCGTATCTCTCTAACGCCATATTACAAATAGTATTTTCAGTGAGAATTGTTGTAGCTCCTAACTTTAAAACTACAGGGCTGATTTTCTGAATATTCCCCTGATGTGGAGCCTCAGTCAACCAGAGCACTTTTTAGGAGATCGTGGACATGAACTCTGCTAGGCACTCTAGATGACAGGAGTGCACATTTGAAAAATTAAACACTCTGTATTAAATGGAATTTTAAAAGAATTACAGGTTTATTAAACAGTACTGTTGCTTCAAGTCATTAGAAGTCCATATATCTCCATCAAAGGTCTCCTCTAATCCCAACCACAAACTAAAACTATTTCACTAATTACTTATACGAGTAGCCTAGTAAAACTTTGTAAAAAAAAAAGGCATTTGAAACCTTTATAAAAACAAAGAAGACAGAATAACAGAAGGGATCAAATTTTTAAAAATAAAATGCATCTTCAACTGCAAGATTTGTTTTCTTAAGTAGATCTGTTGAATTTTCACCGGAGTTCTCCCCGGTGTCCTGGCTAATATAACCAACATCACTAAAACAGATTAACTGATCATTATTATATTGCTGTTCGTGGGATTTTACTGTGCACAAATCGGCAGCCGCGTTTCCTACATTGCAACAGTGACTACACTTCAAAGGTACTTCATTAGTTGTAAAGTGCTTTGGGACGTCCTGAGGTTGTGAAAGGGGCTATATAAATGCAAGTCTTTCTTTATTTTAGAAGCTGAAATGTGTGCTTATACTTTTTTTTTGCTTATACATTTAAGTAATGAATAGCGATTGACCGTATTGATTGTATGGGGAAACAAACATGGTTATATCTAACCCTTCCCCTTGCTGTTCTTGGTTCCTTGTTCCAAAATGAGTATGGTGGTGTAGTGATTATGTTACTGGACTAATAATCCAGAGGCCTGGATTAATGAAACAGAGAGCTGGAGCTCAAATCCCACCATGGCAGTTGGAGAATTTGAATTCAGTTTTTTTTTAAATGGTAGTAAATAGCTGATCCCAATAAAAGTGACCATGAAGCTGTCCGATTGCCGTAAAAGTCTAACTGGTTCACTAATGTCCTTTAGGGAAGAAAACCTGCGTCTTTACCTGTTGTGCTACAAATGTGGTTGACTCTTAACTGCCCTCTGAAGTAGCCTAGCAAGCTACTCATTTGTATCAAACTGCTAGAAATAAAAAGAGGAATCAAACTGGAGGGGTCCCTTGGCTGCAACCTAGGCATTGAATCAGGAGGCGAGAAAGGCACACCCAGCCCACTCGACCCTGCAAAGTTCTCCTCACTGATACCTGGGGACTGGTGCCAAAGTTGGGAGAGCTGTCCCACAGACTAGTCAATCAACAGCCTGACATAGTCATACTTACAGAATCATACGCATCACCAAACGTTCCAGACTCCACCGGCAGGACTGATGCATCAAAGGTGGGGATACCGTGGTATATAGTCAGGGGAGAGTGGACCTGGGAGTCCTGAGCATTGACTCCGGAATCCATTAAATCTCATGGCTTCAGGTCAAGCATAGGCAAGGAAATCTGCTGATTATCATCTACTGCCCTCCCTCAACTTGGAGGAAGCACTGAGGGTAGCAAGGGCACAGAACGTACTCTGCCTGGAGGACGACAATGCTCATCACGAAGAGTAGCTCGGTAGTACCACCACTGACTGAACTGGCCAAATCCTGAAGCGTGTAGCTGCCAGACTGGGCTTGCAGCAGGTGGAGAGAGAAACAACATGAGGGAATAACCTACTCAATCTCATATTCACCAGTCTACTTGTTACAGAATGCATCTGTCCATGACTGTATTGGTAGGAATGGCTTAACAGGCCTCATGTAGACCAAGTCCCGTCTTCACATTGAGGACACCCTCCATTGTGTCACGTGGTATTAACACTGTGCTAAGTGGCATAGATTAAGAACAGATCTAGCAGCTCGAAACTGGGCATCCATGAGACAGTGTGGGCCATCAGCAGATGCCGAATTGTATACCACTGCAACCTGTAACCTCATCCCTTACTACTCCATCACCATCAAGCCAACCCTGGTCAATGAAGAGTGCAGAAGAGCATGCGGGAGCACCACCAGGTGTACCTGACAAGGTGCCAACATGGTGAAGCTACAATACAGGACTACATGCATGCTATACTGAGAAAGCAGCATGCTATAGACAAAGCTAACTGATCCCACAACCAATGGATCCATGATATCTAGTCATGAATGGTGGTGGACAATTAAGCAACAAACTGGAGGAGGCAGCTCCATGAACGTCCCCAACCTCAACGATGGCAGATCCCACCACAGGAGTACAAAAGACCGGTCTGAAGCATTTGCAACCATCTTCCGCCGGATGTGCTTAGTGGATGATCCTTCTCGGCCTCCTCCTGAGGTGCCTACCATCACAGATGCCAGTCTTGTCAATTTTATTCACTCCACATGAGATCAAGAAACTGCTGTGTGCATTGGTCACAGCAAAGGCTACAGGATCCAACCAATGTTCCCTCTAATTTTTTTTCTGTGTGGTCCCTTTAAATTTGCTGCGCGGCCACGCATACGCAGTATATTTTTCAGTGGCAACAGCTTGTGAGCGGCCTGCATGGGACCTCGCGATTGACGCACGGCCACGCGCCCGTGCACCTTAGGGGGAACTTTGGACCCACAACATCCCAGGTGCAGACCTGAAGACCTGTGCTTCAGAACTAGCCACGTCCCCAACCTTCAGAACTAGCCACGTCCCCAACCAAGTTGTTCCAGTACAACTGCAAGACTAGCATTTATCCAACAGTGTGGAATATTGCAGAGATATGTCCTATCCACCAAAAGCAGGGCAAATCCAACCCATCCAATTATCACCCAACAGCCTATTCCTAATCATCAACAAAGTGATAGAAGGAGTTGTTAACAGTGCTATCAATCAGCACTTACTTGCCAATAACATGCTCACTGATGCTCTGTTTGGGTTTTGCCATAACCATTCTGCCCCAGAACTCATTACAGCCTTGGTTCAAACATGGACACAAGCTGAATTCCAGAGGTGAGGTGAGGTGAGTGACTACCTTTGACATCGGGGCAGTATTTGACTGAGTGCGGTACCAAAACCCAAGTAAAACTGTAGTCGAAGTCGGGGGAAATTCTCCAGTGGCTGGAGTCATACCTAGCACAAAGGAAGATAGTTGTAGTTGTTGGAGGCCAATCATCTCAGTCTCAGGACATCGCTGTGGAAGTTCCTCAGAGTAGTGCACTTGGCCCAATTATCTTCAGCTGTGTCCAACTATCTTCAGCTGCTACATCAATGACCTTTCCTCCATCGGAAGGTCAGAAATGGGGTTTCTCGCTGATGGTTGGACAGTGTTCAGCTCCATTTGCAATTCCTGAGATAATGAAGCAGTCCATGCCTGCATGCAGAAAGACCTGGACAACATTGGGTTGATAAATGGCAAGTAACATTCATGTCACAAGTGACAGGCAATGACTGTCATAAATCGCAAGTAACAACTCAGGAAGTACTACTGGGTGGCCAGCTGGGGCGCCGTCCAGGGAGTATAAATACTCAGGAATGGGCCCACCTTGGGCAGAGACAATCTGGAAACAGGAAGCTAGTGACTGCTAACTAGACCGCCATGTTTTGTTACAAGTTGATTAAAGCCTTGCTTTATGTTCAAGTGCGTAGTGAGTCTTTATTACGTCAATTTAATCAACTTGATATCGTCTCCACGCTTTGGGTGATTCGGAACAACCAGCTGCAACTCGAACCACAGAAGGGAACTTGGGCAAGAAACTGATCCATCGTGGAAAAACTCCTTAGACCCGCTCGTCTCGACCTGGACTCGAATGCACCTGCGGCAGCAAAGGTATGGAAGCATTGGTTTCGTACCTTTAGCAACTTTCTTGAAGAATGTGGGGCGGATGTCCCTAATAAGTTACGAATGCTTATCAACTACGTGTCTCCTCATGTGTATGATTATATTGAGGACTGTATAGACTATGACACTGCTATCGAAATCTTACAGCAGCTATATGTCAAGTCCCCAAATGAAATCTTTGCTCGACACCTACTGGCCACAACTCGGCAGCAGCCTGGGGAATCACTCGATGAATTTCTCCAGAAACTTCGCAGGCTCAGCAAGGATTGTAACCTTAAAGCAGTTTCAGCTGAACAGTATCAAGAGGAACTAATCCGCGATTCCTTTATCAATGGAATCGCGTCCCCTTTTATACGTCAGCGCCTGCTGGAAAATAAAACCCTCAATTTACGGGCTGCTTATGACCAGGCGTGTTCCTTGGACTTGGCCAAGAAAAATGCAGACACTTATCTCCCACCACGTGCACGGGCGGCGGCTATCTCCTTTAATGAGTCTTTCGGTAGGTCTCGGGCGGATGCCCCCACTGATGTTGACTCTACTCTAACAGACGACGACCCTACCCTAGAGGCCTTCGCTGATGACGACCCCGCCCTAGCAGCATCCTGGCAATCAGGAAGAAAGTGTTTCTTTTGTGGAGGGGCGTGCCATCACAGAAAATTTTGCCCGGCTCGTAATGTGACCTGCAATCATTGCAGCAAGAAAGGACACTTTTCCAAGGTATGCCAGTCACGGGCCTTTGCTAACAAGAAAGGCCGCTCCTCTAAAGTATACCGGTCGAGAGCTCCTGTTAGCTTCACAGCTGCTATCTATGGAGCTGCTCCTCCCCCAAGAACTACTGTTAAGGCTACAGTTGCCGAAGGGAAAATTGCCCCTCCTCCCATCACGGCTGTTTTTCCCCAAAGTTTGTCCCATGCAGCCACGAAGGTTTCAGTAAATGGGCACACTCTAAGCGCGCTAATCGACTCCTGCAGCTCTGACAGCTTCATTAGTAAGCGGGCTGTCAACAGGTTAAAACTGCACATTTATCCCTCGGACAGGGAGATTGCAATGGCTCTGACGACTCTGACCACCAATTCTTCTGGCTTCTGTCTGGTCAACCTCATCCTCAACGGCCGCACGTATCTCTCCACCCGGCTCGGAGTACTCGCAAACTTATGCAGCGATGTGCTTCTGGGACAGGACTTCCAGAAGCAGTACAAGAAGATCACTTTTGAGTTTGGAGGGTCAAGGCCGGAGCTTACCATTTCTAAGGTGCCGTTTTGTGCACTCTCGGCGGCCTTACTCGGTGAACCCTCCCTGTTTGCCAATCTTCCCCCCCGCTGTAAACCCATAGCCACCAAATCGCGGCGCTTTAGCCAAGATGATCGAGCGTTTATTGAGGCGGAAATCTCTCGCCTTTTAGTCGACGGTATTATCGAGCCATGTTCATCTCCCTGGCGGGCTCAGGTCGTCATCGTGAGGAATCCCTTAAAACAACATAAAAAACGTCTGTGTATCGATTATTCGCAGACTATTAATCTATATACCGATCTGGATGCCTACCCGCTGCCACGCATAGATGACATGGTCAACAACCTTGCCAAATACAAGGTATTCTCGACCTTCGATTTAAAAAGCGCGTACCATCAGGTGCCACTGCAAGACTCCGACAAGAAGTATACGGCCTTTGAGGCCAATGGTCGGCTTTTCCAGTTTCGCCGCCTTCCATTCGGGGTCACCAATGGGGTGGCCGTCTTCCAACGAGAACTTGACGGATACCTTTCCGTATTTAGACAATATCACTATTGCCGGCCATGATCAAAAGGAGCATGACGCCAATCTTCAGAGATTTTTTGACGTACTCCGCCGTCGCCACTTAACGTTAAACGAATCCAAATCGGTGAAGTCCGTGCCATCGGTGAACATTCTTGGCTACTGGGTGGGCAACGGTGTTATTAAACCGGACCCAGAGCGACTTTGTCCACTTCAGGAGCTCCCTCCCCCGACGAACCTCGGCTCTCTTCGTCGGGCACTTGGCATGTTTGCTTATTACGCAAAATGGATACCACACTTCTCCGATAAAATACAGCCCCTGCTCCATGCGAAGTCTTTTCCATTGGAAGCTACGGCTATTTCTGCCTTCAACCTCCTCAAACGACAGCTGGAGAAAGCCACGCTTCGCTCCATTGACGAAAATCTTCCTTTTGTGGTCGAATGCGATGCATCGGAGGTGGCGATCTCCGCTACCTTGAATCAAGGTGGCCGACCCGTGGCATTCCTATCCAGAACCTTGCAGGGTAGCGAGCTCCATTACCCCCCCCGTCGAGAAGGAGGCTACGGCCATCATCGAGGCTGTACGCCAATGGGGTCATTTTCTTGCTCGGCGTCATTTTACACTTATAACTGACCAGCGCTCTGTGGCCTTCATGTTGGATAACCGGAGGCGCACGAAAATCAAAAATAATAAAATTCAACTCTGGAGGATGGAGCTGGCTGCCTTTGGATATACTATCTGTTACCGACCTGGCAAACAGAACGTGGCCCCAGATACCTTCACACGGGCATTTTGCTCCTCAATGTCAACGTCGACTCTGGCGGATTTGCATATGGACTTATGCCATCCTGGTGTGACCCGCATGTTGCACTTTGTGCGCTCCAAAAATCTACCATTTTCAACCGAGGACGTAAAGAAAACATGCTCCTCCTGTAGGATTTGTGCAGAATTGAAACCACAATTCTTTCGCCCATCAGATGGCTTACTCATACATGCAATGCAGCCTATGCAGAGGCTCAGCATAGACTTTAAAGGGCCATTGCCTTCGTCGACAAGGAACACCTACCTACTTACGATGGTGGACGAGTATTCACGCTTTCCCTTCGCCTTCCCCTGCCCTAATATGCTTACCTCTACGGTAATTAAATGCCTCGATCAGGTCTTTTCCCTTTGCGGGACGGCCAATTTTATCCACACTGATCGGGGTCCCTCCTTTATGTCGAGTGAACTTAAAAGTTATCTCTCCCAACGGGGAATCGCCTCAAGTAGGACGACACCATATCACCCAATCGGTAACGGACAGGTTGAGCGATACAATGCCATCATCTGGAACGCTGTCCGTCTGGCACTAAGGTCACGCAACCTGCCGGACCAGCAGTGGGAAACGGTGCTCCCCGACGCGTTACACTCTATCAGGTCTCTTCTCTCCACATCTACTAATGTCACGCCTCATGAGCGATTCTTCAAATTTCGGCGTCGCTCTACACATGGGACGTCTCTACCGTCATGGTTGGTGGCTCCAGGCCCGGTACTACTCCGGAGGTTCGTCCGGTCTGCCAAAAACGACCCTCTCGTTGACGAGGTGGAGTTAACGGAGGTAAACCCCACGTATGCGCACGTACGGTACCCTGATGGCCGGGAGACCACCGTCTCGCTCCGAGATCTGGCTCCCTGCCCAACCGGTCACATGGGCCCGAATGATGAAGGATCCCTCGACAATGATATCAACACTCCGCACCCCTATGAAAATGACGCCCCGCCTGGGACATCGGGGGATCTGCCGGCAACGCTACCGGATCAACTCAGGGAGCTGGACGCTCCCCGTAGGATGGCCATCCGAAACCAGGACGCCGGACAATCTCCAGCCACGACCCGGGATGAGGCCAGCTCAGCACCTGTGGGGACCCGCACCCGGAGTCATGATATTCCCAGTCCTCCACAGGATGATCAAGATGACGCGGACTCTACTGACTTACCGGTACGGGCCAAGCGACCCAGGGACCAGGACACGGTCCGGGGAGACGTGCCTTCCAGTCACAAGCAGAGAGCTAAACGTCTGCGGCTATTTCTGGTCCGCCTAGTCCGTTAAAGGAAGACTGGACTTCCAAACCTTTTAGGGAGGAAGAATGTCATAAATCGCAAGTAACAACTCAGGAAGTACTACTGGGTGGCCAGCTGGGGCGCCGTCCAGGGAGTATAAATACTCAGGAATGGGCCCACCTTGGGCAGAGACAATCTGGAAACAGGAAGCTAGTGACTGCTAACTAGACCGCCATGTTTTGTTACAAGTTGATTAAAGCCTTGCTTTATGTTCAAGTGCGTAGTGAGTCTTTATTACGTCAATGACCATCTCCTAAATTAGAGTCTAACCACCCTGCCTTGACATTCAATGGCATTACCATCGCCAAGTCCCCCACCATCAACATCCTGGGGTTTACCATTGACCAAAAACTTAACTGGACCAGCCGCATAATTCCATTGCTACTAGAACAGAGGCTGGGTATTCTGTGGCGAGTGGTTTGCCTCGTAACTTCCCAAAGCCTCTCCACCACCTACAAGGCAGAAGTCAGGAGTGGGATGGAATGCTCTCTATTTGCATGGATGAATGCAGCTGCAATAAAACACAAGAAGCTGAACACTATCCAGGACAAAGCAGTGCGTTTTATTGGCACCTCATCCACTAGCCTAAAAATGCACCCCCCCCCACCCCAGCACTGGTGTACCGTGGCTACAGTGTGTACTATCTACAGGATGTACTATAGCAACTTGCCAAAGTTTCTTCGGCAGCACCTCTCAAACCTATCACTTCCACCACCTAGAATGACACGGGTAGCAGGTGCATAGGAGCATCATCGCCACCAAGTCACACACCATCCTGACTTGGACATATATCACCATTGCTTCATCATCGCTGGTTCAAAATCCTGGAACTCCCTACCTAACAGCAAAGTCGGAGCACTTTTGCTACATGGACTGCAGCGGTGCAAGAAATGCTGACTTTGCCAGCAATGCCCACAGCCTGAGAATGAATTAAAAAATGAACTTACTGTTTGAAGAGTGTTTGATATTCTAATGATGTCATGCTGCTTTCTAATAGCTTTTTGAAGTGATATCATGGAATCATATCTGTAAATATCTTCTGATTGAGCACCAATAATAGACTTTGTGTGTGCAATCTTGCCAAATTGGAAATAGGCCTACCCTCTCGACAACAGAAAGGTATGTAGTGTGAAAAATAGTGAAACTTTTTTTTCTTTCTGGTGGAATTTTATTTGGTGGGTGAGACTTTGATTTTAAGTAAAATGTTTATTTTAGTTTTTAAAAAAAGAAATAGACTTGATTCCCTTGCCTATTGAAGCAAGTTTAATATAAAATTTATAATTACAAGCCTTTACGGTTGGTCAATAAAAAATCTACAATTATATTACTAGGAATCCATTTGGATTTCCATGTTAAATTTTCAGGGTGCAATACAGAATTTAGGAGTCACTGGATGAAATATTATTAAAAATATTTGTCCCTCTTTTTATTCATCATTTTCAAATATGAAATGAACAGTGTGCATCAGTGACATCTTGTAGCAAAACAGAGGTGTTGCCAACCTGTGGATGTTAAAAATCTCCATGGTACTATTAAAATACTAAGAAAAAATATTCCGTGCTTAAAATGTTAAATGCCCCACCACTTGACAATGGAATTAGCCATAATTATTTAATTTATGTACCCAAATGCATTTTAAGATATTAATACACTGAAGTGAGGGAGAAGATTGAGAAGTCAGAAATACTCTAAGCCGCTCTTTGGAAAAAATAGTTTGTAGTTATCTTAAACAGAATGTAGCCTTCATATGGACTTTTTCTGGTTCTACTGAATGGTTCTTTTTGTATAATAAATTGCAATATTGTTTAGGAACAATGACAACATTGCAGGTGGTCTTGCACTGTTGCTGCTGGTTCAGACCTGAGTAAGAGAGCAAAAGTCTGTTCAGTGATACTCCATGCCTGTGTCTGGGCTATATTATACCATGTTTCTGCCTCAGATTGATGGTTCTTTATGGATATTAATGTTTTAGTTATACTGGAGGTAGTGATTTGACACCAGTGCTTTGGAATGGTGCAAGCTGATAGCACCAAGTTATACCGCATTTTGCTTGGGAAAAGTGGAGCTCGTGCAGACTCCGATCACCAGTGTACAAATATTGGTGAATGTTTTGGTGTTAATAGAGAGACGGTGGGGCACTGCCATACTCGGGTAGTGTATTACAGTAAACTCTTGTTTAAACGGCACTTAATCATCCGGAATTCTTTAATAACCGGCAAAATTCAGGAGTAAGTTTTGAGGCTTCCGCCCCAGAAGGAACGGGGCAGTAGTGTCCCGAAAATGGTGGGGAATGACTTACCACTTGTTCCCGCCGTCGCTGTGGGCGCTGCCATCTTCCCCGCACAGTATCAGCTGGCCGTCCAGCCAAAGAGGAACCCAAAGGTAAGTTTTACTGTATATTTGTGGTTGTGTAACCAGGGATCTCGTACCTTTTGCCGTGTAACCATGGCTCCTGCACCTCTGGTTGTGTAACCGGGTCCCCTGTACCTGTGGCCGTGTAACCGGGGCTCCAGCACTTGTGGCCGTGTAACCGGGGCTCCAGCACAAGTGGCCGTGTAACCGGGGATCCTGCACAAGTGGCCGTGTAACCGGGGCTCCAGCACTTGTGGCCGTGTAACCGGGGATCCTGCACAAGTGGCCGTGTAACCGGGGATCCTGCACAAGTGGCCGTGTAACCGGGGCTCCTGCACAAGTGGCCGTGTAACCGCGGCTCCTGCACAAGTGGCCGTGTAACCGCGGCTCCTGTACCTGTGGCCGGGGATCCTGCACCTGTGGCCGTGTAATCGCGGCTCCTGTACCTGGGGCTGTGTAACCGGGGCTCCTGTACCTGTGGCCGGGGATTCTGCAGCTGTGGCCGTGTAACTGGGGATCCTGCACCTGTGGCCGTGCAACCGGGGATCCTGCACCTGTGGCCGTGTAACCGCGGCTCCTGTACATGTGGCTGTGTAACCGGGGCTCCTGTAGCTGTGTAACAGGGGCTCCAGGACCTGTGGCCGGGGATTCTGCAGCTGTGGCCGTGTAACCGGGGTTCCTGCACCTGTGATTGTGTAACGGGGCTCTCGTACCTTGGGCCATTGTCACTCCATGTCCCTTCTTCTGGTCTGAGGTCGGCCAATAAAGAAATTGCCTCGGTAGGTATACCTCTCCGTTATCCGGAATTTTTAATCAACCGGCACCATCCGGTCCCGTAGGTGCCAGATACGAAAGAGTTTACTGCATTTGCTCAGGTTGGTAAATGCCCCAGTTATTGAACTTTTTGCTGCTAATGTAGAGAACTGGTCGAGTCTGTAGGTTGCAGGGATCCCTGCTCCTGTTGGAAAGTGGGCAATTAGATATTAAGTAGGATCTAGCATGCAGGTAGCCTCCAGAAAAGCTGGACGCAGGGACATGACAAGAATGTGAGCTTTCTGTCTCTACCTGCAGTTCCGCCAGCACTCATCTGTCAGAATGGA
The DNA here is from genome assembly GCA_030390025.1 of Squalus acanthias. Lineage (NCBI taxonomy): Eukaryota > Metazoa > Chordata > Chondrichthyes > Squaliformes > Squalidae > Squalus > Squalus acanthias. The sequence continues at coordinate 46,490,921 of CM059439.1, read as the reverse complement.
GTGATTAAGGTATGTTTGTTGGAGGATTTTGAATTGGCCTGTGTCATTATGGTAGAGGCTGAGGCAGTGACAGCTATCCTCTTTCTGTTGATCTTCTTTTGGTCACCACCACTTTTGATGCTCTAGTTCCTATTAAAACAATTACTGCCTCTCACCCTGACCGTTCCTGCTGGTACAGCCCTCATCTTCGCTCCCTTAAGTCCAAAGGACGCAGACTTGAACGGATATGGCGGACAACTGGTTTAGCCATTCATCGCCAGGTCTGGCTGGACCACATAAAGCACTATCGGGTCCTGCTCTCGTCTGCCAAAATTGCTCACTATTCCAGAATCATTCTGGAATGCAAAGATAAACCCCAGCTACTGTTCTCTACTGCTAAAGGGTCTTCTTAAACCTGTCTCCTCCACCCTCACCTCCGACAACAAGTGTGTGGAGCTTATGGACTTCTTTATCTCTAAGATTGAGACCATCCGTTCAGCTACCTCTGCCACTTCCCTTCCTTTCCCTAGCCCACTGGACCAAACTTCCTCCAAGGTTCCCCCCTGCCCTAGCCTTGAACTCACATCTTTCTCCAGTTTCTCTCCGATCTCCCCTCATGACCTCTCCGCGCTCATCTTGTCCATGAGATCCACTTCCTGCTCCCTCGACCCTATTCCCACCAAACTGCTGATCACCCAACTTCCTTTTCTGGCTCACATGTTAGCTGACATTAACAATTCTCTCTCCTTGGGTACTGTCCCCCTCTCCCTTATCACCCCTCTCCTCAAAAAACTAACCCTTGACCCCTCCGTCCTTGCAAACTACCGCCCCATCTTCAACCTCCCTTTCCTCTCAAGTCCTTGAACGTGTTGTTGCCTCCCAAATCCGTGCCTATCTTTCCTGCAACTCCATGTTTGAATGCCTCCAATCTGGTTCCCACATGTACGCTGACGACACCCAGCTCTACCTCATCACTTCTCTCGACCCCTCCACGGTCTGTAAATTGTCAGACTGCTTGTTCGACATCAGTTCTGGATGAGCAGAAATTTTCTCCAATTAAATATTGGGAAGACCGAAGCCATTGTTTTCGGTCTCTGCCACAAACTCAGTTTCCTAGCCACTGACTCCATCCCTCTCCCTAACATCTGTCTGAGGCTGAACCACACTGTTCGCAACCTTGGGGTCATATTTGACCCTGAAATGAGCTTCCAACCAGAAATCCGTGGCATAACTAAGACGCCTATTTCCAGCTCCGTAACATCGCCCGTCTCCACCCTTGCCTCAGCTCATCCGCTGCTGAAACCCTTATCCATGCCTTTGTTACTCCTAGACCTGACTGTTCCAACGCACTCCTGGCTGGCCTCTCACGTTCTACCCTATGTAAACTTGAGCTCATCCAAAACTCAGCTGCCCATGACCTAACTCGCACCAAGTCCCGTTCACCCATTATCCCTGTGCTCACTGACGTACATTGGCTCCCGGTTAAGCAACTGATAAGTGGCAGGTAACATTTGCGCCACACAAGTGCCAGGCAATGACCATCTCCAACAAGCGAGCGTCTAACCACCGCCCCTTGACATTCAACGACATTGCCAAATCCCCCACCATCAATATCCTGGGGGACACCATTGACCAGAAACTTAACTAGACCAGCCACATAAATACTGTGGCAACAAGAGCAGGTCAGAGTCTGGGTATTCTGCGGCGAGTGTCTCACCTCCTGACTCCCCAAAGCCTTTTCACCATCTGCAAGGCACAAGTCAGGAGTGTGTTGGAACACTCTCCACTTGCCTGAATGAGTGCAGCTCCAACAACACTCAAGAAGCTCGACACCAACCAAGACAAAGCAGCCCGCTTGATTGGCACCCCATCCACCACCTTAAACATTCACTCTCTCCACCACCATCGTACCGTGGCTGCAGTGTGTACCATCTACAAGATGCACTGCAGCAATTCGCCAAGGCTTCTTTGACAGCACCTCCCAAACCCACGACCTCTACCATCTAGAAGGACAAGAGCAGCAGGCGCGTGGGAACACCACCACCTCCAAGTTCCCCTCCAAGTCACACACCATCCTGACTTGGAAGTATGTTGCCGTTCCTTCATTGTCGCTGCGTCAAAATCCTGGAACTCCCTCCCTAACAGCACTGTGGGAGTACCTTCACCACACGGACTGCAGCGGTTCAAGAAGGCGGCTCATCACCACCTTCTCAAAGGCAACTAGGGATGGGCAATAAATGCTGGCCACATGCCATGAACGACTGAAAAAAAAAGCAACGCTTCAATTTCAAAATGCTCATCCTTGTTTTGAAATCCTTATGTGGCTCGGTGTCAAATTTTTTGTCTTATAATACTCCTGTGAAGTGCCTTGGGATGTTTTACTACATTAAAGGCGATATATAAATACAATTTGATGTTGTTGTTGTCATGGATATCCTAGATTTTGCTTCCAAGTGCCACATAGCATCTCTATTTGCTATTGTTAGGGAAGAAAGCATGAAGTAGAGGGAGCAGATATGTCTTTGGTGGATTTGATGAAGTTGGCTTTGGCTGTATTTGCAAAGTATGGCAGGGTTCATTTGTTAGGTAAGGGTATCCAGGGATATGGACCAAAAGTGGGTAAATGGAGTTGAGGTACAACAACAACTTGTATTTATGCACCTTTAACGTAGTAAAACGTCCCAAGGCGCCTCACAGGAGCGGTATAAAACAAAATTCGACACCGAGCCACATGAGATATTAGGACAGATGAATAAAAGGTTGGTCAAAGAGGTAGGTTTTAAGGCGTGTCTTAAAGGAGGAAAGAGAGGTAGGGAGGCGGTGAGGTTTAGGCAGGGAATTCCAGAGCTTAGGACCTTGGCAGCTGAAGGCACAGCCACCAATGTTTGAGCGATTAAAATCAGGGATGCTCAACAGGCCAGAATTAGAGGAGTGCAGCTATCTTGGAGGGTTGTGGGACTGGAGGAGATTACAGCGATGGGGAGGAGCGAGGCCATGGAGTGATGTGAAAACAAGGATGAGAATTTTAAAATCAAGGCGTTGCTTAACTGGGAGCCAATGTTGCTCAGTGAGCACAGGGGTGATGGGTGAACGGGACTTGGTGCGAATTAGGACATGGGCAGCCGAGTTTTGGATGACCAAGTTTACGGAGGGTAGAACGTGGGAGGCCAGCCAGGAGTGCGTTGGAATAGTTAAGTCTAGAGGAAACAAAGGTATGGTTGAGGGTTTCAGCAGCAGATGAGCTGAGGCAGGGGCGGAGTCGGGCGATGTTACAGAGGTGGAAATAGGCGGTCTTAGTGATGGCGTGTTGGAAGCTCATTTCACGGTCCTATATGACACCAAGGTTGCGAACAGTCTGGTTCAGCCTCTTGACAGATGCTTGGGAAAGGGGTGGAGTTGATGGTTAGGGAATAGAGTTTGTGGCGGGGACAGAAGACAAATGGCTTCGCGCTTCCCAATTTTTAGTTGGAGGAAATTTCTGCTCATCCAAAACTGGATGTTGGACAAGCAGTCTGACAACTTAGACAGTGGAGGGGTCGAGAGAAATGGTGGTGAGGTAGAGCTACATGTCAGATCTGATCAGGTAGAGGTACAGATCATAGAATCATAGAAATTTATGGCACATAAGGAGGCCATTCGATCCATTGTGTCTGTGCCGGACAAAAAAGAGCTGGCCAGTCTAATCCCACTTTCCAGCTCTTGGTCCGTAGCCTTGTAGGTTTCGGCACTTCAAGTGGATATCCAAGTACTTTTTAAAATGTGATGAGGGTTTCTGCCTCTACCACCCTTTCAGGCAGTGAGTTCCAGACCCCCACCACCCTGTGGGTGAAAAGAATTCTCCCCAACTCCCCTCTAATCCTTCTACCAATTAAGTTAAATCTATGCCCCCTGGTTATTGATCTCTCTGCCAAGGGAAATAGGTCCTACCTATCCACTCTATCTAGGCCCCTCATAATTTTATACACCTCAATTACATCTCCCCTCAGCCTCCTCTGTTCCAAAGAAAACAACCCCAACCTATCCAATCTTTCCTCATAGCTAAAATTCTCCAGTCCTGGCAGATATCCTCTACTCTCTCTAGTGCAATCACATCTTTCCTGTAATGTGGTGACCAGAACTGTACGCAGTACTCTAGCTGTGGCCTAACTAGTGTTTTATACCTGAAACGTTAACTCTGTTTCTCTCTCCACAGATGCTGCCTGACCAGCTGTGTATTTCCAGCATTTTCTGTTTTTATTTCAGATTTCCAGCAGCCGCAGTATTTTGCTTTGTATTAATGTTTTATACAGTTCAAGCATAACCTCCTTGCTCTTATATTTTATGCCTCGGCTAATGAAGGAAAGTATCCCGTATGCCTTCTTAACCACCATATCTACCTGTCCTGCTACCTTCAGGGATCTGTGGACATGCAGTCCAAGGTGTCTCTGTTCCTCTACACTTCTCAGTATCCTACTATTTATTGCCAATTGAATATCGGAACAGGCTCGAGGGGCTGAATGGCCTACTCCTGTTTCTATGTCCCAGAAATGGCGTACATTTGGATACAATGGAAGAAATCCCATTGCACAAAGTGAAGGTGCTGGCAAGTTGCTGCAAGGATATGATCTGACCTTTATAGGACAACTAACCTATTTTAGTGATATCCTTGTGCCGTGTCTGCTGCTCGAGCCTGTTCCACCATTTAATGAGATTATGGCTGATCTGTGACCTAACCCCATATCCCTTAATACCTTTGGTTAACAAAAATCTATCAATCTTAGATTTAAAATTAACAATTGACCTAGCATCAACTGCCGCTTGCGGAAAGGAGTTCCAAACTTTCTACCACCCTTTGCATGTAGAAATGTTTCCTAACTTCACTCCTGAAAGATCTGGCTCTAATTTTTAGGCTATGTCCCCTATGTCATCCAAACAGCACTTTTAATGCAGACCTCCCTCCAGATAAGCAGTATTAATGATGCTATAGGGTGCAGTGGGTTCCAGCAGGTCTTTTCCTGAGAGGGGCCGGACAACGAGGCACTTGCAGTTGCTGCTAGACTGTTTTGTGGAGAGGCGTTATTCCTAGCAAATGAGTTGCTGGAGTTGATTGGCTCAGTAGTAATGCTTGAAGCTACTGAGACTTGGCCCACACCCCAGACTCTTAATAGAGGAATTGGAGCTTCTCTAATATCCTTAATCTCTTCCCTGACCAGAAGAGCCAGCAAATGCACTTGTTGAGATCTCAACTTGCTGTGCTGGAATATGGATCAGTGCCATTTGGAAGAAGTAGAGAAGGGAGATCATTAATCTTTGTAGTGTTAGCTCTCCCAAGCATTAGAGATGGGTGCCTCTTCAGGATGGTGTAAATGCTGCTGGTGGGGGCTGACGGGGAGATATTCTTCTACAGAACTGACAGTTTGGATGTTACTGTTTTGCCGAGGCAGTTAAAGCCTGTCTTGGTCAATGTGAAGGGGTAGGCTTCTCAGCTTTGTCGTTGGTTGCCTTGGGCAAAGGTTGTGCGCTGATTTGGTGAAGTTGACTTCATGACCCTAGGGCTGTCCAAATTTATTGATAGTTTGAAAAATGCGAGGAAGTGAGGTGGTGGGATAGTCATCTCATTAGAATGATGTGTGTTCTATTTCTGTGGTAGGCATACCATGAATCAGTGCATTCTTTAGCTACTGCTAGGGGGTTTATAACTAGAGTGAGCAGTTGGAGCCAGAAGCATCTCTGCCTGTTCCTCTGTTAGAGAGGGAATTTGAAGAAACCATTAGTGTTAGCTGAGGATGTTGGGTGCTCACTGGGATCTATACTTAGTGAAAAGGAAGTTCCACTCGTTGAAGGATGTTTTTGCATTCAGGGAGAGTACTATATGGTGCGTTTGTGTTATTGGAAAGATTTACTATATTGAGTGGTATCAGAGTGTTACCCTCCAAGAACTGTCCTTGTTTTGTTCCGGATGGACTAAGCCAGGATGAAGGGGTCCAGGAAAGAGTCACAATTAAGGAAGTACAATGGATCTGTAAGGTCCATAGCTTTAGGGACCTTTTCCTTTTCTGTTTTACGGTAATTGTATGGCCAACATGAAGAACTCTGGGGAATGCCTGCCTCCAACATGTAGTGAAATAGTTTTGTTGGCAGGGGTTTAGTTCAAGAACTTGGGCGTGGAGGGAATCTATCAGGCCCAGGGCTTTACCAGAACTCAGCTATTTAACAACGCTTTGGATTTCATTAGTCGAGATAGGGCATTCAGTAGTTATGATTCCTGCTCTGAGAATTGGGGAAGTGGCAATTCATCATTTTGTGTCCTGTTGCAGAGCCAGCCTGTCTAAGATGTAGAGAGAAGTGTAATAACTTATTATTTGTTTATTTCAGAGAAGTTACTGGTAATTTTGGCATATGTTTTGTAGATTCATTCTGCATTTGTTTGCAGAGGATGCATTCTAGCAGCTTCCCAGCTTTGTTTCTTTGCCTGGCTTGATGCATCAGAGCAACTTTTGCATCAGCAGAGAGTAGGTTATTGCGTTGGATTAGAACCTTTCAGAATTGTCTCTTCTGTAGGGATTCTAGTTCCTCTGCTCTGCTACAAGTCCCTCTAGGTTTTGAGTACCCTTTTTTTGATTGAGGTATAAGTTATTTTGTGGAGCAGAAATCAGATGAATTAGACTAGCCAGTTTCATATTGATTTTAGTATCTTCTAGAAGTGCAAGGCTTAGATGCCAGTGTTTTTTTTGGGTGGGATGTTGGTGGTTAAACTGTCTCGTGTTTTTGAAAGATATGTGGTCGGAGAAAGTTTTGATTCAATGTGGAGTGTATGCTGTCAATCATATATGGGACTGGTTGGAGTAGAATTTAAATTTCTTGCCCATGGGGTGAAAGGTCTGATAGGAAGCCAAAGTCACTATACAATTCATGAATCACCCTGACTGTTGAGTCTGGGGTACTATGTTGGCTGGAGTCCCAAATGAGATCTCCCACTAACACTATGCCTTCCTTCTGGGGGAAATGCTAGGCATTTGATGGCGTTTGTGTTAGGCCTCTTTGGGGGTTAGAGAAAAAAATTATAATGCAGATGAAAGTATGAAGAAAGTTGGGGTTGCTTTCTTCTTTACCCGTTATACTTATTCCAATATTTCCTGTTTTAATGTAAGATTTTTATACCTACATTTTCATATTAAATTGGCAAGAAAATCTATGGCCTTGATGTTCCTTGGGATACTAGTTGATGAACACTTGTTTCTTAGAAAGTCCTCTTATTTTAATGGAGACATTACCTTATTTAAAACAAATAGGTTATTGCCACTGCTAAAACTGTAAAAGAGAGAAGAATTTCATATGCTCCTATTCCACAGCGTAATTTCAGGCCTATACTTTTAGGTTTTCTGATGCAATATAAAGGCCATACGCAAATTGAAGCGCATTGCACTGCTTTGCTTACACTGTGCTCTGGTTTCTGAGTGTTAGTCAAGGAGCTATGCACCCAGGTTTAGTGGGTTTTAAGTTAACAGGACAAAATATATTTAACAAATGTGAAAATTATTTGAACACTTTTTCCTCATATTAATTAACTTTTTTTTAATTAAGTTTCAGATTCAGGACCAGAATTAATGATCATGAATCCATATCAATCTTGTAATATGCTTAATGCTGCAGCAATGGATGAAGGTAGAATTTACTTCATTTAAAATATCTATATGTATAATTAGGAAGTTACAAATCTCTTTTGCTTTTGTTTTTGTTTGTGCCAGCCCTAAAATACTTTTGTTACTTTCAAAAATACATTAAAATCATAACCTATCAAATTATGTTACTTCAAGTAATTGTTTCTTTAAAACGTTTCTAGAAGTATTTAAGATGTATGAATGCTTACTAATGTATAAGCGCATTTATTTTGGTTTTAAGTTTGATGATGGAAAGTTTATATGCAAGTCCATTTGAAAAGGAGAGATGCAGATTTTATCAGCAACAATAAAATTGGTATTGGTAACGGTATATTGCTGAGTAATACAAGGATAATTTACAGTGACAATTTTTGTAATTCATGCTGTATTTGATATTCATAGTTTCCCATCTAGAACTTGTCAGTTGTTCATCTCAATTTGTGTTTGATACAATTCCTTTTTCATAACTAGAAGCTATGTTAAATTCAAAATAAGTTCAAGCCATGTATATAATTTTTTTTTACTGGCTTCTGCAACTTTACAGTCAGAAATTTCAGTTTTGTATTGACACTTATGGCAATAGACTAAATAGTTTGTCAAAACAATTTTAAGTTATTAATAGTCATATTAACATAATTTAAAGTAATTAACTAACAAATATCTCTATATGTTGATCAGTATTGTTGCTTAAAATTGTTTTATTAACACAGGCCCAATAATATTTTGCTGCATGCAGGAAGAAGTAAGAACATAAGAACATAAGAAATAGGAGCAGGAGTAGGCCAATCGGCCCCTTGAGCCTGCTCCGTCATTCAATGAGATCATGGCTGATCTGATCCTAACCTCAAATCTAAAGAACACAAGAAGTAGGAGCAGGACCCGGCCACTCAGCCCCTGGGCCCGCTCCGCCACCCACAGGTCCCTGACCGATCCGAACTCAGCCTCATGTCCAATTTCCTGCCCGCTCATCGTAACCCCTAATTCCCTTTACCTCTAGGAAACTATCTATTTCTGTTTTAAATTTATTTAATGATGTAACTTCCACAGCTTCCTGGGGCAGCAAATTCCACAGACCTACTACCCTCTGAGTGAAGAAGTTTCTCCTCATCTCAGTTTTGAAAGAGCAGCCCCTTATTCTAAGATTATGCCCCCTAGTTCTAGTTTCACCCATCCTTGGGAACATCCTTACCGCATCCACCCGATCAAGCCCCTTCACAATCTTATCTTATATGTTTCAATAAGATTGCCTCTCATTCTTCTGAACTCCAATGAGTAGAGTCCCAATCTACTCAACCTCTCCTCATATGTCCACCCCCTCATCCCCGGGATTAACCGAGTGAACCTTCTTTGTACTGCCTCGAGAGCAAGTATGTCTTTTCTTAAGTATGGACACCAAAACTATGCAGTATTCCAGGTGCGGTCTCACCAATACCTTATATAACTGCAGCAATACCTCCCTGTTTTTATAATCTATCCCCCTAGCAATAAAAGCCAACATTCCGTTGGCCACCTTGATCACCTGCTGCACCTGCATACTAACTTTTTGATTTTCTTGCACTAGGACCCCCAGATCCCTTTGTACTGCAGTACTTTCCAGTTTCTCGCCATTAAGATAATAACTTGCTCTCTGATTTTTCCTGCGAAAGTGCATAACCTCACATTTTCCAATATTGTATTGCATCTGCCAAATCTCCGCCCACTCACCCAGCCTGTCTATATCCCTTGTAGGTTTTTTATGTCCTCCTCACTTTCTACTTTCCCTCCCATCTTTGTATCATCTGCAAACTTTGATATGTTACACTCGGCCCCCTCCTCCAAATCGTTAATATAGATTGTAAAGAGTTGGGGACCCAGCACCGACCCCTGCGGAAGACCACTGGCTACTGGTTGCCAGTCCGAGAATGAACCATTTATCCCAACTCTCTGCTTCCTGTTAGATAACCAATCCTCCACCCATGCCAGAATATTACCCCCAATCCAGTGATTTTTTTATCTTGAGCAATAATCTTTTATGTGGCACCTTGTCGAATGCCTTCTGGAAGTCTAAATACACTACGTCCACTGGTTCCCCTTTATCCACCCTGTACGTTATGTCCTCAAAGAACTCAAGCAAATTTGTCAGACATGACTTCCCCTTCATAAAGCCATGCTGACTTTGTCCTATTAAAGTAGTGGGAAAATGATAAATATTTTGTATAGGTTGATGACATTTCCCTCCCCATATCAAACATAAGAGAGTAAATTTTCTAATTGGATAAGACTGATGTTTGGGTGTAAAAGGAGTGTTAACAATCAGACTAAGGGATAAAGATTCGCAACGCCAGAACTTCAGCCGCTTTGAGCAGCACACGCATTTTCACTTCGGTGCTGCACAGGTTATTTTTAATGAAATTAAAACCGCGATGTAATGTAGACAAGAATGTGATTTTCCAGCGGTCCCACCCACTGATTCATATTCTCGTCCATTAAAAGTGAGAGTCTAGGATTTCTAGGCTCAAAGATATACAAAAGTGGATTTCAAGAGGCCATCTAAATGAATTGCAGTTTTCTAGTCCCTAAAGTTGCACATAGAGCGATTTATAATTATGCTAATGAGCTAACCACAAGAAATTAAATGTAATCAATACACTACAGGTTTGCATTCGTTTCTAGTCATGCTGTACTGAATCTCTCTGGGACTGGAAAATTTAGGCTATGTTGTCTCTGTAGTGCAAAATTTCCTGGGCACAGGTTTTTGCAATAGAGCTACCTAATAGAACCTTGCATCACAGAAAGAGGCCATTCGGCCCATCATGCCTGTGCCAGCTCTTTAAAAGAGGCATCCAACTAGTCCTACTCCCCTGCTCTTTCCATAGCCCTACAATTGTCTCCCCTTCAAGTATTTATCCACATTGTAAAAGCACAGATTATAATTTGCTTTTTAATCACTTTACAGAAAGCAAAATAAAGATTGGGACATACAGATAGGATTAAGGTAGAAGCTGAAATATCAAAGTTTAAAAAAAAAGTTATTACTTTAAACTCATGGAATATTTAAATGTTATTCTGAAGGAATGGCACTCCATACTTGTAAAGTTAGTTTTTCAGGGCCAGAGAGATTTTTCAGCAGTAATTATGACTTAGTATGCCATTAAAAACTCAGTTACACCTCATTCAACAAGGCTGAACATTTTCAGTGGTTTTTACAGCGAGAATAGTGCGTAAAAAGTTGAAGTTCGCGTCAAATCACGGATTCTCTGTTGATTACATCTGCAATAGTGCACCCTGCGGAGGAGCATGGTATCACTGACAGCAACTTCTGATTTCCGTATTTAACTGCGCATGTGCGGACGCTGGAAGTTGCTATCAATTTTATACAATAATAACGCGAAGCTAACAGCTTTGCCATCTTTACTACTGCAAATTCTGGGCCAGTGTGTAGTATTTTATCAAAGTCCTTTTGAAAGTCCATATACACATTAACTGCACTACCCTCATCAACCCTCTCTGTTACTTCATCAAAGAACTCAGTTTATAAATGTCTAGTAGTTCTCATTTACACAATGCATATGTTGTATGCAAACTATTAATAGAAAAACTAAAGTTTTCTTGAATTAATATTTAAATTAGCCTCTAGGTTCATCTGACTTTTTTCACCAATGGTAACAGTGCAATGTTACCTATCTAAATGCGATTTGAAACAAGAATATCACTGAAACACACTCTACTCTTGAGGCATGCCATAAATAGAGAGCTTGTAAGTTTTCTGCCAACAGCCTCAGCTGGAAGAGAAGCAAAAGTACATATTTAAAAAAAAAATGAAAATAACGCAGTTTACTATTGCATTCTTCTGAAGCGGTTACTTTTATATCCACTGAATATGTTTTGTCCTAGGTACAGTTTACATTTCATTCCCTTATTGGTTAAAAAAAAAATGCATAACGTCATTGTTTTGTTTTTGTTGCAGAACAAATTGTTGTTGCCCATGTACCTGCTTTGCTCCCCTCAGCAGATGATAAAAAGAGAAAAGTTAAATATCCGGTAACTAAGGGGGAGATTAGGAGACGTATTATTCCTCCTGAAAAAATGTCTAAAACAGTCATTAAGAGCTACCTGAGACTAAGGAGGGATAACCGCTTTGATATCCGCCAGCTTCTGGATCTGCCTGTAACTGGTTATGACCGGACTCTGCACACGTCATTTACTCGACTCTGTGAGGGAGAGGCAAAAACACTGACTGAAAATTTTCACCAGCTGAACCTTGGCTACTTTCCTGTCGATGAATGTGCCAGCACGATAGCAGAACACGCTGCAGCTTCAGAAATATATGCAGCAAGGCAAGTGGCTAATCTCTGTATTTAATTGAGAACAACTCAAGTTAATTAGCTAATGTGAGTTGAATGTTGGACCCGTCACAAGAAGACCCGAGTATGAATCCAAAGCTTGGCTGACTTGTATTCCCTTAGGAGGTGAGTTTTATCAGAAATAGCTAATTCCCTTGTAGGAAAGTGGGAGAGTAAACTGTTCATGGGGGGTAGAGAAGAGGAAGTCTTTTTTTGTTTCCCCTTCCTCCATTAAGGCAAAGTGCCTGCCAAGTTGCTCAAAGGTTTGCATTGATGGCAGCTAGGTGATGTTTGTGTCCTGGACCAATTTGTCCCATCAATCAAAGCAATGGCATAACTTTAATTTGGGAGAATCCTATTAATTATGGAAAACAGATAGTTAAATGCTACAAAGATTGATATTTGCTTCTAGAGAAATATTTTGCCCCATATTTGCTTTGAAAAGCAAAGCATCATTTTACTCAGTTAGACAAACTCAACTATGAAATTTATATTCATGAGCTGCCAGTTAGTAGCTAGAAAACTATAGGGCTGATTTTACGAACTGAAAGAAAATGGTGGGTAGTGAGCTTGTGGTTTGCTGATGTACGCTCCTGGCGGGTGAGGCTCCATATTCATAAAATTTACCCTCATGCCTCTTAAATTGTGGCAGCTTGATGTTTTTTTTAAACAAAGTGCTGAACTTTATCTGGAAGATGTCGGAAAGTACAAAAAGTCCTTTCAAAATCTTCAGCTATCTTCCTAATCACAGTCAGACATTTCTTGTACTTTTACTTTAAAGTGAATTTCCATAATTCACGGAAATCATAGTACAAGTTAAGATTTTTGGAGTGAAAGAAGTATTGAATAGTTAATGTGTGCAGTTTACAATAATATAATTTTCAGAGGAGAAAGTATCTTGAATATACAGCGTACAAAATAGATTGGAACAACTGAGTTAAAGGGTATTTTTGTGATGGAGTGAATAGGATGTTATGGCTAATTTTAAGAACACCAGAACTTGATTTAATAATGAGAACATTGAGTCATCTATGCAAAATGGGCCATCAGCTTCTGCATGACTGATTCCAATTGAAATGTTATTCTACACAAATATGATACTTAGGGGTTTCTGACCCTTCCTTCTTATCCCCGTCAAATCATTAAAGCAAAACAGGCAGCCAGGTTGTCCAATTTTAATCCATTTCAGGTGAAACCTTTTTTTAACTGTCTTGAATTTACTGGTTACCATTTGTTACTTTAGGTAAGATTTTATAATATATATCCTGTCTGTCTGGTAACATTTTTGTCTGTAGTGTCTGCCTGGTTTCATGTGAACTTTGTGATTGGTTCAGTGCAAGCTTATGTCTGAACTTCATGATTGGATATTTTTCCACAGTAGAAATACTGAACAAAATAGCTACAGGAAACTCTTGTTTAACCGGCACCTAAATATCCGGAATTCTCTCTTAACCGGCAAAAATCATCCTCCGAAAACTCCTCTCAAATAACCGGCAATGTTGCCGAGTCGCAGTCGAGTCTCCGCGAACGCCGAGTACTCCGAAAACTCCTCTCAAATAACCGGCAATGTTGCCGAGTCGCAGTCGAGTCTCCCGCGAACGCCGAAAACTCCTCTCATAACCGGCAATGTTGCCGAGTCCGAGCCCGAGCCCGCGAACGCCGAGTTAGTCAGTGGGGGTAGTACTGTACTTAATCAAGCATCTTCCACCATCCATTTAACACAACAAATACTGTATACTGCACATTTCTTGATTTTTTTATTTTTCTTTGTTAAAAATAGCCTCAGTAGATATAACTCTCCGTTATCCGGAACTTTCGATCAACCGGCACCACGCCGGTGCCGGATACCAAAGAGTTTCCTGTACTATGAAAACAAATGTCAGCTCCCCTTCCTGAGATTTCCCCATGTACAGCCCAGCAAACATAGAATAAGAAAGGGGTAAGATTTAACTCACCTGCATAATTCCTTCCAGCAATCTGCTGACACCACTGTGACAAACATGAAGTATTTTGTCTAATATTTAGCTTGGCATTGGCTTCTTCTGTCAGGGTATAGAGGGGTTAAAAGCCAACGTCACTCACAAAAATCATGTTCCAGCTTCACTTCATACAATATTGTGATCATTTTGCCAGGTAGTTTGCCTGAGGGAGGAACAGCTACTCAAATCAAATCGAAAGATGGGATTTGTTCAGATATATGTCTGAATGGCAGCTTTTGTTTGGGTCTTTACAGGAGTGACCAGCTCTGCAGTACCCAATATCTAAGACAAACTTATAAACTGGCTCATATCACAAAATTTACAATCTCAACCTCACAGTTTTTAAGGATGGCTGGTATAGGAAGTTGAAAAATTTATACTGTTGAATATGTGGTGTTTTTCTGAGGTAGAGGTGAATGGCGAGCATTTTACCCTTAATCTAGCCATCTGACCCTATTTCCTAATGCTGATGCTGGGTACCCAAAATAGAAAAAGTACTGTTTCTCCCACATTGATATGTTATTTTGATAACTTAAAAGTATTTAATTTTAAAGAATAAAGGGAATACAAAAAGGTCAGTCCTGGAACTGTTCTTGCCTTCTGCTCATACATGTCTGAATTTTTATAACTTGTCACCAGTTCTTCGGTTTCTTTTAAGTGGATGTGTACATGTTGGGAGTAAACACTGATGTCATTCAGGTTGGAACAACTTTAGCAAAGATTTGGACTCATTCTAACTTCATTGTAAACTAATTAGGTATTTGCAACTGAAAACATTTAATTGCTGAGGTAGTTTCTATCTGTTGTAGCTATGTCACAGCTTTACTTCTGAATTCAAAATGCAAAATAAAACAAAACTTTGAGTGAATTTTTCACAGGTTTTAGTTTGCAGGCACAGTTCCAGGTCTGTGTATTTCCATTCTGTCATATTGGAGCTATCTTTTGAATGATTTACCAGTCCTCATCATCCAAAATTGTTTGCATAAGGTAATCTTTGTAAAAAGTGTTGACTTTTCTAGTTCACATTGGATTCTTAAACCATTCTAACATTCTTAAACATGACACTTTTTAACAATTAAAATAGTAGTTTACAGGGGAAGTATATCCTACTAAATATCCTATAATCCTAAATTTATTTTATTACGATAAATAGTTGTACTATTGATTATCTCTCTTTTGTGTCTCGTTAGTATTTCATATTTGGAGATAGTGTGGGAGCAGACATTTTGTTTAGAACTCTTCCTTATATGACATTATAGTTTACTCCAGGAACATTACAAACAGTAAATTAGGACAGCACTCCTTATTTACAATAGAGTAAAACTTCATAATGTCACATGAGGAACCCTGAACAAAATATCTGCACTTGGGCTGTATGTAACCAACACGTCAAAAGGAGCAACTGAAAGACAGATATCTCATTTTATAACATTGATTGTCACAAGATTGATATTTGGACCTTTCAAGTGGTTTTGACGTACCTGAACCTCTCTAACTTGTTATAGTGTTAGTGATCATTACAAAATGGATACTCGTTGTTTTACACAAAGTTGACCTGGCCCTCTGCATTCCTCAGTACTTTCTCATTAGCATTAGCAGGATTTGGGCATTATCTGATTGGTGGAGGGTTATTACAATCCTTTTGTAATGTTAGTATGAATAGGAAGAAAAGCTTGAAAAATTGGGGCTTTTCTAATTGAAACAAAGAATGTTAAAGGATCTAATAAATGTTTTCAAAATTCTGAAAGGTTTTCTCAGGGTAAATAGTAAAAGATTGTTTCTGCTGGTTGGCAAATTGGTAATGAGGTATAGACTGAAACTGTCGCTGGAAAAACAAAGGGGAAGTTAGAATTTTTTTTAACAGAGGAGTCATTAGGACATGAACTGCTTTCCTACAAGTTACAATTGTGACAGGTACTATATCATTTAAAACAAAATTGGATAGTTAATTATAAAGGAAGAATATAAAAGAATACAGGGAAATGGGATTAGAGTAGATGGCTCCAGTTGGAAAGGGAGCACCGACAGAGTCATGATGGGCCAAATGTGATTTATACTTGCAGCTCTGTTGCTGTAGCCTGTGGAATAACTAGATGTTAAATGCTGTACAATACCCCAGTGGATGAGAAGGTAACGTATATTAGTAGAAGGGTATTAGATAATTCTCACCTGAAGATTAGATTGGGAAGTACCATCCTTTCGAGTTGCTGACAAGAAGTTTGAGGAACTGAGCCAGAGCTGTAAAAAATCCATTATGCAAATAAAAGCTTTGCAACAACAGCAAACCACCAGGGCAGGGAGGATCAGGACAGTTGGCCCAAGACCTGACTTTTGGCTGCATTTCAGCGAGGCATAGTGACCCCAGAGCCTGTTTTCAGGGCATTTGCCACTGGGGGTGGGGGGCACACATTGACTTTGTGGTGGTAGGCTGCTCTGAAAGCTTCACAGAAGGTTTGAACAGATTAATGATTTGTCTAATCTATTCAATATAGTTCTATCTCTGTTGTACTGTTAACACTTTTAACGTTTGCTTCTCTGGAGTCACTCCCAAGCAACACTCATCCTTTGCTGATGGGACAGGCAAGTATCCTGCTACCAAGTATCCAGCAGTGCCACTCTGAAATTAAGTACAAGGACACATGGAAAAGCAATCTGTGAATAAATCTCCTTCCAATCTTTCCCACCTTGCAGTTGGAAAGTACTTGGCTTTTATTCATAATTTCTCCACAGCAGTGTGGCTGAGTGGAGAATCAAGAGAATAAATAAATGTCCAACTGTTTCAGAGTAAATCGTACCACTTACGAAGATAAAAAGAAATACATAAATGCTGGAAAACTGAAATATAAATAGAAAATGCTGGAAATGTACTGTACGTTGGTAAGAAACTGAAAGAGGAAGAGAGATGGGTTAATATTTCACTTGGAACCCTTCATCTGTTTTATTTCAAAAGCACTAGTATTAGCACAGTGGGCTAGCATACTATACTTCACCTCTGTGTCCTGGTTATCAATCCAGCAAGTCTACTGGGTAGAACGTCTTGTCTGCCTGCTGGCTATAACAATCCTGTGTAAAGTGAATTTCATCAATCTCAACCCAGCTCTGCTTGGGCACTGGGCCATATCACAAAACTGCCCCTAATTTAGCATTATATTGGCAGCATCATTCAGGCTAAAAGTATGGCTGGTGTAGATAGTGGGGAACGGCTGTAAATAGAATTACATAGAAATTACGACATGGAAACAGGCCATTCAGCCCAACCAGTCTGTGTTGGTGTTATCTTCTGCACTAGCAGCAGCCCTAATCCCATCCCATCTGTAGTAGGACTTGCTCTTCTGAGGCAGGAGTTGAAGGTATGTTACTGAGGTAGATCAAGACAATGGGAGTAGAGATACCCTGTGAGATGGCAAGGTCAAGTGTGTGGCCATGAATACAGATAGGAGTGTTTATATGGAGGGAGAGTTTGAGGGAGGACAGGAGGGCTGTGAAATCAGGAGAGAAGGCACAGTGAGTTGAGATGGAAATTGAAGTCGCCGAGGATGAGGAGTCACTCAGTGCAGAGGCTGAGGGAGGAAAGGAGGGTGGATATCTCTGGGAGAAACTTTGGGGGAGTAGTAGAGAACAAGGATTTTAAAGGAGAATTGGGGGTGGGGAGAGTGGAACAAGGTGAGGTGCTTGAATGAAGAGAAGGTGTGATTTAGTCGTTATACCACCACCACGGCGGTTTGGGCTGAACTACTGGTGGAAAGTATAGCCAGGCAGTAAGGGGCAAGTTGTCTCCACCCATGAGCTAAGTTTTAGTCAAAGCCATGATCTTAATGCAATTGTCCATAATAAGGTTGTGTGTGGCAAAGGTGTTATTTGCAAGTGAAGAGATACTCTGGAGGAAAATGTGGAGAGGGACATTGATTGTTGATCTGCTGGCAGAGTCGAAGGAGAATGTGGTAGGTTGAGTGAGCAGGATGGGAAGGAAGTTTACAAGATTAAACCCCAGTGGGTGCATTGAGTGGAAAGGTCAGTGAGGAAGGAGGATGAGGCAGTTGGGGGTTGCTGCTTGTAAGGAGGCACAGCAAGTGCCTCGATGCTCCCCCCTCCCCCCAGAGAATGCTGCAGGAGGCACAGTGTAGCTGTGAGTTTATCCAAGGGGTAATTAAAGCCTAGGATGGCTGCAGGAGAGTAGAAAGGCAGAGGAGTAGTGATGGGTTGGTGTAGTACCTAAGATGGGGAGGGAATGAAAGGTGGGGTGACTGGAAGGGGAGGAAACAGGACATAAGAGCTAGAGAGGAGCCAATTGGAAAAAAATATAGGGAAATAGAATTCTCAGTTCCGGAGCAACAGCCAAACTGTGCACGCGAATGGACATTAAGGGAATTTAGGTTACATAAGCATGGCAGAGATAGGAGAGACATGTCCTACTTGTAAACAGAGGACATGGAAAAGACAAGAGAGAGTCCAGAGTTAAAGCCTGAGAGATGAATGTGGGTTGAAATTGACTTGTAGTCAACTTGGAGCATCAACAAGCCAATGCCCAGGTTCAGAGACGGTTGTGGAGAGGAAGTGAATCCAGGAGATGTTCGAGGATTGGATACGTGACCAGGAGAGATTTAGTAGAGGTATTCAAAATTATGAATAGTTTTGGATAGAATAAATAAGGAGAAACTACTTCCACTGGCAGGAGGGTCAGTAACCAGAGGGTAGAGATTTAGGATAATTGGCAAAAGAACCAGAGGGGTGATGAGAATTTTTTTTATGCAACAAGTCATTATAATCTGGAGTGCACTGCCTAAAAGGGTGGTGGAAACAGATTCAATAGTAACTTTCAAAAGGGAATTGGATATATACTTGAAAAGCAAATGTTTGCAGGGCTAAAGGGAAAGAGCAGGGGAGTGGAACTAATTGAAAAGCTCTTTCAGAGCTGACACAGGCACGATGGGCTGACTGGCCTCCTTCTGTGCTGTATGATTCTATGAAATGAGAAGGAAATGTTTAATTTTCCTATAGTGACGGGCCTCACCTTGATGAGCACAAAGGTTTACCAAAAAAATCTTATTTCCATCTGCTGCTAATTTCGTTTGAACCTGATTCCTGGGCTTCCTTGCATACACGTACTCATTAAGCTTTTTACAGTATTTTATTTGGTGAAACATTGCTAATATTTCTCAGTTTATTTATTTCTCATTCCCTTCTTCTCTCCAGTTAAGATACTTAACAATATGGATTTCCCATCTTTTAGATGATGAATGATAATTAACAAATACATTTACTAAGTATCAAGAAATCTGCATTCAGAAGGCAGAAATATCAAAAACTAAAATTTATCAATTTGATTTTTTTCAGTTGGTTCTATTTTGACTTTGTCATGTGGAGCTGAGTGTTTATCATTATCTTTTGTATTTGTTATTTCTCAATGTGGGGTAATCTCTGCTGCAGTTGAAACTTTAGAAGGATATTACTTTCGTATGAACTGTGTTTGTAAGTTCCAGGAAATGCTATTTGTAATCTGATTTTATTCTACAGAAGTGTATTTAATGGGGTAATGGGGAAACAACCTATAAAGTTCTCATGTAGGCTTACCAAATTCTTTAATTTTCTCCAGGAAGGTAATTGAAGATCTTGACTCAATCATGGACAAATTTATATGGCAGGAACATCCATATAATTTAATCACACATGGATTTGGTCCTCAGAACATCAAGGTAGTTTTGGACTTGGTAAAACTACTTCTGCGAGAATCGCTACGAAAAACCTCATCCTGATGCAGGCAAACTAGATCACTGGAATTTGTAGGATTTTTAAAAAAAAATCAAAGATGTAATAGTGGACATCATCATTGTTTTTAGTCTGTTTATCCTGTTAAATTTATGTGTAACTAGCTTTGTAAGAATATTGACAGAAATGCTGTTTTATAATATGTGACTAATATACAGTAGCCCCTCTCTATAATGCTGTCTATGGGACCTTTATGTACAAATTGGACTATAGTGTGGGGGAAATAGAAAATAGAAGGCGTTTTATGTCAGAGGATTAGTAAAGATTATGTATATATTAGAGTTATAGTGAGTGGCTACTGTACTTCAAAATAAAACGTACATTTCAAGAAAATGATAGTGGTGTAAAATGTGAAATGTTTACATAAATCAAATGAACTATATGCTGTTAAATGGCAACTTAAAGCAAATATAAAAATATTGTTTAATTTACCATTTTGAATTTTTTTTAATGTTTAAAAATGTGATTTATTGTAAAAGTGTTTACAGGACAACTAACTAAAGATCACCTCTGACAATAACAAATCCTACTCAAGATTGTGCAAAATTCATTTCTATTCACTGGAATGTAAATTAACAGGGTAAAGATTGAAATGCGCTAGAAAGAAAATTGTAGAACACCTCTTTAAAGACCTGTAGGGTCCACCAAGACCACTCTGCTCCAGACCTCATTACAGCCTTGGTCCAAACATGGACAAAAGAGCTGAATTCCAGAAGTGAGGTGAGAGTGACTGCCCCTTGACATCAAGGCAGCATTTGACCGATTGTCTAGGGCATCAAGGAGCCCTAGTAAAATTGAAGTCAATGGGAATCGGGGAGAAAACTCTCCACTGGCTGGAGTCATACCTAGCACAAAGGAAGGTGGTGGTGGTGGTTGGAGGTCAATCATCTCAGCCCCAGGACATCGCTGCAGGAGTTCCTCAGGGCAGTGTCCTAGGCCCAACCATCTTCAGCTGCTTCATCAATGACCTTCCCTCCATCATAAGGTCAGAAGTGGGAATGTTCGCTGATGATTGCACAGTGTTCAGTTCCATTCACAACTCTTCAGATAATGAAGCAGTCCATGCCCGCATGCAGCACGACCTGGACAACATTCAGGCTTGGCCTGGTAAGTGGCAGGTAACATTCGTGCCACACAAGTGCCAGGCAATGACTATCTCCAACAAGGGAGAGTCTAACCACCGCCCCTTGGCATTCAACGGCATTACCATCACTGAATCCCCCACCATCAACATCCTGGGGGGGGGGGGGCACCATTGACCAGAAACTTAACTAGACCCACCACATAAATACTTTGGCTACAAGAGCAGGCCAGAGGCTTGGTATTTTGTAGTGAGTTTCTCAACCTTCTGAATCCCCTAAGCCTTTCCACCATCTACAAGGCACAAGTCAGGAGTGTGATGGAATACTCCCCACTTGCCTGGATGAGTGCAGCTCCAACAACACTCAAGAAGCTCGACACCATCCAGGACAAAGCAGCCCGTTTGATTGGCACCCCATCCACCATGTTAAACATTCACTCCCTCCACCACTGGTGCACCATGGCTGCAGTGTGTACCATCGAAAGATACACTGCAGAAACTCACCAAGGCTTCTTCGCCTACACCTCCCAAACCCGTGACCTCTACCACCTAGAAGGACAAGGGCAGCAGGCGCATGGAAACACCACCTTGTTGCCCTCCAAGTCACACACCATCCTGACGGAAATATAGTACCGTTCCTTCATCGTCAGTGGGTCAAAATCCTGGAACTCCCTAACCGCACTGTGGGAGTACCTTCACCACATGGACTGCAGCAGTTCAAGAAGGCGGCTCACCACCACCTTCTCAAGGGCAATTAGGGACAGACAATAAATGCTGTCCTTGCCAACGGCGCCCACATCCCAGGAACGAATAAAAAAGAGGAGAATGATCTGCAATGTGCTATCATTGGCAATGACAATCACCATTGTCTTCAACTTTTATGCTACATGGAAACTTCCAACACCAGCAGAAGACATTCTAAGAGTTAGCTGTTTTTCAATGATCCTGATCCCTTCAGGAAGAGAGCAAAGCCCTGAATCGACATACACCATTACAGACATAAGTCAGAACCAGCAGCAGACCATCTTCTTTGGGTAGGAGACAGGTACGTGAGTCTCATTTCCCAGTTCTTTGGCCTGGAATTCCCTGGATCTCAATTACGTCGGTTTCTGTGCCAACCTTGCTGGCGGGAACGTGCGCTCCTATTTCCTGAGTAGCTCATTTGCCTATGCCTGATCATTTAAAAGCTGGTGTAAAACAAGTGAAAATGCAGTGCCACCAATAGGGATAATAGTAAATGAACTTCTGCCATGGCGCCTCACTCTGAGCCTCTTGCCTCTTCTAAGGGTATGCCCATTTGGGAAGGCCATTCCAGCTCCCTAGTCCTTCTGAATGGGGAGGGGGGGTCCAAAAAATTTCAGGTGCATGGATATTGACAGCACTTTGGTTAAGTGCAGTGCAGATCTCAGTAAAAAAAATATTTAAAAATATGAAGAAAACCACTCAAATGGCAGAAATCTCAGTTACGCCGATATCAGAAGACCTGAGGACATGCTGTGCCTACATTTTTGAGTGTCAGTCTACGCCAGTACATTACACCAATATGAGCTGGTCTTTTGCATGGGGAGCGGAGCTTTGTAAAATAGCAGCAGAGGGTTTTGATAGTCGTATGCTGGAAGTGGCGCAAACAATCGAAATTAGCGTGTACTTATGTTTTACTGTAAAACCAGCGTAAATCAGTGATACACAAATTTCTTGGAAAAACTACACAATGCCACTCTTGCGCCAATTACCTGAATACTGCCAGGAAATTCCAGGCCTTTTGAGTTTTTTCTTTTGGACATGTATTTACAATCATTGAACTGCTATTTGGCAACTCTCTTTATACTGCAAATGTTTTCTTTGGCTTTAATTTCTGCACAATGAAAGAATGATCAAACTGCAAGATCTAACAACAGTTCTAGTGATGTATGTGTTTAATGTCTTTTGCTGTGCATTTGTCCTTGTGTGTTGTAAACTCTGCTGCTTGTGGATGTACCCTACTACAACGAGTTCTCCTATTTAATGCAGAACCACAGGTCGAAGATTGAGTAGTCAACTTTGAAACTGCAACTGATGCAGAAGGCCTACTACCTGTGGAGATAGAGGGCATGACTAAAGTACTGAATGAGTACTTTGCATCTGTCTTCACAAAAGAGGATAAAGTTAATGTTGCAGTAGAGGAAGGGGAGTAAAGATATTGGATAGGATAAAAATAGATAGAAAGGAGGTACTAAATAGGTTGGCATTACTCAAAGTTAATAAGTCACCCAGTCCAGGTGAGATGCATCCTACGTTGCTGATGGAAGCTAGGTTGGAGATAGAAGAAGCTCTTACCACAATCTTTCAATCCTCCTTGGATATGGGATTGGTGCCAGAGGACTGGAGGATTCCAAATGTTACAACCGTGTTCAAAAACAGGGAGAGGGATAAACCTGATAACTAAAGACCAATCAGTCTAACGTCAGTGGTGGGAAAACTACCAGAGACCATTGCCAAGAACACAATTAATTCTTACTTGGTTAATAAGGGATAGTCAGCATGGATTTGTTGAAGGCAAATAGTATCTGACTAACCTGATTGAGTTCTTTGATGAAGTAACAGAGAGGGTTGATGAAGGTAATGCAGTGGATGTATATATGGACTTTCAAATGGCATCTGATAAAGTACCACATAACAGACTTATTCAGAAAATAGAAGCACATAGTATTAAAAGGACAGTGGTAACTTGGGTACAAAATTGGCTATGGGATAGGAGGCAGAAAGTGGTGGTGAATGGATGTTTTTCCCACTGGAGGGAAGTATGCAGTGGGGTCCCCCAGGGGTCAGTATTAGGACCATTGCTTTTCTGGTTATATATATATATGATCTGGACTTCGGTTTTTATCATTTGAAGTTTGCAGTTGATAAAAACTTGGCAACGTAGTAAATAGTAAACGGGATAGTCGCGGACTTCAGGAGGACATTGCAGGATATAACATATTTAGAAAAGAGAGGGAGGGGAAAAGGGGAGGTGGAGTAGCTGTACTTAATAGGGATAACATAATGGCAGTAGAAAAAAGTGATGCAGATATCAGCAAGACTTGTGGGCTCAATGCTTTCTGAGGTGTGCCTACCTTCACTTGTGCAAGACTATGTGATGGCACAGAACTCATTGACGTGAGTGAAATCCATAACACCAGCATATGCATTCACACCTATAGTTATGTAATTGAGATCTCTGCTGCAGATGCTAGTGGTGTTGGCACACACTCATTGGGAGACCTCAGTGAAAACAACCATTGCTTCACAACATTTGTTGGAGATGGTGGTGCATAGCTTGGTGTTGGACTCCTCCAAACTAATCAGGCACCTTACAATGATGAGTGCAAAGAGGCTAGTAATACCTAAATAAGGTCCTGCAGATGTAACGGCCTTTGTTGAAAGTAGGCACACTAAGGTGCGTATTCTCTTTCAATTTAGTAAGGCATGTAGCATGCTGGGCCTCTGCCCTGCCAAAAATCTTTTCCAGTGCAATATTTGCTAATTGATGATATCTAGTGGTACAAAAATGTTTTGCACTAATTATGCAAACCAGAATCACTCCTGAGATCTCGAGTGTACTTACTAGTTGAGCTATATTTTAAACATACACAGCTGAAGTGGTTTAATAAGGATAATTAATAGGGATGGGGAAGGGGGTGACATTGGACCAGAATTAGAAATGCTCTGATCCTTCTTATCAACATTATACTGTGCAATCTTCTTTTTATGCTGGTAAATAGTGTTTGAAATCTCTAGGAGCACTGGGTGTCAAGTGCATAATACCACAATTTGCTGTTGAATGTACATATGGCTAAATTGTATTTCCTTACCACCGCAACTAAACTGAGTTAGTGGCACATTGTTTGGTACTAACAGTATTTAGTAATATGCATTTCTCCCTGATTAGCAGTGGAGCTAGGGTGGAAAGCAGAGAACAACTAGTAGAATTCTCTTAATCAATACCTACGGGACTACCAACATAATATATTCTAGATATCACACTGTTCTCCGCTCTATTGATAGTAATATAGTCAGCCAGTCTACTTTTTAATTATACATAATATATATACATTGATTAGTGATACTATGCTTTTTTTCTTGTATTATCAGAAGTGCTGATATTGGTCAACGGAGAGAGCTTAAAGTATGTAACTTTAGATAAGTGTTAATGATGTACTGCTACACCTGATGAGGTATTTATCCTGTATTGTATTTGGTTAGAAAAACAACCCAATCAAAAATCTGAAAATTTATTACATGTGGGATGAGAGGGAATGACCACTCGCTGCCCTTTGATTTCATTCCTCCCCACTGCTGCAGACAAATTTGTGGAAATGAGCATATGATTATTAATAAAACAAAGTTTTCAATTCACAACACCAAATAAATAGATGTTTAACACAACAGCACTGTGGATTGCAAGTTATGCAAATTTAAATCAACCCTTATTAATCTCTCAGATTTTAGTCTGATATATTCCTCGTCTCCAATCTCGCAACAGTGGAAATTTCACAAATTTCAAACGGTGTTTATTTTCTTTCATAAAAGTTGCATTTTTGTAACTGTTAAATTCTGCAACATTCATCATTATAAAATGCTATATTGCTTTTCTCCTTCACAGTTTTCTGCAAATAAAGTATTTTATTCTTTTTTAATGTGTTGTGCTATAAGTGTTACTAAAGTACTTAAATGAAGCAATGGAAATGTTTTATTATATCATGCTTTTGTATTCTAACTTCAATGAGTTAATCTTCATTGATCCGGTTTGTACTGTTAAAATTTGGGAGCAACATGAACAGCGTCTTCAACATTATTAAAAATTCTGAAAGCACTGTGCGCAATATGGTATATTTTTCCATGGCAAATAGTTTATCGACTAGTTTATAGCAATAGCACCAAGCTTTCATTTTTACTGCATGTGCCAACTACTTTACCTTTTATTTGCTTTAGTTTCTTCTGAGATGGACTCTTCCAGAAGTACAGTACCTTTAAAAATTCAAATTTATCTTCCAGGTCCCAATTTTGACGAAGGGTCTAAACCTGCAGGACTTTTGTATTTATAGCATTTAATGTTTTTATTTCAGATTTCCATCATTTGTATAAAAAAAAAATATTTTTAATCTTTAAAACTCTAGCAGTTTTGTGGGTAAGTCCACATGGATCAGCGGAACCCAGGTTCAATCTCTGCTCTGTGTTGAGTAACCTAATCTCAGCTGATTATCACCCACTGATCCCTACAGAACAGCAAATGTGTGTGTGTGTGTGTGTGTGTGTGTGTGTGCGTGCGTGGGGGGGGGGGGGGTGGGCTTTATAATACACTGTTGGATAGTTAGAATGTAGTGTTCGATTAATGAATAATGTTCTTGAGAGTTTAATTTCTGGCAGGACGTATCTTACCCAGCATGATAGCGATGTGGCTGTTTGGCTCAGAACCAGCAGAGTCAGAACAGGACAACAATGTTCTGGAGATTTGTTCTTCATGCATGCCTGGGCTGGAAAAGGTTAATTTTTTAACGTCTTATCCTTGATTGGTTAGCTTCAAAGAGATGTGAATCTCCAGTTGCCATATTACTCCAGACATAAAGCCAGTAATTTCACACACACAAACTCTGAATGTGACTGTGGTGTATTAACCCATCACATCCTTCTCGACCTCTCTGCTGACACTGACACGAACAACCACATACCCTTCCTCAAACGCCTTTCCTCAGTTGTCCAGCTCAGTAGGATTGCCTTCACTTGGCTCCACTCTTGCCTATCTGATCATAGCTAGAGCATCTTGAACAATAGCTTCTCTTCCTACCCCACACCGTTGCCTCCAGAGTCCCCCAAGGATCTGTCCTTGCCTCCCCCACCCCCCGTCCTCTTCCTCATCTACTGCTGCCCCTTGGCGATGACATCTACAGACATGGGGTCAGCATCCACATGTACGCTGATGACACCCAGCTTTACTTCTCCACCTCCTCTCTTGAACCCTTCGCTGCCAATGAGTTGTCAAACTGTTTGTCCAAAATCCAGTCCTGGATCAGTTGCAATTTCCTGCAGTTAAACACTGGGAAGACTGAAGCCATCATCTTCGGGCCTCATCACAAACTCTGTCCCCTCGTCACCAATTCCACCTCCCGCCCAGGCCAATGTGTCAAGTGATACCAGACTTCGCAATCTTGTCATCCTATTCGACCCAAGCTGTGCTTCTGACCCCATACCCCCTCCATCACAAAGGCCGCCTACTTCCACCTCCATAACATCGTCCGCCTCAGTCTATCTGTCATTGAAACCCTCAGCCGTGACTTTGTCACCTCCAAACTCGACTATTCCAATGCTCTCCTGGCCGGCCTACCATTTGCCATTAATACAAAAGCAAAATACTGCGGATGCTCACCTTTCATCCCACCAGCCTCCACATTCAACGTATCATCCTCCACCATTTCCAGCATGATCCCACCACCAAATACATCTTCCCCTCCCCTTTCAGCATTCCGAAGGGACTGCTTCCTCCGCGATACTCTGATCCACTCCTCAATCACCCCCCAACAACCCCTCCCCTTCCCACGGCACCTTCCCGTGCAAGCATAGGAGATGCAACACCTGTCCTTTTACCTACTCCCTTCCCACTGTCCAGGGCCCCAAACACGCCTTCCAGGTGAAACAGCGATTTACTTGTACTTCTTGCAATTTAGTATACTGTATTCGCTGCTCACGCTGCGGTCTCCTCTACATTGGGAAGACCAAATGCAGATTGGGTGACCGCTTTGCGGAACACCTCCGTTCAGTCCGTAAGCATGACCCCGAGCTCCCGGTCGCCTGTCACTTTAATTCTCCGCTCCACTCCCACTCTGACCTCTCTGTCCTCGGACTCTTTACACTGTTCCAACGAAGCTCAACATAAGCTCGAGGAACAGCACCTCATCTTTCGATTAGGCACTTTACAGCCTTCTGGACTCAACATCGAGTACAACAATTTCAGACCATAACCTTATTTTATCACATGGCAGCTGTTGATGATTCTGCCATCCCCATTTACACCTCTTTTAGACTCATCTTTTGTTTCTTGTCCCATTACCATCTCCTTTTGCCTTGCACCATCATCCGTTTTGTCTTTTAATCTCTCCTGCCTTCCATCCGATCACAGACCTTCCCTTTTGTTCTTTCCTCCCCTCCCCCCTTTCCCTGTCCCTGCACTTGCTTAAAATCTGTTGCATCTCTAACTTTTTCAGGTCGGTGACCTTTCGTCAGAACTGGAAACGTTAACTCTGTTTCTCTCCACAGATGCTGCCTGACCTGCTGAGCATTTCCAGCATTTTCTGTTTTTATTTCTACCATTTTCCATCCTCTGTAAATTACAGCTCACCCAAAACTCTGCTGCCTGTATCCTATCCCACACCAAATCCCAATCATCCATCACCCCTGTCCTTTCTGACCTACATTGTTTCCTGGTCCCCAACACCTCAAATTTAAAATTCTAACTCCTTTCATGGCCTCACCCCTCCCAATCTCTGTAACCTCGTCCACCCCCCACACCAAACTTTCATTTCTCACACTATGGAATTCTCTTCCCAAACCTTTCTGCCTCTCTAAGGCCATCCTTAAAACCCACCTCTTTGACCAAACTTTTGATCACCCCATCTAATATCTTTGTCTTGGTGTCAATTTTTCTCTGCTTGCATGAAGTGCCTTGGGACAGTTTTCTGTGCTGAAGGCTCTACACAAATATATATGCATTTGTAGAAAGAGGACAAACATAAGAAATAGGAGCAGGAGTAGGCCATTCGGCCCCTCGAGCCTGCCCCGCCATTCAATAAGATCATGGCTGATCTGATCTTGGCCTCAACTCCACTTTCCCGCCTGCTCCCCATAACCTTTGACTCCCCTGTAGCTCAAATATATGTCTATCTCTGCCTTGAATATATTCAATGACTCCGCCTCGAATATATTCAATGACTCCGCCTCCACAGCTCTCTGGGGTAGAGAACTTCAAAGATTCACGACCCTCTGAGAGAAGAAATTCCTCATCTCCATTTTAAATGGGCGACCCCTTATCCTGAAACTGCCCCCAGTTCCAGATTCCCCCACAAGGGGAAACATCCTCCTTGCATCTACCCTGTCAAGCCCCCTCAGAATCTTATATGTTTCAATAAGATCACCTCTCATTCTTCTAAACTCCAATGAGTATAGGCCCAACCTGCTCAACTTTTCCTCATAAGACAACCCCTTCATCTCCGGAATCAACCTCGTGAACCTTCTCTGAACTGCCTCTAATGCAAGTATATCCTTCTTTAAATAAGGAGACCAAAGCTGCACGCAGTACTCCAGGTGTGGTCTCACCAGCACCCTGTACAGTTGTACAAAATGTATAGTACAAAGAGTGCTAAAGGCCTGTGTTGTCTCAGTCTGCTTCTATTGTTATAGCAATTATCAACCATTCATCTGATATGCACAGTACAGAGTGAGTGCATAGTTGCTGAAGATAACATAATAAAATGCTTAGAAATTACTGAAATCCTAGTTTATTGCAAGTAAAACAGAAAATGTTTGAAAAAAACCTCACCATTGCCAGATTCCTTTGTTTTGAAAAAGGAATATTAATCCAAATTAATATGTCGATAAACTTTGTGATATAAAAATATTAAGAAATTGTTACTATTCTGGACTAAAGAATTTCAATGCACAACCACTTCCTTTTCATTGCCATTATATATAAATTTCTAATCAATCCTAAATTCTGATTCAACCATAAACTATTCCCCAATTACTTAGCTTTCATGTCTAGTTTTTAATGATCATGGGACAACCAATTTTAGAACTGGATTTGCTTACTTGTAAAATGATTTTCTGTTAAGCGCTTCGTGTTGTTCACTGTTGCTGATTAATCTTTAACAGTCAATAATCATTCTAAAGTTCTCACAAAACATCTTTTTTCTCAAAGATTGTAGTAAACTTTGTTAAACTTTTTTTTTTAATCCGCAAACGAGATCGCCTGCAGACTTTTTAAACCTAACTATTTATTTAAATGTTTAACGAATATGGTGGAAGCTGCCCATTACTGTCTAAACATTTAAAATGTAACTATTGAGAGAGTAGCTCTGTGCATGTGGGTAAGGACACAAGAGTGGGCAGAATCAGGAGTTCCAGCCAGGCAGTCGCGATAGGGTTTGGATACCGGTAGCAGTACTGTATGCTGCTAATTAGAGGATCATCCCTTGCTACTTCCTCATAGCGTCATCTAAAGATTGACAAACCAATTAACCAATTAAAGCGTACAATACAGATTAAAATATAAAATATTAATAGATCTGTTACGGTTGAGGCAAAATATACTACTCCAGTATTATACATCAATGACACGTATGAAAAATCAATACGTGAAAGGGACGAGGCCCTTTTTATTTTTATTAAATCGCAGTCTTGAATTTAAAATCACCTTTGCAAATGCAGGTTTCTTAAATGTGTTCTTGGAATAAATATAAAACTTTAATGCAAATATTCTGCAAATTGATCATGCAAATCGTGCACATCTTGTATTGATTTATTTATTAACCTATTTGCACCTTGCCCCAAGTATTTGCGCGCCTCTTAAACCAGCGCAGCCTGAAACTCTGCCACTATTTACCTGCCATGTCGAGAGAGACGCTCCATTGAGGGTGAAGAGGGAGAAGGTGGGCACTTTAATCATGATTTGAGTCTTGAATGGACATTACAAATGTCAATCAACACGAGGCCAGCCAATAGGCATTCTCATATCCAGCATTCCTTGTTTTCAGTAGCCATTCAAGTGTCATAATTTCCCAACTGACTCAGGTGCGCTTAGACGGAAGAGCGTAGGCTAAAGTTAAAATAAGTTGTTTTTAATGAATTGAAAGCTGTGTGGAAGTGCGTTAAACCGATGGAAGTAAATAAATCCGAACTGTGCGGTAGCTTGATAATTTGGGTAAGTGAGTGCTCCTATAATCTAGTCAGCCTGTCGTTTTGCAGCTCCGTGTTCAGAGACTTCCCCGGAACTCACCTGTGGTGTCCTCCAGTACAGGTGTGATGTCAGGCTTTCAAACAGCCATTATGACCCTGAACGAGCACGACAGAGATAGTATTTTCATTTTTTTGTTTAATTACAGCACAAAAATGCCACAACCACCAAGTTTATGCTGTATTTGTCAAACTAAAGTAAAATAGTGTAATAGCAATATTATTCAAAATGTTTTAATAGAAGGGAAATAGTCTACAGGCCTAAATGTTTGAATGAGCAGGAGCTGATTTCTCCATTGCCATTATTAATGAGACAGTATACTGTACTTATTTTTGTTTAAAAGAAATCATAATTTACCCTTTTTCCTGTGAAGACTATTTAAAAATAAAACAATTATAGAATGCCATTCTAAATAGTTGGTTGATTTGAACTGGTCACCTCAACAAACCCAATCCTGTTTCTCCCTCTCTCTCTCTTTGGGTCTCCTTGTCAGGTAAAAACACATGCATGATGCCATGCCGAGACCACTTAATGCACAGGGAAACTGCAGATGGGTGAAAATGAACATCAACCTCTGCTCTCATTGAGAAATAGTGGCCTGGTACAATAGCAAAGGGAATTATAACAAAGGGAGAATTATTTTTTATATTAATAAAACATTGTTAACTAGTGGAATCACAGAATTAATGATTTTTACCACACACGTTGTCAACTATTAAGCTATTTTCATGTGTAGGATACTCTTCTAAGGAAGATCAAGCCACTGAACAACAGTTCCCACATAAAACCAACTCATTCCACCAATCAAGCTACAGATTAGGAATCCATTTTAATTGCTGTTTAATTCCATTGGCTAAAAGCAAGTTTTCTTGCTTTTAAGAATTGACTGTCTACTATTAATCATACCAACTTCTTTAAAATGTTAGAATTTGGGCTTGCAGATGGATAATTTCTCCCTAATATCCATTTATTGTAACTGTAATGCAGCCTTGATTTAAAAAAAACACAAATGATGTGCAAAACACTCAGCAGGTCAGGCAGCACCTGTGGAGAGAGAAACAGAGTTAACATTACAGGTCGTTGACCTTTTATCAATTCTAATTAAAGGTCATCAATCTGAAAGGTTAACTCTGTTTCTCTCTCCACAGATGCTGCTTGACCTGTTGAGTATTTCCAGCATTTTCTGTTTGTTTCAGATTTCCAGCATCTGCCGTATTTTCCTTTAAGTTATTTATCTATCTATCTATGTTGACCACTGGGTACAGATCTAAATTGTTTAAAAATAAAGAATAATGGATATATTTGAGAATAATCATACCAAAGCAGTCAGACAATATCACAAGCTGTGAAAGTGAAGCTTTGTGTGTTTTCTGCTTTCTCCAATGGTGTGGATTTATCCTGTGTTTTTTACAGAAATATATTCCACCCTTTTATGAGCTCCACAAAATACTATAAGATTTAGTGTCATAGAAATTTAGAATGTAGTACACTCTCAATATATATTGTAAATCAATAATTGTGATTATTAGGTGAATTTGTATGGCTAGATTACTTTTGTAAAAAAAAAATATGTAAAGGAATGAAGGTACATCATACTGGAATTTAAAACTAAGCTCATATGCTTCATTAAATCTATAGCTGACTTTTTACTCATAATAGGGAACAGGACTCTGATTTCTAAAATGATAAAAGGTTAAAAGAATGTGGATTATTTAATTTCAACAATGATATTAGGATACTAGTGAGTTTAGACTAGAAGCATGCTCTTCCCTTTGTCACCTCATTGTAGAAGTCATTATAAACAATAGACTCTCAAATTATTAATGCTATGTTGACAAACTCGTATGTTGATGAACTCCTTTTGTAGAGGCAATGGATGAACATCTGGCTGTGGACGTGATTGAAAGTTACAAGGATTAATGTAGATATGGCTTCATGGAACCCAATGTTTGTGCTAATGTTGTGTTCACGGTTACATTGTAATCAACTATGAAGAGAGATTGGACAGGCTGGGGTTGTTTTCCTTAGAGCAGAGAAGGCTGAGGGGGGACCTGATTGAGGTGTACAAAATTGAGAGGCATAGATAGGGTAGATAGAAAGGAACTTTTCCCCTTTAGTAGAGGGGTCAATAACCAGGGGGCATAGTTTCAAGGTAAGGGGCAGGAGGTTTAGAGGGGATTTGAGGAAAAACTTTTTCAACCAGAGGGTGGTTGGAATCTGGAACTCACTGCCTGAAAGGGTGGTAGAGGCAGGAACCCTCAACATTCAAGAAGCATTTAGATGAGCACTTGAAATGCCATAGCATACAAGGCTACGGACCAAGTGCTGGAAAATGGGATTAGAATAGATAGGGCTTGATGGCCGGCGCGGACACGATGGGCCGAAGGGCCTCTTTCTGTGCTGTATAACACTATGACTCTATGAAATATTCACCTGTGAGATGCAACAAGTCGAGGTTTAATAATGCAGATTGTAATATTAGATTGATGCCATTGAGTATTTACTCTTTGACCTTAAGGAACTCAGAGAGATTTCATATTTTGCATTTGATTACTCATCTCCCTTACTAGGAAATAAATAATGGTATGGAGAAAACCTGTGGCATAGTTTGTTTAAAGGAGGGAAGGAAGGCAAAGGCAGGGATGATGGCTTAAATGACCTTTCCCTGTCGTATGTTCTTTAAGAACAATTTTAAGTTTGGAGACGGGGGAAAGTGTTGATGTGTTTCACATGGTGATGATTTATAGTTGGGTCACTCTTAAAATCTTTTATGTGCTAGAATCATTGCCACTGTAATAATCAAAATTGTGACATAGTCTGTATACCAACAATTTACTCAACGAATACTATCCGTCTCATCCTAGTAGTGTAGCTGAAATGACAGCGAAGGAGATGCATGAATTTCACATTAGGACTGAAAAGAAATTGATAAATATATTTCAAATGTTGATTGTTTTAAGTCGTGTCTTGTTACTTGTATTAAAGGGGTAATGTTTTTTTAAATATTTAAGTTTTTAAAAAGTTTTTGTTAAATTCATTTCAGTTTGAATTTTAAACAGTAGTTTGGCACTGGGGTGGTTCAGTGCATTGGAGCAGCAACTTGTTACCTCATGCTAAATTTAGTTTCCTACTTCATAATGCTGGGTTTCTGATTTGGACTGTCACTATGGGGGGGGAAAAGCCAAGCAGAAGGTGGGCACTTCCCCCTGGGGAGAAAGGGCCCCCCCAGAACTACTATTACTTGCATGTTCAGAGCAGGATTGGCAGAGGCTTAGGAGTGGGTCACCTGCCCTGTCGTATATTTCACCTCAGGTGCAGTTGTTTTATGACCTAAGGAGACGAAGAAAATTGTATTTTTTTCCAAACAATATTTTTGGAAGTGATTGCCTTAATCCCAGCCTCAATCTTTTGTGCCAGTGTTAGCTGTTGCCATACTCTATGTTTTTATTCTACAAAGCCACCTGAAAAAATATTCAAACCTTGCTAATACTAAAGCACTAAGCTATGCATAGTGAATGTTGATACAGGACTGTGCATATATATGACAACCGTCCGTCTCGAAAGACAATGGTGTAAGCGCCAAAGCAGTTCAGTTATTTTGCCATGCTGCAACATTTGTGAGTGGCTGAAGAGTCAAGCTTTCGAGTGGCAGTCCTTGGCACAGATGGTGCGGGCATAAATCACAGGGCCAGATGACGATGCCCGTGCAGTATTAACTCTTGAAGTCTGATGTGCTTTCTTTCCTCTTTGCTTTCTTCGCTTTCCTCTCTCAGCCATTTCTCTTCAGCCTCTGGCTCCTCAATACAGCGCAGCCCTCCAAGTGTGGCCTATTGTTAGCCACATCTTCCCAGTTTGTGCACACTGCATGTTAATCTGGCAGGATTTACCTTGACTGAAGGAGGTCCAGTCATATGCAGATGAGATGCACTGAAGGCTATGCATGAATCAATCACCTGCCTTGTTCACCCCAGGAGTACAGATTTTCATTCATTTTATCATTGGAAAAACACAAACTATTGGAATGTTGCACTGAGCATTTCAATGAGCTCATTAGTAGATGACGTCTCCATATCCAGACCTCCACAGCAACTAATTCAAAACTCTCTAACCCTACCTGTCACTCTCGACAGAGTAATCAAGGGCATTAACTAAATTAAGAATACCATTACACAAGGCTCAGTTAGCATTCCACCTACAATATTTAAGCACAATGACTCCACCATCACAAAACACTTTCAGAATCTTTTAATTTATCTGGGATGCAGAGATGGTCCTAATGGAGGTAAACAATATGTCTGTTGTCACATTATAAAAATATGGTGACCATTACGATGGGAAAACTACTGTGGCATCTTGCAGCTGTCTGTTGCTGGGAATATCCTTGCTAGGATTCTCTGAACCACCTAACAAAATCATTGCAGGCAATATTTTTCCAGAAACCTAGTATGAATTTCAATCCAACAAAGCATTGTTAATGTGATTGTTGTACTAATGACAAATGTAAAGAATAATATGGGGACCTGTTCATGGTCGTCTTCAAAATGACTAACACCTTTGACAATGTAAGCAGACAATAACAGTGGAAGCTTCTGATCAAGTTTGAACATGCTATCCATATGATTTGACAGTTACATGAAAGGATTTTGGGAAGATTACCAACGGTATGGTTTCTGATACTTGCCCCATCAACAGTAGAGTCAAACACCCAACCTGTTTGGCCTGTTCTTCTATGCTATGCCAAACCTCCGGGAGGAGTGTAATTAGAAAATTCTCATCTTTGTTTTCAAATCCCTCCATGGCCTCGCCCCTCCCTATCTCTGTAACCTCCTCCAGCCCTACAATCCTCAGATCTCTGCCCTCCTCCAGTTCTGGCCTCTCGCGCAGCCCCGATTTTAAACGCTCCATCGTTGGTGGCTGTGCCTTCAGCTATCTAGACCCTAAGCTCTGGAATTCCCTCCCTAAACCTCTCAACCTCTAACTCCTCTTTTAAGACGCTCCTTAAAACCTACATCTTTGACCAAGCTTTTGCTCACCTGTCCCAATATATACTTATGTGGCTCGGTGTCAAATATTGTTTGATAACGCTCCTGTGAAATGCTTTTGGATGCTTTACCACGTTAAATGTGCTATATAAATATAAGTTGTTGTTGTACATTCAGCTCTTGACAAGTGAAAATCTGAATTTAGGCAGAATACAACCAAAAAACGAAATTAAGGAAGGCATTGTTTATGAGCTCCTGTTTGCAGGTGACAGTTCTGTTGGCCCATACATTCAAAGACTTCCAGACTATCGGCAACTCTGCAGCCTACAACTAAGACCTGTCCATCAGCGTGAAGTAATGTCCCAGCCATACCTCATTCATAGTACACATCACTGTTGCTGTTCGTTAATGAATACAACTCCGACCAGTCCAGCAAGTTACCTACCTGGATAATACCCATATGCATCCTTGATGAAGAAGTGTTCCATTGAAGAAGTTCTGGTCAGCTTTTGTTTATTGTGGGATGAACATGGATAGAAATTTAAGACCAAGCTTGAAGTGTATAAGGCAGTGGTTCTGTCATCGCTTCTCTATGAGTGAGAGACTTTGATAGTTTACAGATGCTACATCAAACCAAGTATGGAAACTGCTGCCTTTGCACCAACGTGTAAACATTGAGGTCCTGCTTTGTCAGGCATTGAGGCCATGATGATCAAGGCTTGGCTAAGGTAGCCTGAGCATGTCCCAAGAATGTCTGATAACTGGTTGCCCCAAGATTGCTTTCTACTCTCAGCTGGAAGAGGGCAAATGTTATAAGGATACATTGGAAAATAACTTCAAAAACGGTGAGTCCAATGTGGAGTCCTGGGAGCAGCATTGCATTCCTTTACCTAACTGTTTGTAACATTCACCAAGGTGGATGCCAGTGTGTTGGAGCTACACAGCAGAAAGGAAAGAAAAAGATAAACTGCCAACTAGACTGTAACAACAAACTTTGAATTCACTTGTACGATATTTAGTTGCACTTGCCTTTTAAATAAAAATAACTCCTGAGGAGACATACCACGCTAATGTTCCAGGCTACAACCTTATGTTATCATCATTCCAATGGACAATCAACCACTGCTTATGAACATTTGGGAAACAAAAAAAAAGTTTAACAAGTTTATTGCCTATCAGGATTCAGAAAATCTAAAGGCTTTTAAAGCCTATAACACTTTGGTGTGTGTTTGCTTATATTCTAGCATTCGGGTCCGAATGACAGTCATGTTTTATTATTAGCACAGAAAGACAGCAAGGTTCTTTGCTAACACTGAAGAGTTAAAAAGCATTTAAAGTTTACTTGGAAAGTGAGGCAGTGTGAGACTACCTGCTCTTGGAGGTCTTGCACTTCTCGCCCAAATTCAATTTGGGTAACTTCACACCTGAGTTAAGCTATACATTGTGCCAAGTTGTGCAGCAAAAATTGCTTAAAAACAGCTGGATAGTAGATTTGTAGCTTAATATCTGGACCACCTTGTAGTGCCCTTCCTCACTCATATGAAAGGCTGTGTTCAAAATATTTGAATTGTGGGATACCAGCTCTGGGAGGGAAGGAAGAATTCCCTTTTCCGTGAATGCTAATAATAATTCAAACGCCAGCAAATTTTTGTGTAATTTGTTTTTTGTGCCCTATTGTCAAGGGAACAGTCATCGGTGGTATTTACTATAAATAAAATATATTGTAAAAGTATCTTTTAAATAAGACTGTGTTGCTGTTAGTGAATCAGTAACTCAGTCAAGGGGTTCAGCTAATGAAGCAGCGCTTTTGTGGTTTATTACATTACTTGATCCTATCAAATCGATTAGTGTCTTGAACTTTACTGAAAGCCATCCAGTATCTGCTTTATGCCAGATTAGTGGCTGAGAATTTGGAGTTATCTTTTCATATTCAATGAAATACAGTATAAAATGAAGCATATGCAGTTCAGTTTAAGAACAACATCTAAAATTATGCATGATGCTTTTTAGGTATCAAACCAGATTACTGAATTAAAATTTCACCTTAATGGCTTTAGAGGAATTTTGACATTTTGTCAAAGTTGCTGCTCATTTATTAGATTGCCTAATTTGTGTCCCATTTATAGAACATATTTCACATTTGAATGTACTGAAGCCTGGTACAATTAGAATTAAGAATTTTACAAATACATTTGCATAGACATAAGGGGCTGGATTTTCATGGGGAAGGCGGGGTGGGGGGGCTCCGATGCGGGCTGGAAACCTGGGAGAACAGGTTTCCTGCAGGCCCTGCCGACTTTAACGGCAGGGCCTGATGTGCATCTGAAGCCTCTGTTTCCCGCCTGCAGCCTGCCAGATAGAGAGGCCGGCTGTCTCCGGGCGGGTAGGCCTGTGGCACCAGGGAGGGATCGGGTGGGGGCTGGGGATAAGTGAGGACGATTGTGGCTGGCAAGGGACCGGGGGAGGACGGTTGCAGCTGGCCATCATCGGGTGGGGGGTGGGAAGAGGATCAGATCAGGGCCGGCCATGAGAGGTTTGTGGCCGGCCTCAGGATGACCGTGGTGGGTGGGAGGGGTGTCGGGAAGGTGATCGAAGGCCTCATGAGGGGTCTCCAATTGCAGAGGGTGGGTTAGGCAGGGATCCTGGATCCAGGAGGTTAGTGTAAAGGCACTTGCCTCCTGGATGCAGCAGTCCTCGCCTTGCTGTAACTGCCGGGTTTTACGAAGTGTGTAAAACCCGACCAGATAGTGTTAAAAACAAAATGGTGGTTAAAGAAGAGGCTTCCAGCCTCATTGTAATATTTAAATTGACGTCCTGCCTCCTGGCAGCGGGTTGGCTGCCCACCCCCCCACCTGCCTCCGTTAAAACTGGAAGTGGGCGAGTTGGAGGCGGGTTCAGATCCGGATTCTGATTTTTAACAATTTAACTACCCCCACGCTCCAAACCCACTGTTTTTTCAGGTAAAAATTCCCCCAAGCTGTCCAAATAGTAGTATTAGTAAACCTATTTGCATCAACACTATTTAGTAGAATGTTGGAAAACAATTTGGGTAAAGATAGTCATCAGTAGTGCCTTAAGGATATCCCAAAACTAGTATCTCAGGGAAAAACTGAAGTATTGGAAAACTTCAGACATAGATTAATCTGAAGAATCACTTTTTCTTTGCTCTTCATTTTTTGCCTTCAAATATCTGGGGTTCTACATGTTCTGTTGCTAAGAGTGTAAGTGGCCTCATTGCTCCCAACTCCTCAATGCTCTGGGGAGGTGAACAATAGCAGCCTAGGACTGAATTGCCTTTTTTTTTTGTTGTGGCCCCCACTTCATACCCCACCCACAGAAACTTGGGTGAGTATTTAATTTGATGCTGAATTTGAGCATCCATCTAATATTTGAACATGAAAGTTTTCAAGCAGTTATGCTTTTATGCCTTGGTTAATGAAAAACTAAAGGAATTTCCCCCTCCCCCCCCTGTCGCCCCCCCAACATTTTAAAATTACATTTGGGGCAGATT
Organism: Squalus acanthias; assembly: GCA_030390025.1. Taxonomy (NCBI): domain Eukaryota; kingdom Metazoa; phylum Chordata; class Chondrichthyes; order Squaliformes; family Squalidae; genus Squalus; species Squalus acanthias. Next base: position 46,451,697 of record CM059439.1, on the reverse strand, counting down.
CTTCTCTGCTTTACACTTGGGGAATGCTCAGTTCCCAGGAGCAAAGCAAAAGTCAGAAACACATGATGCCAGATCTCCACACCCTTTACACTGCCCAGAGGTTTTGTTGGGATCCCCTGAGGTTATGCGGAGCATTGTGCCTGGTGCAGATGTACCTGCAGAAAAATGAGGTGAAGTCCCTGTAGGGAACTTTCCACCTAATTTCCACAGCAGCCTATTTTCCATCTCCATGCTTGTGCCTGGAGCAGGTGTAATGGGGAGAAATGGGAGAATGCTTGTGGATGAGGTACAATTAAATGATTGACTTGATTTTAACATAGTTTAAACACAAAAAGCTCTATATTAATGATCAGGGAACCTAACTTATTTCAAAATTCACTAGTTTTTGCTGCATCTTTCACCGTACAGATCCCTACATAAACTCACGAAAAATAAGCAATATGTTTTGTTATTAGACAGTGAACCATGAAACCATACTAGTTTACAGCACATAAGAAGGCCATTCTGTGCCATCTCTTTGCTAGTGAAATCCCAAACTAATGCGAATGCCTCTTCATCTATAGTTCTGCATCTTTTTATGGTTCGGATATTTATCCAACTTTCTTTTTAAAAGAGGAAATAGTCGCTGCCTCAACTAGTTCCTGTGGCAAAGTATCCCACCCTCTCTATAAACTGTGTACAAAAATGCATATGTGATTATATCCATAGGTTATGCTACAGATTGTACTGTAAAAATCTGGTGATCAACAATACTTTAAAACTCTATTTAGTTATGTCTCTGTATTAATAACTGATACCATCTCTGCTTCTAAATGGAGAAATACAAGCTTTTTCCAAATTCGATCCATCTACTGATATATATGTTAAATGCAAATTTATAAAATCATTTTTATGCACCATTTCTTGGCTGAGGTTGAAGGGAGGCGACCTGGACCCATACCTCTGAAAATGCTGTTCTGTCATGGGCTGCTGCAAGATGCATTAGATTAGCATAGCTGAGATAGGAAATGCAACATGACTGTCACAATGGCATAGTGAATAGAAACATAGAAACATAGAAAATAGGTACAGGAGTAGACCATTCGGTCCTTCGAGCCTGCACCGCCATTCAATGCGTTCATGGCTGAACATGCTACCTCAGTACCCCATTCCTGCTTTCTCACCAGACCCCTTGATCCCCCTAGTTGTGAGTGTTATATCTAACTCCCTTTTGAATATATTTAGCGAACTGGCCTCAACAACCTTCTGTGGAAGAGAATTCCATAGATTCACCACTCTCTGGGTGAAGAAGTTCCTCCTCAGCTCAGTCCTAAATGGCTTCCCCTTAATCCTTAGACTGTGACCCCTGGTTCTAGTTTTCCCTACCATTGGGAACATTCTGCCCGCATCTAATTTGTCTAAACCAGTCAGGATTTTAAATGTCTCTATAAGATCCCCCCTCATTCTTCTGAACTCCAGAGGATACAAGTTCAGTTGACCCAATCTTTCTTGATATGTCAGTCCGGCCATCCCAGGAATCAATCTAGTGAACCTTCGCTGCACTCCCTCAATAGCAAGAATGTCCTTCCTTAAGTTAGGAGACCAAAACTGCGCACTGTTTAGAAGTACCAATGGGCTATGCTACCCTATGCATAGGTGGCATTGTAGGAAGTGTAGATGAAAGCATAAAATTATAAAGGGATATTGATAGATTAAGTGAATGGGCAAAACTGTGGCAAATGGATGCAAATGTGAGGTCATCCACTTTGGACCTAAAAAGGATAGAACAGGGTACTTTCTAAATGGTGAAAAGCTAAAAACAGTGGAGGTCCAAAGAGACTTGGGGGTCCAGGTACATGGATCATTAAATTGTCATGAACAGGTACAGAAAACAATCAAAAAGGCTAATGGAATAAAAACAGAAAATGCTGGAAATACTCAGCAGGTCAGGCAGCATCCGTGGAGAGAGAAACAGAGTTAACGTTTCAGGTCGATGACCTTTCGTTCGAACAGGCTAATGGAATGCTGCCTTTATATCTAGAGGACTAGAATACAAGGGGGTAGAAGTTATGCTGCAGCTATACAAAGCCCTGGTTAGATCACACCTGGAGTACTGTGAGCAGTTCTGGGCACCACACCCTAGGAAGGATATATTAGCCTTGGAGGGAGTGCAGCGTAGGTTTACCAGAATGATACCCAGACTTCAAGGGTTAAATTATGAGGAGAGATTACACAAACTAGGGTTGCATTCCCTAGAATTTAGAAGGTTAAGGGGTGATCTGATTGAAGTTTTCAGGATATTAAAGGGAACAGATAGGGTAGATAGAGAGAAACTATTTCCGCTGGTTGGGGAGTCTAGGACTAGGGGGCATAGTCTAAAAATTAGAGCCAGACCTTTCAAGAGTGAAATTAGTAAACACTTCTACACACAAAGGGTGGTAGAAGCTTGGAACTCTCTTCTGCAAATGGCAATTGATGCTGGCTCAATTGTTAATTTTAAATCTGAGATTGATAGACTTTTGTGAACCAAAGGTATTAAGGAATATCGTTCTGGAGTTAGGTCACAGATCAGCCATGATCTCATTGAATGGTGGAACAGGCTCGAGGGGCTCAATAGCCTACTCATGTTCCTATGTTTCTATGCACTGCTATTTTCTGTCAAATTTAAAAATGTATAATCGCAACAACATTAGTGTACTGTCAAGAGAAATTGTGACAAGGCTGATAGATTGATGGTTTTGTTCTGTGGCCTTACTCTTCTGTTTTCTAATATAGTACATACATATATCTTATTACACTAATCAAATACTGCACACAGTCACACTACACCAACAGGGATCCTATTTTGAGGATTGGAACTTAATAGCACGCACATACACTCACTGTCTTGCTATAATGAACTTAGTACTAGTGGCGTGACCAATCCAAGTGATTTGTGAATGCATATTGATGATGCTGACAGAATGGTGCTCCTATTATGGGTAGTTTCATTTAACAAATTGTCTGGAGATACTTGTGTGTATTTTTTTAAGAGTAGTTTAATTTCTGTAATGCTGATGGATTTGTACATACACTTTTGAAAATGCAGAAAACTTAATTTTAATTCTACATTTTCTATGTCTGTGCACTATGCATTCAAAACCTGTTCTACAAAGTATAACCATCACTTCAGCATACTTTTAGTATGTTAGCTGACAATTGACAGTGCTGGTTGAAAATAATAAAAGTTTTGAAGGAAGGGACTTATTTAGTGAAATGGCAAATAAATTATTGTGCATGGTACTGGTTATTTCATCAGAAATAAGCAATTTATATGATTGTATTGATCCATTTATTCAATAAAAAACAGTAGAGCAGTTCATCACAAAGAATCTGACAGAGCCTTAGTCCTAAAGTAATTATGTGAATCCTGAATCAGGCCAAACTATTTTCACTTTACTTCTTGGAATTGAGATCTTTATTTTAAACCGTTAGTGGCATTGGCCCGTATTTTCCGATCGCAGGCCTGCGCCTTTACCTGAGGGCTCCCGGGACGCGCACACTTCTGCTCCTGGGCCTCACCAAACTTGACGTGCGCAGCGCCCACGTATCCCAGAGGCGCATGTAGTTCGCAGCGTCCCTGGGATCACGTGGGCCATGGGGAGCCAATCACAGAAGGGAATCTCCCTTCATACATTTGACAGAAGACCTGTCGAATATATGAATGGAGATCAATGAAAAAACATAGTAAAACTTTAAATAAATTAGAGAAAAAAATCACATTTTTAAAATGATTTGAAATTGCAGTAAATTAAGTATTTTAAACAAAAATTTAATTTTTTGAAAAAAATAATTAAGTTTTTTACGGGGCTAAAAATAAACTTACCTTTTTAAAAGTATTTTTAAATGATAAATCAGTTATAAAAAAAAAAATGTTTTAACTTTTTTCAACTCTTATCCTGGTAAAAGCAGGCCTGCTTTTACCAGGCGTAAGAATTGTAAGAGTTTTCTGCGGGCGGAGTGTCTCCAAAAAGCCGAACTATCTGCCCACAGAGGCCCTTCTCCAGGGCAGCCGGAGGATCTGTCAAGACCATTCTTGACAGATCGGAAATGCCGGTTTTCAGTGCATGCGCTGTGCATTTCCGATGTCCCTACGGGTGGGTACACAGTGCGTACCCACCCGTAGGGATCGGAATATCCGAGCCATTGTGGGGGGTTTTTAAGCATTTGCACAAAAAAAAAATTCGCTTGGAAAAATGTATTAAAGTTAAAATAATCGGCAAAGTATCTAAAACATTTTAATTTAGGAGTTTAAAAAATAATTTATTATCACTACAGGATTAATATTGAATTATAGTCAATACTGCTAGTGCAACAAACATTGTTGGACTGTAAAATGACTGAGGTAGCTTTTATCACTCTTGAACTCAAAATTTTCCCCTGTGTTACTCAGTTTCCCCTTCTTCCATCAATCTACAGGCTTTTCAAACCCAAGCTTGATGTTGCCTAATTACATTTTTAACTCAATTTTTGTTTTGCTCTTTCAACCAGAGCTTTGCACTGTGAGCTTTTGCTTTTCACCTCGTGATCTCAATGTGGAGATAAGCTGGCAACCTAAGCCCACCTGCTTGAATTTGCAATGGTAAAAGTTAAGACGTATTATTTAATTCGCTAACTCTGACATTGAAGGCACTAACGTTTCACCTGCAGGCTTAAAGTAAACATTGGTGCTGTGGCGAATGAAGTGTGCAAAATAAATGGTGAGCTTTAAAGTGCCATGAAATTTCTATAGGGAAAATAGATGTGTAACATAACAATCCGACATTCCCTTTATAAAAATAAATTGTACCTGACAAGGTGTATTAAAAATAAAAATACTGGTATATTCCAAAGGAGAAAGGTGAGAAATGAAAGACTAGGGACACCATAAGGTAAACCAACTCAATTTAAGAGACAGTTGCTTGAGGGAATGGGGGTGGGGGGAGAAAGGGTTGAGTTGGGATTTGCACCAAGGAGAACTTAATATTTTCTATTCCTCCTGTACCTGTACCGTCAACATTTCCCCAACAACTCTTTGCTTTCCTTTCAGGTCCCTTTCTTGAATCAAGATGTGATAAACATTTTACTATCTTAAAACCCCCACAAAGTTCACTTTAATTTAACAACCCCCCCCCGCTTAACCATTTTGTAGGGCGATGAGAGATGGCAACAAGACCCTTTTAATGGAACAAATATATTTCATGCATTTTACCCTCTGAGTGCTGCACTGTGCTGTTGGAGTTGGATTACTGGACTTTAAATTCCAATTGATTACACACCCAAAGGCTGCAACTAATCTGTGGTGTCTCAGCAAAATATTATACATCTGACCTGTTGGGTGAAGAAAGGAAATACTGTCTGGTAATTTTATTATAATCTCACAGTTTGGGTGTCAGCCAGTGACTCAGTTGGTAGCACCTTCGCCTCTGCGTCAGAAGGTTGTGGGTTCAAGTCCTACTCCAGAGACTTGAGCACAAAAAACTAAGCTGGCACTCCAGTACAGTACCGAGGGAGTGCTGCACTGTCGGAGGTGCGTTTTTCAGATGAGACGTTAAACCGAGGCCCCGTCTACACTCTCAGGTGGACGTAAAAGATCCCATGGCACTATTTCGAAGAAGATTTGGTGAGTTATCCCCGGTACAATGGGCAATATTTATCCCTCAATCAACATCACTAAAACAAATTATCTGGTCATTATCAAATTGCTGTTTGTGGGAGCTTGCTGTGTGCAAATTGGCTGCCGCGTTTCCTACAGTACAACAAGTAACTACACTTCAAAAAGTACTTCATTGACTGTAAAGCGCTTTGGGTCATCCGGTGGTCGTGAAAGGCGCTATATAAATGCAAATCTTTCTTTCTTAAATTTGGATGTACGAGGATGTTGCCAGGACTGGAGAACTTTAGCTATGAGGAAAGATTGGATAGGTTGGGGTTGTCTTCTTTGGAACTGAGGAGGCTGAGGGGAGATTTAATTGAGGTGTATAAAATTATGAGGGGCCAGGATAGAGTGGATAGGAAGGACCTATTTCCCTTAGCCAAGAGGTCAATAACCAGAGGGCATAGATTTAAAGTAATTGGTAGAGTATTAGAGGGGAGTTGAAGAGAATTTTTTTCACCCAGCAGGTGGCGGGGGTCTGGAACTCACTGCCTGAAAGGGTAGTAGAGGCAGAGACCCTCATCACATTTAAAAAGTACTAGGATATGTACTTCAAGTGCCGTAACCTACAGGGCTGTGGACCAAGAGTTGGAAAATGGGATTAGGCTGGATTGCTCTTTTTTGGCCAGCACAGACACGATGGGCCGAATGGCCACCTTCTGTGCCATAAATTTCTATGATTCTATGTAAGGGAGAGGTATGAAATATACTTTCTAAAACTGCTATAGAATAACTATTCCAATTGAAACAAGAAGTATAATTAATGAGGAAACTCTCACATCGGGGCAATGATTGAAAGTACAGTTTTGTAACTTTTTTGCCCAATAAGCCATCTTAAATGTGCATTCCATAAGTCATTCAAGAGCTCGTGTGCAATAAGGAATTGGAACATAATTTTCCAGTATTGTTGCTTAGCTAGAATTTCAGAAAAATAAAAAGAGGGACACAAGGGTCTATAAATTCGGACACGCAGCGCTCCTTTTTTGGGCGTTAACTGGCTTACCAATTCCCCGATATGGAGGGCAAGCCGTTAATGCACATTTCCAGCTGGAAGTATGCCACCCGCCATATTGGGAAAGGAAAAAACAATAGGCATCCTCTACACACGCCTGAAACTGGTGTTAACCCTTTTTCATATGAAAATAAGTGGCCTACTGCCTGATTGAGGCCCTCACTTCGATTGATAAGCCTGCCCCAGCGCCGGCTGCACTTAGTCAAACCAGACCTTGGGATTTCACATTTACTTACCTTAATATGGAGCCCGGAGGAGAAATGCTCTGCAGGACCTCACATTTAATGAAAGCTTTTCGCTGCTCTCGACCCCCCCCCCCCCCCCCCCCCCCCCCCCAACCAACCGATCACCGCCGTTCCAGACCCCCTGCCTCCTCTCCCGTACTCCTCTCCCAGACCCTGGGACTCCTCTCCCGAAACCCTGGCCCTGATCCTGAACTTGACCCCCTGGACCCACTTGCCTGAGGGCCGCTGGGATACTAGCAGCAGTTTGATCTTGCACTCCATTATAATGAGGCCCGCGGCCCAATATCCAGGGCGCCTCGGGCCTCACCATTTAGATGCAGGGCACGTACCCTGTGCCCCCCACTCACCCAATAGTGGGCACGCCCGAATTTCTAGGCCAAGAAATTTTAGCACTACAGATGGGTGTCTGTTTGAACTGTGAAAAAGACCCATCTGTATGATCATAGATTCAATCCTACCAGAATTGGTTGTGCCTGGAGGGAGGATTTCGAGCTGTCTAACACTAGGGTGACGTGCTGGTGGCTGAAGGGCTGTCACTAGTGGGAGTAGTGGTGATGAACTAAGAATAATAGACAAGAATGCTGTGCAACATTAAAGCGTATTAGCTCGAGTGCCATTGTTCTATAGTTTGTTAGTATTAATTCATTAAATATGTTTAGCGCTCAGACTTTTTACTGTGAGAAGTGATGCTTTATCAACATCAAATTATGCTCCTCTTTTAGAATAATAAGTGCCTAGGCATTTCTGTGAAGACTTTTAACACAATTGAAGGGATTAGATGACTTTTTAAAGAAGAAAAGCTCAGGTGGTTTCTGCAGTAAATGTAATGTAATCTTGAAGCTCAGGTAACAGCTGTCTAATCCCCTCCTAGGTACCTGTTGCACAAGTCTGATTTGTTCTATTTTACACCAATGGCTGACGGAAACACTGTCTTAGCAACCAGCATGATAAAATCTCAAGATGGAAAGAATAATGATACAGTAGAAGCTTTGTTGTAAAAACATCCCAACAAGAAACCATCATGAAATGCGAAACAGAAGTCTACTGTCAGTTACTCCGTTGTAACAATTTGTTATTTCTTTCTGATGCAACGAAAAATACTCCAATAAAATAGTGTTTAAGTCGCATGCTATTTTGTGGTGGCCAACTCCATAACAAGTCTATGGAGTACTGGTACGTAGGCTGCTTGTCTGTATTGATATAATTTATACTCCAAATTTTACGGTTTGCATTTTGTAATTTCAGTGTTTCCTTCACAGTTGCAGACATTCAATGTGTCTTCAGCATGTGAAAATGTTCAGGATTTGACCAGTGGAGCTGCAATGGCACAGGTGCTTAACCAAATGTAAGTCTTTCAATTTGTGCATTTCTCAAACAGTTTGGGCTGGAAATTGGATCCCGCCCGCATCAGGACATGATCCTGGTGTAGCGCACACTACACGTGTCTAATAAGCCCTTATTAAGATATACCAGCAAGCTGCGGGCGCCACTCGTGGCCCCAGAGGCAGCTCTCCAGTTGTGGAAGGGAGCAAGCCGGCCAAGGGCCTGAGGCAAGTCAGGGTTGTGGGGTGGGGAGACAGGGAGTCAATCCGAACAGGGTTAAGGGGAGGCCGGCAGTGGTCAGCAGTTTTAATGTGGAGCTTATCTTTTTGGTGGTGACCTCCAATGGTCCCTTTAAGGACCGCTGGTTAAGCCGCATGTAGGTTGCAGATTGTGGTGGTGTGTCATTTTGCTGCTGCTGATGGCCCATAGCACCTCATGAATGCCCAGTTTTGGGTTGCTAGATCTGTCCTTAGTCTGTCCTGCTTAGCACAATGGTCGTGCTGCACTGCATGATGGAGGATATTCCTGCACAGTATCTGTTGGTTGGTTTGTTATGAAAGCTGTGTGGCTGTAGAAAGGAGGGAGAAAAAAATTGAAGCTGCTGACTGGGAAAATTCTAGTCTCCCCAAGTTAACAAAGAAACGGCTCAGATTCTTCTGTTTTGTGTGTAACCTATTTCTTTTTTTCTGCAACCCTTGTAGAGACCCGTCTTGGTTTAATGAATTGTGGTTGAGTCGCATTAAAGATGATGTGGGTGAGAATTTGAGATTGAAGGTACAGTACTGAAAATTATGAAATTGATATTTTCATAGTCCTGAAGCTTCACCAGTGATGGGATATTTCAAGGTTTTATTGGATGTTTCAGATAAAAATATGATCCCTGCATTATTTTAGCTAAGGTTTTATAAAATGTAGGTTCTCCTCAGTGTACCTGTTTCCTAGCAATTCAAAAGTGAAAAATATTAAATCTAATATTGTAAGAAATTGTGATTGGACTGATTCAAGTGACCATGAATCCTAGGATTATTTCCCTAGCATTGAAATATTGTTGGAAGGCACAGTGTCACTTTTCATTTCTTAAGGTTAACAGAAAATGTAGAACCATGAATGGTTTTAAATAACAAATATTTGATTGCTTTTAACAAGTGGTGAGTTGGCATATTTGCACATTCTAATACAATTCCAGTACAATAAGCCAATTATAAAACTACATTTAAGTATATGAAACACAGAGCTGTACTGGTTCCACAGTGTAGAAGAGGTTTCATCTGTCATGACCTGTGACTGTAATGTTTCTCGTATGCCATCTCCTGATGGTAGAGTTAGGAAATTTATAAATTGCTTGTGTGTACTGGACTAGAAAATCTTTGTTCACCTTATTCTGTGCAGATGAATAATTTGAAGAAGATCCTCCAGATGGTTCTCAATTATTATCATGAGGTAAGGCTTTAAGTTACTACTGTAGTAGACTACTTCGTGATCTGCTGAGTAAATTTGCAGAAAAATTACATGCCTATAATTTAGGGCCTTTTGAGTATAACGTCTTTAATTTCCTAACCGATTTTGCCTTTTCCAGTGAATTAAAGGAATGTGTGAAGAGTACTTTTGGTACATGGATACTGTACTCCTTCAGCCTGAACTGTCTGACCCAGAGCCTACCTCCAAACCCTGTATTCTATCTATCACCAAGACTGCTTATTTGCTGCTTCACAACATTGCCCACCTCCAATCCAATCTCATTCCCACCTCCAATCCAATCTCATTCCCACCTCCAATCCAATCTCGTTCCCACCTTCAATCCAATGTCATTCCCACCTCCAATCCAATCTCATTCCCACCATCATTGGAAACCCTTATCTACACCCTTATTACCACCAGATGTATCTATTAGCCTCTTTGCCTGCTTCCTGACCATCACCCTCCATAAACTCCAACATGCCCAAAACTCTGCCACCTGAATCCTGTGGCACACTAAGTCCCACTCACCCATCAACCCAAGCCTTGATGACATACATTGGCTCCTTGTCCCCCCCAATACATCAAACTTAAAATCCTTATCCTCTTCTATAAATCCCTTCATGGCTTCACCCCACCCTACATCTGCACCCTCTTTCAGCCTTGCACTGCTTCCCATTCCCTCTAGCCTTGTGTGCATTCCTTCTTCTCAGTGGTGGGAGAGACCTCGGCCATCTTGCCCCCACCCTCTGGAAATCCCTTCTTAAACCTTTCCATCTTTCTTTCTATCTCTCTCTGCCTTCAGAAGGCTGCTGATAACTCATTTTTGTCCACGTCTCCTAAGTCCCAGCATCCATCCCTTTTCATCCTTTTTGAAGTGAGTTGAGACATTTTTCTACATTAAAGGTGCAATATTAATGCAAGTCCTATTAATTAAAAATGTATATTTATGTTGAAGAATGCAGGAGATCTGCCTTTCTATAAGCAAGCACTGCTCATTCTGGCTTTCACTCTCGTATTGATTAAGAGAATTGGGAACACTGCTGGGAGATGTCATCCTCCTAAGAAGGGCTTATGTTCAAAAAAAGTTAATGTTGGGGCCTGAATAAACTAATTTTTCTCCAACTCTCCAACAAGCCAAGTCTACTTTTTAGTATTCAACGTTATTATTTTCTCATCTCCTTTCCTGAAGGCATTAGCATTGTGTGGCTCTATGGCTGTTGACATTTCTTTTGTACCTCAGCATAGTAGCTATTCTACATATGTAAGCTTAAACAGTGACTGTCACCATTTATTCAACTGTGGGAGGCATCACATCTGAGCCTGATCCTGTCCTCCAGATGCCCATACATGCAAGATTTCCAGTTAGTCACTGGTTGTCAATCAATCTTCATTAGCTTAAAGTAATGAAGCCATTTTTAGCACTCTACTGCCACACTACCTGAAATCAGCTAATTTATCACACACCAGACATTAAACCTGGACCTTCATGATTTGATGGCTTAGCTCTGGACTGGGTGGCATGTATGCAAATTGAGCCAACAGAGGTACATCTGCTATTCAAATGATGGGTATCCAGTAAACAATTCATGTCTAGCTGCCAATAAGATGTCATACCTACCAGCTATACTATTAGTAATTGACACCTGTTTACAGGTACTTGGCCAACAAATCGCAGACTTCCTCCACCCAGATTTGAATCGGATTGTAGAGCATGTGGATGTAGTGGAACTAGGCAGATTGCTCCAACTGATTTTGGGGTGTGCAGTAAACTGTGAGAGGAAGCAGGGTACGTATATATTACCGAGTCTCAATAATTTATGATTTTGTTCTGTTAAAATGAGAGTAAGAATTAAGAGTATTTTAATTTAAAAAAATGTTTACTGCATTTCTTTAGAGCTGATCTAGAAAGATTTTGACAGATATAAGTTACCAAATTGCTTCACTTTTTTTCTTCTCTACATCTTCTGAAGGCACTGATTCATGCTGGGGTAAGGATTCATGGGTGTAGCCACCCATCCTGTACTTCATCCAAACCTTCATGTGCAAGTCTAGACAGAGCGTTTTGGCAGGCCCAGGGTGAGAGCATCACAAATGAGCTCGATCCTGTCCTTTTTGCAACATCCACAAAAACATGCATGCTTCCTACAGGAGTCATTGGATAGTGATAGGGGAGCTTAGTGAAAGTGTAGCAGTCCTGCTGCCCCACCAGCTGACAACCGTCAACTCATCACAGACTTGGAATTGAAGCTGGGATCCTTCCTGATCTTTACAGCATTTACTAAGCCACTGGGGGAGCTTAAATTGTTTTGTTTAACATATATTCATAATACAGATGAATTGTTATCAAGAATTAAAAAGATGTACAAGTTTTTGACTTTAGTACCTAAAAACATTGAACATTTTTTTTGGTTTTATTTTTGTTTGTTACAGAGCACATTCAGAATATCATGACGCTGGAAGAGTCTGTGCAGCATAATGTTATGACTGCCATTCAAGAAGTAAGGGAATACAAATCAAAGCCATGTCTCAATTCCAGTACAGCCAATGTTCATTGAATACAGTAGGTTTTCAGAACTAAGGAGGACAAAGATAGAATGACGAAGGCCACCTGCTTCACTAATGTCCTTTTGGAGTGGAAACCTGCCGTCCTTACCTGGTCTGGCCTATATGTGACTCCAGTCCCACAACAACATGGTTGACTCTTAACTGCCGTCTGAAGTGGCCCAGCAAGCTACACAGTTGTCAGGGCAACTAGAGATGGGCAATAAATGTCGTCCTTGCCAGTGACGCCTACATCCCATGAATAATAATGAAAAAAATGCCTAATTTTTAATATACTGTACTGCAAGAGTGTTATTTTTAAATATTTTTTGAAATACTTATTACTGACAAGCTCGAAGTAATGTATAGGTGAGCACTTAACTTAGTAATAATGAAAGAGCATACAATTAAGATTCAAGAAAACATTTTCAACTGTCTTCAGCATTACACCACTAGATGGTAAAAAGGTAAACTTGGAATGCAGAACTGTCAATATTAGAGGAGATGCTAGAATTGGCGTTGGTGATCAGTAAGAATAATGTAGCTTGCAAACCTCTGGTGGTGATTATTTTTAAGATTGACATACATCAAGAAAAGTCACCAAATGAGTGATTGTCATTTTAACCAAGTGACATTTTTTAAGACTGTGGGCTGGATTTTGATACTGGGGTCGGGTTGGTGTCATGAATCCCACTTTTTGGGTTGTAGACCCGTCTCCATCGAGTTGTGGCCAACCCACTGTATTTTCGCTTGATTGACCTTGTTGAGCCCGCCCAGTGGGCTCAGCAGGCCAATTAAGGGCCACCTGGCAACAGGTGACGTCACAGATTGACATTTCATCTGTCGAGCTTTTGACAGATGAAATATCGGTGTTTGACAGCTCTGTGAAGCTGTCAAACACTGACAATATGATTTCTAACTTGAGTCCTTCCTCTCAGGCTGAGTTAGAAATCATTCCACCACAGAAAACAGAAGGCTGCAGTTTTTGACAGCACCACGGCTTTTCTGCTTTCTGTGCCGGTGAGATTTCTGACTCCTGAGAACTGAAGGGCTGACACCTGCAGGAGGAAGTTAAGGTAAGTAAAACTTTTTCCCACACTTTGCACTTACCTTACATACTTACCTCTGCACACATCACTCACCTGCCCACCGGACATATCGACCCCTCCAACCCCTGCAGACCCACAGTCCGCCCCGATAACTTGGTGTGGTTGTCACCTGTCGGGAAGCCCACATTTCAGCGATTAAAATAGGGATTATCCAAAAAACTGCCTGTTAACTACCTGTTAACAGGCAGTTAATTGTCACTAATCCCTTCCCGCCTCGGGGAGTCAGGTCCCAGCACAGGTCAGGTACCCGCCGCCAGCGAAACTGGCATGGAGGCGGGATGGGGTCGGGAGCCCCGAATCTGCAACTTTAACCCCCCACACCCCTCCAAACCCGACTCCACGGGTCAGTGAAAATCCAGCCCTGTGAATGGGCTTGTTCCACAATAAACTGGAAATAATAGATCAACAATGAATCATGTAATCCAAAAAAGAGAACTGAATTTTATCCATCTTCAATTAAAAGTAATCTTTAGAGGAACAGATGCAGGCTCTTAAACCGGATTTTTACTGTACAATATGTAGATAAACAGTAAATGAACTGAGTAACTCCAGTACCTGTGGGGAGAAAGCACATTTTTAGTAAGATGTTTTGGATTTTCATAAAAGTAATGAACTGTCTTCAATTTCTGCCTTATTGAAGATAACGTGGGTTGGATGTTCCTTTTGGCGTGGTGACCGACAGAAGCTGGGCAAGGCTCGAATGACCTGATGTTGACCCTGGTGAATTTTAAGATTCATTTAAAATATTTTCAGCATGCTCCCAGTGCTGTAGCTGCCTCCGATTTGGAGATTGCCTCGGGGTGGGGTGGGGGGGGTTAATGGGAGGAGGATAGGAAATGGTGGCTGCTGCAGGACTTCAACACCTACTGCATCTGAAAGAATCAGACAGCGTCCACACATAGAGACATTGCGCTGCTTCCAAGCTTCTTCGGAAATCCCTGCAGTCTCTGCTGCCTGCTGTGCCGAATTCAAATTCATTTCTGCATTTTGATGTCCCTGACAACACTGAACAAACACCTCTTTAAGAGGGCGTTCCTTACATTCAGTATTACTGAGGTTGTAATGGTTTATGGTGTTGGAGGTGGCGGGAGGGGGGTCAAAATGAAGGGAGGGAAAAAATATGAATTAATTGGTTAATTTTACATTGTAGCTCATGAGTAAAGAACTGGCAGGAACATTTGCCGCTGAAGCTTCCGGAGATGTGGATCAACAGGTAACTAGCAGATCTAGATCAAGTGTTGCTTTAAGTTTGTTTGTTTTTTGAATTTAAAATCCAGAATAAAATGTTTTACCAAAATTGATTCTAATCTGAGTTTCAGCTATTCTTTTAAAGCCCCTTCTATAGTATATCTTCAATACAAAAGTATGGCATATTCATAATCTTTGTTCACCACATACAAGTAAGATTCATAGAACAGTTTAAGCTTCTGTCAAGTGGTCTGCGTTTATTTTTAGTATTTTAAACTGAATATTCAGATTGCGGATTGTAATGCAGAATTGCAGTAAGCTGAGCAAGGTATTCAGCATACAAGTCTCTTCACAAACATTAGTTAAAATGGACAACTTACATTCCGATAGTATCTTCAAGTAAAGAGAAAACATCTTGGAGCACCTTACATGGCAGAAAAAAGGCAGACAACAAGGAGGGAATAAAAGAATTTGGGAGGGGAGGCACAGTCAGAGAGACTAGGAGGCTTTTTAAGAGGAAAGGGATGTAGTAACTAGGTGATCATTCCAGGGGACAGGGCTAAAAGAATGTCCACTGATGGCGGAGTGGAGGTTGCAGGGAACAAGGAGTAATCTACTGTGGGAGGGACAGATACTCTGCACAGGGGACATACAGCTTCAGATTGTTGTAATAGGGTGCGATGAGGTCGTGGAGAAATTTGGAAACAAGCGATTTGGTCTTAAAACCAATTCTTTAGCGTCGCTGCCTGTAAATGGCGACACTGCCGCTCACTTTACTGCCCCTCCAATCAGCGAGCTGTCAATAAACAGTGCAAAACAAAGCTCGCCAATCGTAATTAAATGGGGCACAAGCACCAATTTGGCTCGTGTCTTTTGCCGATGTCATTGGGTGCTCGTATTGGCCATTACGTCCATTTTGCACCTGTTTGTGGTGCAAGTTGAATTTCTCCACCAATGTGTTCCAGGAATTTGGAGAGAAAGAGAATGTTGGAGATAGAGAGTGCTAGTTAGCGAGGAGTCAGGAGTGCTTTATTTTAGAGAAAGGGGTGATATTCAAGGAAGTGGGGGTGATGTCCGAAGTTAAGCACAATCTTACAATATTGACAAACCTGGAGGAGACAGTGAAGGTGAGCTGGTAGGAACTGGGATGGGAAGGAATCAAGGCAGCAATTGGTGTGGTTCATGGATGAGTTGAATTTGATATGGAGAAGAAACAGCAGACTATTAGGTGGGCTGGCTTGATTAGGGAGAGGGTTATGGAGTAGTGGGGAGTGGAGGAAGCATCAGAGGAGGTAGAGGAAGCCAAGTGGATTGCCTCAATTTTGGACACACAGAAATGCAAATCCTTGCCTATAGTATCCGATGTGATGATAGAGGCCATGGGGGAAGGCAAGTCGCAGGTGATGGTTTGTGTTGGAGAAGAGGAATTCGGAGTAGTTACCTGATCTCCAGGTTGTAGTAGGAGAACTTGGCTGTGGAAAGGGAGCCGTGTTACTTCTTCAGATGGTCAAGTCACATCTGATGGTAGGCAGCTAGGAAATGCATTCAAATTCACAGCTCTTGGATTTGAATCCCAGAGCTATGTGGAGTGGGAGACGATCTAGGATCAGGAAGGGATGAAGGTAATGTAGATGGAGGCAAGACAGTTCTAGAGAAGATCAGCTGTGGCACCAGTGCCATCACAGGTGGCAGGTCAGAGGAGATGGAGATTGCAGTTAAAGAAATCAGTTGCGAGGAAGTTAGGAGTAGATATTTATTTAACAATAAATAAAATCCTGAACAATTTTAAATGAATTAACTTAAAATCAAGTATATAGGTTGCGGCCCTAGGTCTTCAGGTCATTAACTAGATTTTATGGTAGCTAAAAAGGAAATAGCTTGTGCCTCGCGTTAATTAAATGCCAACGTGAGTAGAAATGCTGAATAGTTTATAACCAAAGGTTACTAGATTTAAAACATATTGGGCTGGAGTTTTCACTTTGGGCGCAATCGGCGATCCAGGCGCAAATTGCGGCCAAAATTGCGTTAGTTTTGAGAAGTATTTTTTTTTTTTGCTCAAGTTTCCGCTCAAATACATTTACATATCGCCGAACGTAAACTCTGCCATGAACCAGTACAGCCGGGCAGCATTTTAGAACGTATTCTTTTTTAAATTTTGCTTTAGAAAAAATTCCTTGATATATTTAAGAGTAGTAACTTGGTGCAGTTTGATTAACACAGCTGAAAATGGGTTTTTCACAAAAAATAAGCATTTTTGTCAGAGTGTCCAGTCCACCACCTGTGAGTAACCTGATTTTAAATAACTGAAAATTACTTAAAAAACATGTACAGAACCATTTGTGAGTTATATTGGGGTACAGTAGTCAGTTTCTTAGTAAATTGAAAAAAAAATGATATTGCAAAGCTTTTAAAATGTGCCTATTAGTGTCCTTGCACCCAAAAGATCCAGCTTAATTTTTGGAGCCTCGAAGGCCTGTAAACGAGCGCAATTAGCGGAACTCCCAATGGTGATTAATTTCATCCTGGTGCACGACCAGTTTTGGCGGGGAGGGGCGATTTCTGGCGCGATGTTTTTTAAACTAGCACAAAAGATTGACAAAACTTGATTTGCACTGGATGTAATTTAAAATTCCGTGATCTTTTGGCTGATTTCGGGCGAATTGCGCTGAAAAAAACAATGCAACCGAGCAGAAACTCCAGGCCATTGATTTGAATATATTGTAAAAATAAATCTTCCTGAAAGTTAAGAAATAATGTCTGAAAATAATATCACAGTTGAACATATTTTGCCAGTGAAATCCTAATATTAATAAATGTCTCTCTTATTGCTTGTAGGAAATGTAAAATTTATTTGAAGTTTTTGTTTTTAGCTTAAAAAAGCCGTGGAAGACCTCAGCGAGGCCTTGGTAGCGAGGGAGGAATTGACTCAGCGTTGTCAGGAATTGGATGTTCAGGTTAGTGTACAAAAAGCTGCGAAGTGATGTGCACTTGGGGAACGGCCACTCGCCAGTAGCCTTGACCCAATGAATTTAAAAGGTAGGCGTCAGCACACTCAGCCAGCGCTGATCTCAAATTATGTGGGAGAAGAGTTTAAAAAACTTTATTTCACACTATGGGCGCGATCTTGCCAGCCCTGGGAAGGCGGGTTTGGAGGCAGGACTGCCGGGAAAATGGCAGAATCTGGGGGCGGGTGCCCAAACCCGCCCCCAACCCGCCTCCGTGCCATCTTCCCAGGAGGCGGGTAGCTGTCCACGCCGGGTCCCGTCTCCTGGAGGCAGGAAGGGGATTACAGCCACTTAACTGCCTGTTAATAGGTAGTTAACAGGCAGTTAAGAGGATTATCCCCATTTTTCCAACAGAGGCGCGGGCTTCCCGACGTCGGGAAACCCCGCCAGGGTCACTGAGGCGAGCAGTGGGTCTGCGGGGTTCGGAGGGGTGCAAAAGTGCACTGTGGAGGTGAGTGATTGGTGCAAGTGTGGAGAGGTAAGTATGTGAGGTGAGTGGAAAGTGATAGAAAATGTTTACTTACCTTTTGTTTCTTCCTGCAGGCTTCAACAGTTGGGGATGCGGAGAGTCTCGCATCTCACCGGCAGAGATGACAGATGGCTGCTGCATTCTCCGATGCAACAGCCATCTAATTTCTGCTCACAAGAGGTTTGATGAGTCTTGAATACAAGGACTCATCAAACAACATAGAATGTCAGTGTTTGACAGTTTCACAGAGCTGTCAAACGATGACAATTCATCTGTCAAACATTTTTGACAGATGACACATCATACACTGACGTTCTCTGTAACCGGCTTCCCCTTAATTGGCCTGCTAAGCCCACTGGGCGGGTTTAACAAGGTCAATCAAGGGAAAAATAGCATGGGTTGGCCAGAAGTCGATGGAGGCGGGACTAAAACCCGACAAGCGGCAGTCCCGCCTCCAACGCGCCCCCATTGGCAAAATCGCCCCCTATGTGTGCCCTGGCCTCATTCATTTACATAAATTTATAGTATGAAATGTAAAGTGGCCCCACTCTGGATTCTGTGTGTATTTTTGTAGCATACATCTTGATTTACTGAGCACCTATATAAAACAGGAACCAAAGGTTGGTTTCCATTCAGGTGAGTGTTTGCTGGAAGTAATGAAATGTTTGTGTACTTTTTGGTTTGTTTTTTCTTCAACCTAGTCAGAGATGATATTTGGGTATCAGCTCATTAATGGTACTTGTAATGTATTATCACATGGTTTGTCACATGGTTTAGTATGAGCATGCTTAGTTTGCTCTGGCCTAGTAAACAAGCACCTTGACTAGCAACTCATCCTGTCTCTGTCCTTCATTTGTTCTACCCACATATAATACATTTTTGGCGACGAGAATGGGATCCCAAAGCCATTTTTAGGGATCATGGAAGGACACTGTGTTCAACCTTCGAGTGGAAAAGTTTAAGGTGAATTTGTGACACCTAAACTGAATTTTTTTGCGATGTTTTACCGTTAATGCTGATGCAGAATTGTCTGTGCTTCGTCTTCGCGTGTATGTATACACAGCAACAGCGGCGTTGATTCTCACAGGTACACAGGCAGCGTGCTGAGTCACTGTTCAACGGGATCAGGGCATCACTGGGTATGACGCTCATATCCGCATCATGTCCAATGCGAAGCCTGTCTATTGTAAGGCAAGGCCCTATGCGTTGAAAAGTCAGGTGGAGGAAGAGCTAGAGAAACAGAACGGAGTGTTAGTAAAAACTGACTAAAGTGAATGGGCTACCCCGATTGTGGTAGTGCCCAAAGCAGACAAAACTGTACGCTTGTGCGGTGACTACAAAGTTACTATCAACAAAGCAGTTGATGATGAGCAGTACCCATTATGTACATCGCAAGATTTGTATGCAGCACTCTCTGGGTCAAAGGTTTTCTCTAAGCTACGATGGATAAGATTTTGCAAGGAGTTCCAAATTGCTTGTGTAATCAAGATGATGTGCTGATCACAACAAACAGCAAGGAAGAAAATCTAGAAGTGTGAGATATAGTGCTTCAAAGGTTGAATTCCCACAATGCCAAATTGAAAAGGAGCAAATGTGCTTTTGTGCAGCCCGAGGTTGTGTACCTTGGTCTGAAAGTTAATGCAAATGGCTTGCAACCAGTTAAGGAAAAGGTTGATGCTGTCGTCAATGCGCCAAAGCCACAAAATGTGTCTGAGTTAAGATCGTTCCTTGGACTGGTCCAGTACTACGCACGTTTCTTACCTGAGTTAGTGACCATGTTGGCTCCATTGCATGAGCTCCTCAAGAAGGATGTCCAGTGGAAGTGGACAAAAGCGCAACAGGAAGCTTACGACGCTTGTAAGAGAAGTTTCTCTTGCAATGCTCTACTTGTGCACTATGACACAGAGCGTGAGCTTAAGTTAGCATGTGATGCTTCTAGCTCTGGTGTGGGAGCTGTCATAAGCCACGTAATGGATGACAGCCAAGAGAAACCAATCGTGTTCGCATCGCGAACTCTCACAAAGAGCAAAAGAAATTATGTGCAAATTGAAAAGGAAACACTCACCATAGTATTTGGAATCAGGAAATTCCAACAGTTCCTGATAGGCAGAAAGTTTACCCTGATAACCGATCACAAACCGCTCCTAGCAATATTGGGGCCCAAATCTACCATCCCTGCAATGGCCGCATCAAGAATGCAACGTTGGGCAGTGTTGTTGTCACAATATGACTACACAATTGAATATCGCACTTCAAAGCAAAATGCAATTGCAGATGCCTTGTC
This sequence comes from Squalus acanthias, assembly GCA_030390025.1. Classification (NCBI taxonomy): domain Eukaryota; kingdom Metazoa; phylum Chordata; class Chondrichthyes; order Squaliformes; family Squalidae; genus Squalus; species Squalus acanthias. The sequence goes on along the minus strand of CM059439.1, from coordinate 46,431,410 downwards.
CAGGTTGCCACTTGAAGACTCATGCTGGTGAGATTTTCACGCGTGGTGCAGTTGACAAAGACTTTCCCATGCATGCAACTGAGATTGCAAATGAGATTCAAAAGGACTCGATACTGAAAAGAGTGTCCGAAAACACCTTGAATGGATGGACTGATCAGTGTCTGGACACAGAGTTGAAACCATTCCATAACCGTCATACTGAATTGTCTTGTGAGCAAGGTTGTATCAAGTGGGGAAACAAAGTGGTGCTACCTACTTCTTTGAGAGATAGAATTCTGGCCGAACTTCATACTGAACATCCAGGGATCATCAGTATGAAATCAATTGCAAGAAGCTTTGTTTACTGGCCTGGATTGGACAGTGATCTTGAATCACTTGTCAGCAAATGCAACGTTTGCCAAAATTGCAGAAACAAACCACACACAACTCCACTGCAACCCTGGTCATGGCCAAGTAGACCTTTTCAGAGAGTACATGTAGACTTCTGTGAGAAAGCAAATGATTATTTCCTGGTCCTTGTAGATAGTCACTCAAAGTGGATTGAAGTGAAACACATGGGTTCAAATACTACAACTGAACGTACCATAGATGAGTTGAGGTCTATCTTTGCATGTCATGGCTTACCTGAAAAGCTTGTTTCTGACAATCGCTCTCAGTTCCGTTCTGCTCTATTCCAAGAGTTCATGAAATGGAACGGTATCAAACACACTTTCGTTCCACCATATCATTTGGCTTCAAACAAAGCAGCCGAAAGGTCAGTCAGAATAGTGAAAGAAGTTCTCAAAAAGCAAGTGTTGCAGGGTTGTTCGGGACTCAGCATGAAGCAACGTTTGGCAAATTTCTTGCTGAAGTACAGTACTACTCCACACACTACAACTGGACATACCCCAGCAGAACGCTTGATGAAGAGGAGATTGAGAACACGATTGAGTTTTGTTCAACCAAATTTGGCCTCGAGTTGAACAAACAGTTGAGTCAGAAACGTTATTATGACAGCAATCAGAAAGAACGCAGTTTCAGACAAAACGAGTGTGTTCATGTTCTCTGTCCCCCTGGCAAGTCGAGTTCACACAAGTAGGATATAGGAACCATAGTAGAGGTTGGTGGAACCAAGAAATATTTGGTTGAAATTGGTGACAAAATCCGAAGTGTTCATGTAGATCAAATGATCTCTGCTAGAGATGAACCATGATGTGATCTTGAACCGCTTGATCATGAGCACATACATGAGTTTGACTCTGTTCAAACTTCAGAAACTGAAGTACCAGGTTCAAAGAAATCTGAGATAGAAACAGGATCATCTTTCAGTTCGGAACCAGAATAAAAACAGCCCGAAAATTGGTTCAACACCAAAACCTTTTGCAAGGAGATTAGGAAGGCTCCACAAACCTGTTATTAAACTGGATTTGTAGTTGATTTTAAAAGAAAGAAAGCCAGGAGTTTTTGTTATGTGATATGTGTAATGTTGGGAAAGGTGGAACCATAGTTTCACTGTATTTGAGAGGGGAATATGTACATTTTTTTTAAGGGGAAAGCAGTGTAATGTATTATCACATGGTTTGTCACATGGTTTAGTATGATCATGCTCAGTCCACTCTGGCCTAGTAAACAAGCACCATGACTAGTAAAACTGAAGACAGTGGTAATCGGGGGGAAAACTCTCCACTGGCCGGAGTCATACCTAGCACAAAGGAAGATGGTTGTGATGGTTGAAGGTTAATCATCACAGCCCCAGGACATCGCTGCAGGAGTTCCTCAGGGCAGTGTCCTAGACCCAATCATCTTCAATAGCTTCATCAATGACCTTCCCTCCAACATAAGGTCAGAAATGGGGATGTTCACTGATGACTGCACAGTGTTCAGTGCCATTCCCAACTCCTCAGATAATGAAGCAGTCCATGAACGCACGTAGCAAGACCTGGATGACGTTCAGGCTTGGGCTGATAAGTGGCAGGTAACATTCGCATCATGGAAGTGCCAGGCAATGACTATCTTCAACAAGCGAGAGTCTAACCACCTCCCCTTGACATTCAACGGCATTGCCATCGCCGAATTCCCCATCATCAACATCCTGGGAGTCAGCATTGACCAGCCACACACATACTATGGCAACAAGAGCAGGTCAGAGGCTAGGTATTCTGCGGCGAGTGTCTCGCCTCCTGACACCCCAAAGCCTTTCCACCATCTACAAGGCACAAGTAAGGAGTGTGATGGAATACTCTCCTCTTGCCTGGATGAGTGCAGCTCCAACAACACTCCAGAAGCTCGACACCATCCAGGACAAAGCAGGCTGCTTGATTGGCACCCCATCCACCACCTTAAACATTCACTCCCTCCACCATTGGCGTACCATAGCTGCAGTGTGTTGCAGAGATTCACGTAATATGGTGGGTATATTGTGTTTTTCGGAGCTTAGGGCAGCTGATATCGGGAACAGTTTTCTTGTCTCTCTGTGTCTCTCTGTGTGTCTCTCTCTGTGTCTCTCTCTCTGTGTCTCTGTCTCTCTCTCTGTGTCTCTGTCTCTCTCTCTGTGTCTCTGTCTCTCTCTCTGTCTCTCTGTCTCTCTCTCTGTCTCTCTGTCTCTCTCTCTGTGTCTCTGTCTCTCTCTCTGTGTCTCTCTCGCTCTCCCGATGGTGAGCATGGGATCACTCTCAAAAGAGCGTTCGACCAGCCCAACTTCTGTTCGGCTCTCCCCTCCACCGTCTGTGTGGGCAAGCCCTTGGGGTGTCACTTTTTATTCTCTTTTTAGGGGTGGGCCTGAGGCCAAGTTATTGGTTCCTCTAAAACTTCATCAACCAATGACAGCTCAAGTTCTTTTTCTTGGGTGAAAGCCCTCCCCAACAGAGGGTCTCATTACTTCATCCAATTTATTTTTCTTGTTTTTACATTTTGAAGGTTCCTCCATTGGAATCCATCTTATCTCTCTTGACTCTATCCTCCTTAACCCAGCAAGTACAAGGCCCGGCCCTGTCCCTCTTAATCATGGCCCCAGCCAGAGCTGTCGCACGTTAGCCAGTCACTATCTCACCTTCACCTAGCAAATGGCCCATTCTAAGATGGATACCTTAGCCTCCTCAAATTCCTTTCATTCTATGTCTTTTCCTAATTAACTTTTAATTATCTTAACAAGCAGTTCTGCTAAACTAAACTCCAAATTCTATCTGTGGAGATTATAATATGGTTATTAGTAATAATGGAAGGAACATAGGTTGGGCCTTCACTGGCCAAATTAAAGATGCATTAACAAAGTCAAAACCCTAACTTACAAACAACAGATAACTAGCCTGGCAGGGCTATCCTATAGGCCCCCGTGTGAAATGTTTATGTTTCACCTAATCTAACTGATTAAAAAGACTGTCTCAAATTCTAATGCAAGCTTTCCAGGAAAACAAAACTTATCATTTAAAAACAGTATTATTCATGTAGCCATATATATTTTTAGGCACCCCTAGTTTTTAACAGTGTACCATTTACAAGATGCATTACAGCAACCCCCCAAGGCTGCTTCAGCAGCACCTTCCAAGCCTGCAACCTCTTCCACCTAGAAGGACAAGGGCAGCAGGCGCTTGGAAACACCACCACCTCCAAGTTCCCCTCCAAGTCACACACCATCCTTACTTAGAAGTATATCGCCGATCCTTCATCGTCGCTGGGTCAAAATCCTGGAACTCCCTCCCTAGCAGCACTATAGGAGTAACTTCACCACACAGACTGCAGCGGTTCAAGACGGCGGCTCACCACCACCTTCTCAAGGGCAACTAAGGATGGGCAATAAATGCTGGCCTTGCCAGCGATGCCAACATCCCATAAACGAATTTAAAAAAAAACTCATCCTGTCTCTGGCCTTCATTTGTTCTACCCACATATGTTACAGTACTTATGTAGCTTGAGATTTTTTACAGTCCTATTTGAAGCTCTTATATTGCACTTTATTCAAATCCAGTCAAATGCTTATCCCAAATAACAGCATGCCTTTATATACATATTGAAATTTGATGTGAGGTGTAGTTACTGTCTACTCCCTCAATTCAGAACTAAATAAAAACAGAGTATGGAATTATAAGGGATGATTTTTGTCTAGCTCCTGCCCTGGGTGGACAAAATTGAGAGGTCGCACAACACCAGGTTATAGTCCAACAGTTTTATTTGAAATCACAAGCTTTCGGAGCTATCGATTGCCCCTTCCTCAGGTGAAGTAGTTGGATGGCTGAGTTACAGAAATCTGGTGGAAGTTAGGTCTGGAGGATTCTTGATCTGCGGGGTGGGCATGGCCCGGATATCTGAAGCTCCTGCCCAGAGCAGGCACTAGCATCATTAGCATATGTAGAATGGGGCAAGGAGGGCATTGCCCCATTTCCTGACCCACGAGTGCACTAGACACTGCCGGGAAATTGGACAAGGGAAGAAAACCGGCTTGGGCATCGCGATGTGAGATATGCCCGCGCCCGTTCAGAAAGCGCAGGCAGCACGTCAATTTGGTGCTGCCTGCTAACTTAAATGATTGTAGCGCACAGCCCAGTGACTATCGTGCTGCTGACAGGTTGTGCGCTCAGCTGGAGGCCCAAGTTAGTGTCGCTGGAGCGAGGCTGCCTTTGCTTAAAGCTAGGCTGTTCATTTTTAAGGCAGTCTCTAGCACTTAAAGCCTAAAAAAAATCATTCACAGCGAGGCATTCTGCAGCTCTGAAAGCTGAACTGCCTTCTGCACATAAAAAATGCTAAAAGTGCTTCAGAACTAACACAAATGGCTCAACAGGCCAGGGAAAGGGCACCCAGGGTCTTGGACACAGCACTCGAGCGTTGTGCAGGGGACAGTAGTGGAAGAGAGGTCCTCTACCCACAGGAGGCCCTCCAGAAAGAAGGATGCAGGACTAGATCGTTGCGGCCAGCAGTGTCGCCCGCAGGACCTGGCACTAGTGCTCAAAGAAGTTTCATGACCTTAGACGAGTGGTCAACGTCAGTGAATGCATCTTCAAAAGCCGTCTCCTACCAACTGCACCACTAGCCTCACACACTGCACGACCCCACCTCCACCCCCCGGCCCCCATCACTCACCCACCAACAATCTCTACCAAACACAAGACACACCTCATATTCCTAGCTTCACCTCACCCCCTTTGAGAAGACGGTGCTGGCCATTCTTGGCAGGGGCATGGCTGAGCTCTTGGTCAACGGCGGGACTAAAAGCATACAATATGCTGGTATCCTCATATGTTATCCTTCTCACATCCCACTTCCCCCTTATCCCACAATCTCTTCTGCTGTACAAGCTGCACATGGTGTAAGCAGGCATCTTTTGCTTTCCCGTCTTCCCCTCAACACAACCCTACTCTTGTGCCATCATTTCAGACACCCAAGAAATCCAGCCTGCCCAGCCAGTGGTTGACCAAGAAGAGGGAGAGGAGAGTGAAGAAGAAGAAGAAACTCGATTTCTCACTCTCAGCCACCAGCTCCTTGAGGTCGTCCTGCAAGGCCATCTGCAGTGTCCCCCACTGAAAGTCAGCAGCCTTCTACTGACCACGCTGCAGCCACTGGAGTAGCACTGCGTAACATCACTAGGATTGGCAAAGGCACACACACAACAGCCACTAAGGGAATGCACAAGGGTGATTAATTGATTTTTTTGATGTGATATTGGATGGATAGATGTATAAAGTTGGATTGGAAAGTTTGCTTTCTGGTGGCTTTTATTGCAGCATTATGGCCAAGAGGACGCTGTGATGGTCAGTAACAGAGGGAAGGTAAGGTGTGGGACTAATGCTGAAAGGGGAATTGGGATTGTGGTCGCTGGTACCGCAGGCAGATGATTTGATTCCTGGATATCCCGGCAGAAAGGGGCTGTCTGGATTGCATCCTTCCTTCCGCTTCCTCCTATTCCCTCTGTGAGCAGCTTGTCCCCTTTGCTGCCTCTGCTTCATGTCCATGTGATGTTGCAGCCCAATCGGGACTGCAACTCGAGCCCCCAGGACTGTTGAGCAAGTGGTGTTCCCAGAGGCCAAGTGGTGTTTTCAGAGACCTTCCTTTAACATCCAAAGCCTTGCAAGCATCCAGCAGAACTCCCTGCACACTTTAACAACTTTTTAAATGTATTGCACCAAGCCACTCCAATAAAATGTAAAATAAAAGTCCAAAAGCTAAATTCTAAACTTACCTGAAAGATGTGTGTGTCCCTTTAAGAAGAGCTGGCAGTGTCTCTGTAGTACTGTTGCACGCATGTTCTTCCGTGTGTGGTTTGGAGAGGGTGGTATCCAGAGCGGCGATGTCCAAAATCACGATCATGCGTCTATTCTGGTGTTGCATGCCGATTGACGTCATGATCTGCATATTTATATGTGGGAGGCGAGTGCAGGCTCTCCAAAATGGCGGCCACGGTGTTCTGCGCCGGAAGTGAGGCGGCCACTATTTTTTCAGCAAAACCAGCCTTAAAGGCAGGCACTAGACCTCCAAATTTTGCAGCCATAGTCTCCGGCACACCTGGTAAAACTTGGTGAGAACAAGGCCTTGGGAGGACCTGCAGTTGGAAGGGCCTTTAAAAGGCCCACACACTTTAAAGTTAAGTACATTAGGCCTTTCAAATGCCCTTCTTATAATTTATGTTTTAATTTTCTGCTGACACTTAGACTTTCACGAGCCTTTGTGCCAGGTGCAGTTAGTTATTAATTTATTTTACCCCAAGTTCCCTTTATTGGTACCTGAGGGCTTGGCACCAGGAAGCCTTTGAGCTGACTTGTTAGGATGAAAAGAGGACGAGAGGCAGGATGCCAGGCAGATTAGGCTGCCCGACAGGTGTTTGGGCCCTCTCACCTGCATCCACACCTCAATATCTGCAAAGAGCGATAGCAAACCTCACTTTGACACCACCTTGTTGGTGGAGGCTGCTCTTCCCAATGATGGTTGCACCAGCAGATCCCCAGTGGCATCACAGTGAGATGTGAATGCCTGTCAAACCCATAAGCTGGAAGGTGCTTCAGAAATCTCCCAATCCCAAAAATGTCATGCTTTATATGGCATTGCATGAAGGAAGGTGTGCCAGGGGGATCAGGAGCCAGCGTTGCCTGTGTGGCTGTACCTGCCAGCATGCCTCCAACCATTTTTGTGGGCCCTGGCAAACCCACCTGGGAATGACACTTGGTAACCTGCCTCCTCAGGGTCGGGATCAGCAGAGGGGGGAGATGCAGAACTCTGTCATCTGCTACAAGGACAGCAATGGTCACCATGGGAAATCTGACGTCCTTACCCGGTCTGCCCTCTATGTGACTCCAGACCCACAGCAATGTGGTGACTCTTAAATGCCTCTGAAATGGCCTAGCAAGCCACTCAGTTGTACCAAACCGCTACAAAGAAGTATACCAAGAATAAAACCAGATGACCACCCGGCATCAACCTTGGCACCGGACATGACAAAGGCACACTCAGCCCAGTCGACCCTGCAAAGTCCTCCTCACTAACATCTGGGGACTTGTGCCAAAATTGGGAGAGCTGTCCCACAGACTGGTCAAGCAACAGCCTGAGATAGCCATACTCACAGAATCATACCTTGCAGCCAATGTCCCAAACTCCTCCATCACTGTCCCTGGGTCTGTCCTGTCCCACGGGCAGGACAGACCCACCAGAGGTGGTGGCACAGTGGTATTCAGTCAGGAGGGAGTGGCCCTGGGAGTCCTCAACATTGACTCCAAACTCCATGAAGTCTCATGGAATTAGATCAAACATGGGCAAGGAAACCTCCTGCTGATTACCACATACTGCTCTCCCTCAGCTGATGAATCAGTACTCCTCCATGTTGAACACCACTTGGAAGAAGCACTGAGGGTAGCAAGGGCACAGAATGTACTCTGGGTGGGGGACTTCAAAGTCAGAGTGTGGCTCGATAGCACCACGACTGACTGAGCTGGTTGAGTCCTGAAGGACATAGCCACCAGAATGGGCCTGCGGCAGGTGGTGAGAGAACCAACAAGAGGGAAAAACTTACTTGACATCGTCCTCACCAATCTACCTGTTGCAGATGCATCTGTCCATGACAGTATTGGTAGGAGTGACCACCGCACAGTCATTGTGGAGACAAAGTCCTGTCTTCACACTGAGGACACCCTCCATCGTGTTGTGTGGCACTACCACCGTGCTAAATGGGATAGATTCAGAACAGATCTAGCAACTCAAAACTGGGCATCTATGAGGCGCTGTGGGCCATCAGCAGCAGCAGAATTGTATTCCACCACAATCTGTAACCTCATGGCCCGGCATATCCCTCACTCTAACATTACCATCAAGCCAGGGGATCAACCCTGGTTCAATGAGGAGTGCAGAAGAGCATGCCAGGAGCAGCACCAGGCGTACCTAAAAATGAAGGGCCAACCTGGTGAAACTACAACACAGGACTACATGCATGCTAAAAAGCGGAAGCAGCATGCTATAGACAGAGCTAAGCGATCCCACAACCAATGGATCAGATCAAAGCTCTGCAGTCCTGCCACATCCAGTCGTGAATGGTGATGGACAATTAAACAACTAATGGGAGGAGGAGGAGGCTCCATGAACATGCCCATCCTTAATATGGCAGAAGCCCAGCACATGAGTGCAAAAGTCAAGGCTGAAGAGTTTGCAACCGTCTTCAGCCAGAAGTGCCGAGTGGATGATCCATCTCTGCCTCCTCCCAAGGTCCCCACCATCACAGAAGCAAGTCTTCAGCCAATTTGATTCACTCCACGTAATATCAAGAAACGGCTGAGCAAACTGGATACAGCAAAAGCTATGGGCCCCGACAACACCCCGGCTATAGTGCTGAAGACACAGGCTCCAGGACTAGCCGCACCTTTAGCCAAGCTGTTCTAGTACAGCTACAACACTGGCATCTACCTGACATAGTGGAAAATTGCCCAGGTATGTCCTGTCCACAAAAAGCAGGACAAATCCCATCAGTCTACTCTCAATCATCAGCAAAGTGATGAAAGGTGTTGTCAACAGTGCTATCAAATGGCACTTACCCAATAACCTGCTCACTGATGCCCAGTTTGGGTTCTGTCAGGACCATGCGGCTCCAGACCTCATTACAGCCTTGGTCCAAACATGGACAAAGGAGCTGAATTCCAAAGGTGAGGTGAGAGTAACTGCCCTTGACATCAAGGCAGCATTTGACCGAGTGTAGCATCAAGGAGCCCAAGTCAAACTGAAGTCAAAGTGAATCAGGGGACAAACTCTCCACTGGCTGGAGCCATGCCTAGCGCAAAGGAAGATGGTTGTGGTTGTTGGAGGCCAATCATCACAACCCCAGGACATCGCTGCAGGAGTTCCTCAGGGCAGTGTCACAGGCCCAATCATATTCAACAGCTTCACCAATGACCTTTGCTCCATCATAAGGTCAGAAGTGGGGATGTTTGCTGACAATTTCACAGTGTTCAGTTCCATTCGCAACTCCTCAGATAATGAAGCAGTCCATGCCCATATGCAACAAGACCTGGATAACAATCATGCTTGGGCTGATAAGTGGCAGGTAACATTCACTTCAAAGAAGTGATAGGCAATGACTATCCCCAACAAGAGAGAGTCTAGCCACCACCTCTTGACATTCAACGACATTACCATCGCCAAATCCCCCATCATCAACATCCTGCGGGTCACCATTGACCAGAAACTTAACTGGACCAGCCACATAAATACTGTAGCTACAAGAGCAGGTCAGAGGCTGGGTATTCTGCAGCGAGTGTCTCACCTCCTGACTCCCCAAAGCCCACAAGTCAGGAGTGTGATGGAATACTCTTCACTTGCCTGGATGAGTGCAGCTCCAACAACACTCAAGAAGCTCAACACCATCCAGGACAAAGCAGCCCGCTTGATTGGCACCCCATCCACCACCTTAAACATTCACCCCCTCCACCACCGTTCACTGTGGCTGCAGTGTGTACCATCTACAAGATGCACTGCAGCAACTCGCCAAGGCTTCTTTGACAGCACCTCCCAAACCTGCGACCTCTACCACCTAGAAGGACAAGAGCAGCAGGCGCATGGGAACACCACCACCTCCAAGTTCCCCTCCAAGTCACACACCATCCTGACTTGGAAGTATATTGCCGTTCCTTCATCGTCGCTGGGTCAAAATCCTGGAACTCCCTACCTAACAGCACTGTGGGAGTACCTTCACCACACAGACTGCAGCGGTTGAAGAAGGTGGCTCACCACCACTCGAGGGCAATTAGGGATGAGCAATAAATGCTGGCCTTGCCAGCGACGTCCACATCCCAGGAACAAACAAAAAAAATGCAGCGTAGAGTTTGCACAGGTGCAGGGATAGTAATGGTCATGTGTGACCTGAAACTTGGCTGCAGTGCTGAATCGTGGAATAATGCTGTCGAGTGGTGCAGAGGAAATTGCACTTGTACAAAAGTTGTTTTATCTTATAGAATCCACAAACCGAAGATCCTGTCTGTGGCATAGCCCTAAGAGTTAACATGACAATTGTGAGCTAGAACAAATGGCTTGTGTTAATTTATGTTTTTTGTTTTTCTGATATATTTTGTATTTATCTTAAAATGTCTTCTGATATTTAATATATTGCTTGCTGTTTGATATATTGAGGTTTGTTTTCTGTATTACACTTTGTGAATGTGCATTGGGCACTCAAGTACTGTAAAATATGTAACTGAGACTTGCTGAAAAAATATCAATCCAGTTTCCTTACAGTCGCTATTGTGAGTAACATTTCCAGATGTATTGAGATTGTATAATTAATTCCTTGCCACAAAATTTCTCGTAGCAGCCAGATGATAAAATTACTTAGTGCTTGCATTTACATAGATTTATATAGTACCTTATCAAGTTAAAGTCTTTCAAGCACTTCAAACAAAAATTACTTTGGAAGTGCTTTGGGTATTGTTATGTAGGCAACATTTATTTACTTATTTTTGCAATAGATATTTCTAATTAAATAGTACAAAAGTGGTGCAGTGGTATATTCACAGGCTATGGCACAAAGTGTAGCATGACTGTCTCTGCACCCATGCTGCCCCGTGAGGTGAGTTTCTGAGTTCAACTTGAAGTTTAAGATGTGTACAAACTGGGCACTGCAGGCTCGACACTTCACTCACCTTGTGTGTGGGGGGGGGGGGGGGGGAGAGAGTTTTGAGGGTCTATCAATTCAAGCTGTTTTAATGATGTTCCAGTAGCCTGTTGCACACCCTGATGCTGGTAGAGGCTTTTGAGCATATAACCTACTCGCCATCTAGACCAGGGAATGGTGGATGGGATGTGGGGTCTTCACTCAATGCTCCTCGGGGAAGGGTTTCCAAAACTGAGGAGAAAATTATTTTTAAAAGGGGAATTTTTCCCCCGTTCTTTGCAGTAACATATTTCTTACAAGTTCAAATTTTCCTCGTATCACTTAGAGATGAGAATAAATCTGTAATAGATGTTGACTTGCCATTCAGTGCAATGACATCATGGTTTACAGATTGAATTGTAGACCACACAAAAAGTGATTTTGTTAAAACGAAAGGTTTGCAGGGCTAAATTTAATATTGAATAAAACTTTTTATTTTGCTGTGGGTAATTAATTGTGGTGAACAATATGATTTCAAAATGAACTTGAAGAATGCTGTTTCAATCTGAATTTGCTTTTGATTTTTGCGATTACGTCATTGTGAGACTGTTCGAAAGTAGTAAAATCTAATGAGTGGAACTGCTTAATGCAAAGATAATGTTATTTTTGATTTAAAAGAATTTTGTTTTACAGCAAATCATTGATGATTGAGAATCATGTAAGAACTGCATACTGCAACCCTACTAAAAGGCTACTGATTTTAATTTTGTAAAAAAAAATCATTATTTTATCCCCATCAGTGATTGGAGTAATTGGGAAAACAATAAGAGCCCTTTCTGTTTGTAATTTCCTTTTAGCTTTTACTGATACATTCCTGAATTTCAAATTAGTTTTTACAGGCGTCAAATTCAAAAATTGACCAACATGCCATCAGTGCAATATCTCCAAATTGTGTGATTTTTCTGTCTCTGTTGAGATGTGGTTCTGTGGCCTTCCTTCACATACTCATGGAGATAAAAATCACACCATATTTCAATGCTTTCTCTCATCTTCTGTCCAGCATGGCATAAACATTTACACACCTTAAATAAAAGGCTAAACAAATAAATGTGCAGAGGTTTCTAATATATTTTGTAGCATTGGGATTTCCGCCTAATTTTCACTCAGAAAATGTAACATTCACCTGGCTTCAATTTGTTAAAGTAAAATTATACTCTTGATCAGCATCTTTCTAAAGAGTCCAATTCTAAGAGCGAGATTATAATGGACTTCCTGTGGAACTTGATTTTTGTTACTCTACGTTTTATGGATGAGGAAATTAATAATGCTTGAACTCAAGATCAACATATGGGGAGGAGAAGTAATTGAGATGTTGTCCATTTCATTCTAGTGCTTATCATTTTTGATTGCCTGTTTTGTTATTCCAGCTGAACTTTTCTGTAGACCCTTTTGATTTTAAATTCCCTGTGTCCACAATGACCTGCCATGATTTCAAAAGCTGCACCTGGAAAAATAAACTTAAAAAAAAAAGCTTTAAAATCACTTGCTCGTCTCTTAATTTCATGTGCACTGATTTAGGCTTAACATATTTCATCCCCCTCCTTTTGTGGTCTCTAACGTTGGGTTACCAAAATTGAAACTATAGAAATATAAATGAATATAGAAGAGTGCCCTAACCTTATTTGTATTTTCCATCAGATTGAGAAACTTATAAATTATAGTCACAAATTCAGGAGAAACTTCTTTACTCAGAGTGGTGAGAATGTGGCACTCACTACCACAGGGAGTGGTTGAGGCGAATAGCATAGATGCATTTAAGGGGAAGCTAGATAAGCACATGAGGGAGAAAGGAATAGAAGGATATGTTGATAGGCTGAGATGAAGTAAGGTGCGAGGAGGCTTGTGTGGAGCATAAGGCTGAATGGCCTGTTTCTGTGCTGTAAAATTCTATATAATAAAATACTATGAAAAGTGTCAAATTATTTTTAAAGTATTATTTCCAACAAAGTGCTGTTACTAAAATGGGAAAGGTATGTTTTTAATAGTTTTGTAATTACCAGGACTTAATGTTTTATTACGATTTAGCTATTATCAGCTATTGTGCGTTATGATTAGTTCAAACAAATTTCACTACATGTTCTGTTAGCTGTGTCTCAGTTGGTAGCACACTCACCTTGGAGTCAGAAGGTTGTGGGTTCAAGTCCCACTCCAGGGACTTGAGCACGTAAAAAAGCTAGGCTAGACACTCCAGTACAGTGTTGAGGGAGTGCTGCACTGTCGGATGTGCCGTCTTTCGGATGGACGTTAAACCGAGGTCCTGTCTGCTCTCTCAGGTGGACGTAAAAGATCCCATGGCACTATTTCGAAGAAGGGCAGGGGAGTTATCCCCAGTGTCCTGGCCAATATTTATCCCTCAACCAACATAACAAAAACAGATTATCTGGTCATTATCACATTGCTGTTTGTGGGACCTTGCTGTGCGCAAATTGGCTGCCGCATTTCTCACATTACAACAGTGACTCCACTTCAAAAAGTACTTCATTGGCTGTAAAGCGCTTTGAGACGTCCGGTGGTCGAGAATAGGCGCTATATAAATGCAAGTCTTCCTTTTTCTTTTTTAAAAAGGTCTTAACCATCTTTTAAAGGGAATGCCACAGTCACAGGGGAGGGTGAAGAGCTGTGTCTTTGTGATTTTCTTTATGTGGCAACACATTAATGCATTGTGTTTGGCAAACACAAAATAATGCCACTTATGTGAAAATGCTTCTTCAGAAATGTTATATTAATAATTGCCTGAGAAAATAGAACTTTTAAAGAGTAGCTCTAGCCAAATAGGTTTGTTGCTCAAGTCCTTCATTGGTATAATAGTGCTATTGTTATAACAGCTCGGGATGAGTCATATAAATAGCATGTAAACCTTCAATGTATTGGCTGAAATAAAAACAGCAGGTCAGGCAGCATCTGTGGAGAGAGAAACAGAGTGAACATTTCAGTTCGATGACCCTTCATCAGAACTGGAAAAAGCTCCTGCCACTAGTTTACCCACCTGACAGCAGGCCACGCTGTCAATTGGCCAGCTACTGGGTGGGAAACGGAAGTAAAAATTATAATGAGACCTCCGCGTCCTCGGCCTTGCCGGGTTATCCTGCTGAGTATTTCCAGCATTTTCTGGTTTTATTTCAGATTTCCAGCATCCGCAGTATTTTGCTTTTCTATTAATGTATTGGCTGACTTGGCTAAGGATGTATTTTGGAGTAGTGTGGAGGAGTTGAGCTGATTAGTACAGTACAAGTGTATGTTATGTGGAAACATATGAAAATGATGGGCAGGAGAAGACCAGCTTGTCCATCAAGCCCGCCCCACACCATGATGCCTAGAGCATCATGACTAAACACTTCCTGCCCCGCCCCTGCAGCCATGGGGTGGTGGGGGGGGCGGGTGGGGGGGGGGGGGGGGTGGGCGGCAGACGTAAAAAACCCTGGGCCAATAAGGGAACAAAATCTCTAGAAGATTCCTCTCCGACCCCTCCAGGCGATCAAAACTGTCCAGGAGATCACATTGACCGTGCATACGGTAACTGTTAATCCATGTAAATGGAATTAGGTACTGGGAACATATATTTTTCATTTAGCTTGATAAGGTGGCAGAAAATATGTGCACCTCTGCTTCTAGGTTTCTACGCTACAAGAGGAAAGAAACAGCTTATTGGCTGAGAATGACCTTATGACAGAGAGGATAAACCAACTGGATGCCTTTGATGATCCACACAGTCTTGCTGGCAAGAAGTACATCAACTTCCAGCTTCAGTTGGATCAATTACAAGAAGAAAACTACAGGTATATGATTCAGTTCTATTCATTAAAATCTATATATTAAATTTGCGATATGCATTGCACACTCCTTATTTGGGGAATCACCACTGCAGCTACATACTTCTACCAATAGATGGGGCTTCATAAACTCCAAAAGCTGCAGATCCTCATACCTACACTGACAGCAGCACTATTCAAACAGCCTCACTAGCTTCAGGACACTGCATACATTCCTGACCTCCTCCTTGGACAATAGTAAGCTTGGAGCAGCTACTCAGCATATCCTCCTACCCTTGCTTCAGTTCTGCTTCTTTCTGTCTTCAAGTAGATTCATGAAACCTGTCTGAATGTTTTTCACTCTGAGGGATTGATTTTGCAATTTCTTCCCACCCGCCCCCCCATCTCATGGGTTCCCTTTTGCCTCCTCCAGGGTTTCCTGCTCCCTTTGATTGCCTTTTAAAATGCTTTCTCTGCCATCATAACCTGCTTTTAAGCTTTCTTGACTATTTTATGCAGGATATCCTTTCAACATTCCCACACATCTGCAGCTGCTTACTTCTATCACTAGACGGAGCTTTATAACCACTTGAACTTGCAGGCACCTTAATCCCTATAACTACGTTATCATGAATGGAATGAGGGACATTCGCTTCATCCTGACTTTCTGTGGGTAGCATCTTGGCAGATCCACTGATTAAAAGTAAATCCCCAATCTAAATCACAAAAAGCAAATGATTTAAAAATGTTGCTAAATAACTGATATAAAAACAGAAAATGCTGGAAATACTCAGCAGGTCAGGCAGCATCTGTGGAGAGAGAAACAGTTAACGTTTCAGGCCGATGATGAAAGGTCATTGACCAGAAACGTTAACTCTGTTTCTCTCTCCACAGATGCTGCCTGACCTGCTGAGTATTTCCAGCATTTTCTGTTTTTATTTCAGATTTCCAGCGTCTGCAGTATTTTGCTTTTGCTAATTGACTAGTTGATCTCCTTTACCATTCTATGGACTCTCTCTCTCTCTCTCTAACTGTCACTCTTGTCTCCCACTCTCAATTCTTTCCATCTCTCTCCCTCTGCCTTTTTACTTGTTTTTCTTCTTTCAGACTCCCTTTTCTCTGTCTTGCATTGCTCTTGCACATTTGCCCACTAGCATCACTACATATTTCTCTCTTTTTCTCTCCAAATCTCTGTCTTGTACTCACTTTATGCCAAATAGTAGTGCAAAATAGATTGTGAATACAAAAACTGATACAAAAAATTGTGAAAGATTAATAATGGTTCTGATTCACAGCAATGACTGCTTGAGTAAGCACTAGAAAGGTCAAAGCTGCTTGTCACTCATTTATTTTCACTTCTTTACTCTGGTGTATGCTTTTCTGTTTCTTTCAATCATTCTGCTGTTTCTTTCTTATGCTAGTGTTTATTTTTCTGTTAGCTTCCTATCTCCTTTTTTCTTTTATGTAATATTAAAATTAATCTTTTAAATCTTCTTCCTGCTTGTTCCTTATATTTTACTTTGAAAGTTTCTTCTCTTCCTTTTCGTAGTTCCTCTTTCTTTCTATTCTTCACTCTTTTCTTTCCTAATATTTGCTCTCAGTTACTTTCCTTTCTTCCCCATAACATTTTCACTTTCAATTCAGCGTGCTTGGGGATCAGGAAAGATGGCACGGTGAAAGCCAAGGCACAGTAAGTGTATGCTTTATGCTACATGAATTTTTTAAATTGTCTTTATGTAAAGATGTCTTTATGTACATAATTATTACTTTTATGGCTTAAGCAAAAATCGTGCATAAATCATATTACACAGCTATGTAAAGGGAGTAGTTGAAATAGTTTTGCCTCCCTGTCTCCCTTTCCCGTTCCCTGTGTGGAAGCTGCATGGTGCTTCTGATGGCACATCCTTGGCTGTGAGCTTAGTGTGTGGGGAACTGTGTCCTACTAATTTGTGTCACAGCCGGCAGTACCAGAGTACTGCGCCATTTTTATATAGCTATGTCATATTGTACCTATTGCTGAGGGTTTATCTGTACGATTTGGTTTTTCAGATGAAAATTTGAAGGTCTAAATTACACATGTCTAATATATAATTATATGTAGAACAATGAATAACCAGGCAGTATTCTCAAAATGCATAAGATGCATCTTTGTAGCGTAAACAAGTATTGAGATGACTTCTTAAAGAAGTGACCTTGAATGGTTTGTAAATGTCATTTGAATTACAAGATCAGATTACTGTCTGGAATCATTGCAAAATATTCATTATTCTTACAAAGTTTGTTGGTAGTGGGTATCAAGGTAGACACGGGCAGTTAAGACACTCCATGCAGTCAGTGCATGATTCTGTCCTTGCAGAAGGGTTACTGGTTGTGACATAGTTCGCGGCAAGTTTGGTTACTCAAATTAAGTTGATTTTATATGTATTTTAAAGGAGCTATTTTTGTTGCCATTCTCTCTAGGCTTGAAGCAGCAAAGGATGACTATCGTATTCACTGTGAAGAACTAGAGCTACAACTGATTGAGATACAGCACAGAAATGATGAATTAAACAGATTGGCAGAAGAAAATCTTGCTCTTAAGGATGAAATTGATGTCCTGAGGTAAGCAAAAGTAGAAAGTAACAGAAATCTGGAGATTCCCACCTACATTGTATTGGCACTGACTAGGAATTGTTTCATGACAATCTATATTGTCAAAATTGGTTAACATACCAGGGTGGAAAAGTCTTTCAATCTTCCATAATGGCATTGTATCATATCCATATCATATGTGACCTGTATAAAATTTGCATCGAAGATGTATGCTATTTGCATAGCTGCTGTGGCTACCTACGATGATAAGTAAATGAATAACTTCTCCATTATCTTGCTCTCAAGTATTAGCCCCTCCACTCTGGTAATTATAGGTACTACTCAGTTTACAATGGGGCAGAATTTGCGGTCGGTATGACGGCATACTCTCAGAGTACGCCATCATACCGCCTTTGAAATGGACAACAAATTCAGGATTTCCGGCGCATGTGCTCAATCCCGAACTTGCGATCTGTCAAGTTCCAACTTGACAGACCATCCGCTCCGACTGTATTATCCGCATTGCTGGTGCAGAGTTGGGTTAATTGCTCACCAACTGCCCGGAAATTATGCATGAAAATCTTACAGCTGGTGCAAACAGGCGCAGCAGCCTGTTTGCACAGCGTAACACCTTTAATTATAACTCTCTTTGTCCTTTCAGCTTTAGAAAGGGTCCAAGTTTCTGAAAGTAACCTGCTCCCTACCCATTCACGTCTCCACCTCCCACCACCCCCCCAAAAAAAACAGAAAAGTTGAGGAATTAATAGGATGTCTCAATTTAAAATAAAACTTTTTGGAATGTTATATATTTGTTTCAAGATGTAATATGAATCATTGATTACTTTCTCGAAAGAAATATCATTTTATGTAGAGGGATAAGGTAGAGGGCAACTTTGTTAGAATGATCGCAATATAAAACATGTTATACCTGAGTATAAAAGCTTAGATAATTAGCGATTTTATTGCGGATCTGCTAGAATATTCGAGTCGTTTCCCTTCCCTAAAAAAGTGCAATTGCATTCTTCCTGCAAAAGTTTGCAAATATATCTAAATATTCAGTTCAATGTCAATATTACCAGCTCAGGATTAATAAATATACAAATGAACTACTGACCTCTAGGACTATAGTGCAGTAAAACAGAGACGTTTCCTTAAATTCTGAAGGAATCAAGCCCCTTACCATTCTTAGCATGTTGGATGCATCAGGTACCTCAGAGCTTTATGCTGGGTTCTGTGATGCACTACACTGCGTACAACTCTGCAGCGTCTGACAGCAAGCTTACATGTGGGGCCTCGCACCAGGTAAGTGTGAATTCCTTTCGGAGGTCGGCGGCGTACTCTGACCGCAATTTCAGCGCCAATGTTTAGACCACACTTTGCTAACTGTTCCCTCGGGTATAGTGCTGTATAACATTGGCCCAGAAATTTGACTCGGAGGCTTGCCGCGGGGGTAAGGATCGTGCGCAATATCACACTCCGTGCCGGCCGTTGTGTTTTGGGCCCACAGGAACTTCGGGTCCCGGGCCTCTCCCTAGTGCCGGCACGCAGTGTGTGCGTGTCCCAGGGGCGCAGTTAGTGCGATGCGACCTCTGGGATCACGTGGGCCATGGAGAGCCAATGGCAGCAGACTATCTTTCATTCATAGACTTGACAGGAGACCTGTCAAATCTGTGAATTGAAAGAGACCCCAAAAGAACAGCTGAACCTCAAATAAAAAAAAACCCATTACATTAATAAAATAACTATAGTTAAATAAATTAACCACTTTAAACAAAAATTTAAATTTTTTTTAAAATTAAAATTTTTTTTAAAAGTTATAAAAATAAACTTACCTTTCTTTAAAGTCTCTAAAAAAGATAAACCTGTTGAAAAAAATTAAAAATTATACTTAATTAACTACTTATCTTGTTCAAAAGGGGTCTTACGCCTCCTTTTTACATGTGTAGAAGATGAGAACGACCGTTGAAACCTGAAAAAAAACCTAAGTGTGCTGCGTGTGCACAGCCTGTAGTGCGCACGCGGTTCACCTAGGAACCGCCCCCTTCGCCATACCCGAAGTGCCGGTTTCCCGCGCATGCGCAGTGCATGCAGGAAACCGGCACTTCGGGATCTAATACGGGTGAGTACACAGTGCGTACTCTCCCATATTAGGCCGAATTTTTGGGCCAATGTATACTGCTGTCAGCTCCGTTACATGTGTGCTAGACATTGAGTGTTTAGTTTTGTACATTGCATGTTATTAATGATAATGACATATGGGCGGGCACTAGGGGGGAAAAAACTGGAAATCCATGAAAATAGGAGATTTATAGGTCTGCCCATCTTGGTATCATTGTGTTGTCATCATGATGCTTACTGGACTGAGAGGCTTTAGTTGAAACAGTGTAGTTCGAGTAAATAAAACAGGATTTTGCAGGATTGTCGCTAGGCTTTCAGCAAAGTGCAGTGGTGGGCATTTCTCCCTGTGTAGGGAATACAACCAACCCCTGAACCTAGATTTTCTGATTGGCATTATTCGAATATCAATGTTACTCCATTTATTTTAAACTGGTTATTACTGATTTGGAAAATCTAGGCCTCGGTCGTTCTCTTCTTTCTTACTTTCCCTATAGCTGTACATTTTTTGCGTGAATGTTTGTCCACATTTGATCTCCTTGCTTTTTGTTCTTTATTGCTGTGGCTAGACAAATCCCATGAATTGTTATTTCTGTGTGTAGCACTATTTTGCTGCTTGAGAATTGCAAATTTGGTTGAAAAGTGCCTGAGACAATAGGAATGCCAGAGTCTGAGCAATAACAAATTAATTCCTCTATTGCTATTTGCTCACCTAGCTACTGTATTTTATTTGTGCTTAGATTATTTTTTGTTGAGTTTTATTTTAAATTCTGTCTTTCAGCCATTCACATAACCCTGTTATCTGTCCATTTCTCCTGCTGCCTCTAGAAATTTGGAGACCAGAGTTGGTCTCGTACGAATGGGGGCAGAGCTTACCTGTACTACTGTTCATTAGGGTATCGGGTGTTTTCACTTTTCTGACACAGAAAATCAACCGTGTTCCAATCTTTCATCACCTGGCTTTGACCAAATCTTTGATCACCCTTCCCAGTATCTGAAAAGCAAAATACTGCAAATGCTGAAAATCTGAAAGAAAAACAGAAAATGCTGGAAATATTCAGCAGGTCAGGCATTATCTGTGGAGAGAGAGAAACAGAGTTAACGTTTCTGGTTGATGACCTCCCACTATCTCCATCACCTCAGCATCCACTTATTTTCTTACACCTCTCTGAAGCATCTTGTTAAAGGTGCCAATTAAATGCTAATTGTTGATGTCATTTTCTCATGCAGGTAGATCCTTACTATATCTGAGAAATATTTCAATTACTTGTGTTTAATTGGTATAAAGGAAAACATACTGATTTTTTCACAGTTGTATTAAGTTTGTAATTATAGATTTCAACCTTGTACCATTTTGTGTGTATGGTTGTAGAATTTGTCATGGTTTCTTTGCACAGTATAAAACTATAGTCTGTCTCTAGAATAATGAATTGCAATTGCTAATTTGTTTTGTATTTTTGTTTGTCCACAGAATATAGTGAGACATTTGATTTGTGGTCTATTCATTTCGCAGTTACTGCGTGCTTTGTGGTTTTAACTGAATTTTCAAATCTATATCATTCTGGTCTTGTAATATCGATGAGATTCTGGAAAACCCATGAAGGAGAAGTTTTTGTGCTTTAGTAGTCCCATTTGGCTGTTATGATTGTATCACCCTTTCGCAGGCTTGCAGTTGCTTTCCTCTTGTTCACTCTTATCTGCTAGCGTTTTCAGCAATTTGTTTGAAGCTCATTTTTGAATAGAGTGGTTCCTGTTGACCTTGCATGCTGAACTTTACTGCAGCTGATTACAGCCTACGCTAGTGAGTGAAGTGTTCAGAAGCAATCGGGTTTTAACAACATCAAAGGTGCTTTTAAATCTTATTGAACCCTTTTATGTTATATATATATATATGTATCAAAGCAACATTGTGTGGACTATGTATGAGCAAACATGGAGACTTCCAATTTCAGAGTTTAGTTAAACTTAATCTGAACAGTGGCTTATCGGATATGATTTTTAAACTGAACAGACTTCATGGCTGGGCGCAGAGCTTTTGAGGCCAAGAAAACTTTTATGTATTTTGACCACTGTTCTTACAGGAATTCCTCAGATAAAGTAATCAAATTGGAGGCCTCGGTGGAGACATACAAAAAAAAACTAGAAGATCTGAATGACTTGAGGCGGCAGATGAAATTGTTGGAGGACAAAAACATGATGTACATGCAGAATACAGTCAGCCTGGAGGAAGAACTCCGAAAAGCTAATGCCGCACGTGCTCAGCTGGAGACATACAAAAGACAAGTAAGCATCAAGCGCACATCCTGTTATCATGACTTGGGCATGTAGTCTCATGATCCACAGCAAATTATTACTTATGCTATAATTTAAATAACTTAAATCTAAACTGAAGTAGCTTCCCGGCTAGTCTAATGGTTTAAAAGCACTGTTTAATGCTAAGTCATAAAGGCCAGAAGATCCCACAGTTGATTCCTGGTCTGTGCTGAGTTAAGTAATCTCCACTGGGTAAGTGGTTGTGGTGCTATTAACTGCAACAGCATTTCTGATCTAGGGATGGGAAACGCCAGCTAGATAATTGGAGAGATGGAAAAAAATAAAATTCAATACCAAATGCTGGAACTGTTCAAACTTTTAACAAACTATTTTTTGTAGCTTTCCAGAGCACTGTAGTTGAAAGAAGATTATTGAAATATTCTATTGTATTTCCCCCACCCTCCCCCTATAATTTTCTCCTTTCCTTTCATGAAAATGCTAACTTATGCAGTTCCACAGCTCCTCTGGTACCTTACTGAAATGCCCAGTACATATGTGTGACAATAGACAATCGTGGCATCTCCATTGCTGCCCCAGCTGGGAGCAGCTAACTCAGAAGAGGTCAGGGATTGACCCTGTATTTTGTTAGGTATTTTATTTTGTTTGGCCCAGTGCCATACTGGGCAGTGCATTTACCTAGTGAACCATTGAGGAAGGCCACACTTTTCCCAATTTACTGTAACAGTGACATTTGATCTAATTTTTTTTTGTAACACTGGATGCTATTTTGTCATAAAAGGTTCAGGAACTTCAGAACTCATTGTCTGAGGAAGTGAGAAGAGCTGACAAACTGGCTTTTGAGCTGAAACAGGTTGAGGAAAAGCATGAAACATTGCTGAAAGAAAAAGAGGCAAGTGTCCTTGGTATTCAGATAGGCCTGCTTTCTTTAGTTCTTCAAAACTGACTACCTTGCTTGCTGAAATGTTTTAATCCCTTATGTCACTACAAGGTATTTATTATGACGTGGTTTCCATTGCAGTACCTTTTCCTAAGAATCTGTCAACTACTGTCTATTTTTGCATTTCCACTGAGTGGATGTATGCTGTAACACCCAATATTACAGTGTTAAAATGTAGCAAATGTGATAAATTATCACCCCAGTTTACTCGGATGTGGTTTATCTGATTTTCATCAAACTTAAGAAACAAATACATTTCAGCCTGTTTCCCTATCCTTATTGACAAGTAGATATAGTTCAGGTCTTTTGGTAGTGACTAAATCCTGCAAAACCCATATGTTGTAAAACATCATAGTGAAGATTTGATGCAGAGTGCTTTTATCCAACACTCAGCACTTTTTGTCTCCTCAATGTACTGTATGGTCAGACTTCCTTCCATCTCATCTTTCCTGCCCTGCAAATTTCCTTTCCATAGAATGTCCATATTTTATAGCTTCTCCAGCTGAAGGAATGTCGATTTTCCCAAGCCCCCCTCCCCCAGTGCAGTTGCATAGATGACAGGTGGGATGCTGCATGGGAGTAGTAGGTTAGCTAGCCTGTTTCTCCTCCCCTTCAGTGTGGAAGCAATTAACCTCTAATTAACACAGTTGAGACTCGGAACTAGTCATCTGAGAACTTTGAGTGCATACTGTAAGAAATCTACATGGGTACAGTCTAGCAGTTACGTTATAGAACCGGCAGCTCAGAGGCCGTGAGTCCAGCTGCAACCATGGCGAGTTATGAAATTAGATTTAATAAATCTGGTAATCTGAGTATTGGCACCAGGAAAACAATCATGATTGGATTGTTAGAAAAATCCAAGTGATTTACTGCCGTCCCAACCTATGATTAACATTACCATCTGAAGTGGCCTAACAAGGCACTCATCAAGAAGAAATCCCAGTGTTACCACTACCTCAGGGCAACAATAAAATCCAGCATTGCCCACATCCGAGAACAAATAATATGTGTAGTGCCACACAAATTAGGATTATTTTAGGATGGTATGAGGTAACTTTTTACAGTAAATGTTAAAATGCTTTTCAGAATTTGGCCGATTATTGTTACAATATTTGCCTACATTGTATTTCACAGAATCACAGAATCCCCACAGTGCAGATAGAGGCCATTTCGGCCCATCGAGCCTGCACCGACACATATCCCACCCTATCCCTGTAACCCCACGTATTTAATCCCCCTAACACTAAGGGTCAATTTATCATAGCCAAATCAACCTAACCCACACATCTTTAGACTGTGGGAGGAAACCGGAGCACCCGGAGGAAACCCACGCAGACACGGGGAGAATGTGCAAACTCCACACAGACAGTCACCCGAGGCCAGATTTGAACCCGGGTCCCTGGCGCTGTGAGGCAACAGTGCTAACCACTATGCCACAATTTAGGCAATAGTATAAACAAAATGCCATGATAGTAGGCTTCAGTGAGTTGTTGAGGATTTTAACTTAACACAAGTCACTTTCCAAAGAGGATACCAGTGTGTTTGAACCCAAATAAGCTAATCTTTTGAGTTCATTATTACTGTACTAGATTGAGAATATATGCATACTTCAGTTTTGAAATGTGTTTGTATTAGAATACAGCTTTAATGCAGAACAGTGAAATTAATTGTGCATTTTATAATAGTTCTCAGCTGATCAGAAACCTGCTCTTTCTAGGTATGTAATGGAACACATGTCTGAATATTTTGCTCAAGTGATTTTCCTGTCCAAATATCTATTGATATTGGATAGTGATTTTTTTTCTACAGTTGGCAAGAAAACTAGTTATACGTCGCAAGACTTGTTTTCTTTAAGTCCCGGGCTCAAGGAGAAATTGCAGAGGAAGCAGAAAACTGCAACACCAAAAACATCATATGTCATCAATTAAAGATATTTTTCCCTGGGGGGAAAAAGATCATTTACACAAAAAATTGATTATCCATAAATAAGAGTTTCTAGTAATTTTAATCGAGGAATTTAGTTTTAAGAGTTTAGATGATTAACGTGACTCGGACTTCGCACACTTATAGTTTGACATGATCATAATCTTGGTTGGATTTATGTTTTATAATGGCCATACTATTTCCTGCTAATCAATCTCTATCTCTCAGTGATGGAGGCACAGTCCCGGAATTTGCGGTCAGCAGCGAAGCAAAGGCGTTCGCCGCTGGCCCCGAAGTAAGCTTCCCATAAAGATCTTGCGATCTCTGTGGCGAGAAGTTCGGCTTTTCCGACGTGCAGTTGGAATCAACGTAGTTTAGTGGGAATCCCATAGTGCGAGCTGCTGTGACGTCAACAAGCTGCCTAAGCAGCCAATCAAATTGCAGAACTCTCACAGACAGGGAACAAGGAAATAGAAAGCATTAATAATCAATCACTTTACAAAAAATTTACAGAGAGAGAAAAATAAAGATTGGCACATACACGTTGGGGGTAAGGTAGAAGCTGAAATATCATGAACAAACTTTTAAAAAAACATTTTAATTTTAAAACCTAATAATTTTTAAATTAATGAAGAAATTTGACATTCCACCAATATAAAATTTGTTTTTCAGGGCCAGAATGGTTGTTTATCAGTAGTTATTACTCAGATCGCTGTTAAAAACCCAGTTACACCTCAATTGAATGGGTCTAACTTTTTATGTGATTTCTAACGGTGCAATAAGGGCACAGCAATTATCATGGGTGACTTTAATCTACATATAGATTGGGCTAACCAAATTAGTAACAGTACTGTGGAGGAGGAATTCCTAGAGTGTATACGGGATGGTTTCCTGGACCAATATGTCGAAGAACCAACTAGAGATCAGGCCATCTTAGACTGGGTATTATGTAATGAGAAAGGATTAATTAGCAATCTTGTTGTGCGAGGCCCCTTGGGGAGGAGCAATCATAATATGAAAGAATTCTTCATTAAGATGGAGAGTGAAGTAGTTGACTCAGAGACTAGGGTCCTGAATTTAAATAAAGGCAACTACGATGGTATGAGGCACGAGTTGGCTAGGATGGATTGGGGAGCGTTACTTAAAGGGTTGACGGTGGATAGGCAATGGCAAACATTTAAAGATCGCATGGATGAACTACAGAATTTGTTCATCCCTGTTTGGCATAAAAATAAAACAAAAAAGGTGACTCAACCGTGGCTAACAAGGGAAATTAGGGATAGCATAAGATCCAAGGAGAGGACATATAAATTGGCCAGAGAAAGCAGCAAACCTGAGGATTGGGAGCAGTTTAGGATTCGGCAAAGGAGGACAAAGGGATTAATTAAAAGGGGGAAAATAGAATATGAGAGTAAGCTTGCAGGGAACATAAAAACTGACTGTAAAAGCTTCTATAGATATGTGAAGAGAAAAAGATTGGTGAAGTCAAGCGTAGGTCCCTTGCAGTCAGAATCAGGGGAATTTATAATGGGGAACAAAGAAATGGCAGACCAATTAAATACATACTTTGGTTCTGTCTTCACAAAGGAGGACACAAATAAACTCCCAGA
Organism: Squalus acanthias; assembly: GCA_030390025.1. NCBI lineage: Eukaryota > Metazoa > Chordata > Chondrichthyes > Squaliformes > Squalidae > Squalus > Squalus acanthias. Next base: position 46,405,142 of record CM059439.1, on the reverse strand, counting down.
GATGTCGGGGAACATAGGGTCTAATGAGAGGGAGGAATTGAATGAAATCAGTATTTGTAGGGAAATGGTGTTAGGGAAATTGATGGGATTGCAGGCCGATAAATCCCCAGGACCTGATAATCTACATCCTAGGGTACTTAAGGAAGTGGCCCTAGAAATAGTAGATGCGTTGCTGGTCATCTTTCAAAATTCTATAGACTCTGGAACAATTCCCATGGATTGGAGGGTAGCTAATGTAACCCCACTATTTAAAAAAGGTGGTAGAGAAAAAATGGGGAATTATAGCCTGACATCGGTAGTGGGCAAAATGCTAGAGTCCATTATAAAAGATGTAATAGCAGAGCACTTGGAAAACAGTGACAGGATCGGACAAAGTCAGCATGGATTTACAAAAGGTAAATCATGCCTGACGAATCTACTGGAATTTTTTGAGGATGTAACTGGTAGAATAGATAAGGAAGAACGAGTGGATGTGGTGTATTTGGACTTTCAGAAGGCTTTCGATAAGGTCCCGCATAAGAGATTAGCGTGCAAAGTTAAAGCACATGGAATTGGGGGTAAGGTACTGATTTGGATAGAGAACTGGTTGGCAGACAGGAAGCAAAGAGTTGGAATAAACGGGTCTTTTTCCGAGTGGCAGGCAGTGACTAGTGGGGTACCGCAGGGATCGGTGCTAGGACCCCAGCTATTCACAATATATATTAATGATCTAGACGAGGGAACTAGATGTAACATCTCTAAGTTTGCAGATGACACAAAGCTGGGTGGGCGTGTGTGCTGTGAGGAGGATGCAGAGAAACTCCAGTATGATTTGGACAGGTTGGGTGATTGGGCAGATGCATGGCAGATGCAGTATAATGTGGATAAATGCGAGGTTATCCACTTTGGTGGCAAAAACAGGAGGACAGATTATTATCTGAACGGCAATAGATTGGGAAAAGGGAAGTGCAACGAGATCTGGGAGTCCTTGTGCACAATTCGCTGAAGGTAAGCATGCAGGTGCAGCAGGCGGTTAAGAAGGCAAATGGTATGTTGGCCTTCATAGCGAGAGGATTCGAGTACAGGAGCAAGGATGTCTTGCTGCAGTTGTACAAGGCCTTGGTGAGACCATACCTTGAGTATTGTGTGCAGTTTTGGTCGCCTTATCTGAGGAAGGATGTTCTTGCCATGGAGGGAGTGCAGCGAAGATTCACCAGACTGATACCTGGGATGGCAGGAATGACGTATGAAGAGAGATTGGGTCGATTAGGCTTATATTCGCTAGAGTTTAGAAGAATGAGAGGGGATCTCATTGAAACTTATAAAATTCTAACAGGACTAGACCGACTAGATGCAGGAAGGATGTTCCCGATGGCGGGGGAGTCCAGAACCAGAGGTCACAGTCTAAGGATAAGGGGTAAGCCATTTAGGACTGAGATGAGGAGGAATTTCTTCACCCAGAGAGTGGTGAACCTGTGGAATTCTCTACCACAGAAGGCAGTTGAGGCTAATTCATTAAATATATTCAAGAAGGAGATAGATATATTTCTTAAGGCTAAAGGGATCAAGGGATATGGGGAGAAAGCAGGGACAGGGTACTGAATTTGGATGATCAGCCATGATCTCATTAAATGGCAGAGCAGGCTCGAGGGGCCGAATGGCCTACTCCTGCTCCTATCTTCTATTTGTTTGGAAAAGGGGAAGTTTTCGTTCAATCAGTGATTTCACTGATTGCTGGCTCGGGGTGGGGCGGGGGGGACGGGGGGGCGCAGCTTGTGGAGGAGCAGTGAATGACAGACCACAAGTTCAAGATTTCCACGTTAGGCTGAGCATGCGCTAAATCCTGAAGTTGCCGTCAGTTTCAAAGGCGCAATGACGGCGAACGCTGCCAGTTTGCCATCATCAGGACCGCAAGTGCCAGGCCATAATTTTTAATCCTCCAGTTTAATTGTCATTTTGCATCAGTGCAGCAGGATTGTGATGACAATTGTCCACACTAAAAGACACTGTTAGCAACAAAAGAAAACAAAAGTAGGCCAGTACTGAGTTTAAAAACCATTCCACGAAGTTCACACTATATATACTATAACAAATAATGGATGCCCTGGAGTGATTTGAAGTCTATCATCTAATCTCTTCATTCGGCTGCTAGTTTAGTAAATCACGTGAGATTTGATATTTATGAAATCAGCAATGCTGCCTTACACACATTGCTTACTTGTTTCATTTGTTGAGAAGTATCTAGTAACATCTTTATGTCGTTGCATGTGGCTATTATTTACTGGACTATATTTTTTACATTCAGCGACTGATAGTAGAACGCGATACACTTCGAGAAACCAATGAAGAGCTCAAATGCACACAAGTGCAGCAAGACCACTTGTTGCAATCAGGTATACGTCAGTTTCTTTAATTGTTCATATTCTGTGTTCTGTACTTTTTGTAGTTTTCCAACAACTAGGATTGTGTATATTTTTTCTTCAAGAAGTTAATATGCCTTTAAATCTGTACATATAAATCTATTTGCAGCAATTTTGTTGATTTGTCATAACAGCATTATTTTGTGTTATTGTATCATAGAGGTTTATAATTCACAAGTAAGAACTTTTTAATTCTCTGAAATATTGCCTCATACTAACTCCATGGAAATGTTACTGTAACAGAAGACTGATACTATGAAAATGCTCAAGGCATTTGTTCAGGTTAAATGTGAAGATACCCATTACTTGGTTTTTGCACAAAGCACTTTTCATAATTGCGTATATCTAGAGAATTTGCTATGAAATGGTACATTGGATCAAGGAGATGTAAGTGGACCCATCATGTTAAAATAACTTAAATGCCATCAGTAAATGGTGAATAATCTTAAGTTTTGTTCTCTAGGTAAATTCGCTTTGGGTTCACATGACCATCTTGCAGCTGAAATTCTTCCTGTGGAATATAGGTATAGTTCTTACATTTCAACAACAACAACAACAACAACAACTTGTATTTATATAGCGCCTTTAACGTAGTAAAACATCCCAAGGCGCTGCACAGGAGTATTTTAAGACAACAAATTTGACACCGAGCCACATGAGGATAAATTAGGGCAGGTGACCAAAAGCTTGGTCAAAGAGATAGGTTTCAAGGAGCATCTTAAAGGAGGAAAGAGAAGTAGCGAGGCGGAGAGGTTTAGGCAGGGAATTCCAGAGCTTAGGGCCTAGGCAACAGAAGGCACGGCCACCAGAGGTTGAGCGATTATAATCAGGGATGCTCAAGAGGGCAGAATTAGAGGAGCGCAGATATCTCGGGGGGGCGGGGGGGGGGTGTTGTGGGACTGGAGGAGATTACAGAGATAGGGAGAGGCAAGGCCATGATAGGATTTGAAAACAAGGATCAGAATTTTGAAATCGAGGCACTGCTTAACCGGGAGGCGCTGCTTAACCGGGAGCCAATGTAGGTCAGTGAGCACAGGGGTGATGGGCGAACGGGACCTGGTGCGAGTTAGGACAAGGGCAGCCGAGTTTTGGATGACCTCAAGTTTATGTAGGGTGGAATGTGGGAGGCCAGCCAGGAGTGTGTTGGAATAGTCAAGTCTAGAGGTAACTAAGGCATGGATGAGGGTTTCAGCAGCAGATGAGTTGAGGCAAGGGCGGAGACGGGCGATGTTACGGAGGTGGAAGTAGGCGGTCTTAGTTATGCTCTGGATATGTGGTCGGAAGCTCATTTCAGGGTCAAATATGACACCAAGGTTGCGAACAGTGTGGTTCAGCCTCAGACAGATGTTAGGGAGAGGGATGGAGTCAGTGGCTAGGGAACAGAGTTTGTGGTGGGGACCGAAAACAATGGCTTTGGTCTTCCCAATATTTAATTGGAGAAAATTTTTGCTCATCCAGAACTGTATGTCGGACAAGCAGTCTGACAATTTAGAGACCATGGAGGGGTCGAGAGAAGTGGTAGTGAGGTAGAGCTGGGTGTCGTCAGCGTACATGTGGAAACTGACGCTGTGATTTCGGATGATGTCGCCAAGGGGCAGCATGTAGATGAGAAATAGGAGGGGGCCAAGGATAGATCCTTGGGGGACACCAGAGGTAACGATGCGGAAGCAGGAAGAAAAGCCGTTGCAGGTGATTCCCTGGCTACGATTAGATAGATAAGAATGGAACCAGGCGAGTGCAGTCCAACCCAGCTGGACGACGGTGGAGAGGCGTTGGAGAAGGATGGAGTGGTCAACCATGTCAAAGGCTGCAGACAAGTCAAGAAGGACGAGGAAGGAAAGTTTACCTTTGTCACAGTCACAAAGGATGTCATTTGTGACTGATGAGAGCCGTTTCGGTACTGTGGCAAGGGCAGAAACCTGATTGGAGGGATTCAAACATGGAATTGTGGGAAAGATGGGCACGGATTTGGGACGCGACAACACGTTCAAGGATATTGGAGAGGAAAGGGAGGTTGGAGATGGGGCGGTAGTTTACAAGGACGAAGGAATCAAGGGTTGGTTTTTTGAGGAGAGGGGTGATGACGGCAGATTTGAGGGAGTGGGGGACACTACCTGAGGAGAGAGAACCGTTAACAATATCAGCTAACATGGGAGCCAGAAAAGGAAGTTGGGTGGTCAGCAGTTTGGTGGGAATAGGGTCGAGGGAGCAGGAGGTGGGTCTCACGGACAAGATGAGTGCAGAGAGGTCATGAGGGGAGATCGGAGAGAATCTGGAGAAAGATGTGAGTTCAGGGCTAGGCAGGGGGGAACCTTAGAGGAAATTTAGCCCAGTGGGCTAGGGGAAGGAAGGGAAGTGGCAGAGGCAACTGAACGGATGGTCTCAATCTTACAGATAAAGAAGTCCATGAGCTCCTCACACTTGTTATCGGAGGTGAGGGTGGAGGAGACGGGAGAGGAGTTTAAGAAGACGGTTAGCAGTAGAGAATAGGAGCTGGGGTTTATCTTTGCATTACGGAATGATTCTGGAATAGTGAGCAATTATTCAAGAATTGAAATCCTTCAAATTAATGCTGAAATTTGGAAATCAAGTTTTTTAATACACTTTTTGGGTGAAGAATTCGGTTGATTTGCGCCTCCCATTAGCGCCCTAAGAGGGCGCTAACGGGTGCAAAGCAACTAGCACCCGGGCGCAGAGCCGCTAACGCCTCCCACGAAATTCAGCGGGAGTTTAGCGTTGGTGGTAACCGTCCGCGCCCCGTGGTGCTGCGCCTCCGGCGATGACGTCATCACCGTGCGCAGCGCCCCGCTCGCACCCCGGCCATGATCTTCGGTAGCGCCCCCTGACTTACCGTCGGACACTATGTCCGATAGGGTCACGGGGGCCTACCTGCGGCCGGGGCGGTGCAATTTAAAGGGGAGGTGCCGGGCGGCCATTTTTGTTGCTGGCTGCCTGCCAGCACCTGCCCCCATTGCTGTCCCCGGCCTCCTGTGCAGCCCCCACACGGGGTGCTGGCTGCGCTCCGTGAGCCCGGCACTCCGATCCCTGGTGGCCCAGGTGGGTCCTGGGTCACGCTGCGCTAGGCCCCTCCACTTTAATAAGGGGAGGAAGGCCTGCAGTACCGCGGCGCGGCGTGGTGCTGCTGCAAGTAACGCCGCGATAGTCACTCGCAGCGCCCCAAGAGGGAGGCGGGGCGCTTCCAGTAGCGCCCCGCCTCCCTCCTGGGGTGCTACCAGTGAATTCCGGGCGCGGGGGACGCTAACTTTATCGGGGTGCTAAAAGTAGCGCCCCGGCAAAGTTAGTGCCCCAAAGGGGGCGCAACCCAATTTTTTCCCCTTTATCTTTTCAGTGTAAATCAGGTTCAATTTCTGGCAAGATCAACACTAATCTCCTTGGCCCTGAATTTCCATGGGTCTCTCAATCTACCATTTATGGTGTGTCTCCAGAGGTTCCATTGATCTCCTGCTGAAATTACAGCCGATCAGGACAACCCCATGGAAATTCATGGTCGCTGTAAAAGTACATCTTAAACACTTCAACAAAAAATAAATCAATAAATAAATACAAAAATATCTAATATAATGAACTTTTCTAAACTTGTATGCTAATTTTTTTGTTGCACTTGTCTAACTTGGGGATATTTATTGCTTAAAAGCTAATTAGGTAATTATTGCACCGTAATATCCAACTCTCACCCGGAATACAATGATTACAAGTGCTGGGACAGTTGCTTTAAGCAATAATATTGCAATTCACTTTGGGTGTGCAGGGAGAAGTTCATTCGACTGCAACATGAGAACAAGATGTTACAACTGCAACAGGAGGGATCGGAAAATGAGCGCATTTCGGTGCTGCAGAAGCTGTTGGACGATGCAAATCGGACAAAGAATGAACTGGAGACAGAAAATAGGTACGGGTGTGTTTTAAATACGTCTTGGTCTGCTCTTCAACTGCTGGTTTCTCAGAAAAGACTTTTAAATGCCAGGGCACCAGTCTGATTTGTACCCTGGATCTTGCAACTGAGTTAACCTTTTTTGCTTTACCTTTTTTCCAACAGGTTTTAAATGATCTTTTGTGATGCAAAAACAATAATCTTGAGGATAGCTTTTTATTATTGCTGTTTAAAGTGTTTAGAGGAGCTTGCATCGGAACAGAATTGTAATACTGGGCAAATTAACTTTCCTGAGAGGTTGCCAGAAGACAAAAGTTTGTGGTCAAAATGGGGAGGGGTTCTTAGAGTGCATCCAAGACTGTTTCCTTAATCAGTGGGTTGCATGTCAAACAAGGAAGATGCAATACTAGATCTGGTTCCGGGTAAATCAGGACAAGTTAGCAACCTGATGATGGGGAAATAGTGATCCTAACCTAATTAACTTGAAAACAGATAAACAAAAAGGGAGTCAAAGATAAAAATGTTGGCCTGTAAATTAGCTAATTTCACTGGGATGAAAGGGGATCTAGTCCAGATTAATTGGTTGGGAAAAATGGCAGATCAAACAGTGGATCAGCTGAGTCAGATACTTAAATACGAGAAGGATAAGGTGCAGGTTAAATATATAATATATTCCTACTAGATATAAAGAGTGTCATAGGCTGTGGTTCCCTGGAAAATTTGAGAGATAAGAGCTAAAATATGGTATTTAAAAAGAGGCAGGTGCATAATATAGGGAGGACAATGCAAAGAAAACTGAGAAATATACAAAATGTAGAAGGGAAGATCAGAAAGGTTAAGAGGGAGTATAAAAGACCTGAAACGTTAACTCTGTTTCTCTCTCCACGGATGCTGCCTCGCCTGCTGAGTTTTTCCAGCGTTTTCTGTTGTTATTAAAAGAAGACTGATGGTCAACATAAAGAGAATTGACAAGGATTTTTATAAGCACATAAGTAACATGACAATCATGATGAGACTACTTAGAGATGAAGGGGGCCACCTTGTACTTGAGAGTGAGAGAATGGCAGAGGTGCTTAATGAATATTTTGCCTTATATTTTAGAGAGGAAGGTGAAAGTAGGACTGTAGGCACACCTGAAAAAAAGTGGAAGAGTCATTACTGGAGATACATATTCAAAAAGAGACCATACTGAGAAAATGAAGGGGCCTAAAAATAGAAAAGTCCAAATATTATGCATCCCAGAATACTGAAGGAGGTTGGGGAGGACACAGCGGAGGGACAACCCATAATTTTCAAAAAATCCATGGAAACAAAAATAATACCAAAGGACTGGGCATTTACATAAGTTACACCCTGTTGTAAGCTTACAAATGATAGGTCAGTTAGTCTTACCTCAGTTGTGAGTAAGCTTTTGAAGTCCATAAAATGGGATGAAATTAGTGAACACTAATCAGGGACAGGCAGCATGAAAGGCCAGGTTTTGATTGACTGACTAATTCAATGTAATTTATGTAAAGGGAATGTGGTGGGTCATATTTTTTAAATTAATTCTCGAAATGTAGCCGTCACTGGCAAGGCCAACATTTATTGCCCATCAGTAGGTGATGGTGGGCCTTCTTCTTAAGTCTGCAGTCCATTTAGTGAAGGTACTCCCACAGTGCTGTTAGATAGGGAGTTCCAGGATTTTGACACAGCAACCATGAAGGAATGGTGATATATTTCCAAGCTGGGATGGTGTATGACTTGGAGATGAACTTGGAGGTGCCTGTGTTTTCATGCATCTGCTGCCCTTGTCCTTCTAGGTGGTGGAGGTCGCACGTTTAAGAAGTGCTGCTGAAGAAGCCTTGGCGAGGTGCTGCAGTGTATCCTGTAGATAGTACACACTGCAGCCATGGTACGCCAATGGTGGAGGACTCAGCAATGGTAATGCCACTGAATGTCAAGGGAGGTAGTTATGGTCTCTCTTGTTGGAGATGGTCATTCCTGACACTTGTGTGGTGTGAATGACAGGACATATCTGGGCAATTTTCCACGTTGCTGGGTAGATGCGAGCTTTGCATTTTTTTTGGCATCTGCTGGGTGCGGGAGTGCCGCGCGATCAGCCCGGCACTCTAGCTCAAGCTCAAGCTGAGTGCTGGGCTGCTCAACCCGCGTCCGGTGCTCAGAATTTTTTTTTTTTAAATTGCCCATTTTTTTCATGCCAGCCGGCCACCGCGCCTTTAAATGGCGCCCCGCGAGCGGCCAGCCTCATTGTTCGCGACCCCTGCAGCAGTCGGTCACATCGCCCAGTGCTGCTGCGGGGCGCGAGGGGAAATTTTTCTCCCGAGGCTCTACCGGGGCACTGCGCCTGGAGATGATGTCATGATCTCCGGGTGCAGAAGATCGGGGCGATACCCGGTAGCGCCACTGCTAACCTCCCGCGGAATTTCGCAGGAGGCGCAAGTTCGGGGGGGGGGGCGAAAAGCCATTTGCGCCCCGTTAGCAGGCGCTAATGATGGGAATTTTGCCCCCTAAGATTCTTAAAGAGTGGAAGAACAGAGGGATCAAGGGGTGCAGATCTGTAGATTTTTAAAGGTGGGAGTGCAGGTAACAAATACAATTTAAAAATGAACAAATTATATTTTTGTTATATATAAGGATTAAGAACATAAGAACATAAGAAGTAGGAGCAGGAGTAGGCCATATGGCCCCTCGGGCCTGCTCCACCATTCAATAGGATCATGGCTGATCTGAACCTAGACTCACGTCCACTTCCCTGCCCGCTCCCCATAACCCTTAATTCCCTTATCAGTTAGGAAACTGTCTTTCTCCGTTTTAAATTTATTTAATGTCGCAGTTTCCGTAGCTCTCTGAGGTAGCAAATTCCATAGATTTACTACCCTCTGAGTGACGAAGTTTCTCCTCATCTCAGTTTTGAAACGGCAGCCCCTTATTCTAAGATTATGCCCCCTAGTTCTAATCTCACCCATCAGTGGAAACATCCTCCCCGCATCCACCCGATCAAGCCCCCTCACAATCTTATATGTTTCGATAAGATCGCCTCTCATTCTTCTGAATTCCAATGAGTAGAGGCCCAACCTACTCAACCTTTCCTCATTATTGAATATTAAAGCAAAGAAGTGAGTTAAATTTGTACAAGACAGTTGGCATATTGGATGTAATGCTCAGCGCCTCATCATAGGAAGATTATTAGAGCCACGGAAATGGTACAATAAAGATTCGCCAGATTGATATCCAAAACCAAAGGTTCTAGTTATGAAGAAAGGCGTTAAGATTTTTTTCACTGGAACAGAAAAGGTTAAAGGAGGGTCGAAAGGAGATTTTCAAAATTATGAAAGGTTTGAGAGGTAAATAGTGACCAATTGTTTCCACTGGTTGGTGAATTGGTAATAAGAAGGAATAGATTAAGGATTATCATTAGAAGACAGATGGGGAAAGTTAGAGGAAATGTTTTCACAGAGAGTGACAAGTGACAATTGAGGCAGAGAATATAAAAAGGAGTTGGTTAAATATTTGAAAGGGAAGAATATAAATGGATCTGAGGAAAGGGCAGGGAAATGGTATTAGAAGAGTTAGCTTCAGTTGAAGAACTAGCACCAGCACAGCATGATGGTCCAGAGTAATAATTGATTTAAACAAGCAGTTTTCTATTCTTTATATATTTTTAAAATATAAACAGACTTGAAAACCAGCGTGTACAAGAACTGCAGCACCAGGTTGAAGATCTCCAGAAATTCTTACAGGAGCAAGGCTCTAAGACGGAAGAAGTGAGTGATTGATTGAAAATAATTTACGGTTATGTTATCAAATTTATAAAGAAAACAAAAAGTATAGAAGTAATTACTTGTGTTTCTGTACTGGGCTTCGAAACAATATATTTGGAGACTAGGACACCTTTCTTGAGTATAATTTACAAAATTTATGACACAAAAGTTAAATCTAGTTGTAATGTTGGATACTGAATAACGAGATCCACTGGAGCTACTTTGCATTGACACTGAGGTACGGTTGTCAATCAATCCTTTGGAAAATTCCTCTGAAGGCTATTTCCGATTGCAACATAATCACTATCTATATTTTAAAAATTATATCCCTTGCAGCTGTGGGGAGGGAGAGTGGCACATGAAATATAATCTTCCTCTTAATGCTTAACTTCCATATCAGTAAATTGTAGATTTTCATTCTCAAATCAGTGGTGAATTAAGAATAGTTGGACAAACTTCTTTTGATTGCTTATTAGTTGACTCATGATGAATGAAACACAGAAAAGACCCAATAACTGGACCGAATTGCCGGTGGCTGCAATAGTATTGTAGCAGTTAAAACAATCCCATTGAATACGACAGTCAAAAATGACATCTGTTCCATTGAGCAGTTGGTGGTAGCTGTCTGAGACACACTACTTTAGGTGGAAATTGAGGGAATTCACAAAATCAGGTTAAAGTGATTTATAAAAGATGAGGAAGTTCCCTTGAATCTCAAAATTGTTTACTGAAATACAGCTGACCACCTAGACACTTTTTTCGATTTTATATTGTCCAAATTGCAAGTGCTTAATTTTGGTTATAGCTCCCATTAGCCTATGTGTTTACTTAACCAGTTCATGTGCCACTGATATTATGACTGGAGGGCAGGAGAAAAAGCAGGTGGATGTAATCTTACCAAAACTGAAGTTAATACATTTTCACCATCTGCATCTGTCACAGTGTATTCCATTTTATCCTTTCTGTTAGCAGTTTTAAAAAGTAGCTCTAGACAGTAGGACAATTAGGAAGATCAAGGAAATCTACTTTCATATGATTTCACCTTAATGTGCATTGTACAGTTATAAAAACAATTCTTAACTGCTTCATTAGCATATGCTGCTAAAGTATCCAATACAGTTTGTTTAAATACGATTAGTTAGCAAAAATATGCTTGAATTATCCACTCTACAATCTTACAGTATCATATCAAACTCTTGACATATTGTCTTATTTTACAGTCAAGTGGACTGAAGAAGAAATTGGATGCACACATGTAAGTAAATTGTATTAAAGAAGTTTTTTCTTCCAAAATGTATTGCCCCTTTCAAGGTTCCCAAATCAGCACCGCAGTGGTTTTTAAAAGTAAATAGATTTTCAGTAGTTCATTCAGTAACAAAGTAAGTACTCTACATTTTCTTCTTTTTTTTTCACTTGTATTATTACTGAGGATCAAAACATGATGCAATTTCTATAATGCCTCTTTTTATAACTATGAACCCATTAATGAAAATCACAACTAGCAAAGTTTTGTATTCCATCAATTAGTCAATTCTATATGGTCCCTATGGTCATAGTGCACTCGGAAACAAGATGATGCCAGGTGCTTCTGTGATGTTGAATAAGTCTCGTAATGTATTTGGAAATCTTTAGTTGTTGTGCATGGACATCCTCGCAGTGCTTTGAACTTAAATGTTGTTGTTAATTGCCTGGCTAGACAGAGTCAATTTTATGTCTTCTAAAACTAAATTTCACTTCACTTGATTTGCTGATTTTGAAAATAAAATTGAATATTTTCTAAAGTTACTTAAATGGATTTGTTTAAAATAATGGTGTAACTTGAAGAAAAAAATATGTAATACTTGCATTAGGTCATGAAATATATGGGAGGTACCTTATGAGAATCGATAGAGTTTGATTTATGTTCCATGAGAAGGCTTACTTTTTTATGCCAGTGCTTTGAGTAAAATACAGTTAATGTCTTATGGACTCTTCTTGTGGTTTCTATATGTTGCACATTTGCTCAGTAAAATTATATTAAGGAGGCAAAATATTTTATTTCTCACCCAAAGTCACTCCCCTCCTCTCTTGAAAGAACGGATATAATCCCAGTGGCCCTTCCTCATATATGAGCATCAGAGGACTATTCCAGCGGGTGTTACTGGATTACAATTAGGAGCAGGAACCTAACTGATACTAAAATTATCCAATAAATTTTCCCATTTATAATAAATTGTAAGTACCCAAGCACAAGTTGTAAGGTCTGCGGCCTCTAAAAGGGGAGTGCCTGCCTACAAAGACCAAAATGTTGGAGCTTGTTATCCAGTTGAGGAAATTCTTTCAAAAGAGCAGACACGGGCATGATGGGCCATTTGGCCTCCTTCTGTGTTGTAAGATTCTACAATACTGATCCTGTGAATTGTCTGGAAGTGGCAGATTAATGATTTAGTAGCATTTAATTTTCAATATTTGGAATTGTTCTGAAAAATCTAGAAACTGTGACATCTAAAGTGCAACAAAAAAAATCATTCTTAGATAATTACAGGAAATGTCCAACTGCTTACAATTTAGGCTGTAGAGGCTTGTAACTTCTACCGATAAGATTGGTAGTTTTCAACATGTCTGCCAACTTGCTGCTGACTGCAACACAGAAACTGAAATTGGCGTATATAATGGCAAACTAAAGACAATTTACACTTTAAAAACTGAACATTAGTGTTGGAGTAACTAGGTCAGTTAAGAGCTGAACAGTAATTTTCAATGGGTAAAGTATGCATCTAATTTGCATCACATTTTATCTCTAGAGAGAAACTCCATGAGGCCCATGATGAGCTGCAGAAAAAGAGTGAACTCCTTGAAGATTTACAACCTGAAATACAACAGAGCTGTAAGTTTAAAAAAATATATATAATAAACACAATCTTCCAAATATCTTAATGTTTTTAAGAAAAAGCAAAATACTGCAGATGCTGGAAATATGAAATAAATTCAGGAAATGCTGGAAAGGCTCCGAAGGTTAGGCAGTATCTGTGGTGAAAGGAAGCTTAAGGTTAACAGCTCAGGTCTATGACCCTTTGTCAGAACCGGAGATGTTATAGATGAATAACTTATAAGGAGGAAGAGATCCAGGAAAGAGGGGGCAGGGAGAAAAAGAATAACCAGATAGACAAGAAAAGAAAAAGAATGATCTTTAAAGTGAATAGGTGGAGAACAGGAGATGATTAAATGACAAGAGGTGATGAAGGTAAAAGACGAAAGGAGGCACTAATGGAGAAATAGAGTGAAATTAGAGAAATAAGATATATCTGAGACTCCGAGAATGTGTGAATGGTTACAGCAGAATAGCAGAGGGGAGGGAAGCATAGAAAATCTGGGAAAACTGATAAGACTCCTGTGATCCGGGAGAATGGTGGAAGAAAAAGACAAATAGACATCAGGGGTACAGACCACCCTGCCGACGGTGTACCGATGGGGGAGCCCCATCCCAAGCACCAGCCAACCATCTCCTCCTTTCCTGGAAGCACTGCTGCTCGTAAGTAGCCAGTGATTGGTACCTCACTGGCCCTTTGGAGAGCGGTGAGAGAGGCACGGGAGTCTCTGTGGGCTTATCCAAGTGGGAATCGAGCCTGGAATAGCAGCAGAGGAATAGTGAGGGGTTGGAATAGGGATTTTTGGGGTGGCAACTACAGGGACATCCTAGCCAAGTCTGTTCTTATCTTCACCATACATACACTTCCAGCAGGAGTCTAGAGTTCAGGAGTTGGATTTTTCCCTCCTTAACTCAGGGTGCTTGTGTGAATTGTTGCACCTATACTGCTACCTGGTAGCACAGACCAGAGACTGAGCCTGGACCTTCTTAGTCTGTAGGCTTAGCTAATCACTGGAAAAGGTCACTGACCTATTGAGGTAACTATGTAACCCATTTAAGAGCACAAACCTGCCTCCTACCCATTCCATGTTTATGTGTTGGTACACCTCCTCTCGGTGGATATTTTATAATATTTATTATTTGGGTTATTTTTATACTTGCTGTTACAGTATTATACAGTGTCTGTCCACAAATGGATGATACAGCTGTCTTTTGAAAATTGTAGATATATTCTCTCATGCTGGGGTGAAGGCTGCAGTATCAGCTGAAGTGCAAGTCTTCAGGTGTGCTGTATTACATGACAAGGAAAACCAATAATACAACATTTTTTCTACTCCGTGCTGGGAAAGAATTAAACATTGGAACGTACTCTGCAGTTTTTAGCATTCCTATATTCTGTTTTTCTAAATGGTGACTCTTGGGCCTCGATCCTAACCCCCCTCGGCCAGCGAGGATGGGGCATGGGAGGGGTTAAAATGTGTCCGAGTCCACTTACAGGACTGAGGTCGCTCTGTTCCCGCCGGGTGCCATGTCATCTTAGCCAACTTTCAAGTTGGCCGAGGCCCCCTCTACAGATGGGTTGGGCCTACTTTAAAGGCAAAAGCCACGGCCTGTTGACATAATCGGTGCTGCAACATGATATAAACAAAAACGTATAGTGAGTCTATCGCTGTCTGGAGCCTGACAGCAGGCGCCAACTGACCAGAAGAGGCCAAGGTAAGATTTTAAAAATTACTTCTGTTATAACAGCTTGTACACCAGGAGGAGCTGAAGTTCTCCCCTAGGCCCCACAAGGAGTATTAGGGCCTCCCCAGCCACGCCCCCCCCCCGCCCAATCGTGGTGGAATTCCCCTCTTCCCCCCCCCCCCCCCGTCCCCCCGCCCCGATCGCCTCCAGACCCCTCCTTCCACTGACTGCCGGGGACCTGCCCACAAGTCCCAGGCTGTGGCCTCCTGCTGAAAAATTCCCACTGTTGCCCGCCAGCCAGGTATTGAATCTGACGGGGTGTCAGGCGGGACTCCGGGAACATTTATTTAAATGAGGCCCTGCCATTAAGATTGGCAGGGCTTTCACGTCCCAGACCTTGCTGTTTGCAAATTGGCCACAGTGGTTCCTTACATTGCCACAGTGACTACACTTCAAAAGTTCTTCATTGCCTGTGAAGTGCTTTGGGATGTCCTGAAGTTGTGAAAGGTGCTATATAAATGCAAGTTCTTCTTCTATAAAAAAGCAAAATACGGCAGATGCTGGAAATCTGAAATAAAAACAGAAAAAGCTGGAAATACTCAGCAGGTCAGGCAGCATCTGTGGAGAGAGAACCAGAGTTAACGTTTCAGGTCGATGACCCTTCGTCAGAACTGGAAAAAGTTGGAGATGGCAGCTGTCGATCATTCTGCCATTGCGATTTACACTTCATCTAGAGTCATCTTTTGTTTCTTAACTTGTCCTATTACCATCTCCTTTTGCCTTGCACCATCATCCCTTTTGTCTCTTAATCTCTCCTGCCTTCCACTCTATCACAGACCTTCCCTTTTGTTCTTTCCTCCTCTCCCCCCTCTCCCTGCCCCTACACTTGCTTAAAAACCTGTTCCATCTTCAACTTTTTCCAGTTCTGACGAAGGGTCATCGACCTGAAACGTTAACTCTGTTTCTCTCTCCACAGATGCTGCCTGACCTGCTGAGTATTTCCAGCTTTTTCTCTTCTTCTATAAATCTGTTTTGAAGAACAAAATTGACCTCCTAACTGAACTAGGGTTAAATACATTGTAATCCATATTTACAGAAAACAATTTTACTAACACCCACTGTTCGTAGCTGTTCTGATAACCTATGTTCCAACCTTGGTCTTGATAAACTATTCAAATCCTATGTTAGTTAAATGCATTATTCAATAGAAATTCTATGCAATATATTTGAAAACATTTTTACAACTGAAATAGCAGTTTAATTTCCTGATGTACAATAATCTGTTTTTAAAAAAGCATTAAATAAAGTGTACATGAAGAAAAATGGCGACACCTTACTGACATCTTGACATAACAAAATATCAGATTCATAAGATTTATACACACAGGCTAATCATAATTAAAACATTTCCAATTGCAAATGTTATCATTCTAGCTCAAAAGATTGAGGAGTTGCAACGTGCCCTGACTAAAAAGGATGAAGACATGCGGGCAATGGAGGAAAGGTACAAGATGTACCTCGAGAAAGCTCGTAATGTGAGTACATGTGGCAAGGTTACTTGAGTCCTCTGACTTGCCTTTTATTCCACTTTTCTTCCCCAGCTCCTGCTCCCTGTACGCTCTCTTTTGACTTTAGTCTGGGAATTGTTCTAAATACATTTTCTACATGACACATTTTAAGCCTGTTTTAAAATACAGGAAACTTTCGTTTATCCGGCACCCAAATATCCGGAATTCTCGCTTAACCGGCAAAAATCATCCTCCGAAAACTCCTCTCAAATAACCGGCAATGTTGCCGAGTTGCAGTCGAGTCCCCGCGAACGCCGAGTGCTCCGAAAAATCCTCTCAAATAACCGGCAATGTTGCCGATCCCGAGTCCGAGTCCGAGTCCGCGAACGCCGATTTAGTCAGTAGGGGTACTTTTCAAAAGTGCCACTACTCGGCCTCCTGGCGCTGTCGCAAGTCCGAAACATTGCAGTAGCAGGAGTAGATTCTCCCGCGCTGCTTGGAGTCTCTTTGTTAAAAATAGCCTCGGTAGATATAACTCTCTGTTATCCGGTACTTTCGATAAACCGGCACCACGCCGGTCCCGTCGATGCCGGATAAACGAAAGTTTCCTGTACCAAGATGAGTGGAACAAAATGTCATCAACACGTGCATCTAATATGTTATATGGGAAATGACAAGAGCAGTCCATTTCAGTAGAAACGGGTGTGCACAGGAATCAATTGATTTTGTACATAGGATTTCTTGGTCCCCTCTCTGTCACATTTTTTCCAAATTCCAATTTCTCCATTCTTTCCTCTGATGCTCTCTCTCTCTCTCTCTTATTTATAT
Source organism: Squalus acanthias (assembly GCA_030390025.1). Taxonomy (NCBI): domain Eukaryota; kingdom Metazoa; phylum Chordata; class Chondrichthyes; order Squaliformes; family Squalidae; genus Squalus; species Squalus acanthias. The sequence continues at coordinate 46,388,217 of CM059439.1, read as the reverse complement.
ATATATATATATATATATATGTGTGTGTGTATATATGATGTACAAAATTTCAGAAAGTATACAAGTCTTCCCTATTTAGTTGATTATGATTTCAGACAATCTGGCCCATTAACCACTTTTCACCAAGGAGTTCTACTAAAATCAGCAAAACACACTTCTCCATTGAAAATAAACCATAGTAAGGTATTGTGAATAAATGCATCGCCCAAGAAAAGTTATTTATCTGATAGCACTCTTGCTCCCAAGGTTCAACAGTTTGAGCTAGGGTTAAATTGCATCTAAATAATCATAAAGTTAACCCGGCAGTGGCAGTTTTTCTAGAAATAGTGGGATTAAAAATCTATGGCCCTTGTGGGTATTCCCATTTCAACTCTAATGGAGGTGTGGCAGAAAGGCTATGAATTGGAGTCCAGATATGAGGGGTTCTGACTTTGACTGGGAGTTTCTGTGAGACATTATGACGGGCAGAGCTTCTACCGACTCCAAACAAGCTCAGCAGTGTAGGTGGGGTTGTGGACCCCCAGATCAGGATTTCCTGTGTCGGGCCTATGTGCTAAATGAGACCAGCATACCAACCCATCCAAAGGTGGATGTGGAGTCCACCTTGGGGATAAAGATTTGGGTCGTGGCCTGCACGCGCCCCCCACCCCCCCCCCCCGGCCAAAATTTGGTAATTTTTAGCCTTTTCTCAGTCTCTTTTATAAATGGGTCAATGGGAAAAGTATTGAGATTTATTTGGTGGGGCCTGGCACCCCTCTCCACCTCCCCTCTCCTTAACTGGATTGAACACCTTTGCCAGGAATCCTGGCCTAACGTAGCAGTTGGGCACCAGAGACATATCCTTAGTGGTATAGGCTCCCGTTGTCATTACTAAAATGAGATGATCAAGTCTCCCTGACCATGTAAACTTTGGCAGGGTCAACACCGAAGGTCACCTTTATGGCGGGATCAAAGACCCGTGGGTTTTTGACACAAGTGTTTCAATAGAATGACTTTTTAATACCATGTCTGATGGTTGAAATGGGGAGTTTCAATTGGAAGATGGAGACTATCAGAAGGCAAAAATGGCTTAAAAATTGAATGTTTTTCAGGATATGTTGGGCAGGAACATCCTTTGTGACATGCTGGCAAGAGTAGACATAGGTCTTACTGCCCTGCCTAAGTGAAAATTTATATTTAAAGTATGCAAGTCTCAAAGGGGTAATTTTCTGAGCACACTCTGGCAGCTGGGAACCTTGCCTGCCAGCAGCACAATTCAGAAAATATTGCAACGCTCCTGCAATTTTCCAATACGCAGTGCCAGCAGACAAAGCTCCCCTCCAATAGCACATGCTCACGTTCTTGTGCGTTTTTCTTTACAATTTTATGTAATCACAGTTCAGCAAAAAGGGAAATATTAGTTTCAACATACAAGAAATCACAAGCAACCAAATCTGCCAGCTCCATTTACCACCTACCAGTTATGGAGCTTACAAAGCCAAGGCACGAACTTCTGAGAGACTGGTCTCTTGTCGGAGCTATCTACAGTGAGTGGCAGTTAGGAAGTCTCAATACAAGCTCTGCAAGCACCACCCTCCCCCCACCCGCACCCCTAGAGTGACACTACTTTGGTACAGTTTTATGGAGATGCTTAATGAAGCAAAAAAAATCTGTTTGCATTACATACACAGGTGATTAAAGCTCTGGATCCGAAACAGAACCCAGCCAGTGCAGAAATCCAGGTACTGAAAACCCAGATCACTGAGAGAGACAAAAGAATACAAATGCTGGAGGTATGTCATTGTATTATTACACTTTATAATGATTACAAGCTTTTCCTCAATGATATTGTAATGTCCTAACTGGTTAGTAGACTATTATATAATAACTAGCTTGTTCCACCTAAATATTTCACTATTTCCTGACAATGACTCAGACTTTTACAGGTGTATTGCTAAATTAACAAATTTCTCCATAATTTCTAGATATCTATTCCCAAGCTGCCGCTCACCAATCATTTTCAATTACAAAATGCAGTAATAAGTGCTAACTCAGGGATCACAGTAAAAATAAAAGATATATATACCACATTTAGGATTATATGATGGCTCAATAGAACATATTTCCCTATAACAAACCATCACAGTGGGGGGAATTTTGCCAGCCCTGGGGAGGCGGGTATGGAGGCGGGACTGCCGGGAAAATGGTATCTTCCCGGGAGGCGCAGGGACCCGTCTCCTCGAGGTGGGAAGGGGATTACAGCCATTTAACTGCCTGTTAACAGGTAGTTAACAGGCAGTTAAGAGGATTATCCCCATTTTACCCACACAAGTGCGGGCTTCCCGACGGCTGCGAACCCCGCCAGGGTCAGCGAGGCGAGCAATGGGTCTGCGGGGGTGAGAGGGATCAAAACGTCCGCTGTGGAGGTGAGTGATGGGTGCAAGTGTGGAGCGGTAAGTAGGAGAGGTGAGTGTAAAGTGTTAGGAAAAGTTTACTTACATAGAAACATAGAAGATAGGAGCAGGAGTAGGCCATTCGGCCCCTCGAGCCTGCTCCGCCATTCGATGAGATCATGGCTGATCATCTAAACTCAATACCCTGTACCTGCCTTCTCCCCATATCCCTTGATACCTTTAGCTTTAAGAAATATATCTAACTCATCCTTGAATATATTTAATGACTTCGCCTCAACTACCTTCTGTGGTAGAGAATTCCACAGGTTCACCACTCTCTGGGTGAAGAAATTCTTCCTCATTTCTGTCCTAAATGGTTTACCCGTTATCCGTAGATTATGACCCCTGGTTCTGGACTCTCCGACCATCGGGAACATTCTTCCTGCATCTAGTTTGTCCAGTCCTGTCAGAATTTTATATGTTTCGATGAGATCCCCTCTCAATCTTCTATACTCCAGTGAGTATAAGCCCAATCGACCCAATCTCTCCTCATATGTCATTCCTGCCATCCCAGGTATCAGCCTTGTGAATCTTCGCTGAACTCCTTCCATGGCAAGAACATCCTTCCTCGGATAAGGCGACCAAAACTGCACACAGTACTCAAGGTGTGGTCTCACCAAGGCCCTGTACAACTGCAGCAGGACATCCCTGTTCCTATACTCAAACCCTTTCGCTATGAAGGCCAACATACCATTTGCCTTCTTCACCGCCTGCTGCACCTGCATGCTTACTTTCAGCGACTGGTGCACAAGGACACCCAGGTCTCGTTGCACTTCCCCTTCTCCCAATCTATTGCCATTCAGATAATAGTCTGCCTTTCTGTTTTTGACACCAAAGTGGATAACCTCGCACTTATCCACGTTATATTGCATCTGCCACGCTTCTGCCCACTCACCCAACCTGTCCAGATCATCCTGGAGTTTCTCGCTATCCTCCTCGCTGCACACACTCCCACCCAGCTTTGTGTCATCTGCAAACTTGGAGATATTACATTTAATTCCCTTATCTAGATCATTAATGTATATTGTGAATAGCTGGGGTCCAAGGACCGATCCCTGCGGTACCCCACTAGTCACTGCTTGCCACTCGGAAAAAGACCCATTAATTCCTAATCTCTGCTTTCTGTCCGCCAACCAGTTCTCTATCCAAGTCAATACCTTGCCCCCAATCCCATGTGCCTTAACTTTACCCGCTAATCTCTTATGCGGGACCTTATCGAAAGCCTTTTGAAAGTCCAAATACACCACATCTACTGGTTCTCCCTTATCTATTTTCCCAGTTACATCCTCAAAAAATTCCAGTAGATTAGTCAAGCACGATTTACCTTTTGTAAATCCATGTTGACTTTGTCCGATCCTGTCACTGTTTTTCAAATGCTCAGCTATTACATCCTTTATAATGGACTCTAGCATTTTCCCCACTACCGATGTCAGGCTTACCTTTGTTTCTTCCTGCAGGCTTCAACCCTTGGGGATGCAGCAGCCATCTGATTTCTGCTGAGGAAAGAGGTTTGGTGAGTCTTCAGTACAAGGACTCACCTTAGAACAGAGATTGTCAGTGTTTGACAGCTTCTCTAAGCTGTCAAACGCTGACAATTCATCCGTCAAAAATTTTTGACAGATGAAACGTCATACGCTGACGTCCTCTGTCACCGGCTTTCCCTTAATTGGCCGGATAAGCCCGCAGGGCGGGCTTAACAAGGTCAATCAAGGGAAAAGAGCGTGGGTTGGCCGGACGTCGTTGGGGGCGGGACTAAATCCCGAAAACCAGCAATCCCACCCCCAACACGCCCCCATTGACAAAATCCAGCCCTATGTTACACAATGAGATCTTTTTCTCATGGAGAACTAGGACTAAAAATCTGATGGCAGTGCGCCTGTTTTTTAACTGCAAAATGGGTGCCTAAGCATCCAATATGGCCGGCGGAGCACGCGCACTCATTACATGCTGGAAGTGTGCCAGCCGCCATATGGTGAAAGCACAAAAAGAAACTTCTATACACTGGGTACCACTGCAGAGTGCACAGCAATCTGCCTCAGAGGTACCACCTGAGGAGTGTGAGGCTTGGCTTCATGGTTCTGCCAAGCAAATCTCCCCAGCCTGTCAAATCTGGCAGTGACAGACTCCTGCCAGTTAGAGTCCAAGGTCTGCATAACTCCAGTCACAGTGTTGATGAGAGAACCTGATTCTGGGCTTGGTCCCTCGTCCTCTGGCTCACCTGCAATGCTGGTCTGGTAACCACTTGCACTGGTGCACTGCAGTTGTGAAAATCCTTCACACATTTCTGTGGCGAGATTGCACCTGCAGTCCTATAGAGCAGGGGTTCTCAACCAGGGGTCCGAGTCCGGAAGAACGTTTCAAGAGGTCCTCCAAAATAACGCTAACCCAAGTTAAACCAATCTTATCTCTCGTTGCTTCTGCAATGAACCCAATCGAAATCCAGATGTAACCTCTTGTCAATCAATTAATCAATCAGATTCTTCTTTTGCTCCGAAGTCTGAGCCCTCCTTCACGTTTAACCCATAGAAACTCTCGTTTCATCCGTCGTCTCAATCCGCCACCCTCCTCGCTTACTGCAATTATATAGTGCCCTGGTGAGACCACACCTGGAGTATTGTGTACAGTTTTGGTCTCCTTACCTAAGGAAGGATATACTTGCCATAGAGGGAGTGCAATGAACGTTCACCAGACTGATTCCTGGGATGGGTGGATTGTCCTATGAGGAGAGATTGAGTAGACTAGGCCTCTATTCTCTAGTGTTTAGAAGAATGAGAGGTGATCTCATTGAAACATACAAAATTCTTACAGGGCTTGACATGGTAGATGCAGGGAGGATGTTTCACCTGGCTGGGGAGTCTAGAACCAGGGGTCACAGTCTCAGAATAAGGGGTCGGCCATTTAGGACTGAGATGAGGAGAAATTTCTTCACTCAGAGGCTGGTGAATCTTTGGAATTCTTTACCCCAGAGGTCTGTGGAGGCTCAGTTGTTGAGTATATTCAAGATAGAGATTGTTAGATTTTTGGATATTAAGGGAATCAAGGGATATGAGGATAGTGCAGGAAAGTGGAGATGAGGTAGAAGATCAGCCACAACCTTATTGATTGGTAGAGCAGGCTCGAGGGGCTGAATGGCCTACTCCTGCTACTATTTCTTAAGCTCTTATGTTCTTACACCCACTCACTCTGGTGGGTGCCAGTAATGCTGGGGTTTCGGGCCTGGTTCAGGTCATATCCTGTGTTAGTTTGTCTCTGGCTTGACGGTAGTGGAAAATTTAAATTGTATCTAATTTCCAGTTATTGATTAAAGGGGGTGGGGTTAATATATGATTGGAATTTCTTTTCCTAATTTGACACAGGAATTAAGCAAAACAAAAATAATAATAAATATATATTTTTAATTTTATAACTAATTTTTATACAGAAAAAATGCTTGGCCGGAATTTTCCAGGGTCCTTGAGGGTGTGATCAGAGGTGGGTCAGGTGGGAAATTTGAAATTTCTTGCAGCGGGTTGGAAACCCGCCGTCAACCCGCCCCCACGCGCCATTCTCTCAGGTGTGACTGTCAGCGTGGCAGCGACCTGACTGACAGAGGCGGGCGACCCAATTTAAAGTATTATTAGCTTGTTTACAGACCCTCAACCTTACCTTTGCAATTTCACTGGATGCCCACGGGACTCACGCTGCTCGGGGACCACGTTGTCAACCTGAGGTGGGAGTTGAGTGGCCATTGATCTAGCTGATTAGTTGACAGCATCAAATGTACTATAAAAGCTCCCACCTGATAACTGATCACTTTCCTCAGACAGAAGCTGTTGGTTACTACATTCCCAGCACGGATTGAGCTTTCTGCAGGCGACAAGTCATTCCTGCAAAGTCTCCATCCAGTGTCACCTCACTGGAAGAACCGCTCTCACCATTGACAGATTGCTTCTGTCATCGCTACTTCACTTGCCTGTATTCTATCAACATGGGTGCCATTTATACTGTCTCACCTTGGTCCTCAGAATCTGACCACGATCAGCACCAACATCAGCAGCACCAGGCACACCAGCAGCACCAACAACAACACCACCAACCTTCTCCGCAATCACCCGATGCTGCACAGGATAAAGTGCATCAGCACCCGAGTACATTGCTGCCCGGGAGGCCAGGGATGGCCTCATCATGGCCAGATTTAGTTAACTTTATGCTGTACACCCATATGGCTGCCACATGATGCGCCAGGTTAGCACCACCCCACACCAACACCATAAAGCATCCCTACAATGACCAAGCCATTCCTTTCACACTCATCACTGTCGAAGTTTCGACTTCCGAGTAAGACTCTTGAAACATAAAGTATCGTCAAAGACAGGCTTTATTATTTTTACTTGCCGCAAAGAGAATGCATTGTAGTCAATGGCTACGATGACACTCTGCAAATTACAGAGACTGTTACATTTTTATACACTGAAAATACAAGCTTTCTGTATCACATGACATGGTATTAAATCACTAGTTGATTAAAAGCATAGCGCCTACAAAAACAAGTTAAAAGGAGTATGTATATGTTAAGAGAAGGACTTTCTGAAAGGTCATCAAGGTTAAAGGAGCAGAAATACCTTGAGATAAGGCTAGCTAATCTCTTCTCACGGAGGAAGTTTGTTTTCCTCCCACTATGCCATCTGGAATCAAAGGGTGATAGTGATTTACACTATGGCTTTGGTTATCTTAAGCTCGTTAGAGAGAGACTCTTTGTTCTGCAAACCTAAGCTATTTATTGGGGACAATTAAACAGTCTACAAGCTGAAATTCCTTCATTAGGTCGAAACTATAAACAATTGGCTAATCTTTCTAACAGACATTGTGTAGGCCATTTTGGATTTTATATTCTGTGTCTAGGAAGCCATTTTATGTCCAACTAAAAATACACTTCCACACCACCATTGCTGGGGGTACCGTTATATCTCACCATTCACTGCAACTCACTAAGCCACTTCCAAAGGTACACACAAATCTGCCTAAGAACGCAAAATGTTGAAAATAAAGAATTTTATGTTTGACAGCACATTCATGGAAACTTTACATAAACATTGGATAAAACACCCAAGTGGTTACCCTTGTGAATCTACTTGCGTGTCATCTTTCTCTTCTGTGTGCTTCTATGAGGTGCTACCCCTGTGGCTTCAGCAGAGGTAGAGGCAGCCTGCTCACTTCCCTGCTGACAAGGAGCTGGAGAGCACCTTGCTGCACATCAGTGGGGACATGAGGACCCACGTCTACGCTGACATCCCTCCTACATAGGAGGTCTATGAGTCTCTGTCATCTGCTTCCACAGATAGCCATCTATTCTCCATAGAGACCGTGTGCTCCTGTGAGTGGCGCATTAGCTGCTCCATGCAGGTGGCCATCCTATCCATGGAGGAGCCTACAGTCGCCATCACCTGCGACACGCTAGTGCTCATGTTGGAGATGGACTCCTCCATTCTCTGAACATTTTCAGACATCACGCTCGCAAAACCTGTCAGAGCAGACTGCACTTCTTCCTGCACTTCCAGGATCACCCTCTTTCTGGATGGCCCCCGAGGCTCAGCGTCTGCATGCACTGAGCAGAGCTATGAGTGTCCTGTGCCCTTCTGTGAGGACTCTCCTCTGCTGTCCCTGTCTCCACCATCTGCTCTTGCTCACTTCTGAGTTGTGAGACACCAGGTGACAGCACTACTCTATCTCGCGTGGCACCGACCGAGGTGTACGTATCTGCGCTGGGGCTGGGTTCGCTTATGTCTGGTGACGGTGCGCCCTTAGAGGCCTGGAGGCTTCTTTGAGGAGTCATCTTCCTCTTCCTCCTGGACAAGTGGGGGTGGGGAGGCTCTTGATGGACCTGTGGTAGAGTAAAGAGATGAGTTAGATATGTCATATGAAGAATGGGAGCACATACCATTATGCACATGATGACCGTTCAATGGATGCTGACATCAGTCCCCATATGAGTGACTGATGTATGCCATGTAGCTGTATGATATGTAATTTTGTCACCAGGTTGCTGAGATGTCCCCCTCTCTCTGTCTTCCACTTCCAGCTGATCGGCGACTCCAGATATTTCTAAAGCAGCCTCCTCTGCTGTTGTAAGGTTTGCAAATGATGGAGGGCCACCGCCGGTTCTCTCCCTCTCCCTCTTATTTTGGGCTCTCTTTTCCTTCAAGGAGGGAAAGAAGAGAAGGTTGAGTGAGAGTGATGGAATGAGTGTAAGGAATGGATGGGTTACATCTTTGGAGGGAGACTATGATGGAGTGGAATGCCAAAGCCCAGTGGCCTCCTTGTGTGTTGTTAGTTGGTATGATTGCACTAGGATGAGGGTGAGTGTGAGGGGTGGTTAGTCAGATGGGGAAGTGTTAATGTAGATAGAGAGAGGGATGGGTGGACGTGCAAGGTAAGTTGGTGTGAGTAACGATGAGCAGGTGTAGACTTGGGAAGGCAGAGTGATGGGGATGTGATGAGAGGCGCAGCAGGATGAAGTTGAGCGTGTCTTTGTACTCACCTTTCCTGATCTAATGAGATCATTGACGCGTTTCCGGCACTGCACCCAGGTCCTCCTCACAACATCCCTGTTCACCTCCTCTGCAATCTCCAACCAGGCTGTTTTAGTCTCGTGGGAGGTCTCTTCCGCCCATTGGAAGGGAAGAGGACCTCCCTGCGTGCTCTGACTCCCTCCACAAACATATGGAGGGAGTCATTGGAGAACCTGGGTGCAGCCCTCTGCCTCTGTGCAGTCATTGTCAGTGTTTGCAGCACTCCAATGCTGTAGTGCACTGACAGCACTATGTTAGATTAAACTTCAAATGTAATGTGGCCAGGGTCCCATTAAATATCTCGGCTGAAAACGCATCATGGATGATGTCAGCAGACCCACAACATTTCATTGGGATGGGTAATGCGCTGGGCGGGCTTAATAGGCCCTGTTAACGTAAAGTCGTTTTGTGCAGCGGGATGGAGCCAGCAGTGGGGTCACGATCCGCCATGGCCACTGCCCACACCGGATCCGCCCAGGTGGTGAAAATTCTGGCCCTTGTGTTGTTACAGGGGGTCCGTGTCATTTTTCGAACAGGGGAGGGGGGCCTCCGAAGCAAAAAGGTTGAGAGCCCTTGCTGTAGGGTATAAGTGCTCTATACTTAACCAAAGTGCGATCAGTCTCAGTGCAGCCAACATTCTTTGGACCTTCCCCGCCCCACCATGCATTCAGACGGACTAAGCAGCTGGAATGACCTTGCCAATGGGCAAACCCTAGTTCTGCAGAATAATGGCAGAGGAAAAGGAGCAGCAGCAAGAGGCACTGAGAGTGAGGCGCCATTTCAGAAGACAGCAGCCTACTTCCTTATTATCCTGGAGTTGTATTTGCATTTGCTTTATGCCAGTTTTTACATTCCGCATAGGCAAAGGAGCTCAGCGGGAACATTGGGTATAATATTCCCGTCAGAAAGATCGCCGCGGAACCTAATTAAATTTTGGCGCAATTTCTGCATAAGTGGAATCCAGGACATTCGGGCCCGATATGTTTTTTTTCCTTATAGTCTAATTGGTTTTGTTAAACCAACATCTGCTGTTTAAAAGCATAGTAAATACAGTATGGTAGATAGTATTCTTGCACTATGATTATAAATTATTAGTAAGTTAGACATTTTCTGGTTCATTTAACTCCAAAGCTCTAATTCAGAAAAGGTGTCTGCTTATAATGCAGTTAATTCAATGGAAATTTACAGTTTTTTTTAATAAAACATCCTTGAGTAGTCTGTCCTCTTTCCCTGTGTTTATACTAGCGTGGATGCGAACAAGCAAAACTTCGAGAGTATGAAGAGGAGCTGATAGTAACAGCATGGTACAATAAGGTAAATTATTAATTATACATGACATATCTTAGAATCATAAATCTTACAGCACAGCAGGAGGCCATTCAGCCCATCGTGCCGGCTGTTTGAAAGAGCTGTGCAATTAGTCCCACTCCCTGCTCTTTCCCCGCAGCCCTTGCAAATTTTTCCTTTTCAAGTATATATAAAATTCCCTTTTGAAAATTACCATAGAATCTGCTTCCACCACTCTTTCAGGCAGTGTATTCCAGATCATCATAATTCACGGCATAAAATAATTTGTCCTCATCTCCAATGTTCCCTGTAATTTTGTTTGGCGCCACACAGTCCCTTTGTGCAGGCCATTCAAAATACCCCGCGTGCGCTAATTTTCTCATTGAAAAGCCAGCTGAGCGGGGTCCTTGGAGCGCCATGCGGCCGAGCAGCTTACAGGGAACATTGCTCACCTCCCTTCTGGTTCTTTTGCCAATTATCTTATATCTGTGTCCTCTGTTAACGACCCATCTGCCAATGGAAACAGCTTCTTCTTATTTTCTCTATCAAAGTTTCTCATACTTTTGAACACGTCTATTAAATCTCTCCTTTACCTTTTCTGCTCTAAGGAGAACAATCCCAGCTTCACTAGTCTCTCCAGATAAATGAAGTCCCTCATCTCTGGTATCATTCTGGTAAATCTCTTCTGCACTCTCTCGAAAGCCTTGACATTCTTCCTAAAGTGTGCTGCCCAGAATTGGACGCAATACTCCAGCTGAGGCCGAACTCATGATTTATAAAGGTTTAGCATAACTTCCTTGCTTTTGTACTCTATGCCTCTATTTATTTAAAATTATCGTTTTACATACAGACGGCAGCTTTTGACACGTTAGACCCCCTGCGACTCCACCTCATTGTCTCAGTTGTATCTTGCTATGTCTTTGATGTGGTACCTTCCTGGCTGACCTGATTAACTTTATCACACCTCGGCAGATAAACAGTCAGGATGATTTAATTTAGTTGTCTGCAATTGTAAGGTACACATGCATTGTTCTCTATCTATATATGCTTTGGCGATTCTGTATCTCTTTACTTCACCCGACGAAGGAGTAGTAACTCCGAAAGCTTGTGATTTCAAATAAAACTGTTGGACTATAACCTGGTGTTGTGCGACCTCTCAATTCTATTTATAAGGCTAAGGATCCCATATGCCTTTTAACAGTTTATCATCTTGTTCTGCCACCTTCAAAGATTTATGTACATACACCCCCCAGGTCTCTCTGCACCACCTTTAAAATTGTACCATTTTGTTTATATTGCCGCCTCTCATTCTTCCTCCCAAAATGTATCACTTCGCACTTCTCTGCGTTAAATTTCATCTGCCATGTGTCTGCCCATTTCACCAGCCTGTCTATGTCTTCCTGAGGTATGTTGCTATCCTCCTCACTGTTTTACTATATTTCTGAGTTTTGTGTCATCGGCAAACTTTGAAATTGTGCCCTGTATACCCAAGTGCTGGTCATTAATATATAGCAAAAAGAGCAGTGGTCCTAATACCGACCCCTGGCGGACCACTGTATACTCCCCTCCGTCTGAAAAACAACCGTTCACCACGACTCTCTGCTTTCTGTCTCTTAGTCATTTTGTATCCATGCTGCCACTGTCCCTTTAATCCCATGGGCTTCAATTTTGCTAACAAATCTATTATGTAGCACTTTATCAAATGCCTTTTGAAAGTCCATATACACTTTCAAGTGCACTACCTTCATCAACTCTCCTTTATTTCATCGAAGAACTCAATCAGGTTAGTCAAACACGATTTGCCTTTAACAAATCAGTGTTAACTGTCATTTATTAACCCAAGTTTTTCCAATCTTGATTTCTCCTTTTTTAGAACACAATTATTAAAAAAAACTGAGGTTTATGGCATATTTTAAACTTAGGAGTGCCTCTAGAAAAAAATGTGACTAGCGATAACATACGAATAACTTTGAGAATAAACTCTTTTCCACGTATTGTATGAAAGTGTGATTTAAAAAAAAGTGGATTGCTATAAGAGTGCATAATGGCATTTCTCCAAGTGTAGGTCATTCTTGCTACCCTTTCGGTCATTCTTTATTTGCTACCAGCTTTTTATGCCATTTTCTTTTTCTCAATGTAAGACAAATAATTGTGGACTGCTTTCAGAGTTTGGCTTTTCAGAAGATGGCTGTTGAAGCCCGATTAGGAGGCTTTGGTCCAAACGCAAATCGGTCATTCCTAGCACAGCAACGACAGGTAACCAGCACACGGAAACCTCTCACAGTTACCACGCCTGCAGCAGCTCCCAAATAGAACAACCAACGGCAGTTGGAATCCATGTGTAGAGGTGCTCTTTTTTAAAACTGTATATTAAAATAGCTTAAAAGTAGACGGTAAAACAAAAAGGAGTATGACTGAGATCAGTATTTTGTAATACTTTCACTTTCAATAACACATTTCTACTCTAGATCAGTCCTAATGGAAAGCTCACCTTTAACTCTTAAAGGGTTGCTTTTCACCACATCCGAATAACTTTGTATATAGAAGCACAGAATGGTAAGGGCAAAAGATGAAAGATTTAGCAAGTTATTTTGGTTTTACTTTTTGCATCAGAATTTAAATGTATAAATAAAGATGATGTATATTTCTTGCTTTTAATTTCATCAATATGTTTATGAAGATAAACATTCTCTGGTAAATAAATTCATTGTCTTCCTTGTAGTAGTATTTTAACTTTGTTTAATAAAAAGGTATGTCATTGTTTTTGGGTTTACAAGGGTGGCAGTTCATATACTAGCAGGCTTGTAAATTTGAGAAAATAATGGAATGTAATCGTAATCTCTAAGTACTTAAGATCTTCAGAACAAATCTTAACATGTAAACACATGGAGCAATAAAATCCTATTTTGATTTGTTTTAACTTAGATCTCAATATACAGTAATATCAATTCAGTTTATTGAGGAAGAGAAGTGTGCTACATGAGATTACATGAAGAATGCTCAATTATAAATTCTAAACTAAACCTTGTTTTATACAGTGAAACTTTGAAAGTTTCCTAAGGGCTTATTATACAGTTCCATGAAATCTATATTTCTAAGTGCTTTACTATAAAATTGTAATTTTCAGTTGGAAGTTTATAAATCTATATGTTGAGTCTTTATTGAAGATGATTATTTTTATTAAATTAATCTGAGAAAATTAATACAATTAACATATTCCTCATTATTTGGGGTTTATGTTCTTTCTAATATAACTGGAATAGTTACTGTAATGTTTTTAGTACATTTGGATTATTACATAGGATGCCCAGTTTGCATAGGCCCTAATTAAACCAGGGACGCATTTATCAAAACCTTATTTAATATACCGGAGAAACTGGACCATTTTGTTTACACCTGGGCAGTAAGCAATATACAGCTTTGGGTTAAAGCCTTTGGTTGATTTCCAAAAATTACTTCTTCATAAACCAGACTTGGTGTACTTGCTCATCCTTTGTTGGAACTCTTGCTTTACCAGTGGAGGTAGCAGTATGAGTGTGTGTTTTTTAATGGAATATTGTTACGACTTTAAGAGCAAAATACTGCAGTGTAGATCCTTTTTGTGTTTGCATTTAATGGATTTTGAAATTACTTTTGTTTCAATTGTTCCAACTGTTCTAACTGGAAAAAAAAATTGTCATAATTTCTCATAGTCGTTTGAAAGATGGGTTCAGAATCAGTAGGACTAGCAGTAACTTCACTTTTTAATTATTTGTACTTTTCTACCTGTTTATTTCTAACTGGGTAGAACAGTTAAAATTCATATTTGCAACACAGGTGATGTGTTTGTAGCTTTGTCATTTCAGTGCTGTAGAAGGTCCTTTCCAAATTTTGCCTAAGTTGGCAAAAATACTGGTCTGAAGTGATGAGAATAATGAGACCACATGTATGCGCATAAATCGCTTAAACTCAGTCTCTCTTTGTTTGATTTCTAATATTATGAACAACATGCTATAACAATTCTTCATCCACACTTACAGGCACAGTGCATGCAGCACTTTCCTGACCCATAACTCACTTTTCAAACCTGGAACACGAGTGGAGTGAGTTCAGTGAGATACCCATCTTTCAAATGGTGTGTATTGTTGCTTTGTAAAAAGAAAAAATATATAATTTGTGCAGTTTTAATGTGATCTTTATTTCATTTATGTATTCAAACTCAATTTTGTAAAAATGATTAATGCTTGTATACCAATTCTTGAAGAGACTCTTTACCCCGACGAAAGCAGAGGAGAAAGAGGATCAGTGTGCAATAGTACTTCACCTGACGAAGGAGCAGCCGCTCCGAAAGCTTGTGATTTCAAATAAAACTGTTGGACTATAACCTGGTGTTGTGCGACTTCTCAATAAAACTTGAGTTACAGTATATTTTTCATTTCATCAGTTTATGAAAAACAGTGCCCACAAAATGTAGCTTTCATACTAATTGTATGGCCCCGATAATAACTGCGAGGCGGGAAGGGAGCGGTGTGGGTGGAGGGGGGGGGGGGGGGGCGGGGGGTGGAGATTTAGCGGATGTACGGATTTAGCAGCTGGGAAACCCAGAAGTACGGGTTTCGCAGATTCGGCAGGACCACATTTAAATTTTTTGAATGGGTTTCCCGGCCACAGATTGAGAGGCTGACTGGCTATTGGGCGAATAGGCGGCGCGGAGGTGAGTTGGCGGGGCGGGGGGAGGAGTTGGCGGGGAGGGGAGGGGGAGGAGTTGGACATCGGGGAGGGTTCTTATGCAGGATTCCTTCATCCTTAAAATTGCTGTTGGAGATGTACCTTCACAACCATTATGTGTTGGAGTCAAGGTCACTTTGGCAACTAGTCATGCACTCTATTGTAGTTATTTTACCTGTACAAAATAAATTTGAACACTATCTTCCTCCCTGTAATTGTAACTTTATCATTCATTTTTATTAATTAAATTTGTTTAATCCATTCATTATTTTGTTATTGTAAAATGCTGATAGTTTTTAAATCACATTCCTCATCATAAATGCAACTGAAGTTGGTTAAGGAGAATGTTTGCACTTGGCGACCATAATCTGCAGTGACTGACGCGGAACAGCACTAGACTGTTGACAGCATTACAAACCCCACCCAAAGGCTGATGACACACAGGCGCAACCCCACCACACCTGACCAGCTCAGGTACAATCACTGCTATGGAACCACCGGTAACATCATTGAGCACAGTATTGCACTATTGAAGCAAAAGTTCAGGTCCCTGGATTGATCTCGGAGCTCCCTACAATATGCTACACACAAAGCCTGTCTCATGGTGTGGTATGCTGCATGTTGGACAACCTGGTAATACAGAGAGGATTGCATTTGGAGGAGGCAGAGCAAAAGGAAGAATCGCATCTGCGGAGAGGAAGAATTGGATGAAGGTAAGGGAAAAATAAAAGAAGGAAGACTTATTGTAGCCAGGGAGACCAGGAATCAGTTGATAGACCAGTGCTTCCAGCTTATTCCCCTTCCCTGAAAAGTTACACAAAGCTCCTAAGCATTTACAGTCCTTCTTACCCACTTCACCAGTCCCTAAATGCAGGTATTAAAGAACATTGAAACCATTCAGCCAACTTTTAGATCAATGACATACTGACAATGCAGACTCAGAAGCTGCTATAAAACCACACTGCAGACCACAGTGATAAAGGTGATTCATTTAATGTCAAACACAATAATTGACTTGAATTCATCTCGCACCCAAGTATCAACTCACAGTGCCTTTTGTAAAAGAAAGTTTGCTAACTTGACTACTCCTACGGGATGCTCCCCTCGTGGCCTCAGTGTAGTTGGTGGAAGGCTGCTGTTTTTCCTGTTGGGACCCTTGAGATGCTCATGGCCAGTGACTTCTGGGTGCTTGAGCCTGCGAGGGCCCAGCTACAGACTGTTGCACCTCGGCTACTGCCGGTGTCGTTTGGCCCAGCTGGCTTTCAGGCACCTTGGTGGGTATTGGTTGAAGGGGTGGAAAGGGAGCAGGCATTCTGACATCCTGAGAGAAGGCAGCACATGCCATTCCCGCTGTGCCACTGCTACCCCTACCGGAGAGCAGACTGCAGGAGACGAGTGTTACCTCGACAGGCCCTATTTATACGGTCCACCAGCCTCTCCAAGGTAGAATCCAGAGTCTGGATGGCAGTCAATTGAGCTTCCACCAAAGCTGCAAAGGCTGATCTCATTGAATCCTGGTTGTGAGAGCCCAGCTGAAGCATCCCAGGTGCTGGGCACATGCTCCAAGGAAAACTGGAGTGGTGGAGCCATGCAAGATTACACCACACAAGCTGAAAGCAGACTCGTCTATACTTTCAACACAAGCAGGACTTCCAATAACTTGTACAACTGCTTGTGTGAAGCAAGCCGTTTTCATAGCTAGACTCCTGATGCCTGCATCTCCGTCCTCAGCAGTGCTTGGATAGAAGCTCTCCTGGGCTGTCCCTGCCACCAATACTTGCTCCTGCTCCTGCTCCTGCTCACTTGTGCTGGTTACAATAGAGTAAATAGGGAAAGACTATTTCCTCTGATTGGGGAGTCATTGCTGAGAGGTCATCAATTTAAAATTGTCATGAAGTGAGTGAGGAGAGAGGTGTATACGTGCTTCTATCATGAATATATTTAGTGCTAATGATGGCATTTGATGATATTCACTTATGAGCAGTAAGGAAAGCTAGCTGAATCTTGGAATCTATAGCTAGAGGTATAGAGCACAAATTCCAGGATGTATAGCTGGAGAGATAGCTGTAATTTCCTATATTCCTAGCCATACATTTTCCCCCAACTTTCCCCTCCACCCCTGAAGGATTTATATTGAGGTACAGTTCCATGGGCATCACCAGCCCTCTAGTAACTTGGCAAATGGCCATTCTTCATGTGTTAGCCTAGACGGTCAGTGTTGACAGGGTGGTCAACCATGGAGGCATCACAACAATATAAAACTCCTTGGAGGAGCACAAAGCCAGTGACTTACCCAGGGTGCATTACAGACCTAGCAAGCATGTGGATGATGATCTGCAAAAATGAATGAGGGAGAACATACCAAAGGTAAGTAATTTTATTTAATATAAATATATTGGAGGGAAGTGGGCAGCGGAGAGATTACAGTTTCAAAGTGTGCTTTTGCAAATTGTTTATTCAGTAAGTTGGAACGTTGTTTAGACTTTGGCCAGCTGCATATTTAATGAATAGCAAACACTCCATGGAAACGGTTTGGTACAGGTTTTATTGAACGAGTGAGTCATACCACTGTAACAACATTTTTATCAAACTTTTGTTTTTGTAATAAAGTCGTAATTGTAAATCATTTTAAAGCGCAGAAATTTTTTTAAAATACTGCCAATTGCAGTCTTTGCAATGGAAAAGCCTTTGCAGTGGAGAAAGGTACAGCATTTGTATTTTATGCAAAGTATGGCTTTAGTCTGGGGTCATGACTATGTGTTAATGAAAAGTTGAATGACAGCCAGAGGAAAATAATAAGGGCCTGAACATTGTAGTTTTTAAAAAAAAAGGCAAAAACCTCAACTAGGAATAGGAATTCATTCTTGATTTTGTTGCAAGTTATCAGGTTTTATTTTTCTTTACTTTATCCCTCGGTTTTTTCCTAACTTTTGCATCCTCCTTCTTCTTCTTAGGCAGTCCCTCGGAACCGAGGATGACTTGCTTCCACTCTAAAAATGAGTTCTCAGGTGACTGATGAGTCCAATGCGGGACCTACAGTCTCTGTCACAGGTGGGGCAGACGGTGGTTGAAGGGGCGTGTGGGTGGGGTGCTTGGGTTAACGTGCGCTCCTTCCGCTGTTTGCGCTTGGCTTCCGCTTGCTCCCAGCGAAGAGACTCGAGGTGTTCGGCGCCTTCCCAGATGCTTCTCCTCCACTTTGTGCAGTCTTGGGCCAGGGATTCCCAGGTGTCGGTGGGGATGTTGCACTTTTTCAAGGAGGCTTTGAGGGTGTCCTTGAAGCGTTTCCTCTGCCCACCTGGGGCTCTCTTGCCATGTCGGAGCTCCGAGTAGAGCGCTTGTTTTGGGAGTCTCATATCGGGCATGCGGACGATGTGGCCCGTCCATCGGAGCTGATCGAGCGTGGTCAAAACTTCAATGCTGGGGATGTTGGCCTGAGCGAGAACACTGATGTTGGTGCACCTATCCTGCCAATGGATTTGCAGGATCTTGCGGAGGCAGAGTTGGTGGTACCTCTCCAGTGCTTTGAGCTCCCTGCTGTACATGGTCCATGTCTCTGAAGCATACAGGAGGGCGGGTATCACTACTGCTCTGTAGACCATGAGCTTAGTGCTGGGTTTGAGGTCCTGGTCTTCAAACACTCTCTTCCTCAGGTGACCGAAGGCTGCACTGGCACACTGAAGGTGGTGTTGGACTTCGTCGTCGACATCTGGCCTTGTTGACAGTAGGCTCCCGAGGTATGGAAAGTGGTCCACGTTGTCCAAGGCCTCGTCATGGATTTTGATAATCGGGGGGCAGTACTGTGTGGCGGGGGCAGGTTGGTAGGGAACCTTTGTCTTCAGGATGTTTAGTGTAAGGCAACTTTTGCATCCAGCGAATAGGCAAAGATCAAGAAAATCAGCCTGATTGGGGGAATTTTAACATTGAAGAGTGCGTGGATTTAGGTGCGGGTGGGGGGTTTAGATCTCTGAAAATGTCAGCGTGTCCAGAAACCGTCTCCAACCCGCCGACTTCCGGGTTTAACTCGGGCACATTTGGCTGGTTGCACATAACGCCCTCGTGAGAGGCGGGTTGCCAATTTAAATATACAAATTGCTCCATTGTAGCGATATTTCAACCTACTTACAAATTTAACGCCACATCCAGGGTGTCCTGAAACTTGTCTTTGAAACCAAATTCATGGAGCTCATTAAAAATCAGGCAAATACTGCAATCAATACTCAGCGCTCACAGCTGCTTTCTTACCTCCCACTGGGAAAGGGTTTGTTCAGGGTACTTGTGGTAAGAGATTAGTTTCTACACTTTGGGCGTTTTGAGACTCAGATCAGGGTGGGTGACACCTTGGCTGCCTTAGATTGACCATCAGGAGCAGCGACATTCTGCTGTGGAGCGAGCTGCAGGTGATGAGCAGCAGAGGGGTGGAGCTCACAGGAGGCACTACCCGTGTAACAGGGTATACAGACAGAGGCGCAGCTTCCTAGATCTCGCGGAAGAGTTTTGGTTTTCACCTAGTGATTCACAATTCACAAGTGAGCATGAACAGACATTGATGCCAGGGTCAGCTGTAGAAAGTCCGCCTCGGGAGGGTGGCGCAGTCCTCTCCAAGCTCTGCTCAGCTGGACGCAGATGCTGAACTCCAGGGGCCATCGTTGAGAAGGAGAATGCTAGAGGTGCATCAGCAACTTAGCCAGGTACTGACAGACATGCCATGCACACGCTCCACAATAGCGGAGAGGATGGAGGACTCCAGCTTGAACAGTAGTGGATTGGTGGTGCAGGTAATTTTGAGATTTTCTGCCATGGAGCGAGTGGCCACCTCCATGGAGCTTCAAGCCCAGCTCTCAAATGAATCCATGACCACGGCTGTGCAGACTTTGGATGCCAACATGTCTGGTGCCTTAAACAGGATGACAGATACCTTATCTGTGGCCTTACAACACGCCACTGTTCTTCATCAAGCTGGTCTGCAGCAGAGTGGTAGGAGTGATGTGGCACTGGCCCAGGAGAAGGATGATGGTGAAAGGGGACATGGAAGTGGGAACTCCACTCAAAGTGCTCCCACTTCTCACCCATTGTCACCCCCCCCTCAGCCAGCACCCGACATGCAACCTCATCTCCTGATGGCCGAGTCTGCCCTGCACAGGTGCAGGTGGAGCAGTCTTTGGTGGGGCCCTCAGGCTCTGAAACCCAGAGGTCGTAGGCCAAAAGAATCTCAGTAGTCAGGGCAGGGATCTAAGCAGCCTGCCTCTACCTCTGCTGAAGCAGTAGGAAGCATAAATTAAAGCCATCGTAATTCACCAAGGGTATACACATGGTGTTTGACAAAATGTTATGTTAAGTTTTCTTTTTTTATAATGCCACATAAAATTTCTTGATTAGCACCACTTCCACATCTTGCCCGCTATTGCAACCCGAGTGCGAACTCACCCCTTTCACTTGCTTTATGATGAATGTCAATACATGATGGGACCCATTGGGCAGATGTGCAATGAGTGTATGCATGGTTAAAGGACTGTTTAGTGCAATGCGGGGAGGGGGTGGGGGGCAGGGGGGAGGGTTATTGTCTTTCATTTGTTATTTGTTCCAGTTGGAATAACTAACTGAACCTTCGAGCTATGAGGGTATCCCTGGCATCCCTGGCTGGTCTGGCGATGGGTACCCTATCTTCATGTTCCTCATCCTCCTCAATGTTCTCCTCATCAGAAGATGCCTGATGAGTGCCTTTGTCGTCCTCCACCTCTAATCCTCTCTGCTGCACAATGTTGAGCAGGACACAGCACACTACTTTGATTCTGGACACCTTTACTGACGAGTATTGAAGGGTGCCTCCAGACCTATCCAGGCACCTGAAGCGCATCTTCAACAGCCAATAACTTGCTCGGTGACACACCTGGTGGTCATGTGCCTCTTGTTGTAGCACACCTGTGCCTCATTGGTGGGGTGCCTCACAGGTGTCATGAGCCAGGTTTGAAAGCGATATCCCTTGTCTCCTACGAGCCAGTCCTTAAGTCTTGAATGAAAAGGTATGGAATGTTGGATTGCTGCAGTATAAAAGCATCACGACAGCTCCCAGGGAATCTGGCGCACACTTGCATGAACCTCTTCTTGCGGTTGCACACTAGCTACGCGTTGATGGAATAATATCCCTTGTGGTTGATAAAAACTCTTGGTTGGTAAGTCGGTCCTCAGATTGCCACATGTGTGCAAACAATGGCACCCTGTACCTGTGGGAAGCCAGCCAGAGAGGCGAATGCGAGTGCCTGCTCATTCTGGCTATTGTCATAACAGGCAAAGTTTACACAAGATAACACCCTGGCAAACAACACCGCCGTGACCTGCCGTATACATTTATGGACAGCCAACTGAGAGAAGCTCGACATGTCTCTGGTGGCGCACGGGAAGGAACCAAAGGCAAATAAATTGAAGGTGGTGGTGACTTTGACAACGACAGACAATGCGTGGCAACCAGGTCCAGCAGGGAGTAGCTCTTCTTGAAGGAGGCTGTATATGTCTGCGACCACCTGCCGTGTCAATCTGAGCCTGCGGAAGCTCTGCTCTTCAGATGTTCAAGGAAGCTGAGGCTCTGTCGGTAAGCCCTCTTACGTGGGTCATGCCTCCTGCGACCTTGGCCCCTCTGTTGCTCCTCCTCTCTGCTGTTCTTCTCTCTGCTGTTCTGCATCTCTCTCCTGTGCACCTGCTGATCCCACCACAGCACGTTGTCACTGCCATGGATGCTGATTATCTTGCTCATGCAATGTCCTATCGAAAACATACACGGCGCCCCCCTATCCTGCTGATGTCTGTTTGGAAACTTCCAAACATCTCAAAAACCTCTATGCTGACAAGAATGCTCTGCAAAACATCTACCAGAGGGAACTGACAAAGCAGCTGCAAGAACTGGGTCTTTAGGGAGATCGGGCAATCTGAACTTTAAAGACCCCCATGAAGTGCAGTTGAAATTCGCCTCCTTTTCTCCGGAAACCTGTGCTGGAGACATTAAATTCAATACTTTACATTTGTCTGCAATAAATATCATCTGGCCCCACTTACATATTTTGTTCAACTCATTCTGTAGTTTGGGCTGCCTCTTTCAATTTCACAGCCCTTCCTAGTTTTGCAAATTTAACCAATATACATTGAGTTTCAGAATCCGGTCACTAATGTAAATTAGAAACACTAAGCCCTGGAGCAGTTCACTCAATACTTCCCTCGTGCAGACAAAAGATGGGTCTAAAGGAGCTGTAAATGGCCACTGTTGGTAAGAATTAGGAGCAGGAGTAGGCCACACAGCCCCTTGAGCCTACTCCGCCATTCAATAAGATCATGGCTGATCTTCGACCCCCAACTCCACTTTCCCGCCCGATCCCCATATCCCTTGATTCCCCTGGAGTCCAGAATTATACCGCACAGAAGGAGGCCATTCAGCCAATCGTGCCTGTGTCAGTTCTTTGAAAGAGCTAACCAATTGTTCTCACTCCCCTGCTCTTTCCCCATAGCCCTGCCCCATACCCACTATTCCCTATCCAATACCCCCTTGTCCGATATCCTCGGTCCCCCATCTCCTACCTCCATCCCATAACCAGTCAGAACTGATGAAAGGTCATCAGCCTGAAACATTAACTTTGTTTCTCTCTGCACAGATGCTGCCTGACCTGTTGAGTATTTCCAGCATTTTCTGTCTTAATTTCAGATTTCCAGCATCTGCAGTATTTTGCTTTTGTGTCCCTCTAATCAGCACCCAATGGGCTAGAAATTGCGGTCAGAGGCGTACCTCCGGAGTACGCCGCCGACCCACAAAACCTTTATGAACCTACCTCCAGGCACCCAGGCTGCATAGAGTTCCAGTCTCGGGCCTCCAGGCGGACGGCAGCGTAAAGGCCCACGGACGCAGGCGGTTCGGAAGCGTCCCTGGGATCACGTGGGCCCGGTCCTCCAATCACAAAGAAGGATTCCATTGCAATCATTTACGAAAGGAATCCCCTAATGATATGCAATGGTATCCCCAAATAATTAGACAATTTACACAATTCTAATAAATATAAATGTACTGAATTGCAATTTTATTCATAAGTCCCTTCATTGCACCAACCTCAATAAAAATGTAATTTTTTGATAAATAATTTTAAACATCTTAATCCGAGCCAATATTTGCATAAACTAATTTAAAGTGTGTGTGCATCATTTTTGATTTTGAAATGTTTAATATAAGGCTTATATATACCCTTACGCTGATGAAAGCGAGGCCTACGCCTGCTTTGACCAGCCGTTAAGAGTTTCGTGGGTAAATGCTGGGCAGCTATTGGGCAAATAGCCCAACTCTGTGCCAGTAAAAATTGATTTTCCATGTGGTTCGGATGATCTGTCACAGGCGTAGCGTGACAGATCACAAGTTCCGGGTTTTGCTCGAGCGCAAGGCCATGCGGAAACCGGAAAGTTGCGGGGCCTTTCAAATGGATTATGGCGACGTACTCTGAGAGTGCGCCGTCAGGGAGACCACAGTTTCAGAGCCATTGTTTTCTACCCTTCAGTGAGATTCTTATTCATTCCCAAATTTTGCCCTGAATCCCCACAATGTTGAGTTTAATTAGCAATCTTTTGTGTTGCACTTTTGGACATTTAAGCACACAATGGCATAGACTTTACCACGTTTGACTTGGGTTATAATTTACTAAAAGAAATCAAGGTTGCTGGTCAGGCAGGACTTTCCCCATCTAAACCCATGTTAACTGCTGTTTACTAGGTTGTTGTACAGATAATCATCAAGTTTACTTCTGATAATTGATACCATTATTTTACTTGAAATTGAGATAAGTCTAATGAGTTTGGAACCTCTAAACAAAGGGAGATAAAATAAAGCATCCTTTATAAAGCAGGGGAACAATCTCAGTTTTACCCTAATTCACTGCACCACTCACACTGTCTATTTTTTTTTAATAATCAGGGTCTCATTATTGCTAGATATCACTAACGGGGAATGTCTTGTGTCAACTCCATTGAAAGTAATGGGATTTGGGACTTGAGACTACCCAAAGAGTTTATCAAGAGCCACCCAGCCCTGGCAAAACACACTCCTAACTTGGATACTCAGCATATCCAGGAGTCATAGGCCTGGAATCAGTTTTGGGACTTAATTATGAGTCTCATTATCTTCAGTAGAGCTGCTCTAGGCCGCTTCCTATTGGTGACATCATGGAATGGCCCTGGCAGTACAACCTCAATGTTTTTGACAATATGTGGTGGTATCTTTTATAAAAAATGGGATAATATTTGAAACAAATGTACTCCTGATAGACTTATCTGTCACTAAGTATTTGAAACTTTTCAAAAATATACTGAGACATGTACGAAACACCAAAAAATCTAGTGAATTGATGTTATGTAAAATACACTACCATTTCCGTGATTGGAAAAGGAATACTGACCTGACTAATGATAATAAGTGAACATTGTACTCGGGCAGAATTCCAGCTGCATTCCCTTATTCTTGGTATTAGTTCTTGGCAAGCCAATGCAAGAATGCTGAATGGCCAAATCGGGAAGGAAAACAAGTTTGGCCTCATTTTCAGTTCTGGCACGCATCGACTATCAGAGAACATAAGAGATTGCAGTAAAAGCACTTCTGTTTTCTGGGCTGGGTTTATCACTGGGGTTACCGGGTTTTATAGTTTACAGTATTGTTCTATTGCTCTCCATTTTTATTGCTTTATTTGTGGAGTATGATAGCTTGGAGTTTAGTGATCCTAGAAATTAGGTGATGTTGAGCTCAACGGCAGGTTTTGATCTGAGCTTTTTTTAAAGACCACAGTTACTTCTGTTCAAAGAGCATTTCCATCTGCTGAAGGGACAGTACGACAGCACGAGCTCAGCATGGAAATACAGAGCCTTCCCTTTTCGAATTTGATGTCAGGGTGGATGTGCATTCTGGTTGTTCTAGTATTTTTGTTTGTTTTCTTGTTGGTGGCTGACACTCTTTGCACTCGGGTTCCCAAGAACTTTCCACCTGGTCCTGTTGCTCTGCCATTTATTGGTAATATCTTTCAGCTGGGCACAAAGGAACTTCATATTCAGTTCTGCAAGGTAATGTGTAAATGCATGTAGTAGTTGTGAGAAAATGAATTAGTAAAAATAGATTCGTTCAGAAGATAAAATAGGAAGATTAGTAATTTATTAACCAATAACAATAGAAAATGATAGAAATATACTCTAGGTCCGTCAACATATGTAAAGAGGAAATACAATTTGGTTTTGTGAAACCACATATTCATCATCTGTATAATAATTCAAATGGGGAGAACCCTGTAGACTCTTGGGTACTTTCCTATAAGCAAATAATAAATAATGGCAATGTTTTATCCCAGTCTTTGGGTTCTGCACAGTGTATGAGCGTAGCATGTAAGTTAGTGTGCCATTAAATCTTTCTACCAGGCCGTTTATCTTAGGATGCTATAGGGTGGATTAAAGATGTTTTATTGGACACTGTTGTCATAACTGAGTGACCAAATAAGAATATTTTCCTGATGGTGAGAAACTAGGAATTGTGGAGGAGAAAAAGGATTTGCCTGTCCAGATACGCAAATCGCTAAAATCTAGTGTGCAGATACAAAAAGGAAAATGGAATGTTGGCCTTTATCTCAAGGGGGCTGGAATACAAAGGGGAGGAAGTTGTGGTTCAGTTGTACAGAGCCTTGGTCACACCCCATCTGGAGTACTGCCTTCAGTCTTGGGCACCGCATTTTAGGAAAAATTTATTGGCCTTGGAAAGGGTAAATTGCAGATTCACAAGAATGATACCATGGCATAAAGGGTTAAATTATTTGAACAGGTTGCATTTCCTTCAGTTTGATGGTTGAGGGGTGATCTAATTGAGGTGTTTAAAATGATAAAAGAATGCAATAGGGTAGATACAGTGAAGATAATCTTATAATTAGAGCCAGGATATTCAGGAGTGAAATCAGGAAGCACCTTTTTCACATAAAGTGTAGTGAAAATCTGGAATTTTCTCCCCCAAAAGGCGAGGGGCCGAATGGCCTCCTTCTGTGCTGTATCGTTCTATGATACTATGAAAAGGCTATGGATGCTGGGCCGATTTAAATTTTTAAGACTGAGATTGACAGATTTTTATTAGGTAAAGGAAGCAAGGGATATAGAGCAAAGTCTGGTAAATGGAGTTGAAGTATTGATTAGCTATGATCTAATTGAATGGTGGAACAGGCTCGAGGGGCTGAATGGCCTACTCCTCTTCCTATGTTCCTATGACCAGCTGAGACATAAAATTAGCCCCCGATTGGACAAAATCTCTGCTGTGAACTCAACTTGAATGAACTTTTGTATCAATGCATCCGCCTTGATATCCATAGATGCAAGAGCTACCATGTTTGGATATGTAGGTATGCAGTCTTCCATAGTTATACGTGCCTGACTGATTCCAGTTAGGTATGGAACGTATGCTATCTACGCCACTCCTTTGGAAGGTTTGCTAATAATGGGCTGAATTTTGAAGTTTCGGATTGCCCGAGCAGGGGGGCTGGTAGACCGTGGGAAACCCGAAAGTCCAGTCAGGCGGGGGAATGCTGGAGGAGAGGTCGCAACCAACAGGTAGGTGTGGGGTCTGATCGGTGGGGGGCGGGGGCTTCCAAGCTCGGGGGGGGTCTGATCCCGGGAGATGGTGGGGGGGGGGTCTGATCCCGGGAGATGGGGGGGTCCGGTCCCCGACACCAGGGGTGAGTTCTGATCCCGGGGGTGGGGAGGGTGGGTCCGATCCGCGACCCCGGGGGGTGGGGGTATCCGAGCCCCGGGATCCCCGGTCTGCTGCACTAAAACCTGCATAGCAGGTTAAAGCAGAGGCTTCCGACCTCATTATCATATTTAAAATGCCAACCCGCCTCCTGGCAGCGGGTTGGCTGCCCACTCCCCGTCCCGCCTGAGTAAAAGGGGGAAGGTTGTGGTTGGGATTTAGATTTTTAAAACTTTAACTCCTCCCCATCCCGCCCGCCGCCGCCCCACAACCCACCCAATTTTTTATGTTAAAATTCCCCTCAATGGGTGGGCAGTTAAAATTGCCCAGGTTACGTACCTGCCCAGCAGCTGCCTGTTTGAGATTTGAACCTGCTCAGCTGAGCAGGCGGTAAGGACACCTGCACAAATCCAGTGGGGTCTTTTTTTTACTTACGGATGTCGGATTCTGATGACATCATTGGGACCCGACTGCATTTTTAACTCCGCGACCTGAGTGGGAATCTGCAGTGAGTTTCCACCAGGCCAACCTAACAAGGAAAAGGATCGAGGCCAGAAGAAGCTCAGAAAGGTAAGTTTTTAAACTTTCTTTTTTACTTTCCTTCTGCGGCCAAGAAGAATAGGAGTGGCAGAATGAGACCCAAATGTTAAAATTGGCTGGATCTCAATTGACACGGGCGGTGGGAAATTAACTCGCCGGTAGCCTGCTGACAGTAAAATCTTTCAAGCATTGAAAGAATTCTGCTTAATGTTTCACATATTATCTTACTAATTATAGTGGGCCAGAAATTCAGCTTTCAGGCTTCCTGCGGGTGCAAGCATCGCGCGTGTACTTGCCCACCGCGCCTGCAGTTGTGCTTTGGGCCCATGAGGACTTCGGGTCCTGGGCCTCCTCCAGCTCCAGGAAGACCTGCCAAATCTATGAATAGAGATCGGCCCCAAAACCACATTTAAACTTCAAATAATTTTTTTTTTTAATCTCATTTTTAAAATAACTATAAGTTAAATAAATTAACTACTTTAAACAAAAATTTTAATTTTTGAAAAAATTAATTATACTTCGTAACGGTGCTAAAAATAAACTTACCTTTCTTTAAAGTATCTAAAAAAGATAAACCTGTTGAAAAATGTTTTAAATTGTAATTAATTAACCACTTACCTTGTTAAAAACAGGCCTTGCGCCTCCTTTTTAAAAGCGCAGCTTCTCCATACTTACCTTCCCGGAGAAACCTGAAAAAAAAAATCGAAGTTCGCTGCGTGCGCGCAGCCTCTCCCGCGCACGCGTTCGACTTCTGAACCCCTCCCTTCAGGGGAACGGAAGTTCCGGTTTCCCGCGCATGCGCAGTGCATGCAGGAAACCAGCACTTCAGGTGGCCTTACGGGTGAGTACACAGCGCGTACTCACCCGACAAGAGCCGAATTTCTGGCCCATATTTTCAATTAAACCATGTCAGCATTGCTGTGCAGGAATAGATAAAATATAACGGTTAACGCAATCTAGCCAAAGTGAAAATATTAACTTGTACCTTGTGTGTCTTTTGCAGTTTGCAGAAAAGTATGGAGATATATTCAGCCTGAGACTGGGAAGCTCCAATGTTGTCATCTTAAATGGTTTTAAAGTTTTTAAAGAGGCAGTGATTCATCAGAGTGATGTTTTTGCAGGGCCAATGTCAGATCCACTTTTAAAGGCCCTTGTGAAAGGACATGGTAGGCAGTTTGATTAACTATCTCATTGTTTTTAGTTTAGGATTCACAGAACTTTGGAAACTTCTACTTTATGTAAAGTATGCTAGTTATAACAGTACAATTTACAATGTAGGAAGTTTTTTCACTTAAAGACTATCAGAAAGAAAAGAAAGACTTGCATTTCTATAGCGCCTTTCACGACCACCGGACGTCTCAAAGCGCTTTACAGCCAATAAAGTACTTTTTGGAGTGTAGTCACTGTTGTAATGTAGGAAACGCGGCAGCCAATTTGCACACAGCAAGCTCCCACGCACAGCAATGTGATAATGACCAGATAATCTGTTTTAGTGATGTTGATTGAGGGATAAATATTGGCCAGGACACCGGGGATAACTCCCCTGCTCTTCTTCGAAATAGTGCCATGGGATCTTTTACGTCCACCTGAGAGAGGAGACGGGGCCTCGGATTAACGTCTCATCCGAAAGACGGCACCTCCGACATTTCTTAGTACATTTTTATACATGGGGAGAATTCTAGCACTTCACTGCTCATGTTCATCAAAACAGCAATGAAATCATTGGGGAAAAGAAGAATTAGTGTTAAAAACCCCAAGAAGTACAGTATCGAGTTTCAAATAGTGGCCATTCGGCAACTTGTGGCATTGAATCACAAGATTCAATGGACGGGTCATTGAAACTCATAAAACAAGACATAGTGGCCAAGTACCAAGATGTCCTCAAAGGAGAGCAGAATTAGAAGGCACTCTGCACTTTCAGGTTGATCCCAAGGTCCCACTCACGCACATGCCAGGAAGAAAACTATCTCTGGCATTAATGAGTTGGGTCTCTTCTGTGATATAAAAGAATGATAAAGAACACCTGCTCGTTGCTCCAAAGCCACGTAACAAAGCCTTCAAGCACAATCACTACTCATTTTGCCTCAACCAGGGGATGTAGAACTATTCCAAGTTTTGAATGCAAACAATGGCTTTTGGTATGTTTATTAAGTGAAGATGAGTGTGCTGACTACTTTTTCAACACCATTTGGAAGATACAGATGATTGCTCTTGCTTTTCGGCACCTGTCCAGCTAGTGAGGAATTTCAGGGAAAACTTCTTGAGGCACTTGAAAATCCAAAGGAGTTGTTTTTGTGGCGGATAATATTTTAATCTATGGTAAAGATGAGCAGGATTACAGTAGAAAAATAGAAACCTCGTTGAAACGGTGCCAAAAAAAATTTAAATGACCAAGGATAACATAAAGTTCAAGGAACGAGAAGTGAAATATGTGGGTTATCAACTCCCTGAAAATGGATTCAAACCAGATTCTGCTAAAGTTGAAGCAGTGCCTAAGATGTCTTTTCCCACAAGGTACCCATATATATCGAGGTGTGAGATATACAACCAGCTTCAATCTAAACAACTGGAACCATTGATGGAAAAGCACCCACTAATACTATGAAAAACAAGCCTGCTACCTTAACAAAGAGTGGTGCTGTAGTGTGAAAATCACTGAGAATGTTCTCTATCAGTGATTTTGTTCGAACTGTTAATACTGGCATGTTTGGACATTATACTTGATACAGGTTTTATAATTGTTTTTGATAGTACAGTAGTTATTTTCTTTTGAGGGGTGAGATGGATCAATATCATATCCATCGTCAAGTACAGGAAATTACCTGATTGTTCCCATTGACTTGGAAATGCTTGTATGATTAACAGGTACACATAAGTTAGTTAAAATTGGCTGGGCAGGAAAGAGCACATATTTTAAAGCTCTGAAGTCTTTTCTCATTTGTTGCTGCCTGGCCTTAATAACATGCTACAGGTGAGACATTTCATCAGAACTAACAATATACTATGGAATCAGAATAGTAACCCTTTATAACATATGTTATTGCACATATATGTATGTAAAGCATGGGATAAAAAGTTATTTCATGAATATTCATTAATAATCATGACATAACTCATAGACTGGAGTTAATTATAACAAACACAATAAATAACCAATAGACTTTCTGCATGTTTAATGCCTTTTGTATGACATTCCTTTGTATGTATTTTAATGGCTACATTAACCCTAAAGGAGTTACCCCCTCCATTGAAATAACAAAGGGATATCATTCCGATGTGTTAAGCATTCATACACTAATATTCACTGTAAGGGGTGACCGGTGGCTCTGTGCTTAGCCTGGGTGCTAGTGCGGGGTTAGGCCTTGTTGCCTGTTCTGGTCTCCAGCCAGCCTGATAACACTAGACACCTGTGAGTGGTTCGACCCACTCGCCCTTACGGTTCTGACACTGGACTTAGGTGCGAGAGCAATAATGCAGAGAAGACTCAGGTAGACCCAGTTGAATAGTGCGAAATGGAAAATCTTTATTGCATATTATTCAAGATTACGAGATACATGTCATAAGCACAGATTAACGACAGTACAATCTTACACACAGTTATGAAACTAATTTTAGGGAAACGAGGAGTGCACGACACATCGTAAAAAGGGGACACACATTATAATTATCCTTAAAACTTAAACCCTCCCCTATCAATACCTGTCCTAATCTAGATTTGTAGGATCGAGACTCATGCTCACCACTCGTGATAACTCGGAGAATTCCGAAACTCTGCTCGGATGTTTTTACCGCAGCACCTGACTATCCACATGTTGATCAGGGGTCTCTGTACCCCACTTGTTTACTCGCTTCTGCTCCGGCTAGCAGGCTGGATCGTCTGCTGTCATGAAGATCTGTGTTGTCCTCGGAGTTCTGATACTACTCAAAGAAGAATCTTCCTGTGCCCTACACCGGTTCGATAGAACTCGAAGAAGGGTCTTCCTAGGCCAGTTGTGGAGTAGCCGATAAAATTCGAAGAAGTGTTTATTCGATTTACAGGCGCGGTCGGGGCTTACTGACCGTGGCGATACGTATTGTCGTCGTCTTCTCTTCTCATCTCATCTCATCTCCTCTCGGGCCTTCGGTTCCAACACCGTTTACCGACTTCTCGGGATGGTGCGCCCGCTTCCAGGCCTCACAGCCCAGTTCTCCACAGATCTTTGCGGCAAGCCACGAGGTTGATCCTAGCGGATCAGAGTCCAGAGCCGTCAGGCAAGAGAATAAAAGTTCAGCAGCCTTCCAGCGAGTCAAAGCAGCAAGAGAAAGATGGACGGTTGTACTTTACAGTTATAGTGCTGTAATTCCTCTTTTCCCGCCCAATCTTAATGTCTATCTTTTGTCAGGTTTTTGGCGCTCAAACTTCTTGTATGGGGTGATCTCAGTCTTTAATGGGTTTCGGTGACACTTGTAACTGTCTGAGTACCCGTTAATATTTCTCCCATTGTGGAACCGGCTAGTAGTCTCCCTGGAGGGGTTTTGGGGCTTCCAAATGCTTGCTGTAAGTACCCGCGAACGGCTCTCTCATCGTAGAGCCGTGGGGATTTTGCATATTAATGTCTTTGGATGGGTCCTTGATCGCTCAGTACAATAGCCCTCGTTTGCACCTGGGAGACCGATTTCAGTATTCATGTTTTAAAGTGTAAACCCATCGCGTCTTGTCATTATCTCATCATGTTGGATCTTTTCGATCTTGCACAAATGTTTATTGGAACGCCATCTTGTCTGCCCACTGAAAGTCTAGAACTTTCTGCCATGAGGCGTGGCGGCCATTTTACAGGCTGTTTGTGTCCGTTTTGAAACCTGACAGCATTCTGCTGAAATAAAGCTGTTTATACGAAACTTTATGTCTCCTTCTTATTTTTATAAAATCGCGATAATTTTGCGAATTCTACATCACACAACTCCATTTCAAGACCAAAGTGATTTTCATAGCCCAACCAAACTCCTCGAGCAATGTAATGGGCAGCAGTCATAAATTGGAAAATTAGAAAGTGTATCTGATCTGTATTATGAATGGACTAGCTTATCCTATCTGTGAACAACATTTTCAAAGATCACAAGGGATCTTTGTGAAATAAACTGTGCTAAATGAACAATCGAGTTTTGATTTTTAATGTTCTTTTTCACGAGCTTCTTTGTGTCTTGAAGGTACTGACTCCTGCCAGGGTATGTTTCCATGGGTGCCAGCAGCCATTCACGCAAGTAGCCAATCTTCATGAGCTTAGACAGTGAGTGAGCTTTTTGTCCATGGAGGACATCCACACACACTTTCCAGGTTTCACTAAATAGGAATTGGGGGTGGGATGCCCTGGCTGCTTTGATTTCCCTCTGTAGCCTGGGGCACTGAGGCCAATTGCAGTAGGCCAACTCCTGTTCTAGCTGAGATTAACTAACTCAGTACAGACCTGGAATCAAACCTGCAGCCTGCTGGGCTATTAATGCCAAGCAGAAAGTACCTTTACCCACTAGGTCATAGGGAGAGCTTATTTTTCACTTCAATTTCTTATATTCCTATCTCATCTCCAGATTCAGCCTATATACTTAATTCATATCTGTTAACGTCATTTATTATAAGACACATGTTGAATCACAGACGATAAAATATTGTAATTCAAGGAAGATTACACTGATTTGATCTAGAAGGTGTGATTACAAAAACCATCTGTATTTTTCCAATTCAGGTATACAGTTCTCCCACGGACATGTGTGGAAAGAGCAGCGTAAATTTGCAGTAACAACATTAAGAAACTTTGGTGTTGGGCAAAAATCTTTAGAAGAAAGAATTCTGGAGGAAATTAAACACGTTCATGATGCATTTGAGGAAGAGAAAGGTAAGTATCTTCATTATTCACTTTTTGTTGCAGTTGTAATGTCATTGTGTTACAAATTTTGGGTCTGCACTAGATATTCTTTCACGTTCAGCGTCATGGCAGTAAGCAGATGCCATGTCACCTATGATCTGAGAAGTACCTGTAAGGATCATTATCTAGTTATATGATGGTGTGACCTGGGGCCGTAATAATAAGATCCCTCGATGTGTGCACTGTATTCTGTAATCTTCTATCTTCTGGAAGGTGGACTGATGAGCACTCTATTGAGACGAGGTCAATTGTAATCCAACTTACTGGTCTATTTTATATGAAATGTATGACTGAACAGAATACAGTTTTCATTCAAATGCAATCAATTTCTTAACGTCAAAATAATAAATTATGCAAATTTAGCCCTTACTATGGGCTTACCAAGTCAGTATTCACTAGAAACAGAGGGGGAAAAATTCAGTTGGTTTGCGCCTCCCGTTAGTGCCTGGCAGGGGCGCTAACAGGGCACTGATGCAGTAGCGCCAGGACGAGGCGAATCCAGCGACGCATGGCAAATCCGGCCCCCCTGTAGCACTGCCGCTAGCGGTTACCAGTGGGGACTTCAACGCCAGGCAAATCATGATGTCAGTGAGTGTGCAATGCTCACCAGGCGCCCGATCTGCAAAATTCATTTTTGCCCCCTGCCATAGCGGCTCGCCCCGACAGCGAAAGGCAGAGGAGGCGTCAAGCAGGCAGATGCTGGCTCCAGGGATGGTATTTGAAGGCATCCTCAGTCGCAGCTGTCAGGTTAGTGCTGTTTCACTGCTTTCTTGTCAGTTTGACATTGTGAAACCAATTAATTCAGCCATTTAAAGGTTGTTTAGTATCAGGAGTGTTGTGGCTACTAAAAATTTGTTACATTTATTCTCACAACACATCAAAGTGCTACACTTGGTTACATTAATGGGGGCTGTACTTGCAGTCGACCTTGCCCTCCAGGATCTATGGCAGAGGGAGCGGAGGCAGTGAGAAAGATTGGAATATGTGCCCAGAGGGAGGAGAAGGGCCATGAGGGCTCTCAACAGGAGGCCTTACCCTCCCAGGGTATTCCGAGAGCACTTCTACCTCCAATTAAGCGAGGAGCAGTGTATTAGGAGGCTCCGCTTCACCAAGGAGGTGGTCACAGAACTCTGCCACCTCCTGCAACCAGACTTCGAGCCTCAGATCAGGGCGACCACAGCTCTCTCAGTGGCAGTCAAGGTCACCGTCGACCTCAATTTCTTTGCCAGCAGATCCTTCCAGTCTGCAACAGGAGATATAGTTAACATCTCTCAGTTCGCCGTCCATCGCTGCATCCGGAAGGTCACAGAGGCGCTCTACAGTAGGAGAAGGGACTACATTTCCTTCCCCAGCTTCAGAGAGAAGCAGGACGAACGTGCATGTGGCTTTGCCAGGATAACGGGCTTCCCCATGGTGCAGGGCGCCATTGACTGCACCCATGTGGCTTTGCGGGCACCGCACAACAATCCTGAGATCTTCCGTAACTGCAAAGGCTACCACTCACTTAATGTCCAGTTGGTGTGCGACCACAGACAGTGAATCCTCAATATCATTGCCCGCTATCCTGGCAGCAGCCACGATGCCTTCATCCTGTGCCAGACTGGTGTGCCAACACTCTTCCAGCCACCACATCAGGCTTGCGGCTGGCTGGTTGGAGACAAGGGCTATCCGCTCTCCACCTGGCTCATGACTCCCCTCCGCAACCCCAGCATTCATACAATGAGAGCCATGCCGCCACCAGGAACATCATCGAGCAGACCATCGGGATGCTCAAGCAACAGTTCCGCTGCCTTGACCGCTCGGGAAGAGCCCTTCAGTACTCGGCTGAGCGGGTGTCCCATTTCGTGGTGGTCTGCTGCATGCTCCACAACTTGCCCATCATGAGGGCCCAGCCCTTGCCACCAGGGATTGCGGGACCACCTCAGCAGGAGGAAGAGGGAGAGGATGAGGAGGAAGAGGAAGACGAGGAGGAGGAACAGGAACGAAGGAGGAGGCAGCCACTCAATTGGCCTTCCGGAAGGGCGGTCCGTGACCGCCTCATCAGACTGCGGTTCCAATAAATTAAACCCCAGATCCCCATTGCTCACCACATCCCCATCGTTCCATCCCTGTCGCAGGCCATATCACAGCACATAGCTGAAATGAGAGACACCACAAAATAATCTAACCTGAATTAATAAATTTATCAATAATCATTGAACACATATTTACAACAACATTATTACCTATTCACCCTTGTGCAATCCCTTAGTGCCTCTCGTTACTGTGCCTTTGCCTACTCTAGTGCTCCTACGAAGTGTTGGCCCAGTGGCTGCAGCACGGCTGGTGGAAGGCTGCTGAGTGTCCGTGCGGGAGACTTCAGATGGTCTTGCAGGACGCCCTCAACCAGCTCTGGGCCTGGAAGGCCCGGCTGTAGACTGCACCACCTCAGCATCGGCTGCAACAGTCTGGGCTGGCTGGATGACAGGCAGTGACAAGGGCAATGGCGGAGTGCCACTGGTGGGAACAGGAATACTGTTATCCTGAGAGAGGGCAGCAGCTTCCTGCTCCACTGACCCACTGCCGATCCCCTGGGGCAGCACCTCAGCATCCCTAGCAATCTGTTGCAGCACAGATTGCTGGCCTGCTGCGACACCGTGAAAGCCCCGGTCAATGGTGGTCGACCCAGCCACGATGGCAGCAGTCAGAGCTTGTGTGACATCAAGCTGAGACTGCATGAGAGCAGTCTGAGATTGAATGCCACCAAGCATAGACTAAGATGTTGCGTCGCTTCCACCTGTGCTGCAATGGAAGCTGCCAGATCACCCATTACACATGACATCAGGTCTGGGTCGCCACGATGTCTCTGGGAGTCTACCATCCTTTGCAGACTGGAAATGATGGGCTCCATGGTGTGCGCAGAGCTCTGTGCAGTGTTGGAGGTGGACTCCTCCACGCTCCTTACCATTACCGAGAGGCTCTCAAGCACCCTTGCCATTGCACCAATGATCTCCATGTGCATGCCCATCACCCTTCTTCTAAAGGCCTCCCCATCGAGGGCCTCATCTTAGTCCTGTGCAGCAGAAATTGTGTGCGAACTCACCCTCTGGGGAGCTGGCTCCCGAGCTACCCTTTCCCCCTGGTCTTGCTGCAGCCCGCTCGTTCCCTGTGCAGATCCCACAAGTATACTAGCCTCAAAAGAATGCGTAGTGCCAGTATCTGAGCTGGTGCCTGCGGGTGAGACATGCAATGACGCGGTGTGTTCTTCCTCCTCTCTTCCACCTCGCTCTCAACGGTGCCCTCAGGGACAGGCTGCTCAGGTGCTTGCTCATTATCTGAAAGCATAAAGGCACAAGAATCGGGTTAAGGTGAGGAGAGGGGGGCAGGAAGGGAGAAATGCATGCATGCAGCATGATTAGCTGGGAAGTGCAAAAGGGGGTCAACATCGCCGGTGGCCATGGCGCTCACCACCTGGCACCCAATAATGTGCAGCACTCGAGTCTCTAGCTCAGACAGTGGTTGGGTGTCGGCTTGTTTCCCGCCTGTGCGCTCCTTCTACCGCCTGTTGTGAGCCACCTTGGCCTGCAAGAGAAAGGAAAGTGTGTGAGTGAGTGTGGAGCAATGTGTTTGGGTGATGTGCCTGTCATAGTTGAATAGCTGTCATTGTGTGCAAGGTGTGAGATGTGGGTGTGAGTGTTGGTAGGTGGAGATTGTTGGTAGGTGAGTGCTGGGGGTGTGGTGCTTTGGGCAGTGTGTGAAGACTGTGGTTCAGATGGTGGTATGTAGCATTTATTGAAGCATTGACTCACCCTGACCACCCAAGTGAGGTCGTTAAATTTCTTCCTGCACTGTGTGTGGGTCCTTGAGACCACAGTACTGCCCAAGATGTGCTGGGCTACCTCTCTCCACATGGCGCGGAAGACTTGCAGCGAGGGCCTCCTGCCACTTGCTGGGTAGAGCACCGCCCTCCGTCTTTCCACTGCAAACACCAACGCCTCCAATGCATCATCGCAGAATCTGCAGGGTCTCTCCCTGGGGCATCGATCTGCCATCATTACTGCTGCTTGAGTCATCTGGCTCCTTCTCCTTGACCTGCTGCTGCTGCGGCATGAGACGGCTGCACAGCCAACAATGGTTAGAATGAGGTTCTGCAGCGTCAATGAACCTCCCCTTTAAGAACTGGAAAGAGCCTGTGGCAATGATGACTTGTGATTAGACTGCACCTGATATTGGTCAGCGCTTCGAGATTAATGCCACTGAGCTACGCCATTAGCGCTTGATTTAGTGCTCCAATCCTTTCTTTCTGTAATGAGACTGAATTTTACGTGCAGTCTGAAGCATTAGCTCCTGGTGCTAATTCTCAAACTTTTCAAAAGTTACCGCCCATTCCTGGGCTATAATGAAGTTCTAGCCCAGAATGTTGTCTGTCTCCATGACTGTTTCAAATTCCAATTATCTGCAGACAGATTCTGACACCTGTCGAAGTTTCGACTTCCGAGTAAGACTCTTGAAACATAAAGTATCGTCAAAGACAGGCTTTATTATTTTTACTTGCCGCAAGGAGAATGCATTGTAGTCAATAGCTACGATGACACTCTGCAAATTACAGAGACTGTTACATTTTTATACACTGAAAATACAAGCTTTCTGTATCACATGACATGATATTAAATCACTAGTTGATTAAAAGCATAGCGCCTACAAAAACAAGTTAAAAGGAGTATGTATATGTTAAGAGAAGGACTTTCTAAAAGGTCATCAAGGTTAAAGGAGCAGAAATACCTTGAGATAAGGCTAGCTAATCTCTTCTCACGGAGAAAGTTTGTTTTCCTCCCACTATGCCATCTGGAATCAAAAGGTGATAGTGATTTACACTATGGCTTTGGTTATCTTAAGCTCGTTAGAGAGAGACTCTTTGTTCTGCAAACCTAAGCTATTTATTGGGGGCAATTAAACAGTCTACAAGCTGAAATTCCTTCATTAGGTCGAAACTATAAACAATTGGCTAATCTTTCTAACAGACATTGTGTAGGCCATTTTGGATTTTATATTCTGTGTCTAGGAAGCCATTTTGTGTCCAATTAAAAATACACTTCCACACACCTTGAGAGATGTGGAAGTTGGCAGAAGGCCTGGGAAGTAGTGGTAAAGGCCCAGAGTAGGGAAAGAGTCTTGGAGTGGCCTCCTCTCCCTCCAGTTAATTCCAGACACATCCCCGAGACCGAGGCCTACAGTCGGAACCTTTCTTCTGATCTTTGGGGTGCTTCTGCCCTTTTTAAGATTCATCACTGCCTCTTCTGGCAAAGCAGCGGTGACCAGGCTGCAGTGTCGCTGGATTTCCTCATTTGCACTGGCGGGCTCCCTCTTGACTCGCGGGAATCCCGATGGGAGCTCAGTGTGCGTAAGCAATAAACCCTGACACAAGAATATGGGTTAGAGCTGGGGTAGATACAGAGAGGCGGCGGAAGGGCTGCCTGCCAGTACTCAGCCTCAAAGACAATTGTTTCTTGCTTCTATTCATTCTGACGAAGCACATCTCACCATAAACTCATGCTTCATACTAGCATCAAATGTAATCTTTGCTAAGTTTTTTTTAGTAACTTTAGCCAAACCAGAAATAGACTTGTGTAATACTGTAATATCTGTTAGTTTGTTTAAAAAAAAATGGAAAAATCTTAAAAGCAGGTTCTGGCAAAATGTGTTCACATAAGTTTAACTTTAATTAAAAGACAAGTAATTTGTCAGAAGAAATTGTCAGTCATGGTTTTATCAAAGACATCGAAACTATATTCTACACTATAGGCCTAGCTACAGCTCGATGATCAGAGTATCTTATAGAATCATAGAGTAGCACAGCACAGAAAGAGGCCATTCGGCTCAGAGTCTGCGCCAGCTCTTTCGAAGAGCAATCCAGTTAATCCCACTCCCCCGCTCTTTCCCCATATTCCTGCAATTTTTTCTCCTTCAAGTATTTATCCAATTCCCTTTCGAAGGCTACTATTGACTCTGTATCCACCACCCTATCAGGCAGTGCATTCCAAATCCTAATCTTCTCACATAGTCAGTTCCTCTAGATCGTAATTAAAGGTGACAGGATTTTTAAGTTAAAAGGAAAGGTTAAGAATGCTGCTCTTGTTTTTACAGAAAAGAGGAGACTTTTGAGAATACCAAACTGCGGTTCCACAGTTATGAAGGAAATTGACAAAATTGATCCAGGCAACTAATAGTTTTATTATTCCTGCAAATGGGCCAAAAAAAATCAAGTGAAATCACCTCTAAGCAAAT
Organism: Squalus acanthias; assembly: GCA_030390025.1. Lineage (NCBI taxonomy): Eukaryota > Metazoa > Chordata > Chondrichthyes > Squaliformes > Squalidae > Squalus > Squalus acanthias. The sequence continues at coordinate 46,348,808 of CM059439.1, read as the reverse complement.
ACATGCTTTCTCAGATCACACATAAACTGAGAAGTTCCTTTTATTTTGTGGAAGTTCTGTACATTCAGTGTGGCAATGTTACTGTTTAAGCTTGAAGTGTCAGAGATTCAGGTTAAATCCTGAGAATGGATATGAAATTGGTTGAAGGGTATGAAGCAGTAGGCACTTGTGAGAAGAGTTATGTTGGGGTCGGGGGTAATGCTAAGTGGAATGCCCCAGAATTGGTGTTGGGATCCCTACAGTTTCCAATTTACATGACTTGGATTCAGTGTACCTGGGGGTGGGGGGCTAGGACAGCTGGCTCCTGATACACATGTCTCACACAGTTGGCAGTAACCCATAATAAACTTGCTGGATTTCTTAAGGCCAGGACGATACAGTTTACAAACAGGGTCTTCCCAGCTGCTGGCAAGTTTAATTTAGGGTTGCAGACCTGCATGTTAGGAGCCAAAAGCCTTGGAACTCTACTAAACCCAACATAAAAGCAGCTTTAGAACTGGAGGAGGCAGCTCAGGAAATGCAAAATAAGTTAAACAAAACGTGAGTGTGGCCAGAGCAATGGCAGATGAAATTTGATACGGATGAGTGTAAGGTCTTACACGGAGGAAGGAAAAATGAGCAATGCAAGTATCCCGTGAATGATGTCAAAATAGATAGGGTTGAAGTCGAAAGAGATTTAGGGGCTTTAGCAGACTTGATGTTCTAATGTCCTGCCAGTTCAGAACAGCAATCAAATAGAACGTTTAACTATATAAACAAAACAGTAGAGTCTACATCAGGGGAAATCACATTCAAATGGTATCGCGCTCTGTTTAGAGTACCTTGAGCACTGTGTCCAGTTCTGATCACCGAAACACAAGAGACACATTCAAGTCTGGAGATTGTTCAGAGAAGAGCCATGATTCCGACACCTGGGAGGTCATTTTAACCCAACCTTTCTGGTGCGAAACTGACGGGGTTGGATCGACCAGGCGTTTACACCCCACCTGATTTCGATATCTATGTCGTCAATGGAAAGTAAAACTGGGTTCGGTTAAAATGACACCCCTAGTGTCAAAAGATCGGGTTATGAGAAAAGATGGGAGAAATCTGGAGGAACTTTGCCTACAAAACTCCAGTGGCTGTACTTCCACAGTAACTCATTGGCTGTGAAGAATGTTCAGACATTCTGTGAGAAGCACGATATGAATGCAAATTCTTTCTTTTCTTTTCAGCATTGCAAGGAGTGAATCGGGAGGTGATCATGTGGAGGTATATAAGATAGACCTGGAACACTATTTTAAACTCAACTGTCAGAATAGGACAAGGGGACAGAGGTTCAAACTAATAACAAGGAAACTTAGAACTGGTGTCAGGAAGTTCTGTACACAATGTGTGATCAACACGTGGAAATGATCCTGTGATTAGGGCAGTGGAACAGATGGGTTCTGTATGAGGAGACTATGTGGATAGATGAGCTAATATGGGCCAAATTACCTTATCTGTATCTATATTGTGTTCTTATGATTTTGTTGCGCTTAAAAATTATGTGTGGATTAGTCTTTAAGTTAATTACTGCACAATGTGAACAATAACAATACAATTAGTTTGAACATCAATCACAGTCTACAACTGTTGTACAGTTAAACCTTGTTATTTGGGGAACAGCGTCAACTTAGTTCCCCCACTTCAGTGCTTGTGTAGAACAGTGCGTTCTGTGGTAATCAGACCTGCCAGTGTAGTTCAACAGGAAACGTAGCAGATCCTACAGTCGGGATAATAATATTAAGCTGTTGGAAAGTTTGCACATACTTTTATTGCAATCTGATAGATTCACTGGGATGTTTCACGTTTACTGTGTGGTTGTTGCTGCCCTCTAGTGGTGATTTGGGTGCTGTCCAAACCACCAGCAATTTAAAAGGACTGGCGAGCCTCCCTTGTGAAAAGGTGGTCAATGGGCCAACTCTATTCAAAGGGGTCAAAAGGATCATCAATGATCTGTGCAATATTCTGAAGGTCTGTAATCTCGGCAGTAAAAATAGTTTTGATGGTGGTAAATTCTGTCCTGGCCAGAATCATGAAGATACTGCAAGCTGAAGATTTATAGCAAGGGCAGAAAACTTCTTTGAACCCAAACCAGGAAGGGAATCAGATACCGGCGGCAAATCTGACATTGCAGCAGAGAATTTCAGAGATAATTAGTTTAATTTTTTTTCTTTTTTTGTACTAGATATATTTAAACATATTTATGCACACAGGAGTGCTTAAAACAGCAAAAAATGGTACAAAAGGACCCGATAAAGGAGACATTTTGTTCAGGGGCTGATCGGACCAGTGGCGTGGTCGGGATGGGAGGTGCAGAGAAAAGCCTTTCCCCTCCCTCCACCCTAAGGGCACGCGGAGCCTGCAGTGTTGATTGGCACGGTGCAGGTGGGTGCCAGAGATGTGCGCAAAGTGGCGCTATGCCCACCTGCATCATGCTAATGAGGTGCCGTCCTGCTGACCCTGCAAACTCAGGGAGGGCCAGCACTGGATGGCACCATCGGGACCATCATTTTTCTTGTGATTTGAATTATGATACCGTGACCATATTTTCTAAACCGAATCCGGGGACACACAGGGTGGGAGCACAGCAAAGTGGGCAGGACGGAAAATGGAGGTTGCGCAGTGTAGCGAGGCAAAATTATTTAGCAGTTGTACATAAACACTACAAATGCAAAACAAATGTGCATACAATTACCGCTAATGTGATGTCACACTATTGAAGCGCATTCAGACACCTGACCCCCCCCCACAGTGACTGAGGTCACACCTGACCCCCCACAGTGGCTAGGATTAGCCCGCACCCCCCCCCCCACCCCCCTACCTCCCCCACCCCTTTCCTCGGTGACTGTGACCGGGCCCTCCCCCACAGCCTCTCACCAGCTCCGGGTTCCGTGCTCCCAGGCACGTCCGACGCTGACAATCCAGCAGCACGAGCCCAGCCAGAAACTCAGAAACAACAACCGGCACATGCGCAGAAAATCCGCCCTGTCGCGTATGCATGGTCAGTCACTCTGGCCATTGTACAAGTTGTTGTTTAATTTAGCCTGAGAGCCACACACTGATAGCTCAGGGGGGTAGACTCACTGCCCAGGGGTACTCTTCGGGGATGAGTTTTGTGAACTGGGGACTCTTCCGGGGACATTGTTTGCCCGGGGACGCAGTACCTCATCCAGGAACTGTCCCTGGAAAACGGGGACGTATGGTCACCCTAAATTATGACAGATCTCCTATTCATCACATTGGTGGTTTTGTAGACAATATTTGGTTATGGAACTTATCATTACATCAATACCAGCTTCAACAACTTGCATTTATATAGCACCTTTAATATAGAAAAACATTCCAAAGGGCTTCGCAGAGGCAAAATGGATGCCAAGAAGGAGCTATTAGGAAGGAAACCTTGGGAAAAGAGGTCAATTTTAAGGAGGATCTTAAAGGAGGAGGGGTGGTGGAGTGTCGGAGGGGTTTAGGGATGGAATTCCAGAATATGGAAACTAGGTGATTAAAGGCATAAGAACATAAGAACATAAGAACATAAGAAATAGGAGCAGGAGTAGGCCAATCGGCCCCTCGAGCCTGCTCCGCCATTCAATAAGATCATGGCTGATCTGATCCTAACCGCCAATCTACTATCTATCACAGAACCATCTCCTGCATCTAACAGAATTGCACACACGAAATAGGAGCAGAATCAGGCTACACAGTCCCTGGGCCCGCTCCACTACCCACAGGGCCATGACCGATCCGAACCTAGACTCATGTCCAAATTCCTGCCCGCTCCCCGTAACCCTTAATGCCCTTTACTTCTAGGAAACTGTCTATTTCTGTTTTAAATTTAATTAATGATGTAGCTTCTACAGCTTTTTGTGGCAGCATATTCCATGGACCTACCACCCTCTGAGTGAAGTAGTTCCTCCTCATCTCAGTTTTGAAAGAGCAGCCCCTTATTCTAAGACTATGCCCCCTAGTTCTCGTCTCACCCGTCATCGGGAACATCCTCCCCGCATCCACCCGATCCAACCCCTTCACAATCTTATATGTTTCAATAAGATCGCCTCTCATTCTTCTGAACTCCAATGAGTAGAGTCCCAATCTACCCAACCTCTCCTCATATGACCACCCCCTCATCCCCGGGATTAACCGAATGAACCTTTTTTGCACTGCCTCGAGAGCAAGGATGTCTTTCCTTAAGTAAGGACACCAAAACTGTATGCAGTATTCCAGGTGCGGTCTCACCAATACCTTGTACAACTGAAGCAATACCTCCCTATTTTTATATTCTATCCCCCTAGCAATGAAAGCCAACATTCCATTTGCCTTCTTAATCACTTGCTGCACCTGCATACTAACCTTTTGAGTTTCGTGCACCAGGACCCCCAGATCCCTTTGCACTTCAGTACTCTCCAGTTTCTTGCCATTAAGATAATAAATTGCTCTAGGATTTTTCCTGCCAAAGTGCATCACCTCACACTTTCCAGTGTTGTATTCCATCTGCCAAATCTCTGCCCACTTACTTAGCCTGTCTATGTCCCCTTGCAGGTTTTTTATGTCCTCCTCATTCACTACTTTCCCTCCCATCTTTGTATCATCTGCAAATTTTGATATGTTACACTTGGTCCCTTCCTCCAAATCGTTAATATAGATTGTGAAGAGTTGGGGACCCAGCACTGACCCCTGTGGAACACCACTAGTTACTGATTGCCAGTCTGAGAATGAACCATTTATCCCAACTCTTTGCTTTCTGTTAGATAGCCAATCCTCTATCCATGCCAGAATATTACCCCCAATTCCGTGATTTTTTACCTTAAGCAATAATCTTTTGTGTGGCACCTTGTCAAATGCCTTTTGGAAGTCTAAATACACTACGTCCACTGGTTCCCCTATATGGCTGCAAATGTTGGGGTTAAGGGGGAGGTGGGGGTGGGGGATGGGGAAGGGGGGGAGGGTGGAATGCACCAGAGGCCTGAATCTGAGGAACGGAAAGTTCGAGCGGAGAGGAGACTGTAAAGCTGGAGGAGGTTGCAGAGATAGGGAGGGGCGAGGCCATGAAGGAGTTTAAATATAAAGATGAAAATTTTAAATTTGAGGTGTGATGAACTGGAAGCCAACATAGGTCAGCGAGCACAGGGGTAATGGGTGAGCGGGACTTAGTGAGAGATAGGAAACAGAAAGCAGAGTTTTGGATGAGCTGAAGATTCTGAAGGCTGTCCAGAAAGTTGAGTCAGGGAATGACAAAGGCATGGATGAGGGTTTCATCGGCAAATGGGATGAGGTAGGGACAGAAGCGGGTGATATTACGGAGGTTGAAGTAAGCGGTCTCTTTGATGGATATGGGATCATAGGCTATGCTCAAGGTCGAATAGGACACCAAGGTTGCGCTTGGTCTGCTTCAGCCTGAGACAGTGCCCTGCTGACGTATGAATGAGATGCAAGAAAGAGCTATAAAGTTGTGTGAAAGCTTGGCATGGATCAGTAATTCATGTAGAACAGATTAAGGGGCAACATTTTGTGGCATGCAATCTTGGGCCATCTATCTAATAAATTGAGTAGTCTGAGCTTTCCAGGTTCCTTAAAGTAAGCTGCCTTCTCCCACATCTTTTTCCAGCCCCTGCAGGTATTGTACAGAGCGCTGAGCTGGACTGCCACCTCCTGCCAGGCATGGCATACGGCCATCTTGTGGGGAGAGTACTCGGGCGCGCCAAATAGAACGACTCTCCTCGCACTCTTCTCATGTCCACTTTGCTAAGTATCAAAGAGAGGGTTCGATAGTTGTGCCACTCAGTAGTTCTGTAGCAAAGGCAGAGTGGTTTTAATGGGGGATTTTAACTTTCATATAGATTGGGATAAGCAGACTAGCTCATGTCAGAAAGGTTGTGAATTTCTTGAGGATGTAACTGGTAGAATAGATAAGGGAGAACCAGTGGATGTGGTGTATTTGGACTTTCAGAAGGCTTTCGATAAGGTCCCGCATAAGAGATTAGCGTGCAAAGTTAAAGCACATGGGATTGGGGGTAAGGTACTGACTTGGATAGAAAACTGGTTGGCAGACAGGAAGCAAAGAGTTGGAATAAACGGGTCTTTTTCCGAGTGGCAGGCAGTGACTAGTGGGGTACCGCAGGGATCGGTGCTAGGACCCCAGTTATTCACAATATATATTAATGATCTAGACGAGGGAACTAGATGTAGTATCTCCAAGTTTGCAGACGACACAAAGCTGGGTGGGCGTGTGTGCTGTGAGGAGGATGCAGAGAAACTCCAGTATGATTTGGACAGGTTGGGTGATTGGGCAGATGCATGGCAGATGAAGTATAATGTGGATAAATGCGAGGTTATCCACTTTTGTGGCAAAAACAGGAAGGCAGATTATTATCTGAACGGCAATAGATTGGGAAAAGGGGAAGTGCAACGAGACCTGGGTGTCCTTGTGCAACAGTCGCTGAAGGTAAGCATGCAGGTGCAGCAGATGGTTAAGAAGGCAAATGGTATGTTGGCCTTCATAGCGAGAGGATTCGAGTACAGGAGCAAGGATGTCTTGCTGCAGTTGTACAGGGCCTTGGTGAGACCACACCTTGAGTATTGTGTGCAGTTTTGGTCACCTTATCTGAGGAAGGATGTTTTTGCCATGGAGGGAGTGCAGCGAAGATTCACCAGACTGATACCTGGGATGGCAGGAATGACGTATGAAGAGAGATTGGGTCGATTAGGTTTATATTCACTAGAGTTTAGAAGAATGAGAGGGGATCTCATTGAAACTTATAAAATTCTAACAGGACTAGACAGACTAGATGCAGGAAGGCTGTTCCCGATGGCAAGGGAGTCCAGAACCAGGGGTCACAGCCTAAGGATAAGGGGTAAGCCATTTAGGACTGAGATGAGGAGGAATTTCTTCACCCAGAGAGTGGTGAACCTGTGGAATTCTCTACCACAGAAGGCAGTTGAGGCCAATTCATTAAATATATTCAAGAAGGAGTTAGATATATTTCTTAAGGCTAAAGGGATCAAGGGATATGGGGAGAAAGCAGGGACAGGGTACTGAATTTGGATGATCAGCCATGATCGCATTGAATGGCAGAGCAGGCTCGAGGGGCCGAATGGCCTACTCCTGCTCCTATCTTCTATGTTTCTATGTGTCTGGGATAGTTTTCTACAACAATATGTCCTAGAGGCAACAAGGGGGCAAGCCATATTAGATTTAGTAATGAGTAATGAGCCAGATTTAGTTAACAGCCGAACTGTACGTGAACATTTATCTAATAGCGATCATAACATGATTGAGTTCAACGTAACATTTGAAAGGGAGAAACATGAAACTGCTACTAAGAATCTAGATTAAGGTAAGGCCGACATCAAAGGGATGAGGCAGAGACTGTCCACAGTAAACTAGGCAAATCTGTTAATGGGTAAAACAACAGAAGATCAATGGGAGATATTCAAAAAAGAATTTAAGGTGATAAAGAACCAGTTTATACCCCTGAGGGGCAAGAGCTCTACTTGCCAAAAAAAAAAGCCATGGGCAACTAAAGAGGTAAGAGACAGCATAAAACTAAAAGAAAACGCGTACAAAAATGCAAAAAATAGCACAGATCCTGGCGAATGGGAAAGATACAAAGAACAGCAAAGGGTCACAAAACAGATAGTAAGAGCTACAAAAAGGGAGTATGAAAGGAAACTTGCAAAGAATATCAAAATCAATACAAAGAACTTTTACAATTACGTTAGGAAAAAGAGGGTGATCAGGAGAAATGTTGATCCCTTAAAAACTGAAAGCGTTGATATTGTCAATGATAATGAGGAAATGGCAGACATGTTGAATAATTACTTTGCGTCAGTATTTACAGTAGAAGAAGAGGATAGCATGCCGGAAATCCCAAGGAAACTAATATTGAATCGGGGACAGGGACTCAATAAAATTAATGTAGGTAAAATAACAGTAATGAAGAAAATAATGGCACTAAAGAGCGACCAATCCCCAGGACCAGGTGGTTTCCATCCCAGGGCTTAAAAGGAAGTAGGTGAGCACATTGTAGATGCCCTAACTCTAATCTTCCAAAGTTCTCTCGATTCAGGAACCGTTCCTTTAGATTTGAAAATTGCACATGTCCCTCCGCTATACAAGAATGGCGAGAGAGGGAAACCAGGGAATTATAGACCAGATAGCCTAACATCTGTTGTCGGGAAATTGCTAGAGTCTATAGTTAAGGATAGAGTGACTGAACACCTTGAAAATTTTCAGTTGATCAGAGAGAGCCAGCATGGATTTGTGAAAGGTAGGTCATACCTGACAAACCTGATTGAATTTTTTGAAGAGGTGACTAAAATAGTGGACAGGGGAATGTCTATGGATGTTATTTATATGGACTTCCAGAAGGCATTTGATAAAGTCCCACATAAGAGACTGTTATCTAAGGTAGAAGCCCATGGAATTGAGGGCAAATTATTGACCTGGTTAGAAAATTAGCTGAGCGGCAGGAAACTGAGAGTAGGGATAATGGGCAGGTACTCAAATTGGCAGGATGTAATTAGTGGTGTCCCGCAGGGATCTGTGTTGGGGCCTCAACTATTCACAGTATTTATAAATGACTTAGATGATGGCATAGAAAGTCCTATATCCAAATTTGCCGATGACACAAAGATAGGCTGCATTGTAGGCAGTATAGATGAAAGCATAAAATTGCAAAAGGATATTGATAGATTAAGTGAATGAGCAAAACTGTGGCAAATGGATTTCAATGTAAGCAAATGTGAGGTCATCCACTTTGGACCTAAAAAGGATAGAACAGGATACTTTCTAAATGGAAAAAAGCTAAAAACAGTGGAGGTCCAAAGAGATGTGGGGGTCCAGGTGCATAGATCATTAAAATGTCATGAACAGGTACAGAAAATAATCAAAAAGGCTAATGGAGTGCTGGCCTTTATATCTAGAGGACTAGAGTACAAGGAGTAGATATTATGCTGCAGCTATACAAAACCCTGGTTAGACCACACCTGGAGCACTGTGAGCAGTTCTGGGCACCACACCTTAGGAAGGATATATTCGCCTTAGAATCATAGAATGGTTACAGCACAGAAGGAGGCCATTTGGCCCGTTGAGACCGTGCTGGCTCTCTGCACGAGCACTTCAGCTAGTCCCACTCCCCTGCCCTTTCTCTGTAGCCCTGCAATTTTTTTTCCTTCAGGTACTTATCCAATTCTCTTTTGAAAGCCACAATTGAATCTGTCTCCACCTCCTTCTCAGGCAGTGCATTCCAGATCCTAACCACTCGCTGCGTAATTTTTTTTTCCTCATGTCACCGTTGGTTCTTCTACCAATCACCTTAAATCTGTGTCCTCTGGTTCTCGACCTTGGAGAAAGTGCAGCGTAGGTTTACCAGAATGATAGCCGGACTTCAAGGGTTAAGTTACGATGAGAGATTACAAAAATTAGGGTTGTATTCTCTCGAATTTAGAAGGTTAAGGGGTGATCTGATTGAAGTTTTCAAGATATTAAGGGGAACAGATAGGGTAGATAGAGATAAACTATTTCCGCTGTTTGGGGATTCTAGGACTAAGGGGGCATAGTCTAAAAATTAGAGCCTGCCCTTTCAGGAGTGAAATTCGGAAACAATTCTACACACAAAGGGTGGTAGAAGTTTGAAACTCTCTTCCTCAAACGGCAATTGATGCTAGATCAATTGTTAATTTTAAATCTGAAATTGATAGATTTTTGTTAACCAAAGGTATTAAGGGATATGGGCCAAAGACGGATATATGGAGTTAGATCACAGATCAGCCATGATCTCATTGAATGGCAAGGGGTTGAATGGCCTACTCCTGTTCCTATGTTCCACTCCACCAGTTGTTCACAAAGTTTTTTTCCTTGTGCCTCTGTGAAGCACCTTTGGACATTGTTGTTTCATTCCGCCACAATGGGTTTGCTTTTCTTTGCTTTTGACCTGCTGCTTCTTTTCACCCACAAGGTCTTTTCAAAGGTTGACAAATATTTAATAACTCTTTTCAGCTGTTCTAAAAGCTGGAAGAGCTTTTACCCTCTTGCAATTAAAGATTCCAACCAGCCATTGGGTTACACTGGATACCCCGCGTTCTCTATCATCATGCTCGCCGTGCTTGAGCTGATCTGCACAGAGATGAAGTAAGGTTATTACACTACCAGCAACTGTTTGTTGATGTACAGCGGCCCACAATCACTGCTACGAGACCACATAATAAGTCCCATATTCTTTTGTTCTTACGCTTTGAAGCTGTACACATATTGATACTCTCAACTTGCAGTCCTAAATAGCAACTGTCCGTTATTGGAGCATGCAGAACCAATCTGGTTCTTCCTGTTTTTGAAGACCTCCTGAATCAAGTTCACATGTTGTAATATCCATCTTGGTCATTCAAGTTTAATTATAGTTATCCTTGAACACCATATGCTTTAAGTGGCTCACTATTAAAAAAAAATCATATAAATCTGTATTAACAACACATTTTGCACATGTGAAATGTTAGTGGGACAGGCTGTTCAGATTACCTTTTAACTGCTCTATCTCTGTGTTCCCCTTTCAGGACAACCATTCAATCCACACCACAAGATTAGTAATTCAGTCACCAATATAATCTGTTCAATTGTTTTTGGAGAACGGTATGAATATAATGACAACAGTTTACAAGAACTGCTTCTTTTACTTGATAAAATTGGACAGATTTATGATGATATTTGGGGTCAGGTAAGGCTATGGTCTGCTAAACAAGTTATTATATTTGAAATTAATAATTTGAATATTGGATTTGGATAGATGCAAAAGATGTTCTTAGAAATTATTTTTATGACACGAACATATGATAGATATAACTAATCAGATATCATTTTTACAATATCATCTGTGACATGTCTGTATTGACAATTTTTAAGCCCAACTTGCAAGTCCAGTTTGAAAGTATAGCAAGTAAAAAGTAATTTTATTCAGCATAAAGATTGTGCAAGAGCAATTGATAAAACAATTCGCTGAGGCTGATTTTCATCTTAATACTGCCCTATTTACGCATAAAAACAGGATAGTAGTACAATCAAAATTGCATAAAATACGGACTGCTAACATACCGCTGGAGGTCCACCCATTCCAATTTCCGGGCAAACGTTAATTTATCCAGAACTACCCCCGGTAACAAATAGGGACCTTATTAATGTATGCAAGTCAGAGTGAAATGATGCAATTAAGATCCTAACACCTTTTTCATCTCTGCCTCATGGCTCAACTAGAGCCCTCATTGAGCAGACCATTGGAGTCCTCAAACAACCGATCCACTACCTGGATAGATATGGTGGCTTACTGCAATAGAGACACAGACTGCCCCATATTTTTTTATTAGTTCCTGGGATGTAGCAAGGCCAGCATTTATTGCCCATCCCTAATTGCCCTTGAGAAGGTGATGGTGAGCCGCCTTCTTGAACCACTGCAGTCCGTGTGGTGAAGGTACCCCCACAGTGCTGTTAGGGAGGGAGTTCCAAGATTTTGACCCAACGACGATGAAGGAACGGTGATATATTTCCAATTCAGGATGGTGTGTGACTTGGAGGGGAACTTGGAGGTGGTGGTGTTCCCATGTGCCTGCTGCCCTTGTCCTTCTAGGTGGTAGAGTTCACGAGTTTGGGAGGTGCTGCCGAAGAAGTCTTGGCGAATTGCTGCAGTGCATCTTGTAGATATGATAGTGGTTTGCTATATGCTATGTAGCTTATCTCTGTAACTGGGACAATATGTGGAGCCACCATTGGATGAGACCTTCAGCATGATGAGGGAGAAAACACAGAGGATGGCGAGGAAGCCGGGGTGTTTCAGCAGTTGCCTGCAGCCAGAACTCTTTGGCAGCAGCTCCCTGCTGCCCTGCATTAACAGTCATGTCCAACATCTGTTCCAGTCCTTCCACCCTTGAATAAACTGCATCTGCCTGAAGACCAGCATTGAATTTCATGTCAACTAATATTGCAGGGTCAGCAGCTAATACAGGAACGTTCTCTGCACACAAAGATTTTAATGCCTGCATACTAATTCTCACCTAATTCACGCCTTTGTGCCTTTCCGAAGTGCTTTGTTACCTGCTGTACTGCTCCTACAAGGTGCTCCCCCAGCAGCTTCAGCATGGGTGGTGGAAGCCGACTGTGGCTCAGTCAAGGACTCTAGACATGCTCTTGGTCGGTAACCTCTAGGAGCTCGGGCCTGGCTTCAGGCTGTAGCAACTCGCCGGCTGTGGAGCCAGTCTGGCCCAGCTAGCTTTCTGGCACCAGGGTAGGCATTGGTTAAGGAAGTGGCAATGTTCCAGACATGCTGTCAGCCTGAGACAGGGCAACATATTCCATTCCCATCGCACGACTGGCCCTGCTATTGGGCTGTGCCTCAGCACATTCATTGATCTGTGGGTGAGCAGACTGAAGGACATCCATGATGCGACTGAAGTCCCTATTCAGTCTCTCAGCCTGTCCAAGGTGGAGGGGTTCGTGGACCCCAGAGCCTGAATGACCCCAGTATGAGCACCTCTGAGAGCTGGGCCCAGCTGCAATGTGCATGGAGGTGGCCACATGCTCCATGGTTGACTGCAGTGTGTCGATGCCATGCGGCAGAACCCCGCACAAGTTGGAAATGGACTCTGGGTGTTGCAGAAGCTCCCTGGCAGGCAGACCAATACATTTAGGAATTGCTGGTGCACAGAAAGCATGCAAAGTGCCCCAGCATGAAAGCACAGAGGCAGTGAAGTGCACCATTGTGACTGGTGGAGAGACATGGGAAACAGGAGGGAATTGGCCTTGACTTCTTGTGTGCAATGCCGCAGGAGATCAGTGAAACTTTAAAAATGGCAATGCTACTTGTAAAAGTGCATCAGGAAAACATTGTTTACTCTAGACAAAATGTGGTTGTTTATTAATTCGCTCACCGAAATAAGATCATTCTCATCCTTCCTCATTGCATGTTTCCTTCTACAGCTATACAATTCATTTCCAACTATAATGAAGCACCTCCCAGGCCCACATAATAATATATTCATCCTGTGGGAAAAGATACAGAAATTTATGAGAGAGCAAATCCAGAAACACCGGGAGAACTGGAACCCAGCAGAACAAAGAGATTTCATTGACTGCTTTCTGTCAGAAATGGACAAGGTGAGGCACTAGGAGATACAGCTTTACCTTGAATAATAGCAAAATTAAATTGACATCTGATGTCTGGGTTCAAATCCAGCCCAGTCGGATGGGATGGATGTCTGTTGGCCATAGGGATCCTACGTGAAATGAGTGTGTTAGAACCAATTAATTCCTAGTTTACATGGGCCCATAGCATAGCATTGCCCCAATCTGGCACTAGTTGACACTAAACTGGCAATCTCACTCAGACAGGCCACAGGGCAGCTGGCATTAACATTGGGAAAATGTCACATGGTGTAGTAGGGCTACTTTCCTGGGATTAGGGTCGAGGCACATTATTGAAGCACAATAGAGGAAACTTTACCCTGGATCCAACTGTGCTATACCTTAGTTGATAGTGCACAAAAATTCATAACAAAGAAAGTAAAGAGAAAGTGAAATGAGGGCAGCTGTGGAAGGTATGCATTTGAGTGTCTGTTTTGCTTTCTAGTTTGAACCTTTTAAGCTTAGGGCATTTTCCCTTATTATACCTCCCCGTCGAGTCTCAGTGCAGCCCACACCTACCTCACTGCATCGGACAGCTTTTTTGCCCAGTGTCAACTCCTGCGGGCCTGGGCAGAGGCCATTGGGACAAGGCACTGGGCTGTTTGCAGTTAGTTTGTTCAACATCTGGGAGCTCTGGCAGGTCCATTATTAATTTCTTGCACAGCTATGGTATTGATGACTCGTCCTGCTTCTGTCTCCCTGAATAATGAAACAACAAACCAACCTGTGCTGGGATCAATATAAAACACACAGGTCAAATCAAAACTGGAACCACTTTCATCTTTACCATCTGGGCATTAAGTATTGCCTGGGCATATTCCAGAAAGGAAAATCTGGTGGTGAAGATTGCATGCCCTTTACAGAACTCACTGTCCCTTCAATGGAAGGAAAATCAGATGGGTTCTGTTCCTGACATACAGTCCTCCGCACCAGATTTACCTTTCTGTGTTCTTCTCGTGCTTAACACCTAAAAGAAAAAGACTTGTATTTATATAGCGCCTTTCATGACCACCGGACGCCCTCAAGCGATTTACAGCCAATAAAGTACTTTTTGATGCGTAGCCACTGTTGTAATGTAGGAAACGCGGCAGCCAATTTGCGCACAGCAAGCTCCCACGAACAGCAATGTGATAATAACCAGATAATCTGTTTTAGTGATATTGATTGCGGGATAAATATTGGCCAGTACACCGGGGATAACTCCCCTGCTCTTCTTCTAAATAGTGCCGTGGGATCTTTTACGTCCACCTGAGAGAGCAGACGGGGCCTCGGTTTAACGTCTCATCCGAAAGACGGCACCTCCGACAGTGCAGCACTCCCTCGGTACTGTACTGGAGTGTCAGCCTGGATTTTTGTGCTCAAGTCTCTGGAGTAGGACTTGAACCCACAACCTTCTGACTCCTGGGGTAAAGATGAAAAACTACCTGAACAAGTCATGTTTTAGGAATTCAATTGAGCCATCTTTTTAATCCCAAAAATGTCCGTATTATAAAAACAGAAAATGCTGGAAATACTAAGCTGGTCAGGGAGCATCTGTGGAGAGAGAAACCGAGTTAACGTTTCAGGCCTGTGACTTTTCATCAGCTCTGATGCTTCAAAATTCTGGAAAATGCACCAAAAAATATAAAAAATTTAAATTCCCTGGGCATATCTGCAACTGTAGCTTGTTATGCCAAGTTCATGTCCCACTGCACTCCCATTGTAACTACTTTTAGTAAGTCACACATGAGACAGTTACATTTCTATTTTCCATAGAAATGAAAATTGAGCAGTTTCTATAATTTATGACCGATCCACACTGCCAGTTTTACACTTGGGTGGCAAGTAGAAAATCGACCCCAGAATCTCTGTAAAGCAGTCTCTTGTAAAACTGAAATTAAAATTCTGTGAATTTCTGTTTGTTAATAAATTGATTTAACCATGGGAAGTTTTAGTCTAGTTTCACTGCAATCTTCAGACCCTGTCTTTCTCCCTCATTTTCTTGTTAAAGCCAAGTTAGACTGACACTAATTGAGCAATAGTTAATCCATCCATTTAGCCTAAGTGAAAGAACAGTAAGGCATCAAGACAAAGGTTGTGATTGGGATGGAATCAAGGTCAAGCATAATTTGCCTCATGTGGGAGATCAGATTAGTTAGTGAGAGTCCAGAAAAATAAATATTTAAATGCTACTGTCAAGAAGTCGGCCTCATTTATAGAACAAATTCTCTTTCTACATGAGTGTCCTCCAGGTATTTTACAGTATAAGTAAAGTTGAATAAAACATTGCAGAAAAAAAACACCTACCTTGGTCTTTACTAATGAGATACTAGGGCTAAAAATGTTTGGTCCCACTCCACTGATGGAAGTGTGGCTGAGTAGGTGCCAATGACCTCTGCTCCTGATCCTGTTGAAATATCCAGGGTCAGGGCAGGGTCACTTCATTTAAATAATATTGGTGGGCGCCCGTGCAAATGTGGGTGCATTTTGGTTGCCCACTAGAGAGGGAGAAGCAGGAAATGCGGTACAGGCAAGCTGCTCAATGACCAGCTGACTCCAATGGATTGGCTAATTTTCAAACATGCAGCCAATTAGCTCCCTTCATTTGGGGCTATAAGCACTTTGTGTCAGCGCTCTTCTGGCGGGACCAATGGCAGAACCCAGGACTGGACCCCCAAGGCGGGTTCATCTCCATTGCTCAAACAACCTGTATTGGCGGCGGTGGGCGTTTATCTGAGTATCCAAATTACTAAGTATGAGGGCAGCCGTGGTCATGGGAATTCCCTTTCTTCGGCTCAACTCCTTCTGATGTCCGGGGCCGTCTCCAGAGAGCAGATGGAAGTTCTGTCCGCCACCAGCCCTGTGCATATTTACAGCCGGCAGTCTTCTGGGTGGAGACCCGGCATTTCCGGCTCTCGCCCAAATTTCCATGGAAGCTGGGAACACCACTCTCATCTCACCCATAGCTTCCAGGCCCAGTGTGTATATTTGAGTCAGGTGCTTAGGAAAACAGAATCGTGGACATTCCATTGCCTAGTTTGGAAAAGAAGAGAAAAAACAAAAGTTTGATTAAATAAAATATTCATTCATTAGTTGTCACACTTAATATTTCTGTCACTTCACGTTAATATATTTCTTATTATTTAAGGGTACCCCTAACTCTAGCTTTCATGACGAAAATCTTCTACAGTCAACAGTGGACCTTTTTTTCGGTGGGTCAGAGACAACATCAACAACATTACGTTGGGCTCTGCTGTACATGGCAGCGTACCCTGACATTCAAGGTAGGTAGCTGAAGGAAAATCTAAAATCTTTTGTGATTCTGGCTAATGAAATACTGAACTCTTGTGATTGTACTTGGATAGTGATGTAAATTGTCTTCTTGCTTGAGTTTAAATGGGCCCCAGTGAACAATGTAGTAACTTTCATTAAAAAGAGACCTTCAATAATTTGTACAAGGAAGCCAAAAGGAGTAATATCTTCATAAAACATTACTGCTTAGAATTCTCTAAGAAATACTCTTTGGCAAATCAGTCCTGAAGGAAAATTTTAAGATTAACTATAAGAAGTACGTACCTTCATTTTTGATAATACTTTTGAACACTTCTGATGGGTGGAGAGAATAAATGAACAGGAAGAATGAGCTTCCATTTATAAAGCACCTCGCATGCCCTTGGGATGTCCCAAAATGCTTCACCATCAATGAAGTACTATTCAAGTGTAGTCACTGCTGTCATGTAAGCTGACACAATTTGCACACAGCAAAGTTTCACAAACACCAAGAGATAAATTACCAGATAATGTCCTTTAAAATCCACAGCCCTTCAGTGGAAGAGCCAGAGTCCGGATACAACCATTAGTTTGGGCCAACTCCTGGAACCACTAATTCCGCTGGGACTCTGGCCGCTCCATCATGGAGGGTGCTCTAGATGAACCCCTAGTGGAATACAAAATAGGGAATCTCCTCAACCCCAGAAAGTCTGCCAGTTCCAGGCCAATCTGTTTTTAGTGATGTTGGTTCAGAGATAAAAATTGGCAAGGACACCTCCCCTACTCTTCTTTGAATAGTGCCATTGGATCTTTAATGTCCATCTGGATAGGTAGACAGGAGTTTTGTTTTAAAATCTCATCTGAAAGAAAGCACCTCTGACAGTGCAATACTCCACCAGTACTGCACTGATGTGTCGGCCTAGATTGTGTGCTCAGTACCTGGTGTGGGGCTTGAACCCACAACTCTCTGAGTCAGAGATGAAAATCCTATCACTTATGAGGCAAACAATATTTTGCCCACCTTTGCTGCGATCTTGTTCATTTTTTTCTCTGTGAGTGGTATGAGGAGAGAAATAAACAGGTTTACATCTCCACTAAGATAACAGACAGAGGAATTTCAGATGGAGGTGTTAAGCATTCGTACACCAGTATCCCACAGCTCAATTTCGGGCCCCTGCAGTGATGAATAGGGCCATCCAGTTCCATTTTCAGTTATTATTTTCCCCTCACATTTTTCAATATTCTGAAATCTGAGTAGGAAACTAAGATTAAATTTGAAACATTGAAAATTGAAGCTACAAAACTCTTGGTGTTTTTAAACTAAACATTATTTTAATTTCCTCATATTAATCTCAGACATGGAATGCTCAGAACTTTTGGTGAAATTGAAGATTATTCATTTGACTTGCCTTGCAACTATCTGTCATTAACGGGGGAGGGATTCCAGGCTGATGCTCTAATATAATTATAATGAAGCAAGAATATTTATGTCTCATGTGGCTATTGTGGGCAAAAACCCTAATAGGAAAAGTGGCAAAAAAAGATGTATTTTTCTCTAGGCGTTAGCTTTAGATAGCTGCTAAACTCTTTTATGCACAATGACTTAAAATCATTTTTGTCACGTTACTCTCACTCCCTTTTGAACTCAACACTTGTGGGGATTTATACTGCAATTATTCATGAACTAACCATTTGGTGTGGTTTCCAGAACAGAGGGTGGGGGCGTTTTAGTGCCATGTTTATGTTTCCTAATTGGAAATCATTAGATTGACTTTAACCACAGATTAGTTTTTCCCCTTACAAGTGCTGGTTCCCTCAATTCCAATTAGAGCAACAATTGGGACCTAGCAGCAATGTTATTAAAACTGACGTATTATTACAGTGAAAGGTACTATAGTGATGGTCAATGGATATTTCTGTACCTTTTCTCTTTCTTTTGCAGAAAAAATCCATGCTGAGATTGAGAGTGTAATTGGGCAATCACGACAACCTATGATGGACGACAGGCCCAGTCTTCCTTACACCAACGCGGTTATTCATGAAATACAAAGAAAAAGCAACGTAGCCCCATTGAATCTTGCCAGAGAAACTACCAGAGACACAACAATAGGAAGATATTTTATACCAAAGGTAATTGGAATAGAGATTCTGGAGTCAGAAGCATCGTTTGGACTAACACAAAATGGAAAACAAAAATGTGGAAGGGATTCAAATGAATGTAAAATCAGTAATGGGGAGTATTGAGGTTTTAGGTCAGAGATGATTCAAACTTTATTGAGAGCTTTTTCAAAACTGGAAAGTATGTGTTAGACCTGAATAGTTGGTTTCTTGAAGGCCATTGTGATATCAGACTCTTGTCTTTTCAATTCCTGCAAATACTTGCTCACCGTACGGCTGTCATAACTAAATACCATTCAGCTTATCTTAATTCATCCATCCAAAACAACCCTCCTCTCCCCCCATTGCTCCTTCTAATTGTTTCTTAAATGATTCACGAGTTTTTGCCTCCACTATATCTGGAAGTCCATTCCAAGGGTTAAGCACTCTCTGTGAAGAAGAACATAAGAACATAAGAACATACGAAATAGGAGCAGGAGTAGGCCAATCGGCCCCTCGAGCCTGCTCCGCCATTCAATAAGATCATGGCTGATCTGATCCTAACCGCCAATCTACTATCTACTATCACAGAACCATCTCCTGCATCTAACAGAATTGCACACACGAAATAGGAGCAGAATCAGGCTACACGGTCCCTGGGCCCGCTCCACTACCCACAGGGCCATGACCGATCCGAACCTAGACTCATGTCCAAATTCCTGCCCGCTCCCCGTAACCCTTAATGCCCTTTACTTCTAGGAAACTGTCTATTTCTGTTTTTAATTTATTTAATGATGTAGCTTCTACAGCTTTTTGTGGCAGCATATTCCATGGACCTACCACCCTCTGAGTGAAGTAGTTCCTCCTCATCTCAGTTTTGAAAGAACAGCCCCTTATTCTAAGACTATGTCCCCTAGTTCTAGTCTCACCCGTCATCGGGAACATCCTCCCCGCATCCACCCGATCCAACCCCTTCACAATCTTATATGTTTCAATAAGATCGCCTCTCATTCTTCTGAACTCCAATGAGTAGAGTCCCAATCTACACAACCTCTCCTCATATGACCACCCCCTCATCCCCGGGATTAACCGAGTGAACCTTTTTTTGCACTGCCTCGAGAGCAAGGATGTCTTTCCTTAAGTAAGGACACCAAAACTATATGCAGTATTCCAGGTGCGGTCTCACCAATACCTTGTACAACTGAAGCAATACCTCCCTATTTTTATATTCTATCCACCTAGCAATGAAAGCCAACATTCCATTTGCCTTCTTAATCACTTGCTGCACCTGCATACTAACCTTTTGAGTTTCGTGCACCAGGACCCCCAGATCCCTTTGCACTTCAGTACTCTCCAGTTTCTTGCCATTAAGATAATAAATTGCTCTAGGATTTTTCCTGCCAAAGTGCATCACCTCACACTTTCCAGTGTTGTATTCCATCTGCCAAATCTCTGCCCACTTACTTAGCCTGTCTATGTCCCCTTGCAGGTTTTTTATGTCCTCCTCACTCACTACTTTCCCTCCCATCTTAGTATCATCTGCAAATTTTGATATGTTACACTTGGTCCCTTCCTCCAAATCGTTAATATAGATTGTAAAGAGTTGGGGACCCAGCACTGACCCCTGTGGAACACCACTAGTTACTGATTGCCAGTCTGAGAATGAACCATTTATCCCAACTCTTTGCTTTCTGTTAGATAGCCAATCCTCTATCCATGCCAGAATATTACCCCCAATCCCGTGATTTTTTACCTTAAGCAATAATCTTTTGTGTGGCACCTTGTCAAATGCCTTTTGGAAGTCTAAATACACTACGTCTACTGGTTCCCCTTTATCCACTCTATATGTTACTTCCTCAAAGAACTCCAGCAAATTTGTCAAACATGACTTCCCCTTCGTAAAACCATGCTGACTTTGTCCTATTAAATTATGATTATCCAAATGTCCTGTTACTGTTTCCTTAATAATGGACTCCAAAATTTTACCTACCACAGATGTTAGGCTAACCGGTCTATAGTTACCAGCCTTCTGTCTACTGCCCTTTTTAAATAAGGGTGTTACATTAGCAGTTTTCCAGTCTGCCGGGACCTTAGCGGAATCCAGGGAGTTTTGAAAAATTATTACCAATGCATCTACAATCCCTACCGCCACTTCCTTCAAGACTCTAGGATGTAAGCCATCAGGTCCAGGTCCTTCTGTCCTAAAATTGCCTAAAATTGTCCCCTTGTCCTATTCCCACAGTTGAATTTAAAGTAGTATTCTAGATTAACCGTTTCCATATCATTTACTATCCAATATACCTCGATAAGATCACTTCTCGGGCGCCTCCTTCCAGGCGTAAGATATGTGCACAATGACAAATTTAGCAGTGGGAAGGCTTGCACCCAATTTGCTCAAGCGCCTCGGCCACGACTAAATTCAGCAATTTTAAAGGTTGTAATGGCGGCCGCCTGAAATGAGCGAAGCCCCCATTTCGATATTGTTGCATTTCTGGTGCATTGCCCAAGCTCCAACAACATTATCAGGCCAGTGGTCTGCCGAAGAAGCCTGCAGGTAAGTTTTTTTTAACTTACCTTAATGTGGAGCCAGGAGGAGCAGGAGTGCTTCTCCTGCCTCCACATTAAAACAGTGGCTGCTACCGGCCTATGATCAACCCCATCCTGATTATCACCCCATCCTCCCCAGACTCCCCCGTGGGCCTCGGCTGGTGTCTGAGTCGGTCGGAATTAGTCGGAAGTAGACCAGCAAGCTGCGTTGGGGTCCACAATTGGCACCTACAACTCGGCGGAATTACGATGATGAAGCCCAAGCACCATTTTAGGATGGTCCTTGGGCCTTTCCATTTTAGACTGTTCGCCACACGAATCTCGCCCGATTTCATGCACTAATAAATTTAAACACCAATGTCTCTCCAGTCTTTCCTCATAACACAGACCTCTGACCCTGGATATAAAAGAATTAAACTTCCTATTTCATTTGATTTACATTTCTTGTTTTGCTAATTAGGGCACAAAAGTCATTACAAATCTCTATTCAGTGATGTTGGACAAAGCAGAGTGGGAAACACCTGATAAATTTAACCCTGGACACTTCCTGGACCATAGTGGGATGTTTGTGAGAAAAGAAGCATTTGTGGCTTTCTCTGGAGGTAAGCAGTTCTCTTGCTTTCATTCATGTTCCACAATTATACAGCCAGAACTAACAATATTTTGAAAGACTATGGGAGTGAGTGCTTTAACGTGTGCACTCTATAACAACTTTAGCTAGCAACAAAGAAGATCCTTTTATATTCTAAATAGCCTATCAGCGATAGAGTTTTTAGTGGATGGCACAGTTGAGGCTTTATTTAGCACCTTTCCTTTTGACAACGCTTTGTCTAAACAGATTGAGGTCTCCTACAAACCAAATCCCATGTCATTATTCTCTACTATATTTGGCTCAACATTGATTCTAGTCAATTGCTTACTGGGGAATACATAGGATTCTGTCAACCTGAAGGGTGAGGATGTTATACGTACCCATGGTCAATGGTGTGTTATTATCAACTAAAGACTAACTACAACTGGGAGATTTATCCATTAGAACTTCATTTTAATCTGAGTTTTTTATTCATGCTACCCAGCCATCAAAGCAACTTTATCCTAATTGATTTCTGATCAAAAGGTATTTTCCCCTTTCCTGCAGCCTGGTTGTTTCCTGTCTTCCAGTTTGTATCTGGTGATGAAAACAACCTCCACTTTAAACCTTGAAAATGTATAAATCTAAAAATAGAAATTGCTATTTTTGTTATAGTGGGAAAACTTTGATTCAATGTGCGAATCTAAACAACCAATCATCTTACCAGATTTTCACAAACCTGAAACCAGGTTAATTTCTTACAGAACTCAACATCCCTTTTATTTGTTGAAAACATGGAATGAGCAAAGATCATTTGGCCCATCATCTGTATTTTCCACAGATCATTTACAAATCTACCCTATTATGGTTGCCAAGCAATTTATATAATTTTCTCAGGAAATGTTCTACAAGAATACTCCCCAGTCTCCAAAAGTACCAGACACAACTCCAGAACATTTGTCCATCCCACCATCTCCATATTTTAACTGTTCCCGCTACCCTCAACAGACAACATTTCTCTTCCCAATGCACCCTGGCCCTAGCACTACAGGGGCTACTGTGTCAATTGAAGGATTTGATCATGTTTGTATATCTTAGTTGTATCTGTCCCTGTAACATTTAATCCTATTCAGCACCAAACATTTATCCAATTCATTTTTGAAGTTAATCAACTCAGAAACAACTGCTTTCTGCTCAGCCAGTTCGCAATATCCACTACTCCGTGGGATTAAAATAAAATTAAACTACAGATTAATGTTGGAGATATCAGAAGATGAATGTTTAATGGATTTGTATGACATTCTTCTGTTCATTATGGGTATAAACTGGAATAAATGTGTTAAAGGAGCAGATAAAGGAATGTCATATGCATGCATTAAGCATTCATCCACTAATATTGCCAATGTTGTCTATAGAGGATAGCGAGCATGGCATTTCTAGAATCCATTCTCTTCTAATCTCAGTCATGGATTCTGAGGGAAAGTGGTATTCCAAGTGATTCACTCCTGGAGCTGGGCCGCCAATAAAAAGAGCTGAAGTTTGATAAACTCAGTGCTCCTTCCTGTTTGGGAAGTTGTAAATATCTGAGTATTATTCAGGGTCCTCTGACTGCTAAGAGTCATGTTTGGGCCCTTAAAATCTGTTGTGCCCAAGTGGACATAATTTGATAAAGGCAGAGGAGGCAGGGATATATATTCATCCTTAGAGTGCTTATCCTTACCACCAGTGAATGGAATAATTATTCCACCTGTCCATAATCAGCATCTTATTTACATGTCTATTCACTTACAGGAAAACGGAATTGCGTGGGAGAACAGCTGGCTAGAATGGAGCTGTTCCTTTTCTTCGCCTCATTTCTGCAGAAGTTCAAATTGCATGTTCCTGAGGGTGTGGAGATTAGTCTTGATGGCAGAATGGGTGTGACACTTGCTCCACTGCCTTACAAGATATGTGCAATTCCTCGCTGATCTGAGAGAAGTGTGGCAACCATTTGCTGATGCAGCAGCAGAAGTGAAAATGACGTTTCTTGTTAATGCTTTGCAAAATGAAGAGGGAAAGTTTAGCAGTGATATGGCCCAATGCGCCCCTAGCTTGCCTCCACTCTTCACCTGCAAAAGTTCTGCTTCCCCATCACCCGCATCCTTGCCAAACCTCATTGGCTCCTAATAGCCCACCAAGTAGACTTTTAAGGTCTTTGCCATCCCTCCATGGCCTCGCCTCACTGTACCTCAACAATCTCCTGTAGTTATGTCCCCAGGTGTATCCTCCACTCTTCTGATACCAGCTTACTCCATGTTCCCTGATTCCTTCGTACTACCATCAATTCCTGCTCTTTCAGCTGCTAGGTCCCTGCCATATGGAATTCCATCCCTAAATCTATTCTTGCAACCCCTCCCTGCTTTAAAAAACCTCCTAAAAATTCTTCTCTTTGACTGTGCCTTTGCTCCCCACCCCACCTTACTGTCTTTCCCTTGTCTCTGCTGCTCAACGCTCAGATGTTTCCTCTAACCTGCAAAGTGCTCTGCAATGTCTTTCTTTTAAACAGTGAAAATACAAGATAAGCAATAATTCAAATATTCAAACTTAGCCAACACATGTCTAGCAATGGTTTCCTTTCTCTCCTCGCACCATTATCTCCAGAAGCCCCCCATCTATCCTTTGCCCCCCCCCCCACCCCCACCCCGGTTCCTCAACTATTTACTGCCTTTTGGTGACATCATCTGCAGGCATGGGGTCAGCTTGCACACGTACGCTAATGACACAGCTCTCCTAATCCTTCAGCTCTTGACCATCTTTATGCTGCCAGAGTGTTTGTCCGACATCCAGTACTGGATAAGCAGAAATTTCCTCCAACTAAATATTGGGAAGATCAAAGCCATTGTCTCCAGTCCCCGCCACAAACTCCATTCCCGAGCCACTGACTCCATCCCTCTCCCTGACAACTATCTGAGGCTGAACCAGACTGTTCACAACCTTGGTGTTATATTTGACCCCTTATCCTCTCCACAAAGATCGCTTGCATCCACATTGCATGCCTCTGTCTCAACCTCTGCCATTTCACCACTGAAACCTTCATACATGCCTTCATCACCTCCAGACTCAACTACTCCACTTACCTCTTTCCTGGCCTCCTTTCCTTCACCTCTACCAACACTAACTTTTGCAAAATTCTGCCACACACATCCAGTTCTGCATGAAGTCCTGCTCACCCATCATCTTGTCCTTGTTGACCCACATTAGCTCACTGTCCCCAATGCATTGAATTTAAAATCCTTATCCCTATCTATAAATCCTTCTGTGGCTTTGCCCCACCCTATCTCTGTGATCTCCTCAATCCCTATGTTACGCCCCCCCATTCCATGCTCCGCTTCTCTGATTCCAGCCTTTTGTACATTCACCCCCGTCGTTCATCCCACCATTGGCGTCAGAGGTTTCAGCCATCTGGGTCCTACGCTCTGGAATTCTCTCTCTAAACCTCTCCGCTTCCCTCTCTAACTCTTTAAAAAAAAAGTTGCAATCCCTCCCTACCAACAATCATTTGGTCACTCCTCTTAACCTTTCCCTTCCTATCTCCAGATCATCTTCCTTACACCAATCTGTGAAGCACTTCGGGACACTAAAGGCGCTATATGTAAGTGTAAGTTGTTTTTGTAAATCCCCATTATTACA
This sequence comes from Squalus acanthias, assembly GCA_030390025.1. Lineage (NCBI taxonomy): Eukaryota > Metazoa > Chordata > Chondrichthyes > Squaliformes > Squalidae > Squalus > Squalus acanthias. The sequence goes on along the minus strand of CM059439.1, from coordinate 46,323,489 downwards.
TTAAAAAATAAACTGGCCACATGCAGTCAGTGTTTCAATTAACAGGGGTAGATTTTAAGAATTAGCATTCACAGCACAGGGCTTGTGCAGTGGGAACTTAGGAATTTGGGTTACAGAAATCAGGATGCCATGTGTTACATTCCAACCATTCATTTTGTGCAGTATATGTTGACTTCATGGCTGTATTCCAGGTGTATGCTTCCGCCACGCAAAGCTCTGCACTGAGAGCACTGATTTGTAAAATGTACCTGATATTGCAATCTGAAGGTTGAAGTAGAACATCAATAACATTAATCATTTCTGTAGTTTAAGAACATATCTATTACTTCAGCCAACCATTACTCAATACTCACCAAGATTTCATCCAGAAAATGTCATGTAGCAATTTATTCTCCTGATTATTGTTAGAATTCAGTATGACTCTTTACTAACCAGTGCATCAGAATAAATCTCACTTGCAAAATATCCTTTTGTAAATTTGTCTTAATAACGTGCAACTGAGAACAAAAGCAAAGTTGATTCTTGTGCAAAAAGAAGCAATCTATAGAATGGGAATGGATATTGTTGTAAAAATAACGGTAAGTCTAACAGTGCTTACCATTATTTACGTGGAAATCGGACAGCAAATTCTGGCGATGGCACATGTTCAGTTAAACGCGAAAATCCGGACGTTGCTATCCGAGATGCAACGTTCCTCCAAAAGCTTCCTGAAAACGGCATCTCGCCATCTGGCTCCCCATTCAAATACATTGAACGGTGAGAAGTTGCTGTACTTACCTCGTAGATATGAATTAAATGCACCAGAAAAAGTTAAGCCTTGTCCATTCCAGTATAAATACCCTTTTAACGGCGTGATAAGTCTTAATTACTGCCAAACAACCTCTCTAGCACTGAAAATTAACTTTTAGAACTGTGGAGTCTCATTCCTTCAGAATTTAATTATTGTTGGAGATTTACAAAACTAAACAATGTAAGTTTTTAAAAACTTTTTCTTTGTCTCTTTTATCTCTCTTTCTTAATCCAATCTTTCTTTCCCTCTCTTTATTTCACTTTCTGTACCTGATTTGACATTAAATTCAATATTCTAACTGACACTTCCTGGTTCAGACTCTGCGCTGCTCATTAACGATTCTTTAATCTGATTGGTTAAGGAGATACACAGTTGCTTGCCCCGTTCACACAGGTCCCAGATGCCCTGTAGAGGACAGTACACTTTTTGGATGGCTGGATGACAGCAACTTCCAGTGCAAAAGCCCATAGAAAGTCTATGGACAAGTGCAAGTCTAACGTTTGCCGCTTGGAGCAAAATACGGTCCATAGAGTTTATTGTAAAAATGCACCAAAAATTTGTGATAGAGAAACAAAATGGATGGAAAAGCTTACATTTCTTTTTGCAATGGCCAGTGGCATTGGAGCAGAATGGGTGATTGAGGGCAGAGAAATTGGGTGCAGATCCATATTGCTGGATATGTGACACTTAGTGCCAGGCAATGACCATCTCGAACAAGAGAAAACCTAACCATTTCAACCTGGCATTAAATGGCACCACCACTGCCAAGTCCAAATCTTGCAGCCACAACACTCAAGAAGCTTGACACCATCCAAAGCAGAGCAGTTTGTTTGATTGGTGCCCCTGCCACTGGATTCTATAGCCACCTCCTCCATCACCAGAACATTGTTGTTGTATCATGGACAATCTACAGTATGCATTGTAGTAACTCACCAAGGTTACTTTGATGGCCCTTTCCTCCCCTGTAACTTCGACCAATGTTGTGCGAACATCATCACCTCCAAGTTTCTTTCCAAGTCACGCACCATCCTGACTTGAACATATAACCACCATTCCTTCATCATCACTGGGTCAGAATCCTGGAATTCCCCGCCCAACAACAACTACTTGTATTTATATAACACCATTAACATAGTAAAATGTCCCAAGGCGCTTCACAGCAGCATTATAAAACAAAATTTGACATTGAGACACATAAGTAGATATTAGGGCAGATGACCAAAAGCTTGGTCAAAGAGGTAGGTTTTCAGGAGCGTCTTAAAAGGGAAAATGAGGTAGAGAGGCGGAGCGGTTTAGGGAGGGAATTCCAGCGCTTAGGGCCTTGGCAACTGAAGTGTAAAATTCGCAATTATCGCGATTCGAAATAACGAGATAAAGCAGATTCGTTTCATCAGTTTTATTTCAACGAAATGCTGTCATGATTAAACAGGACACAGAAGCCTGTAAATGGCCGCCGCGCCTCGTGGCAGAAGCTTCCAGAAATTTCAGTGGACAGACAAAATGGCGTTCGAATAAACATTTATAAGTAATACGCAGCAAACACTGATAAAGACAGGATGCAACCTGTCTGCATTCGACACAATAGCAAAGATATAAGTGCTGGAATCGTTTTCCATGCACAAGTAAGGACCATTGTACTGGGCAATCGAAGGCCCATCCAGATACATCAATACGCAAATTCCCCACGGCTCTACAATGAGAGAGCCATTCTCGGGTGATTAAGTCAGTATTCGAGGAGGCCCCAAAACCAGTCAGGGAGACTCCTAGCCGGTTCGACAATGGGGAAAACATTAACGGGTAGTTGGCCAGTCTCAGGTGCTACCGAAACCCATTACAAACAAGAATCACCCCATACTGGGAATTTTGAGCGCCAAGATTTTACAAAGGATGAACATTAAGATTTGGGCGGGAGATAAGGGAACACAGCACTATAACTATAGTGAACAAACGTCCATCTCTCTCTGACAAAAGGTCATCGACCTGAAACGTTAACTCTCTTTCTCTCTCCACGGATGCTGCCTGGCCTGCTGAGTTTTTCCAGCATTTTCTGTTGTTATTCCATCTCTCTCTTATTCCTCTGATCCTCCCGGGGCTGATTCGTTTGAACTGACTCTTGACGCGGGCTGAACTTTTATTCTCTTATGTTGGGTGGAGCTCAATTTGGAGCGAGCCGCCTCAACGAAGGCCAGTGACCGGGTGCACCATCCCGAGGGTCGGTAAACGGTGTTCTGGACCCGAAGGCCCGAAGAGATGAGACGAGACGAGATGAGACGAGAAGAAGAAGAATCCACGTGCCGCCACGGTCAGTAAACCCTGACCGCGCCCGAAAATATATATAGTCCATTTTTGAACTCTACAGGTTACTGCACGAAATGGTCAAAGACTCTTCTTTGAAGTCTACCGGTTAACTGGTGTCGATCCAGAAAGACTTTTCTTTGAGTTCTACAGCCGGGCCCGAGCACTGTTGAGTTCTTCATGACAACGGGGAGCCCAGCCTGCTTGCAGCAGCAGAGAAGATAAACAAGTGGGGTATAGAGACCCTTTCCAACACGTGACAGTCAGGTGTTGCAGCGAAACAAGCCGAGTGCCTTACTTTAAAATTCTCCGAAGTATCACAAGTGGTGAGCATGTTTCCTCGATCCTACAAATCTAGATTAGTGTAGGTATTGATAGGGGAGGGTGGTTTTTATTAAGGATAAATAAAATGTGTTCCCCTTTTTACGATGTGCCGTACGTTCCTCATTACCCTAGACCAAGTTTTATGAATGTATGTATACTTGTACTGTCATTAATTTGTGCCTATGACATGTACTTCATGATTTTGGACGTTATGCAATAAAGATTTCCATTTCGTACTATTCAACCGGGTCTATTTGAGTTTTCTCTGCATTACTGCTCTCACACCTAAGTCCAGTGTTAGAACCGTAAGAGCAAGTGGGTCGAACCACTCACAGGTGCTTATTGCAACAAGGCTGGCCGGAGACCAGAGCAAGCAATAGTATTAGGCAACGAAGGCCTAACCCCGCACAAGCACCTACGACCGAACCCCTTACTGAAGGCACGGCCACCAATGGTGAAGCGATTGAAATTGGGGATGCTCAAGAGGGCAAAATTAGAGGAGCGCAGATATCTCGGGGGGGGGGGGGGGATTGTGGGGCTGGAGGAGATTACAGAGATAGGGAGGGGCGAGGCCATGGAGAGAGTTAAAAACAAGGATGAGAATTTTAAAATCGAGGCGTTGCTTAACAAGGAGCCATTATGTGAGCACCATCATCGCAAGGACTGCAGCGGTTCAAGGAAAAGGCCAACCACCATTTCTAGTCAACTAGGAATGGACAATAAATGCTGCCTTGCCAACATCATTCACATCTCCAGAAAAATAACAAAAATCTATAGTCAATAGGCCTTTGGAATTTAGAATGGCAGCAGATGAAGGGTCATTTAACATGTCACCACAAGCCAGGTGGAGCTTCATTTTAAAGCATATCACTAAAAAAAACACTTTTATGGTCTTGTTGACAATAGTCAAGCAGTCTGTGAAGTCTACTGGAAATACAAAGTCCATGGCTCGTCAGCGTTCTGGGCGGGGCCTTTGCTTCTTCTCCATGAAGAGGTGTATTTTCTGAGAGAATTCAAAGAATCATTTAAGTACCATGCCATGACTGAGCCAGTATATGTTATTGTAGTACAGCTGATCCTTGTACTATGTATCTAACTCCTCCAGCAGATTTTGAAACTGGCAGTGGTTCAGGCCTCTGGCTCAAATGAAGTTGACCAGGTCCATGACTGGCTCCAGATTTTTACCACTCTTCCTGACATTTACATAGGATTACATAGGATATACGGCACAGAAACAGGCCATTCGCCCAACCAGTCCATGCCGCCGTTTATGTTCTACTCGAGCCTCCTCCCATCTTAACTCTATCAGCATAACCCTCTATTCCCTTCTCCCACATATGCTTATCTAACCGCCCCTTAAATGCATCTATACTGTTCGCTTCAACCACTCCCTGTGGTAGCAAGTTCCACATTCTCACCACTCTCTGAGTAAAGAAGTTTCTGCTGAATTCCCTATTTGATTTCCTGGTGACTATCTTAGATTGATGGCCTCTAGTTTTGCTCTTCCCCACAAGTGGAAACACTCTCTCTATAATCTACTCTATCAAAACATTTCATGATTTTAAAGACCTCTATTAGGCCACCCCTCAGCCTTCTCTTTTCAAGAGAAAAGAGACCCAATCTGTTCATCCTTTCCTGATATGTATACCTTCGCATTTCTGGTATCATCCTTGTAAATCTTTTCTGCACCCTCTCCAGTGGCTCTATATCCTTTTCATAATATGGCGACCAGAACTGTACGCAGTACTCCAAGTGTGGTCCAACCAAGGTTCAATACAAGATTAGCATAACTTCACTACTTTTCAATTCTATCCCATTACAAATAAACCCTAGTGCTTAGTTTGCTTTTTTATGGCCTTGTTAACCTGTGTCAATACTTTTAGGGATTTGTGTATTTGTACTCCGAGATCCTTTTGCTTCTCTACCCCATTTAGATTCGCATTTTCCAAGTAATATGTAACCTCCCTATTTTTCTTACCAAAATGTAAGACCTCACATGTATCTGTATTGAATTTCATTTGCCAATTATATGCCCATTTTGCAAGTTTATTCATATTTTCTTGTAATTTGTTGCAGTCCTCCTCGGTATTGACTATCCCCCCCAATTTGGTGTCTTCCGCAAATTTAGAAATTGTATTTTTGATTCCAAAATCTAAATCGTTAATATAAACTGGGAACAACAGTGGCCCCAGCACTGATCCTTGTGATCCTTGAAAATATGATAGAATTCTTCATTAAAATGGAGAGTGAAGTAGTTTTCTAAACTCCAGTGTGTACATCCCTAAACTACATAGTCTCTCCTCATAGGTCAATCCCGCCATTCCTGGTATCAGCCTGGTGAATCGCCGCTGCACCCCCTCCATGGCAAGAACATCTTTCCTCAGATGAGGCGACCAAAACTGTACACAGTACTCGAGGTGTGGTCTCACCAGTGCCCTGTACAGCTGCAGCAAGGTATCCCTGTTCCTGTATTCCAACCCTTTTGCTATGAAGGCCAGCATACCGTTTGCCTTCTTGATCGCCTGTTGCACCTGCATGCTCGCCTTCAGTGACTGATGTACAAGAACACCCAGGTCTCTCTGTACTTCCCCCTCTCCCAATTTATTGCCATTTAAATAATAATTTGCCCTCCCGTTCCTGCACCCAAGGTGGATAACTTCGCACTTGTCCACATTATAGTGCATCTGCCATTTATCCGCCCAATCACCCAGTCTGTCCAAATCGCTCTGGAGCTTCCTGGTCTCCTCCTCTGAGCCCACCCCCCCTCCTAGTTTAGTGTCGTCTGCAAATTTGGAAATGCTGCATCCGACTCCCTGATCCAGGTCATTAATGTAAATTGTGAACAGCTGGGGACCCAGGACAGATCCCTGTGGTACCCCACTTGTTACTGCCTGCCATTCAGAAAATGAGCCGTTTATTCCAACTCTCTGTTTTCTATCTGACAGCCAGTTCTCTATCCACGTCAATACTTTCCCCTTTATCCCATGAGCTTCAATTTTCCCTGCTAATCTTTTATGTGGGACCTTATCGAAGGCCTTTTGGAAGTCCAGGTACACCACATCTACTGGCTCTCCCCCATCTATTTTACCAGTTACTCCCTCAAAAAATTCCAATAGATTAGTCAAGCACGATTTACCCTTTGTAAATCCATGTTGACTCTGTCCTATCCTGTCCCCATTTGCTAAGTGCTCCGCTATTTCATCCTTAATGATGGACTCCAGCATTTTGCCCACAACTGATGTAAGGCTTACAGGTCTGTAATTACCTGACTCAGAGACTAGGGTCCTGAATTTAAATAAAGGAAACTACGATGGTATGAGGCACGAGTTGGCTAGGATGGATTGGGGAACGTTACTTAAAGGGTTGACGGTGGATAGGCAATGGCAAATATTTAAAGATCGCATGGATGAACTACAGAATTTGTTCATCCCTGTTTGACATAAAAATAAAACAAAAAAGGTGACTCAACCGTGGCTAACAAGGGAAATTAGGGATAGCATAAGATCCAAGGAGAGGATACATAATTAGGCCAGAAAAAGCAGCAAACCTGAGGATTAGGAACAGTTTAGGATTCAGCAAAGGAGGACAAAGGGATTAATTAAGAGGAGGAAAATAGATTATGAGAGTAAGCTTTCAGGGAACATAAAAACTGACTGTAAAAGCTTCTATAGATATGTGAAGAGAAAAAGATTGGTGAAGTCAAGCGTAGGTCCCTTGCAGTCAGAATCAGGGGAATTTATAATGGGGAACAAAGAAATGGCAGACCAATTAAATACATACTTTGGTTCTGTCTTCACAAAGGAGGACACAAATAACCTCCCAGAGATGTCGGGGAATATAGGATCTAATGAGATGGAGGAATTGAATGAAATCAGCATTTGTAGGGAAATGGTGTTAGGGAAATTGACGGGATTGAAGGCCGATAAATCCCCAGGGCCTGATAATCTATATCCTAGGGTACTTAAGGAAGTGGCCCTAGAAATAGTAGATGCATTGCTGGTCATCTTCCAAAATTCTATAGACTCTGGAACAGTTCCCATGGATTGGAGGATAGCTAATGTAACCCCACTATTTACAAAAGGTGGTAGAGGGAAAACGAGGAATTATAGACCGGTAAGCCTGACATCGGTAGTGGGGAAAATGCTAGAGTCCATTATAAAAGATGTAATAGCAGAGCACTTGGAAAACAATGACAGGATCGGACAAAGTCAACATGGATTTACATAGGTAAATCATGCTTGACTAATCTACTGGAATTTTTTGAGGATGTAACTGGTAGAATAGATAAGGGAGAACCAGTGGATGTGGTGTATTTGGACTCTCAGAAGGCTTTCGATAAGGTCCCGCATAAGAGATTAGCGTGCAAAGTTAAAGCACATGGGATTGGGGGTAAGGTACTGTTTTGGATAGAGAACTGGTTGGCAGACAGGAAGCAAAGAGTTGGAATAAACGGGTCTTTTTCTGAGTGGCAGGCAGTGACTAGTGGGGTACCGCAGGGATCGGTGCTAGGACCCCAGCTATTCACAATATATATAAATGATCTAGATGAGGGAACTAGATGTAATATCTCCAAGTTTGCAGACGACACAAAGCTGGGTGGACGTGTGTGCTGTGAGGAGGATGCAGAGAAACTCCAGTATGATTTGGACAGGTTGGGTGAGTGGGCAGATGCATGGCAAATGCAGTATAATGTGGATAAATGTGAGGTTATCCACTTCAATGGCAAAAACAGGAAGGCAGATTATTATCTGAATGGCAATAGATTGGGAAAAGGGGAAGTGCAACGAGACCTGGGTGTCCTTGTGCACCAGTCGCTGAAGGTAAGCATGCAGGTGCAGCAGGCGGTTAAGAAGGCAAATGGTATGTTGGCCTTCATAGCGAGAGGATTCGAGTACAGGAGCAAGGATGTCTTGCTGCAGTTGTACAGGGCCTTGGTGAGACCACACCTTGAGTATTGTGTGCAGTTTTGGTCGCCTTATCTGAGGAAGGATGTTCTTGCCATGGAGAGAGTGCAGCGAAGATTCACCAGACTGATACCTGGGATGGCAGGAATGACGTATGAAGAGAGATTGGGTCGATTAGGCTTATATTCGCTAGAGTTTAGAAGAATGAGAGGGGATCTCGTTGAAACTTATAAAATTCTAACAGGACTAGATAGACTAGATGCAGGAAGGATGTTCCCGATGGCGGGGGGAGTCCAGAACCAGGGGTTACAGTCTAAGGATAAGGGGTAAGCCATTTAGGACTGAGATGAGGAGGAATTTCTTCACCCAGAGAGTGGTGAACCTGTGGAATTCTCTACCACACAAGGCAGTTGAGGCCAATTCATTAAATATATTCAAGAATGAGTTAGATATATTTCTTAAGGCTAAAGGGATCAAGGGATATGGGGAGAAAGCAGGGACAGGGTACTGAATTTGGATGATCAGCCGTGATCTCATTAAATGGCGGAACAGGCTCGAGGGGCCGAATGGCCTACTCCTGCTCCTATCTTCTATGTTTCTATGGAACACCACTACCCACCTTCTGCCACTTTGAGTAGCTACCCTTTACTCCTACTCTCTGCTTTCTGTCTTGAAGCCAGCTAGCTATCCATTCTGCTACTTGTCCCCTGACTCCGCATTCCCTGACCTTATTCATTAGTTTATTATGTGGTACCTTATCAAAGGCCTTTTGAAAATCTAGATAAATTACATCTATTGCATTACCCTTGTCTACTCTCTCTGTTACCTCTTCAAAAAATCCAATTAGGTTGGTTAAGCACGACTTTCCCTTTTGAAATCCATGCTGACTATTTATTATTATTTTTTGGTTTCTAGATGTTCTTCCATTTTCTCCTTTAGTAGGGATTCCATTATTTTTCCTACCACCGATGTTAAGTTGACTGGTCTGTAGTTCCCTGGACATGTTCTATCTCCCTTCTTAAATATAGGTATTACGTTACCTATCCACCAGTCCTCTGGCACTACCCCTTTTTCTAACGAATTACTAAATATGTGTAGTAATGCCTCTGCTATCTCTTCCCTAGATTATTTTAAAATGCGTGGATGTAATCCGTCCAGACCAGGGGTTTTATCCTCTTTGAGTTTCATTAGTTTATTTAATATATCTCCTCATTTTATTTTAAATGCAGTTATCTCATTACTAATCTCATCATGCGATGCCATCTCCACCTGTTCTATCTCCCTGGTAAATACTGAAGCAAGGTAATTATGTAACATCTCGGCCATCTCTCTATCATTGCCTGTAGTATTATCCTGTCCATCCCTTAGTGGCCCTATTCCCATCCCGAATTTCCTTTTTTTATTTACATGCCTGTAAAATATTTTACTCTTTTCTTTGATGTTCCTTGATAATTTAATTTTACAGTTCCTTTTTGCCTCTCTAATTGATTTTTTGACTTCTCTCCCAATCTCTTCGTATTCTTAATTTATGCCTCTTTCCTTACCCTCAATTTTTCCCTTGTGGCTTTATTCATCCACGGTGTCTCATTAGTGATTAGCTTGTTTTTGTTTTTTAGCAGAATATATTTTTCCTGGACTCTGTTGAACACCGTTTTAAGGGGGAGAAATTTGGTATGTTAGCGCCCCCAGTTAGCGCCTGGCGGGCGTGCTGACGGGGCGCTCAAGCAGTAGCACCGCGACGTGGCGAATCCCACACTGCACAGCAAATTCACCGGCCCCGTGCAACGCTCACTGGGCGCCCGATCTGCAAACTTCAGTAGCGCCCCCCGCCTTACCGCCTCACGCCGACAGCGCCAGGGAGCAGAGGCGTGAACCAGCCGGCTGGCAGCTGACGGGGCGCTACTTAAAGGGATGCGCTTCAGCTGTCAAGGAACTTCTGTTCCAAAGCTCAGTTATGAGTGTCAGAGCGCGCGCAGGATGTATCTGCAGCCAAATAAAGGCTGCTTAGTCCCCGGGGTGTTGAGGGCTGTCAAAGGACTTTGCATTTCATCCCACAGCATATCGCCATTCTGCACTCCCCAAATCATTGGGAACTGGTGTGCAGACTCCAGTGACCCTCCCCTTTAATGGCTGGAAGGCACCTGCGATGCTCACTCCCAATTACTCAACACTTCATATTCGTTATCGCTTGGAGCCGAATGCCACTCACCTATGCCATTAGCACCTGATTTAGCGCTCCCCTGCATTCTTTGAGCGCTGAGACTGAACTTAGCGGGCAGCGAGATTGATTAGCGCCTGGCACTAAACTTCCAACTTCTCAAAAGTTAGCGCCCCAACTGGGGCGATACCGAATTCCTAGCCCTAAATGTTTGCCATTGCTGTTCTACATCATTGTTTACCAATATTGTTGCCCATTTTATTTTCCCAAGTTCTATTCTCATCCCCTCAAGCTATTACCCTGGTCTTTTTCATACTTATGTCTTTCTCAATTTTTAAAAAATGCGTTTATGGGATGTGGGCGTCGCTGGCAAGGCCAGCATTTATTACCCATCCCTAATTGCCCTTGAGAAGGTGGTGGTGAGCTGCCTTCTTGAACCGCTGCAGTCCGTGTGGTGAAGGTACTCCCACAGTGCTGTTAGGTAGGGAGTTCCAGGATTTTGACCCAGTGACGATGAAGGATTGGTGATATACTTCTAAGTCAGGATGGTGTGTGACTTGGAGGTGGTGATGTTCCCTTGCGCCTGCTGCCCTTGTCCTTCTAGGTGGTAGAGGTCGCGGGTTTGGGAGGTGCTGCCGAAGAAGCCTTGGCAACTTGCTGTAGTGCATCTTGTAGATGGTACACACTGCAGCCACGGTACGCCGGTGGTGGAGGGAGTGAATGTTTAAGGTGGTAGATGGAGTGCCAATCAAGCAGGATGCTTTGTCCTGGATGGCATCGAGCTTCTTAAGTGTTGTTGGAGCTGCACTCATCCAGGCAAGTGGAAAGTATTCCATCACACTCCTTACTTGTGCCTTGTAGATGGTGGAAAGGCTTTGGGGAGTCAGGAGGTGAGACACTCGCCGCAGAATACCTAGCCTCTGACCTGCTCTTGTTGCCACAGTATTTATGTGGCTGGTCCAGTTAAGTTTCTGGTCAATGGTGACCCCCAGGATGTTGATGGTGGGGGATTCGGCGATGGTAATGCCGTTGAATGTCAAGGGGAGGTGGTTAGAAACATAGAAACATAGAAGATAGGAGCAGGAGTAGGCCATTCGGCCCCTCGAGCCTGCTCCGCCATTTAATGAGATCATGGCTGATCATCCAAACTCAGTACCCTGTACCTGCCTTCTCCCCATATCCCTTGATACCTTTAGCTTTAAGAAATATATCTAACTCATTCTTGAATATACTTAATGACTTAGCCTCAACTACCTTCTGTGGTAGAGAATTCCACAGGTTCACCACTCTCTGGGTGAAGAAATTCTTCCTCATTTCTGTCCTAAATGGCTTACCCCTTATCCTTAGATTATGACCCCTGGTTCTGGACTCTCCGACCATCGGGAACATTCTTCCTGCATCTAGTTTGTCCAGACCTGTCAGGATTTTATATGTTTCGATGAGATCCCCTCTCATTCTTCTATACTCCAGCGAGTATAAGCCCAATCGACCCAATCTCTCCTCATATGGCATTACTGCCATCCCAGGTATCAGCCTTGTGAATCTTCGCTGAACTCCTTCCATGGCAAGAACATCCTTCCTCAGATAATGCGACCAAAACTGCACACAGTACTCAAGGTGTGGTCTCACCAAGGCCCTGTACAACTGCAGCAGGACATCCCTGTTCCTATACTCAAACCCTTTTGCTATGAAGGCCAACATACCATTTGCCTTCTTCACCGCCTGCTGCACCTGCATGCTTACCTTCAGCGACTGGTGCACAAGGACACCCAGGTCTCGTTGCACTTCCCCTTCTCCCAATCTATTGCCATTCAGATAATAGTCTGCCTTTCTGTTTTTGACACCAAAGTAGGTAACCTCGCATTTATCCACGTTATATTGCATCTGCCACGCTTCTGCCCACTCACCCAACCTGTCCAAATCATCCTGGAGTTTCTCGGTATCCTCCTCGCAGCACACACTCCCACCCAGCTTTGTGTCATGTGCAAACTTGGAGATATTATATTTAGTTCCCCTATCCAGATCATTAATGTATATTGTGAATAGCTGGGGTCCAAGGACCGATCCCTGTGGTACCCCACTAGTCACTGCTTGCCACTCGGAAAAAGACCCATTAATTCCTACTCTCTGCTTTCTGTCCGCCAACCAGTTCTCCATCCAAGTCAATACCTTGCCCCCAATCCCATGTGCCTTAACTTTACACGCTAATCTCTTATGCGGGACCCCATCGCTTGTTGGAGATAGTCATTGCCTGGCACTTCCGTGGTGCAAATGTTACCTGCCACTTATCAGCGCAAGCCTGAATGTTGTCCAGGTCTTGTTGCATGCGGCATGGACTGCTTCATTATCTGAGGAGTTGTGAATGGCACTGAACACTGTGCAGTCATCAGCGAACATCCCCATTTCTGACCTTATGTTGGAGTGAAGGTCATTGAAGCAGCTGAAGATGGTTGGGCCTAGGACACTGCCCTGAGGAACTCCTGCAGCGATGTCCTGGGGTTGTGATGATTGACCTTCAACCACCACAACCATCTTCCTTTGTGCTAGGTATGACTCCAGCCAGTGGAGAATTTTCCCCCTGATTCCTATTGACTTCAGTGTTACTAGGGCTCCTTGATGCCACATTCGGTCAAATGCTGCCTTGATGTCAAGGACAGTCACTCTCACCTCACCTCTGGAATTCAGCTCCTTTGTCCATGTTTGGACCAAGGCTGTAATGAGGTTGGGAGCCGAGTGGTCTTGGCAGAACCCAAACTGGGCATCAGTTAGCAGGTTATTGGTGAGTAAGTGCACTGTCGATGACACCTTCCGTCACTTTGCTGATGATTGACCGTAGACTGATGGGGCGGTAATTGGCCAGATTAGATTTGTCCTGCTTTTTGTGGACAGGACATACCTGGGCAGTTTTCCACATTGTCGGATAGATGCCAGTGTTGTAGCTGTACTGGTACAGCTTGGCTAGAGGCGCGACTAATTCTGGAGCTCAAGCCTTCAGCACGATAGCCGGGATGTTGTCAGGGCCCATAGCCTTTGCTGTATCCAGTGCGCTCAGCCGTTTCTTGATATCACGTGAAGTGAATCGAATTGGCTGAAGACTGGCTTCTGTGATGGTGGAGATCTCAGGAGTAGGCCGATATGGATCATCCACTCGGCACTTCTGGTTCTGAAGATGGTTGTAAACACTTCAGCCTTGTATTTTGCACTCACGTGCGGGGCTTCACCATCATTGAGGATGGGGATATTCATGGAGCCTCCTCCTCCCATTAGTTGTTTAATGGTCCACCACCATTCACGACTGGATGTGGCAGGACTGCAGAGCTTTGATCTGATCCGTTGATTGTGGGATCGCTTAGCCCTGTCTATAGCATGCTGCTTCTGCTTTTTAGCATGCATGTAGTCCTGTGTTGCAGCTTCCCCAGGTTGGTACCTCATTTTTAGGTACGTCTGGTTCTGCTCCTGGCATGCTCTTTTACACTCCTTATTGAATCAGGGTTGTTCCCCTGGCTTAATGGTAATGGTAAAGTGAGGGATATGCCGAGCCATGAGGTTATAGATTGTGGTGGAATACAATTCTGCTGCTGCTGCCCTACAGCCCCTCATGGATGCCCAGTTTTGAGCTGCTAGATCTGTTCTGAATCTATCCCATTTAACATGATGGTAGTGACACACAACACAATGGAAGGTGTCCAAGTCTGAAGACGGGAGTTCGTCTCCACAATGACTGTGCGGTGGTCACTGCTACCAATACTGTCATGGACAGATGCATCTGCGACAGGTAGATTGGTGAGGACGAGGTCAAGTAGATTTTTCCCTCGTGTTGGTTCTCTCACCACCTGTCACATGCCCAGACTGGCAGCTATGTTCTTCAGGACTGATCCAGCTCGGTCAGTGGTGGTGCTGCCGAACCACTCTTAGTGATGGACATTGAAGTCCCCCACCCAGAGTACATTCTCTCAGTGCTTCTTCCAAGTGGTGTTCAACATGGTGGAGTACTGACTCATCAGCTGAGGTAGGGCGGTAGGTGGTAATTAGCAGGAGGTTTCCTTACCCATGCTTGACCTGAAGCCATGAGACTTCATGGGGTCCAGAGTCAATGTTGATGATTCCCAGGGCCACTCCTTCCCAACTGTATACCACCCTAGGGATGGTGATGGAGGAGTTTGACTGAAAGGTATGATTCTGTGAGTATGACTATGTCAGGCTGTTGCTTGACTTTGTCTGTGGGACAGCGCTCCCAATTTTGGCACAAATCCCCAGATGTTGGTGAGGAGGACTTTGCAGGGTTTACTGGGCTGTTTGTGCTGTTGCCGGTGCCGAGGTCGATGCCAGGTGGTCTGTCCGGTTTCATTCTTATTATTGTGTTTCGTAGCATTTTGTTACAACTGAGTGGCTTGCTAGGCCATTTCAGAGACCAGTTAAGAGTCAACCACATTGCTGTGGGTCTGGAGTCACATAAAGGCCAGACCAGGTAAGGACGGCAGATTTCCTTCCTTAAAGGACATTAGTGAACCAGATGGGTTTTTACGACAATCCGATAGTTTCATACTAGCATTTTTTTATTCCAGATTTATTTAATTAACTGAATTTAAATTTCCCAGCTGCCATGGTGGGATTTGAACTCACGTCTTCTGGATTACTAGCCCAGTGACATTACCACTATGCTACCGTTCATTATTATGCAGTAGTGACTGATGAGTTGGGTTAGTACACTTGCAACACAGTGACAATGGGCTGGATTTTGCCAATGGGGAGCTTTTGGAGGCGGGACTCCCACTTGTCGGGTTTAGTCCCGTCTCCATCGACTTCTGGGCAACCCACACTATTTTCCCTTGATTGACCTCGTTAAGTCCGCCCAGCGGGCTTTGCAGGCCAATTAAGGGGAAGCCGGTTACAGAGAACGTCAGCGTATGACGTTTCATCTGTCAAAAATTTTTGACAGATGAATTGTCATCGTTTGACAGCTCTGTGAAGCTGTCAAACACTGACATTCTCTGTTGTTTGATGAGTCCTTGTATTCAAGGCTCATCAAACCTCTTTTGTGAGCAGAATTTAGATGGTTGTTGCATCGGAGAATGCAGCAGCCATCTGTCATCTCTGCCGGTGAGATGCGAGACTCTCCGCATCCCCAACGTTTGAAGCCTGCAGGAAGAAACAAAGGTAAGTAAACATTTTCTATCACTTTCCACTCACCTCACATATTCACCTCTCCACACTTGCACCAATCACTCACCTCCACAGCGCACTTTTGCACCCCGCAGACCCACTGCTCGCCTCGCTGACCCTGGTGGGGTTTCCCGACGTCGGGAAGCCCGCACCACTGGTGGAAAAATGGGGATAATCCTCTGAACTGCCTGTTAACTACCTGTTAACAGGCAGTGAAGTGGCTGTAATCCTCTTCCCGCCTCCAGGAGACAGGACCCGGTGCAGGTCGGCTAACTGCCTCCTGGGAAGATGGCACGGAGGCGGGTTGGGGGCGGGATGGGCACCCGCCCCCAGATTCTGCCATTTTCCCGGCAGTCCCGCCTCCAAACCCGCCTCCCCAGGGCTGGCAAAATCCAGCCCAATGTATTCAATTTTGGCTTCACTTCTAGGGTAAGAGTAGTACAGAAACCAGTAAACAATAACAATTAACTCGCACCAAATCCCATTCTCCCATCAACTTGCAATTATATAGTGTCCTTAACATAGGAAACTGTCCCAAGGTACTTCACAGAAGCATAATCAGACATAAATTGGCACCGAGCTAAAGAAGATGTTAGGATGGGTGACTAAATGCTTGGTCCAAAAGGTAGGTTTTAAAGAGGGTCTTAATGAAAGAGAGAGAGGTGGAGAGGCAGAGAAATTTAGAGAGGGAATTGCAGAGTTTAGGGCCTAGATGGCTGAAGGCACAGAGGCGAATAGTGGGGCAAAGGGAGTGGGAAATGTGTAGGAGGGCAGAGTTGGAGGAATGCAGAGTTCTTGGAGAGTTGTAGGGCTGGAGGAAGTTACAAATGTAGGGAGGGGTGAGTCCATAGGGATTTGAAGACGAGGAAGAGAATTTTAAATTTGAGACGTTGGTGGACCAGGAGCCAATGTAGGGGTGATGGGAGAACGGGATTTGGTGCGAGTTAGGATAAAGGCAGCAGAGTTTTAGATGAGCTTCATTGTATGGAGGGTAGAGAATTGGAGGCCAGCCAGGAGAACATCGGAATATTCGAGTCTGGAGGTAAAAAAAAATCATGGATGAGGGTTGCAGCTGCAGACGGGCTAAGGCAGGGGCAGAGCTGGACGATGTTATGGAGGTGGAACTAGGCCTTCTTTGTGATGGAGAGGATATGTGGTCAGAAATATAGCCTGGGGTCAAATAGGATGCTGAGGTTTTTAGAGGAGGAGGGTGATGGCAGTTTTGAAAGGGAGGGGATAGTACCTAAGGAGAGGGAACCGTTTACAATGCAAACAAGCATGGGAGCCACAAGTGAAGTTGGGTGGTCAGTAATTTAGTGGGAATTTGATTGAGAGAGCAAGGAGGTGGGACTCATTAACTAAATGATCTCAGGGAAAGCATGGAAGGAGATAGGAGGTAAACTAGAGAAAGACGCAAGTTCAGGGCTAGGGCAGGGTGGGACTTCAGGAGAAGCTTGGCTTGGTGAGCGAGGGGAAGGTAGGGATGTGACAGAGGCATCTACCAAACCTGCTAGTGAGCAAAATTACTACTCATTGGAAAATAAATCAAACTGGATTGGAAATTTGAAGCATTCTATATTGAGCTGAATTGGATTAATTTGTGAAATCTGAATTTATTCTGAATTTGGTTAAACGCAATGCACAATGGTACAATTTTCTGGTTTTTTGCTGGTACAAGACCATCTTGTTTGTTCCTTGCCAAGTTTTCACACCTCCCACGTTAGGTGTTAGAGTGGGGCTCATAGACCTGAATCCATCTTTAACAGAAAACACACACAGATACACTATCTCTGACCGAGATCTTTTATTTAACCACCAACACACGGATTAAATAAGAACCCAACTTAACCTGGTCTTGAGTCGTCACGTGTCCGGTGGCCAAACCGATGCTCACTTGAAGTCTGTTGAAATCTTTAGACGTCTTCTCTTCGTTAGACCAGGATACGTTTATCCTGGCCAACTACAGTCAAAAAAAAACTAGGTATTGTGTTATTTGTTATATTTTTTGTGTTCAAATCTTCTCTCATGGCTCTCACGTGTACACCTCAATGATTGGCTCATTCAAGCATGGCTTTTCCCCTTGTTGTTCATGGTTGGCTCAAAGTTTAGTGGAGTTACTTCATCATGCGTGTCACTTGTTGAAGTTTAATGAGGGTCTTATCTCAAGACAGTGCTGGCAGATTCTGCTGGTCCCATTGCAACCCCAGATTTGTCCTTGGTTACAAGCTGCCTTTTTTCTTCTGAGTGATGTCTGTTAAAAATGTTCCTCCATATTCCTGTTCTCAACTTTCATTTTAATGTGGTTTAGCCATCATTAAAAGTTCTCTTTTGTATTAAAGTTTTGCTTGTTGTCAGGGATGTTTAACATAGATTTTCCTTCACCATTATGTTTTGTGGGCAACTAGCATCATGGGTGCAAGGGATTAACAAGATAGGTGGTGTCGAACTTTATTTTGTAATTTGTCTGTCTGATTTCCTCGACTTGATGTCTGTTCATCCATCCAGTATCGCTGGTGAATTAATGCCGATGCATCCATCTGTCTGGCAGCCTACAGGGTCTAACAAATCCAAGTTTCTTGGCATTCTGGTTAGTCTGACACATCTGAGTAGGTTCTCTGGCATTCTAGTGAATCCAAATTCAGCAACAGTCTAGTGAGTCTAATCCCCTTGTGTTTGCCAATGGTCTACTGGGTCAAATGCACTTGTCCTGCCTGGAAGACTGATTTCTTCACTATATAGAGAAATTGATTAACATGAAGTCACGCTTTCTGCCCCTGCCACATGACTTACCATATATCAGTCAGCCATCAACAGGAATTAGTTAGGTCCGTTCAGTAACTATAATTATACAAACGTAATTTTATTGGCATCAGGAAATATTTCTTGAAAACTGAGGAGAAATTCCTTGCACAGGGTTATTACCAACAACCTATTGCCATGTTGATGAAGGTATATGTTGGGCAATATCTTTTCCCAGCAGGCCAGTACAAAGGAAGTTCTGAGGACGGGTCATCGACCTGAAACGTTAACTCTCTTTCTCCCCCCACAGAGGCTGCCTGACCTGCTGAGTATTTCCAGCATTTTCTGTTTTTATTTCAAGTACAAAGGAAGATTTGGCACAGCATAAACTATGTGGAAAATTAAATCATATTTTGAAAAACAGGATGAAAATTGCAATTAAAGCTTAAGGGGGAGAAATTCGACATGATAGCGCCTCCCGTTGGCGCCTGGGGGGGCCGCTAACGGGGCACTAATGGGGCGCGGTGAATCCAACGCCGCACGCGACATTCACCCGGGATTAGCGCTGCCGATAACATTTAGTGCCTACGCCTTTAGCGGCTGCCAGAACGTGACGTCAACGTGTGTGGAACGCCCGCTAATGGCCCAGATGCAATATTGACTGCCGCCCCCTGCCTTAGCGCCTGGCGTGAACAACGGCAGGAAGAGGAGGCGTGATGCAATCGTTGTAGGAGCAACATTCGGTTTCATTTTAGTCGCCAGTCAGTGCTGCCTTCTCAGTTTGACAAAGGGAAACAGCCGTTTCCAGTGAGGTAAACGTTTCTTACTTTCAGGAGTGTTCTGACTGCTAAAAATTTGTCAGTTTTATTGTGCTGAGATTTCGAAGTGCTACACTTGGATACGTTAATGGGGCTGTACTGGCACCTGACCTCGCCCCCCAGCATCAACGTCAGAGGCAGCGGAGGCAGAGACAAAGATTGGCAAATGTGGCCAGAGGGAGGAGGGCCAACAGGGCTCTCAACAGGAGGCCTTACCCTCCCAGGGTATTCCGGGAGCACTTCTCCTACATAAATTTAACTGAGCAGCAGTGTCTCAGAAGGCTCCGCTTCAGCAAGGAGGTGGTCACAGAGCTCTGCCACCTCCTGCAGCCAGACCTCCAGCCTCAGATCAGGACCACCACGGATCTCTCAGTGACAGTCAAGGTCACCGTCGCGCTCAATTTCTACGCCAGTGGATCCTTCCAGTCTGCAGCAGGAGACATATCTAACATCTCGCAGTTCGCTGTCCATTGCTGCATCTGGGAGGTCACAGAGGCTCTCTCCAGAAGGAGAAGGGACTATATTTCCTTCCCCATCACCAGAGAGAAGCAGGACGAGCATGCACGTGGCTTTGCCAGGATAGTGGGCTTCCCCCATGGTGCAGGGTGCCATTGACAGCACCCACATCGCTCTGCAGGCACCCCATAACAATCCTGAGGCCTTCCGTATTTGCAAAGATACCACTCACTTAATGTGCAGTTGGTGTGCGATCACAGACAGCGAATCCTCACCATCAATGCCCGCTATCCTGGCAGCAGCCACAATGCCTTCATCCTGCTTCCAGCACTCTTTCAACCACCACAAGCTCGCGGCTGGCTGATCGGAGACTAGGGCTATCCGATCTCCACCTGGCTCATGACTCCCCTCCGCAACCCCAACACTGCTGCTCAGCACTCATATAATGAGAGCCATGCTGCCACCAGGAACATCATCGAGCAGACCATCGGGGTGCTCAAGCAACGCTTCCATGGCCTTGACCGCTCGGGAGGAGCCCTCCACTACTCGGCTGAACAGGTGTCCCTTTTTGTCATCGTCTGCTGCATGCTGCACAACTTGGCCATCATGAGGGTGCAGCCATTGCCACCAGGCATAGCCACACCACCAGAGGAGGAAGAGGAGAGGAGGGAGAGGGACGAGGAGGAGGACGAAGAGGAGGAGGAGGAGGAACAGAAGTGAGGGAGGAGGCAGCCACACAATCGGCCTTCTGGAAGAGTGGGTCCGTGACCCAGCTGATCAGACTGCGGTTCCAATAAATTCTACCCCACATCCCGGTTGCTCACCACATCCCCATCATTCCATCCATTTCACATGCCATATCACAGCGCAAAGCTGAAATGAGAGACAGCACAAAATCAGCAAAATTCAATTAATAAATTTATCAACATTCAGTAAACACATACATACAACAACAATATTAACTAATCACCCTTGCGCAAACCCTTACTTCCCCTCTTCACAGTGCCTTTTCCTAATCTACTGCTCCGACATAGTCTGTCCCCAGTGGCTGCAGCACGGCTGGTGGAAGGCTGCTGAGTGTTGGTGCCAGAGACTGCAGATGGCCTTAACCAGCTCTGAGCCTGGAAGGCCTGGCTGTACAATGCACCACCTCAGGCTGGGTGGCGGCAGTCTGGCCTGGCTGGATGACAGGCAGCGACAAGGGCAATGGCGGAGTGGCAGTGGTGGGAGCAGGAATGCTGTCATCCTGAGAGAGGACAGCAGGTTCCTGCTCCACTCACCCACTGCCACTCCCCCGGGGCAGCACCTTAGCATCCCTACCAATCTGCTGGAGCACAGATTGCTGGCCTGCTGTGACACCATGAGATCCTCAGTGGACTGTGGTGGACCCAGCGACGATGGCAGCAGTCATAGCTTATGTGGCATCAAGCTGAGACTGCATGAGAGCAGTCTGAGACTCGATGGCAGCAACCATTGACTGCATTACAGCACTAAAACATTGCAAGGCTTCCACCTGTTCTGCAATGGATGCTGCCACATTGCCCATGACATGCGGCATGAGGTCTGGGTCCCCACGGTCTCTCAGGGAGTCCACCATCCTTTGCAGACTGCCAAGGATGGGCTCCATGGTGTGCGCAGAGCTCTGTGCAATGTTGGAGGCGGACTCCTCCACGCTCCTTACCATTGCCGACAGGCTCTCGGGCACCCTAGCCATTGCACCTATCATCTCGGTGTGCCTTCTTGTGAACACCTTCCCATCGAGGTCCTCATCTGAGTCCTGTGCAGCAGAACTCGCATGTGAACTCGCCCTCCGGGGAGCTGGCTACCGTGCTACCCTTTTCCCCCAGCCTTGCTGCAGCCCGCTCGTCCCCGGTGCATCACCCAGTGCAGACCCCTCTACTAAACTTGCCTCTAAAGATCGCGTAGTGCCAGTATCTGAGATGGTGCCAGTGGGTGAGAGGTGCAGTGAAGCGGTGCTTTCTTCCTCCTCCTGTTCTCCCGCCTCACTCTCACTGGGAGGCTCAGGGACAGGCTGGTCATCTGGTTGCTGATGATCTGAAAGTATAAAGGCACAAGACTCGCGTTAAGGTGAGGGGAGGGGAGCAGGAAGGGAGCAAGGAATGCAGACCGTATCAGGAGCTGGAAAGTGGGAAAGGCTTGTGGTGTGAGGGGGAAGTGGGATGAGAGAAGGAGTAGGGATGAACATACTGTTGTTGCCCCCAAGGGGGTCGATGTCGCCGACGGCCACGGCACCCACCACCTGGCGCCCAATGACTCTCAGCACTCGCTCCTCCAGGTCTGTAAGCTGTTGAATGTCCGCTTCACCCCCGCCTGTTCGTTCCTGCTCCCTCCTATTGTGGGCCAGCTTGGCCTGCAGGAGAAAGGAAAGTGTGTGAGTGAGCATGCAGCTATGTGTTTGGGAGATGTGCCTGCCATAGTTGAATAGCTGTGATTGTAGGCTAGGCTTGAGATGTGGATGTGAGTTTGAGTAGGTGGAGATGCTTGGTGGGTGAGTGGTGGGGGTGTGGTGGTTTGTGCAGTGTGTGCAGGCTGAGGTTCAGATGCTGCTATGTAAGACTTGTTGAAGCATTGACTCACCCGGACCACCTGAGTGAGGTCGTTGAATTTTTTACGGCACAGTGTGAGGGTCCTGAGGACCACACTGCTGGCCGAGACGTCCTGGGCCACTTCCCTCCACATTGCCCTGAAGACCTGGGGCAACGGCCTCCTGCCAGTGGCCGGGAACAGCACTGCCCTCCTTCTTTCGACTGCCGCGACCAATGCCTCCAATGCCTGGTGGCTGAAATGGCGAGCTCTCTCCCTGGGACTGGGATCAGCCATGAGGATAAGAGGCGTAGCTGTTGAGTTGCTCGGAGGTCGCCTTCAGAGACAGCAATGTTGAGAATGAGGTTGTGCAGAATTATTGAACCTCCCCTTTAAGAACTGGAAGGAGCCAGTGTAAATGATGAGTCCCGACTGGAGTGCACCTGAAACTGGTTATCGCTCTGCGGGTAGCGCCCCGCTCTCTGTGTGTAGCGCCCTAAGTTAGGTGATTAGCGCTTGATTTAGTGCTCCAGTTCTCTCTTGGAGCGCCAACAATCAATTTAGCGGGAGGTCAGAAGGATTAGCGCCTGGCGCTAATTCTCCAACTTTTTTTAATTTAACGCCGCAACCGGGGCGATACCGAATTTTTAGCCCCTTCTTTTCTGATTTGACCTCTACTGCAAGATTTTCTGTGATAAAAACTACTTTTAGTTTCTACTCAATAACAAAAAAAGTGACTGAAAGCACAAATCACATGGGGGGAGGGTATATTCCCACACGTCACATTCTTTTAAACATTCCCGAGTGAGTTTTATTACAAACAGCAATCACAAGTGTTAGAAAATCATATTTTAATAGAAAATAGAAGAATGCCTGGTTTTCTGCATAATTAATAACTCTGTGATGAAGAATTCCTGTCAACAGTTCTAAATTAACCATTTACTAGGTTAAATCTGTGTCCCCTTGACAAACAACCATTCACCATTACTCTCCACTTTCTATCTCGTAGCCAGTTTTGTATCTACATTGCCACTGCCCCATTAATCCTTCAATCTTGCTAACAAGTCTATTCATAAATCATAGAATGGTTACAGCACAGAAGGAGGCCATTCGGCCCATCGAGCCCGTGCCGGTTCTCTGCAAGAACACTTCAGCTAGTCCCACTCCCCTGCCCTTTCCCTGTAACCCTGCAAATTTTTTCCTTCAGGCACTTATCCAATTCCCTTTTGAAAGCCATGTTTGAGTCTGCCTCCACCACCCTCTCAGGCAGTACATTCCAGATCCTAACCACTCGCTGCGTAAAAAAGTTTTTCCTCATGTCGCCTTTGGTTCTTTTGCCAATCACCTTAAATCTGTGTCCTCTGGTTCTCGACCCTTCCGCCAATGGGAACAGTTTCTCTCTATCTACTCTGTCTAGACCCCTCATGATTTTGAACACCTCTATCAAATCTCCTCTCAATCTTCTCTGCTCTAAGGAGAACAACACCAGCTTCTCCAGTCTATCCATGTAACTGAAGTCCCTCATCCCTGGAATCATTCTCGTAAATCTTTTCAGCACCCTCTCTATGGCCTTCACATCCTTCCTAAAGTGCAGTGCCCAGAATTGGACACAATACTCCAGTTGAGGCCGAACCAGTGTTTTATAAAAGTTCATCATAACTTCCTTGTTTTTGTACTCTATGCCTCTATTTATGAAGCCCAGGATCCCGTATGCTTTTTCAACTGCTTTCTCAACCTGCCCTGCCAACTTCAACGATTTGTGCACATATACCCCCAGGTCTCTCTGTTCATGCACCCCCTTTAGGATTGTACCCTTTAGTTTATATTTCCTCTCCTCGTTCTTCCTACCAAAATGTATCACTTTGCACTTTTCTGCATTAAATTTCATCTGCCACGTGTCCACCCATTTCACCAGCCTGTCTATGTCCTCTTGAAGTCTATCACTACCCTCCTCACTGTTCATTATACTTCCAAGTTTTGTGTCATCTGCAAATTTTGAAATTGTACCCTGTACTCCCAAGTCCAAATCATTAATATACATCAGGAAAATCAGTGGTCCTAGCACCGACCCCTAGGGAACACCACTGTATACCTTCCTCCAGTCCAAAAAACAACCGTTCATCACTACTCTCTCTTTCCTGTTACTTAGCCAATTCCGTATCCATGCTGCCACTGTCCCTTTTATTCCTTGGGTGTCAACTTCGCTGGCAAGCCTATTATGTGGCACTTTGTCGAACGCCTCTTGGAAGTCCATATACACCACGTCAACCGCATTGCCCTCATCAACCCTCTCCGTTACCTCATCAAAAAACTCGATCAAGGTAGTTAAACACGATTTGCCTTTAACAAATCTGTGCTGGCTTTCCTTAATTAATCCACACTTGTCCAAATGACTGTTAACTTTGTCCCTGATTATCGTTTCTAAAAGCTTCCCCACTACCGAGGTTAAACTGACTGGCCTGCAGTTGCTGGGTTTATCCTTGCACCCTTTTTTGAACAAGGGTGTAACATTTGCAATTCTCCAGTCCTCTGGCACCACCCCCGTTCTAAGGAGGATTGGAAGATTATGGCCAGTACCTCCACGGTTTCCTCCTTAACCTCCCTCAGCATCCTAGGATGCATCCCATCCGGTTCTGGTGACTTATCAACTTTAAGTACAGCCAACCTTTCTAGTACCTCCTCTTTATCAATTTTTATCTCATCCAGTATCTCCACTATCTCCTCTTTCACTATGACTTTGGCAGCATCTTCTTCCTTGGTGAAGACAGACGCAAAGTACTCATTTAGTACCTCAGCCATGCCCTCTGCCTCCACGCGTAGGTCTCCTTTTCAGGGGACCTGGGGGTCCTTGTGCATGAAACACAAAAAGTTAGCATACAGGTACAGCAAGTAATCAAAAAGGCAAATGGAATGTTGGCCTTTATTTCAAGGGGGTTGGAGTATAAAAGCAGGGAAGTCCTGCTACAACTGTACAGGGTATTGGTGAGACCACACCTTGAATACTGCATACAGTTTTGGTCTCCTTATTTAAGGAAGGATATACTTGCATTGGAGGCAGTTCAGAGACGATTCACTAGGTTAATTCCAGAGATGAGGGGTTTGACTTATGAGGAAAGGTTGAGCAGGCTGGGCCTATACTCATTGGAATTTAGAAGAATGAGAGGTGATCTTATCAAAACATATAAGATACTGAGGGGGCTCGACAGGGTAGACACAGAGAGGATGTTTCCCCTCATGGGGAAATCTAGAACTCGGGGGCACAGTCTCAGAATAAAGGGTCGCCCTTTTAGAACTGAGATGAGGAGGAACTTCTTCTCTCAGAGGGTCGTAAATTTGTGGAATTCTCTGCCCAGAGAGCTGTGGAGGCTGGGTCATTAAATACATTTAAAGTGGAGATAGACAAATTTTTGCAAGATAAGGGAGTGAAGGGTTATGGGGAGCGGGCGGGGAAGTGGCTTTGAGCCCAAGATCAGCCATGATCTTATTGAATGGCAGAGCAGGCTCGAGGGGCCAAGTGGCCTATTCCTGCTCCTATTTCTTATGTTCTTATGTTCCTTTTTGGTCCCTAATCAACCCTACCCCTCCTCTTACTACCTGTTTATTATTTATGTGCCTACAGAAGACTTTTGGATTACCTTTTATGTTAGCTGCCAATCTATTCTCATACTCTCTCTTTGCCCCTCTTATTTTCTTTTTCACTTCTCTGAACTTTCTATATTTAGCCTGATTCTCACTTGTGTTCTCAACCTGACATCAGTCATACGCGCTCTTTTTTTGCTTCATCTTACTCTCTCTCTCTTTCGTCATCCAGGGAGCTCTGGCTTTAGTTGCCCTACCTTTCCCCCTCGTGGGAATGTACCTCGACTGTACCCGAACCATCTCCTCTTTAAAAGGCAGCCCATTGTTTGATTACAGTTTTGCCTGCCAATCTTTGATTCCAATTTACCCGGACCAGATCCATTCTCATCCCACTGAAATTTGCCTTCCTCCAATTAAATATTTTTACTCTAGATTGCTTCTGGAGTAAAAATACTCTAGATTATTATGTGGCACTTTACCAAGCGACTTCTGAAAGTCCATATACACAACATCAACTGCACTACCCTCATCAACCTTCTACATTGTCTCATCAAAGAACTTAATCAAGTTAGTCAAACATGATTTGCTTTTAACAAATTCATGTTGGCTGTCATTTATTAACCCATGTTCTTTCAAGTGACAATTAATTTTGTCCCACTTCAGTAGAAAGGGAGGTAGAATGTAATACAAAGCCTTTAGGACCCAAATCAGGAAGCACTTCACAGAATGATCCACACCTGGAATAGTCTGGGGCTGGGGGAGGAAGAGGGAGGAAGAGGGGGAGGAAGAGGAAGAGGAGGAGGAGGAGGAGGAGGGGGAGGAAGAGGGGGGAGGAAGAGGGGGAGGAGGAGGAAGAGGAGGAGGAGGGAGGAGGAGGAAGAGGAGGGGAGGAAGAGGAGGAGGAGGGGGGAGGAAGAGGGGGGAGGAAGAGGGGGAGAGGAAGAGGAAGAGGGGGAGAGGAAGAGGGGGAGGAAGAGGGGGGAGGGGGG